>OY728143.1:1775497999-1776747999 GCA_963277665.1 Viscum album | reverse complement strand
ATCTACCTCCAAAGGGCATATCTAATCTATCACTATTGATCCTCCTACAAAGGGCATTTTGATCCATCACTCTGGGTCCACCCCCAAAGGGATTTATGATCCAAACTCAAGTGTAACATCTTCTCTACTATGGAAACACATACTAGATCTACCTAAAAATGGTGTTCTAATACATCACCTCCCACATCCACCTCAAAAGGGAATTCTAATCCATCACCTCTCAGATTCTCCTATAAAGGGAGTTTTGATTTACCACCTTCTAGATACACCTCCAAAGGGTGTTTTGACCCATTTATTGGTAAACTCAAGTTATGAAATCTTTTAATCTTTTGACGCACCACCATGATCCATATCAATAGGGCATTATGATCTCTAAACTTTTCCCAAGATGAAATCTACCTTGTGTTCATCCCCAAAGGACATATAACTTGTGACCCGAACCATATTTCTTACCCCATGCAATACACATGGGATGCCTGAGGTAAAAACCCTTGTAAGACTTATACCATGGGAATTAATTATCTCATGATCATAATGGGATACCTTGGGTTATGAACCTAAGATTCCTCATATGAGATTCCCTTCAAAAGATAAATATTTATAGGTTCTCCAAACACCTAGTGTATAGAGAGGCCTAGACATTCTTGATGTTACCATCTTCATCGATGAATGGATGCAACCCTGTTCTAACAGAAGTAGCATAATTAACTTGCATACACATTGAGATGACACTGGGAAAACGTTTCAAGGACATGACTCAAAACAATGGGGGAGACCTAGAATAGGTGATAAAATCCAAGGAGGAATCCATGTAAGGAGGAACCAACATCCCATCAACATTTTTTGATCAAGGATCCAACATTACTAAAAAATTGGAAGAGACTACCCACCTTTGTAAAGCAAGAATGCGGGGTAAGAAACACGCAACACAATAGTGATGAAAGCCCCAACTGTGAAAGAGTCATAAACAACATATTTTTTACACCAAGATGTACCACCAAGGGAGAGATATGGAACTCTCAACAAACCACCACATGCTTCTCCAAATAAAAAAAAATTCTCCCATGGAACAACACTTTGTGATGTTTATCCTCAGACCAACCATCAAGGGTATCACAAAAGACAACTCGGTCTCCACAGACCTCAATGTTAGAATACCCCAATTGGGACTCCTCCACCTTATGCACTAAATATGACTGCACATTCATTTGAAAAAAACCTATGCCTCTAACCTATCCCATATCTAGATGCATCGATGAGTGTTCTTCCATCACTCTCCAGGAATCTCTATATTCCTTCATGATATCACTATGTGACTTCCTACTCAGCACATCATCCACAAAACTTCCCTTTCCTGGTGTATACAAAATCTTGAATTCATAATCCAGTAATAATTTCATCCACCTTTGTTGTTTCAAGTTAATCTCATCACGAGATAAGACAAATATCAGTCTCTTATGATGAGTAAAAACCACAAAAAACTCATCCTTGAGGTAATTTATACACAACTTCATTGAAAAAAACATCAACCAACTCGAGATCATGGGTGACATAGTTACTCGCATGGGGATGTAACTAATGAGAACCATAAGATGAAACTGACCTGTGATACATCATAACATAGCATAAACCAAGATGTGAAACATCATAGAAAACCTCAAAATGAACTCCCTCTACTGGAAAATAAAGGACCGAAGCTCTAACAAACTTCTCCTTCAGGTACCCAAATGCCACCTGACACTGGTCAATCCACAAGAACACTTGATGATTCCTAGTCAAGGATGTCAGAGGAGTCAAACCTGAGTGAAATCATCTATGAGCCTCTTATAATATCACGTAATAATGATGAAAATTTTCACCTCTGCTAAAGTATTGGGGGCTTCCTAGGAAACAAATGTCTCTATTTTAAAAGGATCCATCACTACTAATAACTAGGATACCACATTCCCCATGAAAAAAACTCTAATAGCTCAGAACTCACACTTTTACAACTTCCCTAATAGTTTCTAACAACAAAAAACTCCCAACATTCCACACAGATACACTATATGCTCCTACTCGGATACAGAGTACAAAAGGAAGCCATCGATGAAACCACCATGAACTTATTCAGTAACTCTCTGAAGACTACATTCATTAAACCTATAAATACTACTGGAGATTTTATCATACCAAACATCATCAAAATAAACTATTAATACCCATGTTGAAAATAGAAATCATTATTTGGAATATCCTTATCTTTCACCTTCATTTGATGATATCCTAACCACAAATCGATCTTTGAGAACCAACTTTCTCCCTTGAAATGATATAATAAGTCATCAATCCATGGAAGAGGATAGTGTTTCTTCACTATCACTTGGTTAAAATGAAAATAATCAATAAAAATTAAAAAAAAACATTATCATTCTATACAAAAAAAATAGTGCACCCCAAGATGACATGCTCGACCAAACAAAACCTCGCAGTAACATATCACCAAGTTGTACTCTTGGCTCTTACAAATCATATGGTGACATACTATACGAAGAGATCAAGATATGATAAACTCTTATTTTTAACATGATATTCGAATTGATATCTCAACAAGAGGTTAATACTAAAACATCATCAAGAAACACATTAGGTAAGTCTTCTATAACCCTAGGAAACACCATTATATGAACATTCGATGAACTTAGAATCAACGCAGACATCAAAAATGATAAGGATTTAACACTCCTCTATCATGAAACCTCAATGATGTAAGGAATCCTTTACAATTTTACAAGTTTATTTTCATATAAAATGATTTCATTTATATGTGACCAACTTTAAAAAAAAGTGACTTCAAATGGGAAAAGTTATTTTTATCAATAATTATTCCAAGTGTTATTTAAAAATCATTTTCAATATAAGATAAAATACTATGATGTTAATTAATCTTTATTGGGGATATGACCTAATGATTGCATCCTTATTATTTATCTGGATGGTTTATGTTTATAATTATAGGATGTTGGTGAAAAGTTTTCCCTTTTCCATGGTTTATACCTTAATGAAATGTTTATGAAACCTCTTGAATTTCAATAGTTATGTGATGATGAATATTTTATGATCTTTTTTCACACATATGTATGATTTTATTTATTTAACAAGTGGAATATATATATCCCTTAAATTAATTAAGTAAATATTAATATCTCATGATATAACAATGGGAAACAAGTCGATGAAAATAATCATACTATAAGAAACATGTTTGTTCTAATATACTATGGGAAATATGTGCGTCTTGATACAAAATGGGAAACAGGTGCATCATGGTCCACTATAAGAAATAGGTGTGTCTTGATCCATTAAGTGAAATAGGCATGTCTTGGTCTACGATGAGAAAGAAGTGTGTCCTGATCCAAAATGGGAAATAGGTGACAAGTAATGATATGCTACATTGATGGTCTCGGTAATTAACCTTGAAATATGATATGGATTTCTGTATTTTTTATGGTGCCACACTTTTATGACATGATATTATGGTTCATGATTGATTTATGATGATTTTCACTATTATAGTCTATGTTTTATGAAATAATAAATTTTTATTCCATGTCTCATGTTTATGAACTATGACAGGTTGGGTATGAAATTTGTAAGTTATGTTCAGGATCACATACAGGTATTACTATCTTATGATTACATATGGTCATAGATTGATGTCTCTTATTTTTACCCTTAGTTTTTATTTAAGATCACTCTTTCTTACGTTCCCTTCCCCAGGTTATTAAGAAATGATTAGGTAGGTTATTCCTAGGAGGAGTACAATGTGAGAAGATCTTTACGGGAGATGTTGAAAATGTTTCATGAAATAAAGAAGATTGTGTTTCTTCTATCCCATGAAATTAAACTATTGGTGTCATTAGGTGTGTGTTTTTAAAATTTATTGAATATTAATCTAAAAATATGTGAGATTGATGTATGAAAATATAGGTTCATTAGAGGACCAAAGCTGTGAATCTATCATAGATGAGAAATGAGGTTTTTTCTTCTGAGGTTGATGCGAAGATAAGTGTTTCTACCAGGGCATGGTCTTCGTTCGTGAAATCTGTATTCCTTGGAATGAGATTTCATTCTGATTTATCCTTGGTATATTCATGCGAGGTAATGTTGAGGTCATATTATGATGTGAAGTTGTATCCCCTTATCTAGCGCCTTCCATCTTGGTTTAGTTATGTGGTTGTATGGTTTAAACCTGTTGTTCTAAGCTAACCTGAAATCTTGTCATCTTTGTGTTTTGATTTTCCCTACTCTTTGTATTTATATTCACCCATGTACGTGATTTTTGACCACAAATTTCATGTTTTTACCGACCGTGTATGATCTTTCATTCACTAACCATTTCATAATATCCCTATTTTTTGTTTTACGTAACTAACGTTTTCTGAAAAATATCACATGTGATTTTAGATTACATGGATGCCATACTTCTCTTCATTAGACTAGTTTTCTGCACACTGCACTGCTAGAATTTACGACTATATGGATGTAGTGTCTCTCATTCACTTTTATATTATTAAGTGGAAGCAGAATAATAGAGCCATGCGCTAGTTTGGATGTGTTCATCGTATTCTATTTCCACAAAAACAATCACTAGCACTTCATTCCATGAAGATTATGGGGAGGCAAGATGATGATTGGCACTGGAGATATTCTGAGTATATTGACCTCTAGGGTAGACGAGAATCATTTCATATTGAGGGTTTATATACGCTATGATTCGATCATTCAGAGAAGATCAGGTATGAATCATGGTATAGACTAAAGTTTATACTGTATCTTACTTCACATGAAAGAGGGATTCATGATATGATAATTCAATAAATTTCCATTAGATTGGTTATTGCAATTTTTTTAATTCATTTTAAATCACTTTACATCATACTTGACTATGGTAGATTATTAGCATGTATGACTGAGAGGAGAAGGAGGTTGAAATCCTGGATGCGATCATTGTTGTGGCATAGGGGATGATCTTAGCTTATTTTGTGGTTGAAGATAATATCTTCAACTTTCCACCACAGGGACATGATGTTCCTACCCAGGGAGTGGATTTCCATGCTTAAGAACCTCCTAAAATAGCTACTGATGTTGAGGATCCATGATGATGATGATGTAGACCACATCGTGCTGCACGTGAGGCCTCACCTATTCCCTAGGAAGAGGTTCAACATCTAGAAGTCTATCCTTATCTGATTGAGGTAATCCATCAGGAGTTAAGAGATCCATTTCTTTTTTTAGGATATCCATAGTTTTCCCTTGGTACAAATTATTTGAGATTCTATCAAGAGCCGTTTCCTATGCTTCCACCTTTCATTCCAAATCCATCTCAGGTTGTATGGTTCTCCCATGTGGTGATGTCAGGTCATTCTACTCAATTAGTGGGATAAGGATCGAGTGTGCATGATGACATCCTACTAACACCTCCTCTCATGGTGTCACATGTTAAGCATCTGACAGTCGAGCTTCTAGTGGGTGAGGATCATCCCTCTTTAGGTTATCATTCTCCACCCCAACATAGTGGTAAATGATATCGATATGGGAATCTCATTATCACACAATAATGTGGGATGCGATTTCACCATAGAGAGAGATTGTACTCATTGATGTATATATTTTCTTTCAACATAAAATATTTGAAATAACAATGAATTATATTCACTAAATGATTGCCTATCTATTAAAATGATGAATTTATTTTTACTATCAGCCATTTTTAAAATTTTAGCCACTATTTCAAGATTCATATATATTTTAGTTATAGTTTATATTTTATAATATTTCAATTTTGACTACTTGAAACATATAAAAATTAAATTTCAGGTAGGTAACTTTGAATTATTAAAAAATATAAACTATAAAAACCCTTAAAATAAAAATAATTTCATAAATACAATAAACAATTGAAAATGATAGGATTGTAAAAAAATATTATAAATACAAATGTAATGGTTTAAAACAACAATATATTATGCCACAAAAATTATTTTTTGTTAACTATTTTTATGAAATGTTTGTTATTTGGAATTAGTTTTTATATATTCCATGAGTGTGCCACATTTCATTTAGATTGAATTTATACTTTATTATTTATATTATTTCAAATCCACTGAATTCAAATATTATTATGTTTCATGTAGTTGGATTTGAAACCATATAAGTTATAAAATATAAATACAACATAAATGATATTTTATAAAGTGAATCAACATATAAAACAGAATTGAAAATAAAAAAAATCATAAATATAATAAGTAAAATCTAATTTACATGTCAGAAAATTTATTGTTTAAAGATATAATATCCCTACTTTCAAATATTAATGGAAATAATTGTAAATAAAATAAAATAAACACAATATTTGGGTGCTGGAGGACATGTTGAGGGCCAATGTCCTAGATTTCGGTGGTTCGTTGGAAAAACACTTGTTTCTTGTTGAGTTTACATAAAAAATAGTTTTTACAATACGATTCATATAGAAAATTTTGATGAAATATATGGGATACCATGTATATCCTTGTTGAGTTTGTTAGTAGATGAAGAGTTACAACTTTTGGGATCAAGTCTTGTGTAGGATTTTTCAGAAAAGGTTCAATTGATTCAGAAATTCATACCAATAGCTCATTGTGGGAAAAAGTCATATGCAGATCAGTGTCATAGACCTCTTGAGTTTATGGTGGGTGGTAGTGTGATTCTTGAAGTTTCTACATGGTTGGGTCACCATTGAATTTAGAAACATGGAAAGTTGGCACCCAGGTATTTGGGGCCATTTGAGATTGTGGAGAGGATCATACCTATGGATTTTCGATTGGATCTTCCACAACTATATAGTGGAATGCCCAATTTCTTTCATGTTTCATAGCTTCAAAAGTATCACCCTGATCCATATTATGTGATTAATGTCAAATATTTAAATCTTGAGTTTGATACGTCCTTTGAGGAGCATCTAGTTTGTATCAGGTATCATAGTGAGAAAGTTTTGCAAGTAAAGATTGTTCCATTAGTTTGAGTATTATGGAAGATAGAAATGTTCAGTAAGAAACATGGGAAAGGTAGTAGGATGTGGAATCCCATTGGCATGATCTATTTTCATTATAAAATCAATGATACTTGGGGATCACATCTCAAGGAAGATCCATTAAATGGTGGGGAGGTTGTAAGATCCCATACTTCGTGGATGTATTTCCTTCTTTATATTTTGGTTTCAATCTATTTTTTTTGGTTAATGAAATTATTCTTGAGTGTATAATGGGCCTCAGGGGTGTTATGAGGATTTGAGGAATGAAATGAAGAAAAACCAGGCCAACCTTTGCGTGGTGCATAGTTGGTTCACGTTTATGTAAACTATACAAACTTCCCCGTAAAATTATGCAACCTTGGATAGTGGAATATTTCAAAGTTGGCACATGGTTTTTCAAACTTTATGGCCTATCCAAGTAACCATATGACCCAAATCACCATGTATAGTGGCTTCTTCCTGGTTTCTAAAACCATATTCCCCTTTAAAAGTTGAAAAAATTACAATTTCCACCTCATAATTTATAAGTTCCACACAATTTCTCCCCCTTTCTCCTACCTCTATCCCTAGTAAAACACTAGAACCCTCAATATCTTACAATGATTGATCTCCCACATTTTTTGACCATTTATATTATCATTTCTTTTGGATTGGAGATCTGGGTAAGTCTAATCTACCTCTTTCTTCTCTTTTTCAGATTGGGTTTTGTATATTGAGATATCGTCTTCTGAATCCCTAAAACCCTCTTTTTCCAGTGGAATATAGTTTGGGGATTCAAAAGGTGTTTGGATAAGGATCTAAGGCTATTATTATGAGTGTTTTCATCAATATATTCAAGGTAGGTGGTCTATAATTATATCCTACAGTTTTAAGTAGACATACACATATGGGATTGTATTAATGTTCTCCCCTTGTTATTCTTTTGGTTTGTTAGTCATATTTAATGAAATGGGTGTCTAATTGATGAATTAGCCCCTCATGATCCCCATGGGATGAGCTGGGGATGATTTGACTGATATGGATCCATACATGGGGTGTTATGACCTTCCCAAAAATGGAAAATGGAGAGGTTAAGTATGAACTTTACTTGTAATTAAGAAGAAAAATGATGAACATATTTATTGGTTAATCTAATGATTGAGAATGGAATGTTGGTGGTTGTGTCTAAATATGGGTAATGGAATAACTGGGTGTTTTTCTTGACATGAAAATGGGTTTAAAGGGATTAATTTGAATGTTCCAAATTGATTGTCATTTGTACTTGAAATGCATACGTGGTTAATACATTGGAAATGATGAATGGGTTAGGTGAGTTAACATATGGTAATGTTTGAATATTTTAAATGGGTTGACACATGGATAATAGTGAATATTATTAATTATTTTATGCATAAGAAAAGGTAATTGGGGTAAATGGAATTTTAATGTAAATGGAAAAGTGATAATGGGTTATGGGATGATTATTATGGATTATGATTGCTATTTTTTTGTTGTGCTTGGTTGTGATATGATATGTGTGTGGTTATTTGGATAATAATAATGTGCACATGGATTTTTAGTGAGGGTATTTATTGACTTTATACACCCACGGGTCGAGTTAGATCAATGCTCTAAACTGCACCTCTTAATGCACGAGTTAGGGAAGTGGATAGGGATCTATTTCCCTAACAATTGCATTCCACCCAAACATAGGATTTGAGCTGAGGGAAATGTGTTTTTAGTGATGTTTTTACCCCTAGTGGGATAGGGACTTGGCTTATTCCCTTATGAATGGTGATGAATGCCTTGATCCCTTGTCTGAATTACATAAATTCCTAACCCATGGAACACATGTTGATAATGAATTAAGTAATGAATAAGATTCAAATAATGAATTTGGTACTAAGATTAGTAATGGTTAAAGTAATGTTTTTTAACTAATGGAAACTGAACTGTATTTTATTTACTTTTAATTTATTTTTTACTTTCATGTACTATCTGTTTAGACTGGATATTTTGTAGACACCATTGGTGGGGGCCTATTGATTTTTACTCACACCATTCTCAGGTCATCGTTGGGTACCAAATCATATTTCATGCTTTCAGATCATGATAAGGGAAAATGACCTGTTCTTTGGAGTTGAGTTGGTATTTGGATGTACATGGATGAGGTTTCAGACATATATTTAGGACTATTTTGGGGATTTTCAGTTTTTCTTTATTTTGGGTTTTGTCCACTTGACACTGTTAGCGTGACATGACATATTTACTGTTGTATATGGTTTGTACCCAATTTTCATATATAGTTACTTATTCATTTTCATTGGTTATTACATGTTGTTTCTTCTATTCTATATATTTTATACTATTTCTTACTTTGGTAAAGATGGTATAGACTCCATACATGGCCTTTTAGAACCTTTCTTCTAGTCAGCAACCTTTAGAATACAAGGATACGTGATTGAGGTCATGTGGAGACCCAAATAGGGGCACCTACATAGTGGATTCTAGGTTGGGGATGTTACTAAGTGGTATCCAAGCTGATATTTTCTATGACATACTATTTAGGGATGATAGATATGAGGTTAGAAAAGTGTAGGCCCTTGGTAATGATCTCATTCTTGGGAGTAGATAACCAATGTATGAGGGAAATCCCAAGTCACCCAGGTGAATATTATTTCTCTTATTGTGCATTGTTACATTTGATGATATTTCACCATTGGGTGATGCACTTGATGTGTGATGTGACTGTTCTATGATATTTTTCCACTGACCAGAATGACACGAGTTTGTGAATTCATGCATCATTTTAAGAACCTAACTATATAAGTGACATGCATCATGGTAGGTACAAACATGGGACTAGTGTGTGGGACATAATGGGTAGATTCCATTTGACTTTATTGAAATAAAATAAAATAATTCCTAATGAAATGATGGAAATGGGTAATAAGAGAAATAAAATGTTAAGTATTTTTAAGGAATTTCGATTAAATAAGGTTTTAACTGGGTAAAAATGATAGTTGTATCATGTTAAGAAATGGGGAATGTGCGTAGGAGGAAAGACTTGAGTGGTATGTATGGAAGTAGTTTTGAGATGGTGCCCAATGTAATATTTATATCCGTCTAAGTTGGTTTACCCATATTATCCATGGACCTTGGTAGGGATGGTCGAGGGTACTGTTTGGGATATGAAGATGACTTTGGGATAGTGTATGCAATTGAGTTTTTATGACTAGTAGAGAACCTTCTTTTATATGAACTATATAATATTTAGGTTATGTGTTCTAAAGATCATGTTTGGTATTGTAGAGAAATTCTAACATGAGGATGTGGGATGGATGGGAGATAAGAGGATGATTCTAAGAATGCTCCCCCTAGTAGTAGAGAAAGAATTATTGGTGATTCAGGGAAACAGAGGAGATAAATTCTTTAAGAACTTTTCTCAGTTCATCCAGATGATGGAATGGGGCCCTGGGTAGGTTGTACCATGTATGTTCAAGCTAACTAGAAAGTATCAGTTGCATCAACCTATGAACATTCCCAAAGTGGGTGGGCCAGAGGAAACTGAGTTCTATATAGAGTTCATCCAGATGATTCTTGATCATTTGAAGACTCTTTCCGAGTACCAAGTCAATTTACTGACTTACATATTGTGAAGTCAGGGAAAGAGTTGGTGGGACATCATAGTTCAGATTGAGAAGGATGATGTAATGATATGGAATTATTTTTAGGCAATGTTTCTAGAAAACTTCTACCTAGAGAATTTGAGGTAGGAGAAGGATGTGGACTTTATAAGTTTTACCTAGGGGGTTGCGTCAGTGATATATTATGCTATCCATTTCATTGACTTGTGCCACTTTATCCCGAGTTTTGAAGGAGACAAGGTTACCATGGAGAAACATTTCTAGGATGTTCTCAGACACAAGATCAGGTCCCTGGTAGATAATTTTTTTTGAAGAGGTTTGTTGAGGTATTGGACCAGGCACTTAACTCATAAGAGAACATGAAGGGAGCCTTAGGTAGTGGACTTGTGGAAAATTCTAGTTGGGTGAATGGTATGGATTCTAAGGGAAGGAGGCAACGTTTTGGGAATTTCCATTAGGGATAAAGTGTTCAGAGTAGTTAGAAGAGAGGGACAGTCTCTCAAGGTGGTGATCAGGTGTTTTATTACCAGTGTGGCAGGTCGGGTCACATGTGCAGCCAGTGTCCCCAACAACCAATTGAGTGCCGGTCATGTGGAAGGTTAGGAAATATACAGAGGTTCTATAGAAACCCTTTATAGTTAAGCATGGATGAAGGTTAGAGGAAGATACTGAGTGTAGGAAGGGGGTCGGTTACCCCACATCAGGCAGCCAGTTGGAGCTCCATGGGCCTTACCAGTAGGGATGGTGGACGTGGAACTCCGGGGTAAGACCGTTCATACTAGAAGGGTAGTGAAGTTAAAGGTAATCTAGCTGGATCCTAGGGTAGAGGGGAAGGACATCTTCATGAAGTTCTGTCTACACCTAGAGGTGGTGAGGCTAGACCATCTATCGTTCGAGGTATGATTCTTGTAGCTTCCATGCTCTCTAGTGCTTTATTTTACAAAAGTTCCACACATTCCTTTATTTCTGCATGGTTTTTGGTTTTATTGGGACTAACTGTGAAATGTGTGTGTGGGGTTATGTCAATTGATACTTCATTGGGGGTGAGAGCTAAGGATATCAGACAATATAAGGGTTATGCTTTTGAGGTTGGTGGGTACCATTTTCTTTGGAACTTTTTTATCCTCGTGATGTTTGGTTTGGACCTGATTTTGGGAATGGTGTAACACCCCCAACGTTTTAAAAATAAATTGAAATACAATAAAATTTGTATTAATTAGATGTTTATAACTATACTTGAAACATAATTTTTCTGCTTCTATGTTTTGAATTTCAAAAAATGGTCATCTACAATTTTGTTCAGTAAGTTATTTGGAGTCTGATGGAACCAACAAGATTTTTGGTGAATAGTAACATACACTTATGAATATTAATATGAATAGTAATATGACCATAATGAATATTAAATTGTATTAATATTTTATTTTATTAAGGATTTAAGATAATGCCATCTTGGTTAATTTTTTAATTTGATATATAAGCAGTTATATAATTAAAGTTGTTAATTTTTGAATAAAGTATGATTTTAATTAAAAATTAAAATTTTAATACATTGAAAATTATTTTCAAAAAAATGGAGTCTATTTTTGAATTCTATAAGTCAAAAAATTGTAAGGGTAAATTTTTGTGATTTTTTTAAAATTCTTGAATTTTTGATGAATAGTGAAATAGAGTAAAATACCGTATATTCAAATTATCATTTAAATACACTATTTATGACCTAATAAGTGACATAAGACCACTTTGATCGAAATCACATGCAATTATTACTATTTTGGGTCACATAAATTAATACTATTCGTAGTCTTGATCAAAAATATTATAATAATGATTAAAATAATGAAAAATACCTCCTCTCCTCTAGTATAAATATGACCCTCATTCCCCTTTTCCTCCTATACCTCTCAAGCCTTGAAACATAACTAAGTTCTTTCCAATACTCTTCCCAAGGCTCTTCTCCACTTCTTAGAGCTGTTGGTCTCACCAAAAGTCCAAAACCAAAGGCCTTAATGAGGATCTCAAGGAGAAGAGATCAAGAGGTAAACATCCTATTTTGTTTTCTTTTTTTATTTTCATTTTATTTTATATTGTTCTTATTTACTCACCTACCCTTATTCAAAAGCATGAATGATCCAGTATCTCACATATTCTGGATTTACTCATGATCATATAATACACACCATTATACTTCTTCCCCTCTCCCACTTATTCAATAAATAAAAACACCATCCATGATTTGTCGATTTACCGACATCGTGGATGATGTGATTTAATTTTATTTTACTTCATTAAATACAGGTCATGAAACAATTTTTATGGTTTAAAAAGAATATAATTTATTTATTATATCTTATATAAGGTTATGGAATTATTTTGTACACATGTTATTAATTTATGAAACAAAATTTGTTCATTACGATCGAAGAATCTCCAAAATGACCTAAACAAATATCATTAATTTTTTAACTTATGAATCATCCTCATGTCAGAATTAAAAATTATAAATGGTTTAATTTATGGTACTATAAATATTTAAATACCATTACATTCCAATTCTGAAGTTTCACTTCCAATCGATAAGAATATCCATCATGCACTGAGCATGAAAATCATGTAAAGAACGCACCCAAAAGAATGCAAAGAACAAAATACTAACAATTAAAGGGTGAAATGATGTAATGAAATGATCCTATAAGATATTATAAATATGAATATGTTTTTTATGATATTAATAACATTATTTTAACCATTATACAGAAGGTTTAAATTTTTTTAAGTAAGACGAACCCAAGGTAAGGGAATTCATAACCCGATTTCCATTCTTTGGGTTAACATTATATCTCATTATTTATGTGGTATTAAAATTATTTTTGTGAAGAATTTTATTTATATTATGTTTAATTATGTGTATTTACATTTTATATACACGTTATATCCACTATATTAAGGCTCACTTCAATTATATGGTATTTTTAAGGGAATTTTCTTTTAAAATTCTCTTTTAACATTCTGTTTTACGAACTTCAAAAGCAAAGTTTTATGAAATTATTCATGTTGTATGATTATGTTCTGGTTCTTGAGGATTTTTTATGATAAATGGTGGTACCTATATCTCCTTCCAATGAATTTGGTATGTGTTAGTTGGAGTTTGGCCTTATGGTTACTCCAAGTGTAATTGCGATGGTTACACAAATTGTAAGGTAGTCGTGAGGGTTACAAATTTTAAGATAGTTGAGAGGGTTGCAAGATTATGTAAGTAATTCCCCAAGATACACTTATGTTTATATTTATATTATTTTGTTTTGAAGGAATCTTTTGGAAATCTCAGATTTTAAAAAGTAAGTATATATGGGTGACGAGTATGTCTTTTGAAAATGATTAAATATGTAACAAGTATTCATGGACTAATATGTTCTTTCATACTTTTGATATCCCTTATTGAGCCTTTTGTTTTCATCCCATGTTTTTAAATGATATTCACAAGTTATAAGGATTTTAAGGACTAATAAGAAATCCAAGTTAAATTATTGAATAATTTTCAAATAAAATCATGTTATATTTGAAAATATTTATATTTTGGAAGAAATGAAAACTATTTTTATGATATCAATTCTGTTTTAATGTGTACTATTATGAATTCATTATGTTACAATTCACTACAGCTATAAACTTTAAAATATCCTCAATTTGAAAGGAGGATTTTTTTACTAAATTCCTGATTAAGTAATATAATAAGGTCGGGTCCTTATAGTCGGTATCAGAGGATGGTTTAGATAACTTTAGGGGTTTGGATGATGTTAATAGAATACCATAAATTATTTTCACTCTATGATTAATTTGAAATGTTATATCATTTAAATATTACCATGTTGATTCAACTAAGATATGTTTGTTCAGAATGGTTGTCTATAGAAGAAACAAGGAAACTAAAGAGGAGAGGCACCGAAAGAACGACAACCTTCCAAATATGCATCCCAAAATGGTAGGGATTGGAACCGAGTAGTTTGTGATAGTAATGGATTAGCTAATGTAGGAAATAAATGGTGGTGGAATTCATGGAAGAGAAAAACTAGAGGTACCACAATGGAACAAGACCATAGAGGAACATTTTATGAGACAAAACCCTCACGCTTTCAATGGATCTTTTGAACCAATAGCGGATGAAGGATGGATTAAAGCCCTTGAAAATATATTTGATGTCATGGAATGTTCAGATAATCAAAATTTAAGACTTTTCATTTATCGTTTTGAAGGTGAAACTATTTAGTGGTGGTCAATGGTAAATAATATCATAGATAGAGAGGATATTGATTCCATATAGTGGGATGAATTTAAAAGTCTTTTCCTTGAAAAATATTTTCCTAAGGTGGTGTGAGTTAGGATAGAGAAGCAATTCCTTGAATTGATGAAAAATGGGGAGGATTTAGTGGTTCTGTATGAAGAGAACTTCACTCGACTGTCAAGGTATGCTCCAAATGTTACTATGGATCTTGATAGAAAAATCAACTGGTTTTACTCAGGATTGAAGCCAAGGTATCGAAGGGAGTTGGCCTCCGATGAATTCAAAAGTTATGAGAAACTTGTTAAATGTGATGAGAGGGTAGATATGGAGTTTTTTGATGATCATGTGCTCCTTGAAAACAAGGAGAATAGGAGGTATAAATGTCAAGATATGGGTAATAATCAACCAAAGATATTTTATGGTAAGAAAATGCAGTTACCAGTTTGTGAAAACTGTGGAAAGAAGCACCTTGGGGAATACCTTACCAAAACTCGGAAGTTTTTTTGATGTGGTAAGTTTAGAAATATGGCCTGAGATTTTAACGAAAATTACCTTAAGACTAATATTTATTAGAAAACCATTATGTATTTTAAATGTAGTGGGATTGTTCATTATGAAAATGCCTACCCAAAGAGAGATCTGAATGATGCAAAGAGCCATACTATAATCATAACGGTGTAGTGAGATACTTTACGACTATGTTAGAAGATGTCAGGCTATCAAATGAAGTTGTATCAGGTACCTTGTTGGTTTACTCAGATTTTTATAATGTTTTGTTTGATATAGGGTCTACACATTCCTTTATTTCTGAGAAATTTTCTGGTAAATTGGAAATATCACCTCAATAAATGAGACCAGAAGTTGTTGTTAAAACACCAGGGGGGGATATTATAGAAAATAAAAATTATAAAAATCTTTATATTTTGGTATATGGGAAAAAATTAGCTACAAAATTTGTTGTTTTTTCCTTAGTAGAGTTTTATGTCATTCTAGGAATGGACTGGATTTCTTTTTATCATGCTATGATCTATTGTAGAGCTAATGATGTTGTTTTTTAGAAATAGTTTCAGTTTTTATACAACAACGAACCCATAAAGTTGATAACATATCAGGAAGCTAAGAAATTTTTGGAATATAGAAATTAAATTTATCTTTCTCGTATTGTTGAAAATAAGGGAACTGTTAAGATTAATGATGTTGCATTGGTAAATGAATACCTTGATGTTTTTCCCAACGAGTTATCCAGTTTCGTACCTGACCGGGAAGTCTAATTCACATTGACTTAGTTCCTGATTCCAATCCAATTTCGAAACCCCCATATAGAATGGATCAAATGGAACTTATTTAATTGAAAAATCTATTGCATGATTTTCTTGATAAAGGCTTATTTCATCCTAGCACTTCACCATGGGGTGCCCTAATTTTGTTCGTTAAAAATAAATATGGTTCCATGAGACTTTTCATTGATTATAGAGATTTGAATAACATCAATATTAAAAACAAGTATCATTTTCCTCATATTGATGACTTTTTTTATCAGCTCCCGGGAGATCGGAACTTTTCCAAGATTGAATTGAGATCTGGATACCATCAGCTGAAGGTGAAGAAATATGACATCTCAAAAACATATTTTTGTACTAGATATGGGAATTATGATTTATTTTTTATGCTATTTGGGTTAACTAAAGCACATTCTATATTCATGAATCTTATGAATATAATAGTTCATGAGTTCTTGGAAAGGTTTTTGGTTGTGTTTATTGACGACATTATGGTGTTTTCTAAGAGTAAATAGGAGCATGAAAATAAAGTGAGGTTTTTTTCCAAACCTTAAAAGAAAAAAATATGTATGGAAAATTCAGAAAGTGTGATTTTTGGTTCAAAAAATTTCTCTTCGTGGGCACATTGTAAATATGGATGGAACAAAAGTTTACCCTTACAAAACAAATGTGGTTGATGAATGTCCAAGACCCATAAATTTTATGGATATTAATAGTTTTCTTGGATTAACATGTCATTACCGATGGTTTGTTAAGAACATTTCATGGTTATCTAGATCGATAATTAAGTTAACAAGAAAATGGGTTAAATTAATTTGGATAGAAGAATGTGATGTTTTTTTAGGAACTGAAGAAGAGATTGGTGAATGCTTTGGTTTTGGCCGTGCCTTCCCAAAATTGTGAGATTTTCATTTCAGTGATGCTTCATTGAAGGGACTTGCCTGTGTTCTAATGCAGAATGATAAGGTAATTGATTAAGCTACAAGACAACTAAAACCTCACAAGTTAAATTATCCCAAACATGACCTGGAATTGGAAGCTGTGGTTTTTCTTTGAAAATTTGGAGGCATCATTTATATGGAGCCAAATGTCAAATATATACTGAACATAATAGTCTAAAGTATATATTCACTCATAATGAATTAAACATGAGGCAGAAAATATGGATTGAACTAATAAAGTATTATGATTGCACGATCAATAACTATCTATGAAAAGGAAACAAAGTGGTAGACACCTTGAGTTGAAAACATCATGCATCATTAACCATGTAATGTTTGGAACATGATCCCTTAATTAATGATGTGGTTAATTTTAGATTAGAAGTTGTTGGTGCAGGAAATACCCATGTTTTGTTTTAGGTTTCAATGCATTCATCATTAATAGATAGAATTAAGCAAGAGAATAAAGAAGACCATGAGCTATAGAAAAAGGTTGAATTGGTAACAAGTGGTAAGTTTCCAGAATTTAACCTTGATAAAGACTGTGTTTTAATATTTGGTTAAATATTGTATTGGGTGCCTTATGATTCCCAATTGATGAAATATTTGTTGTGTGAAGCACATAGTTCTTCATTTTTAGTTCATCCTGGAAATATTAATATGTATAGAGGCCTTCTAGAGTATTACTGGTGGGACAGAATGAGAAGGGATATTACTGATTTTACCATGAAATGTTTGACATGTCAATAGGATAAAGTAGAATGGCAGTTACCGAATGGTATGCTTCAGATTTTCCAGTTCCAGAGTGGAAATGGGTGAATGTATCCATGGACTTTTTGGTGGGACAACCAAATACTTCACGAAGTACCAATGTGATTTGGGTTATTTTTGATCGGTTGAAAAAATTTACAAATTTTCTTTCTATTTGAGATACAATGTGGTTGGATCATCTTTCTCGACTTTACATAAAAGATATTATCAGGTTACATGGAGTTATTCTTTACATTATATTTTATTGGGATCCCAGGTTCACTTTTAACATTTGGAAGGGCCTTCAGAAGTCATTGGGCACAAAATTAAATTTCAATACAACTTTTCATCCTTAATCAGATGGCCAGTCAGAATGAGTGATTCAAACTTTGGAGGATATTATTAGAGCTTGTTAAATAGACTACCAAAGAATTTGGGATCAACATCATTCTTTACATGAGTTTTCTTATAATAACCATTTTAATTCTAGTATACAGATGGCACCTTTCGAGGCATTGTATGGGAAGCGATTTGGAACTCCAGATTTTTGGGATAAAGTCAGGGAACAGATGTTGATGGGACCAGAATTAGTAGAGAAAGTGGCTAAGATAGAGAATATGATCTAGAAACACATGAGGATACCTCAGATCAGGCAGAATTTTTTTTGCAGAGAATAGAAGGAAGGACTTCTATTTCAAGGTATGTGACCATGTTTTCCTTAAGATCTCCCCTTGAAAAAGTGTGATGTGTTTTGGTAAGAAAGAAATTCTAAGTCCATAGTTCATCAGTCCTTTTGAAATCTTGGAGAAAGTTGGACTAGTGGCATACTGAGTAGCTTTTCCTTCGAGAGTGTCTCAGGTACACAATGTTTTTCATGTTTCATTATTGAGAATGTATGTACCAGATTCAACTCATGTCCTGATCCCAAAAGTAGTTCATCTGGAATAGAACCTTTCTTATGAAGAGAAACCAATTTATATTCTTGATTGAAGGGAAATGGTATTGCTGAATAATGTAATCCACCATGTAAAGTTTTTTTGGAGAAACCCCATGGTCGATGAAGAAACACGGGATTCTGAAAATTTTATGAGGGAAAGGTAACCTCACTTGTTTAATAAGTAAATAAAATTGAGAGGTTGCAATTTTCAAAAAGTGGGGATAATGTAACACCCCAAAGTTTTAAAAATAAATTTAAATACATGAAACTTTTTTTTAAGTAGATATTTACAACTATACATTAAACATAAATTTTCTACTTCTATATTTTTAATTTTGAAAAATGGTCATCTACAATTGTGTTCAGTAAGTTATTTGGAGTCTGATGGAACCAACATGATTTTTGGTGAATAATAACATACCCTTATGAATATTAATATGAATAGTAATATGACCCTAATGAATAGTAATTTGTATTAATATTTTATTTCTATAATCCTTTAAGATAATGACATCTTGGTTAATTTTTCAATGTGATATATAAGCAGTTATGGAATTAAAGTGGTTAATTTTTGAATAAAGTATGATTTGATTAAAAATTAAATTAATAATATTTAGAAAATTATTCTCATAAAATGGAGTTAATTTTAGAATTATAGATGTCAAAAAATTGTAAGGGTGAATTTTTGTGATTTTTCTGAAATTCTTGAATTTTTGATGAATAGTGAAATACGATAAAATACCGTATATTCAAATTATCCGTTAAATACAATATTTAAGACATATTAAGTGTTGTAAGAACACTTGGTTTGGACTCAAATGAAATTATTACTATTTTGGGTCACATGAATTAATACTATTCATAATCTTGATCAAAAAAATTAAAATAATGATTAAAATAATGAAAAATACCTCATATCCTCCAATATAAATACCACCCTCATTCCCCTATTCCTCCCACACCTCTCAAGCCTTGAGCCTTAACTAAGTTCTTCCCAATAATCCTCCCAATGCTCTTCCCCACTTCCTTGAGTTTCTGGTCTAACCAAAAGGCCAAAAACAGAGGCCTTAAGGAGAATCTCACAGAGAAGAGATCAATAGGTAAACGTCCTATTTGTTTTTTTTTCATTTTCTTTTCTATTCTTATTATTTACTCACATTTCCTTATCCAGAAGGAATGAATGATCCAATATCTCAAATATTATGAATTTCATCATTATTATGGAAGACACAATATTATACTTCTTCTCCTCGCCCACCTACTCAAGAAATAGAAACATCGTATGTGATGTGTCGATTTACCGACATCACAGAAGATTTGATTTCAATTTATTTCAATTCATTCAATACTGGTCATGAAACCATTTTTAGGGTTGAACCAGGATATAATTTATGTATTATATCTTTTATAATGTTATGGAATCATTTTGTACACTTGATATTAATTTATGAAACAAAAAGAGTTCATTATGATCGAAAAATCGCCAAAATGACCTAAACAAATATCCATAATATTTTAAATTATGAATCATCCTCATGTCAGAATTCAAAATGATAAATGGTTTAATTTATGGTACTAAAAATATTTAAATATCATTCCATTCCAATTCTATATTTTCACTTCCAATCGACAAGAATATCCATCATGAATTGATCATGGAATTCATGTAAAGAACACACCCAAAACAATGCAAGAAAAAAAGAATAACAATTAAAAGGATGGAATGATGTGATAAAATGATCATATATAATATTAATAACATTATTTTAACCATTATACGGGTTTTTTAGACAATTTAAAATTAATACGAACCTGAGTTAAGGAAATTTATAACCCAATTTCCATTCTTTGGGTAAACATTATATCTCATTATTTATGTGGTATTAAAATTATTTGTGTGATGAATTTTGTTTAAATTATTTTTAATTATGTGTATTTATAGTTTATATACATGTTTCATCCACTCTATTAAGTCTCACTTCAATTATATGATATTTGTAAGGGACTTTTCTTTTAAAATCATCTTTTAAAATTCTGTTTTATAAAATTCAAAAGCAATGTTTTTTGAAATTATTCATGTTGTATGATTATTTTCTAGTTCCTAGGAATTGTTTATAATAAATGGTGGTAGCTATATATCCTCCCATTTTATTGGGTATGTGTAAGTTTTAGTTTGACATTATGGTTACTCCAAGTGTAACTATGATGGTTACACAAATTACAAGTTAGCCGTGAGGGTTACAAATTATGAGGTTGCCAAGAGGGTTAAAAGATTATGTAAGTTATGACCCTATATACCTATATGGTTCTATTTATGTTCTTTTTTTTGGGATCTTGTGTAAATATCATGTTTCATAATGTAATTATATATGGGTGACAAGTATGCTTTTTGAAAATGATTTCATATGTTATAAGTATTCATGGACTAATATGTTATTTCCTTATTTTCATATCCCTTACTGAGCTCTTTGTGCTCATCCCAAGTTGTTAAATGATTCCCATAGGTTATAAGTATGTGTAATATAAATAAGGAAGACAAGTTAATTGATTGAATAATTTTCAAAGAAAATCATGTCATATTTGAAAAGTTTTATATTTTGGAAGAAATGAAAACTGTTTTTATGGTATCCACTCTACATTAATGTGTAATGTTATGAATGTATTTTTTCCAAATTATCTAATGTTATAAACTTGAAAAGATACTTAATGTGAAAGGAATTCATTTCTTGACTAAATTCAAGATTATGTAATATAATAAGTCAAGTCCTTATAGTTGGTATTAGAGGATGGTTTAAATAACTTTAGGGGTTAGGATATTGTTAATTGAATACCATAAATGATTTTTTGACTCTATGATTAATTTGAAATTTTATAGCATTTAAATATTACAATGTTACTTCAACTGATATAAGTTTTTTCAGAATGGCTGTCCGTAGAAGAAACGGGGAAGCTGAAGAGGAGAGGCACCGACAAAATGATGTCCTTCCAAATATGAAACCGAGAATGGTAGGGATTGGAACTAAGAAGTTTGTGACAGTAATGGATCAATTAAAGCACACGATAAATGGTGGTGGAATCCATGAATGATATCAACTAGAGGTACCACAATGGAACAAAAAAATAGTGGAACATTTTTTGATACAAAACCCTCCTGCTTTCAATGGATCTTCTGACCCAGTAGCGGCTGAAAGAAGGATTAAAGCACTTGAAAAGATATTCAATATTATGGGATGTTCGAATAATAAAAAGGTAAGTCTTTCAATTTATCATTTTGAAGGTGAAGATGATTAGTGGCGGTGATGGTAAATAATATTCAGGATAGAGAGGATATTGATTCCTTGGAGTGGGATTAATTTTAAAGTCTATTCCTTGAAAAATATTTTCCTAAGGTGGTGTGACTTAGGATGGAGAATCAATTACCTAAAATGAAGAAAAATGATAAGGATTCAGTGGTTGTGTATGAATAAAACTTACCCTAACTGGCGAGGTATACTCCAAATCTTATTCTGGATTTTTATAGAAAAATCAACCGCTTTTACTCAGGATTGAATCCAAGGAATTGAAGGGTTTTGGCCTCCTGTAAATTCAAAAGTTACAAGAAACTTTTCTGATGTGATGAGAGGGTAGATATAGAGTTTTTTGATGATCGAATGCACTTTAACAACAAGGAGAAGAAGAGGTCTAGATGGAATGTGATGAGTGATAATCAATCAAAGAAATCTGATGGTAAGAAAATCCAATTTCAAGTTTCTAAAAAGTGTGGAAAGAAGCACCCTAGGGAATACTTTACCAAAACTGGGAAGGGGTTTTGATGTGATAAGTTTGAACATATGGACCAAGATTGTAATTAAAATGATCCTAAGACTAATCATGATAAGAAAATTGTTAAGTGTTTTAAATGTGGTAATATTGATAATTACGAAAACTCCTGCCCAAAGAGAGATATGAATGATGCCAAGAAGCCAGAATACAAGCAGAAAAATATATTGAGATTCATTGTGATTACGTCAGAAGATTTCGGTCCATCCAATGAAGTTGTATCGGGTACCTTGTTTTTTTACTCAATTTTTTCTAAAGATTTGTTTCCTACAAGGTCTATACATTACTTATTTCTAAGAAATTTTCTGGTAAATCAGAAATATCAAATCAACAAATGAGACCAGAACATGTTGTTAAAACACTAGGGTAAATTTTATAGCAAAGATTAATTATAATAATCTTTATATTGTGGTTTGTGGAAAGGAATTACCTGCAAACCTTTTTTCCTTAGTAGAGTTTGATGTCATTATGATAATGGATTGGATTTTTTTATCATGCTAAGATTTATTGTAGAGCTAATGAAGTTTTTTTCAGAAAGAGTTTCAGTTTGTATACAAGAATGAACCCATACAACTGATAACATATTAGTAATCCAAAAAGCTGTTGAAATATGGATATGAAAGTTATATTTCTCATATTGTTGAAAACAAGGGAACTATTTAGATTAACGATGTATCAGTGGTAAATGAATTCCTTGATGTTTTTTTTGATTACTTACCTAGTGTCATACCTGACAAGGAAGTCAAATTCACAATTGTCTTAGTTCCTGATTCCAAGAAAATTTTAAAACCCCCATATATAATGGCTCAAATGGAACTTATTGAATTGAAATATCATGTGTAGTATTTTCTTGATAAAGGCTTATTTCATCCCAGCACTTCATCATGGGGTGCCCCTATTTTGTTCATTAAAAATAAAGATGGTTCCATGAGATTTTCATTGATTATAGAGCTTTGAATAACATAAATGTTAAAAACAATTACCCTTTGCCTTATATCGATGACTTGTTTGATCAGCATTAGAGAGATCAATACTTTTCCAATATTGACATGAGATCTGGATACCATCAACTTAAGGTGAATGAGGATGACATCCTGAAAACAGATTTTTATACTAGATATGGGTATTATGAATTTTTTTTATGCTTTCTGGGTTAACTAATGCACCTACTATATTCATGAATCTTATGAATAAAATATTTCATGAGTTCTTGGATAAGTTTGTGGTTGTGTTTATTGGTGACATTCTGGTATTTTTCAAGAGTAAAGAGGAGCATAAAAAGCATCTAAGGTTTTTTTTCAAACCTTAATGAAAAATAAAGTATATGGAAAATTCAGCAAGTGTGATTTTTGGTTGAAACCAATTTATTTTCTTGGGAACATTGTAAATAAGGATGGAGTAATAGTTGATACTTTTTTAAAAAAAAGGGGTTGATGAATGGGAAAGACCCACAAATGTTATAGATATTCATAGTTTTCTTATATTAGTAGGTTATTACTGATGGTTTGTTAAGAACTTTTCACGGATATCTTGATTGATAACTAAGTTAATGCGAAAAGGGGTTAAATTCATTTGGACTGAATAATGTGATGTTTTTTAGGAACTAATGAAGATATTTGTGAATACTCTAGTTTGGGAATTTCCTTCCCAATATGGTGAGTTCTTCATCTATAGTGATGCTTCATTAAAGGGAATTGGTTGTGTTCTAAGGAAGAATGATCAGGTAATTTCTTATGCTTCAAGACAACTAAAACCTCATGAGTTAAATTATCCCACACATGACTTGGAATTGGAATTTTTTGATTTTTGCTTTGAAAATTTGGAGGCATCATTTATATGGAGCCAAATTTCAAATATATACTGAACATAAAAGTATAAAGTATATATTTAATTAGAAATAATTAAATATGATATAGAGAAGATGACTTGAACTGATAAAGTATTATGATTTCACGATCAATTACCATTCGGGAAAAGAAAAGAAAGTGAAATATGCCTTAAGTCGAAAACATCACACATCATTAGCCGTATTACATTTAGAACATGATCCCTTAACTAGTGATGTGATTAATATTGGCTTAGAAGTTGTTGGTGCAGGAAATACCTCTGTATTGTTTTAGGTTTTAGTGCAGTCATCATTATCAGAAAAAATTAAGCAAGTACAGAAGGATGACCGTGAGCTATAGAAAAATGTAGAATTTATGAAAATGGGTTAGTTTTCAAAATTTAACCTTGATAATGATTATGTTTTAATATTTGGTAAAAGGTTGTGTGTGCCATGTGATTCCTAGTTGAAGAAAGATTTTTTTGTGAAGATCATAGTTCTCCATTTTCAGTTCATCCTGGCAGTACTAAGATGCACAGATACCATTGGGAGTGTTACTGATAAGATGAAATGAAAAGGGATATTGTTGATTTTACCATGAAATGTTTGACATGTCAATAGGTTAAAGTAGAGAGACAGTTACTATAGTGGATGCTTCAGCCTTTTCCAGTGCCAGAGTGGAAGTGGCAGAATTTATTCATGGACTTTGTAGTGGGACTATGAAATACTTCTCAAGGTAATAATGTGATTTGGGTTATTATTGATTGGTTGACAAAATCTGCATATTTTCTTTCTATTTGAGATACAATTTCAATGGATCAGCTTTCTCAATTGTAACTCAAAAATATTTTCAGGTTACATGGAGTTCCTCTTCCTATTGTATCTAACTAGGATCCCATGTTCACTTCTAACTTTTGGAAGGGACTTCAGAAGTTTTTGGGCACAAAATTAAGTTTTAGTATATATTTTCATCTTTAATCAAATGGATAGTCAGAACAAATAATTTAGACATTGGAGGATTTGATTCAAACTTTTTCAGTGGACTACTAGGGAAGTTGGGATCAACATCTTTCTTTAGTTGAGTTTTCTTATAATAACAGTTTTCATTCTGGTACACAGATAAAACTTTTGAGGCATTATATTGGAAGTGGTGTAGAACTATAGCTTTTTGGGATGATGTCAGGGAAAGGAAGTTGAAGGGACCAGAATTTGTAGAATAAGTGGCTGAGAAAATGAAGATGATTCAAAAGAACATGAGAACAACTCAGAGAAGGCAGAAATGTTTTGAAGATAATAGAAGGAAATACTTCTCTTTCAAGTTTTTTGACCATGTTTTCCTTAAGATCACTCCTTGGAATGTGTGATTAGTTTTTGTAGGAAAGTAAAGATAAGTCCACAGTGCATCAGTCCTTTTGAAATCCTAGAGAAAGTTGGACCAGTTTCATACCGAGTAGCTTTTCCTCTGAGTTTGTCTCAGGTACACAATGTTTTTCATGTTTTGATATTGAAAAGTATTTTCCATATTCAACTAATGTATTGATCTCAAAAGTAGTTCAGCTGGAAGAGAACCTTTCTTAAGAAGAGAAATCAGTTTAGATTCTTGATTTAAGGAAACATGTATTGTGGAATAAGGAAATCAACCAGGTAAAGGTTTTGTGGAGAAACCACATGGTTGAATAAGAAACATGGGATTCTGAAAATGCTATAAGGGAAAGTTACCCTCACTTGTTTAATAAGTAAATAAAATTGCGAGGATTCAATTTCTAGAATGTGGGGATAATGTAAAACCCCAAGAATTTAAAAATAAATTGAAATGCTTGAAACTTTGTCTTGAGTATATATTTATAACTAGACATTAAACATAATTTTTCCGCTTCTATGTTTTGATTTTTGAAAAACAATCATCTACAATTGTGTTGAGTAAGTTATTCAGAGTGTGATGGAACCAACTTGATTTTTGGTGAATAATAAAACCATTATGATAAGTAATATGACCCTAATTAATAGTAAATTGTATTAATGTGTTATTTTCTTAAGGCTTTAAGATAGTGACATCTTGGTTAATTTTTCAATGTGATATAAAAGCAATTATAGAATTAAATTTCTTAATTTATGAATAAATTATGATTTTATTTAAAAATTAAATTAATAATATATAATAAAACTATTTTCAAAAAATGGAATACATTTTTTAATTCTACACGTTGAAAAATGTTAAGGGTGAATTTTTTTCATTTTTCAGAAATTCTTCAATTTTTGATGAATAATGGAATACAATAAAATACTGTATATTCAAGTTATCAGTTGAGTACACTATTTACTACAACATAAGTGATGTAAGGTCACTTTATTATAACTCACATTCCATTACTACTATTTGGGGTCACATGAATTAAGACTATGCATAGTCTTGAGCAAAACTATTATAATAATGGTTAAAATATTGAAAAATACCTCTGCTCCTTCACTATAAATTTCACAATCATTCCCCTCTTCCTCCCACACATCTCAAGCCTTGAGACATACCGAAGATCTACACAACACTCCTCCCAAGGATATTTCCCTCATCCTAGATCTTTTTTTCTCACCAAAAGTCTAAATTTAATGGTCTTAAGGAGGATCTCAAGGGGAAGATATCAAGCGGTAAACATCCTATTTTTTTCTTTCTTTTCTTTTAATTTTATTTTCTATTATTCTTATTTCCTCACCTACCCTCATCCAAAAGGAATGAATGATCCAGTATCTCACATATTCTGGATTTCATCAGGTTTATTGAAGACACACCATTAAACTTCTTCTCCTCTCCAACTTATTCATGAAATTAAAACACCGTCTGTGATGTGTCGATTTACCGACATCATGGAAGATGTGATTTCAATTTCTTATACTTACTAAAATACTGGTCCTGAAACCATTTTTATTGTTGAACCTGGTTATAATTTATGTATTATATCTTATATAAGGTTCTGGAATCATTTTGTACACATGTAATTAATTTATGAAACAAAATGAGTACATTACAATCGAAGAATCACCAAAAATGACCAGAACAAATATCAATAATGTTTTAACTTATGAATCATCCTCATGTCAGAATAAAAAATGATAAATGTTATCATTTATGGAACTAGAAATATTTAAATACCATTCCATTCCAATTCTGGAGTTTCACTTCCAATTATCAAGAATATCCATCATGAACAGATCATGGAAATCTTGTAAAGAACGCACCCAAAACAATGCATGGAAAAAATTATTATAATTGAAGGGTAAAATGAATTAATTAAATGATCATTTAAGATATTATAAAGATGTATATGTTTCTATAATATATTAATAACATTCTTTTAACCATTATACAGAAGTTTTAAACAGTTTTTAATTAAGATAAACCTGAGGTAAGGGAATTCATTACCCAATTTCAAATCTTTGGGTTAACATTCTACCTCATTATTTATGTGGTATTAAAATTATTTGTGTGATGAATTTTTTATATAATGTTTAATTATGTGTATTTACAGTGTATATATTGTTCCTTCCACTCTATTAAGTCTCAGTTTAATTATATGATATTTGTAAGGTACTTTTCTTTTAAAATCCTCATTTAAAATTCATTTTTACAAAATTAAAAATAAATGTTTTATGTAATTATTAATGTTGTATGATTATGTTATGGTTATTTTTAATATTATACGATTAAGGGTGGGACCTATATATCCCTCCAATGTATTGTCTATGTGTATGTTGGAGGTCATTTGTATGGTTACTCTAAGTGTAACTGTGATGGTTACAGAAATTGTATGGTAGGTGTGAGGGTTGAAAATTATAAGGTAGCCGAGAGGGTTACAAGATTATGTAAGTAATTCCCCTAGATACATTTATGGTTCTATTTATGTTTGTATGTTTTTCAGGGATCTTATGGAAATATCATTTTTCACAAAGTATGTATGTATGGGTGACAAGTATGTCTTTTGAAAATGATTTCGTTTTTACAATTATTAGTGGACTAATATGTTCTTTCCTTATTTTCATATACCTTACTGAGATTCTTATGCTCATCCAAAGTTTTTAACTAATTTTCAGAGTTTATAAGTATGTGTAGGATAAAGATGGAAGGTAAGTTAAATGATTGAATAATTGTCAAATAAAATCATGTTATATTTTAAAAGTTTTATATTTTGGAAGAAATGAAATATGTTTTTATGGTATCCACTCTGAATTAATGTGTATTTCTCTGAATGTACTATATACAAATTCTCTAAATCTCTAAACATGAAAATGTTCTCAATGTGAAAAGGATTAGTTTCTTTATTAAATTCAAGATTATGTAATATAATAAGTTTGGGTCATTATAGTTGGTATTAGAGGATGGTTTAGATAACTTTAGGGGTTATGATGATGTTAATAGAATACCATAAATTATTTTCAATTGATGACTAATTTGAAATCTTATAACATTTAAATATTACCATGTTGATTTGACTAAGATATGTTTGCTCATAATGGTTGTCTGCAAAAGAAATAGAGAAGCTGAAGATGGGAGGCACTGAAAGAACAAAATCCTTCCAAATATGCAACCCATAATGGTAAGTATTGGAAGCAAGAAGTTTGTGATAGTAATGGATCAGATAATGAAGGAAATAAATAGTAGTGTCATCCATAAAAAATAAAAACCAGAGGTACCAAAATAGAACATGAAAATAGTGAAAAATTTTATGAGACAAAACTCTCCTGCTTTCAATGGATCTTCTAACCTAGTAGCATACAAAGGATGGATTGAATCCCTTGAAAAGATATTTGAGGTTATGGGATGTTCAGATAATAAAAAGTCAATTCTTTCCATTTATCATTTTGAAGGTGAATCTGATCATTCGTGGTCAATGGTAAAGAATATCAAGGATAAAGAGGATATTGATGCCATAGAGTGGGATAAATTTAAAAGCCCTTTCCTTGAAAAATATTTTCCTAAGGTGGTGCGACTTAGGATGGAGAATCAATTACATAAATTAAAGAAAAAAGAGGATGACTCAGTGGTTGTGTATGAAGAGAACTTCAACTGACTATCAAGGTATATTCCAAATCTTATTCTGGATCTTGATAGTAAAATAAACCACTTTTACTTAGGATTAGAGGCAAGGTATCGAAGGGCGTTGGCCTCCGGTGAATTAAAAAGTCATGACAAACTTGTCCGATGTGCTGAGAGGGTAGAGATGGAGTTTTCTAATGATCTTGTGAACTTTGAAAACGAGGATAAAAAGAGGTCCAGATGGAAAGTGACAGGTAAGAATCAACCAATGGAATATTATGGTAAGAAAATCTAGTTTCCAGTTTGTGAAAAGTGTGGAAAGAAGAACCCTAGGGAATGCCTTACCAAAAATGGGAAGTGTTTTCGATGTGGTAAGTTTGGACATATGGCCCAAGCTTTTTATTAAAATGGTCATAATACTAATCCTAATAAGAAAATTGTTAAGTGTTCTAAATGTGGTTAGATTTTTTATTATTCAAATGCCTACCCAAAGAGAGATCCAAATGATTCATAGAAGCCAGACTATAAGCAGAAAGGTGTAGTGAGATCCTTTGCGACCACTTCAGCAGATTCTAGACCATCCAATGAAGTTGTATTAGGTACCTTGATTGTTTACTCATATTTTTCTAAATTTTTGTTTGATATAGGGACTACAATTCCTTTATATCTAAGAAATTTTCTAGAAAATTTGAAATATCACCTGAACAAATGAGACCCGAACATGTTGTTAAAACAATAAGAAAAATTATATAGAAAATAGGAATTATAAGAATATTTTTATTGTGATCTTTGGAAAGAAATTACCTTCAAACCATGTTGTTTTACCTTAGTAGAGTTTTATGTTATTATTTCAAAGGATTGGATTTCTTTTTATCCAGCTATGATTGATTGTAGATCTGAAGAAGTTTTTTTCAGAAAGAGTTTCAGTTTTTATACAGGAACGAAATCATACAATTGATAACATATAAAGAAGATGAGAAACTATTGAAAGAGGGAAATAAATGTTATATTTCTCATATTGTTGAAAATTAGTGAACTATTTAAATTAATGATGTGGAATCGGTAAATGAATACCTTGATGTTTTTCTTGATGAGTTACCGAATTTCAAACCTAGTCAGGAAGTCAAATTCATAATTTACTTCATTCTTGATGCCAAGAAAATTTCAAAACCTCCATATATAATGGATCAAATGGTACTTATTGAATTGAAAAATTAGTTGGAGGATTTTCTTGATATAGGATTCTTTCATCCCAGCACTTCACCATGGGGTGGCCCTGTTTTGTTTGTTAAAAATAAAGATGGTTCCATGATACTTTTCATTGATTATAGAGATTTGAATAACATCATTGTTAAAAAACATATCCTTTGCCTCATATCGATGACTTATTTGATCATCTCTAGGGAGCTCAGTACTTTTACAAGATTGACTTGAGATTCAGATACCATCAGTTGAAGGTGAATGAGGATGACATCCCAAAAACATATTTTCGTACTAGATATAGGCATTATGAATTTGTTTTTATGCCGTTTTCTTTAACTAATGAACCCAATATATTCATGAATCTTATTAATAAAATATTTGATGATTTATTGGATAAGTTATTGGTTGTGTTTATTGATGACATTATGGTGTTTTCTAAGAATAAATAGGAGTATAAAACTAATACAAGGGTTGTTTTGAAAACCTTAAAGAAAAAGAAACTATATGGAAAATTCAGAAAGTGTGTTTTTTGGCTGCAAAAAAATTCTTCTCTTGGGAACACTATAAATAATAATAGAATAACAATTGATACTTCCAAAACAAAGGTGGTTGATGAATGGAAATACCCACAAATGATACAGAGTTTCGTAGTTTTCTTGGATTAGTAAGTTATTACCAACAGTTTGTTAAGAATATTGAATGGGTATCTAGCCTGATAACTAATTTAACATGAAAAGTGGTTAAATTCATTTGGAAAAAATAGAGTGATGTTTGTTTTCAGAAACTAAAGAAGATATTAGTAAATACTCTAGTTTTGGACTTCCCTTCCCAAAATAGTGAGTTTTTCATCTATAATGATACTTCTTTGAAGGGACTTGGTTGTGTTCTAATGAAGAATGATCAGGTAATTGCTTATGCTTCAAGACCACTAAAACCACATGAGTTAATTATCCCACACAAGACATAGAATTGGTAGCTGTTGTTTTTTCTTTGAAAATTTTGAGGCATCATTTATACGGAGCCAAATGTCAAATATATATGGACCATAAAAGTCTAAAGTATATATTCACTCATAAGGAATTAAACATGAGGTAGAGAATATGGCATGAAATGATAAAGGACTATGATTTCACGATGAATTACCATTGGAGAAATTGAAACAAAGTGGTAGATTCCTAGAGTCGAAAACATCATGCATCATTAGCCATGTTATGTTTGGAACATGATACCTTGATTAATGATGTGATGATTTTTTTGTAGAAGTTATTGTTGAAGAAAATACCACTGTTTTATTTTAGGTTTTAGTGTATTCATCATTATCAGACTGAATTAATCAAGCACAAAAGGAAGACCATGAGCTATAGAGAAAGGTAGAATTTGAAAAAATGGGTAAGTTGTGAGAATTTAACCTTTTTAAAGATTGTGTTTTAAGATTTGATAAAAGTTCGTGTGTGAATTGTGGTTTCTATTTGAAGAAATATTTTTTGTGTGAAGCTCATAGTTATCCATTTTCAATTAATTTTAGGATTACTAAGATGTAAAGAGACCTTCAAGAGTATTACTAGTGGGATGGAATGAAAAGAGGTATTGCTGATTTTACCATGAAATGTTTGACAAGTCAACAACTTAAAGTAGAGCAGAATTTACCAAAGGGGATTATTTAACCATTTACAGTTCTAGAGTGGAAATGAGAGAATGTATCCATGGACATTGTGGTAGGACTACCAAAGACTTATCGAGGTAACAATGCGATTTGGGTTATTGATGATCGGTTGACAAAATCTACACATATTTTTTCTATTAGAGATACTATTACATTGGATTAGCTTTCTTGACTTTACCTTAATGATATTGTCAGGTTAAATGGAGTTCTTATTTCCATTTTATCTGAACTAGATCCCATGTTCACTTCTAACTTTTATAAGGGCCTTTAGAAGTTATTGGGCATAGAATTAAATTTTAGTACAACATTTCATCCTCAATTAGATGTCCAATCAAAATGAACGACTCAGACTTTGGAGGATATGCTTTGATATTATTCAATGGACTTTCAGGGAAGTTGGGATCATCATATTTCTTTAGTTGAGTTTTCTTATAATAAAAATTTTCATTCCAGTGTACATAGGGCTCTTTTCAAGGCATTTTATGGGAAGCGGATTTGAACTCCATCTTTTTGGGATGAAGTCGGGGAAATGAAGTTGATGGGACCATAATTTGTAGAGGAATTGGCAGATAAAGTGAAATTGATCTAGTAGAACATGAGGACAGGTCAGAGCAGGCATTAAAGTTATGCAAATAAAAGAAGAAAAGACTTCTCTTTCGAGGTAGGTGGCCACATTTTCCTTATGATATCTCCTTAGAAAAGTGTGATGCATTTTGGAAATAAAATAAAGATAATTTTGTGGTTCATTGGTCCTTTTTTAAATCCTAGAGAAAGTTGGAACAGATTCATACCATGTAGCTTTGCCTCCGAGTTTGTCTTAGGTACACAATTGTTTTTATGTTTCGATGTTGAGAAAGTATGTTCCAGATTCAAATCATGTCTTGAGCCCAGAAGCAGTTCATCTAGAAGAGATCCTTTATTATGAAGAGAAACAAGTTCATATTATTAATCGAAGGAAATAGGCATTATGGAATAAGGTAATCAACTAGGTAGAGGTTTTGTGGAGAAACCAAATGGCTGAAGAAGCAACATGGGAGTCTGAGAATGTTATGAGGGAAAGGTACCCTCACTTGTTTAATAAGTAAATAAAATTGAAAGGACACAATTTATAGAAGGTGGGGATAATGTAACACACAAAGGTTTCAAAAAAAAATTGAAATGCATGAAACTTTGTTTTAATAAGATATTTATAACTAGACTTTAAACATAATTTTTTTGCTTCTATGTTTTGAATTTTGAAAAATGGTCATCTACAATTGTGTTCAGTAAGTTATTTAGAGTATGATGGAACCAACTTGATTTTTGGGGAATAATAACATACCACTATGAATAGTAATATGACCCTAATGAATAGTAAATTGTATTAATATTTTATTTCTTAAGGATTTAAGATAATGACATCTTGGTAAATTTTTTAATGCGATATAAATGCGGTTATAGAATTAAAGTTGTGAATTTTTGAATAAAGTATAATTTTATTTAAAAATTAAATTAATAATATTTAGAAAATTATTTTCAAAAAATGGAGTTCATTTTTGAATTCTAAGGGTCAAAATATGGTAAGGGGGATTTTTTTTTTGATTTTTTTGAAATTCTTGAATTTTTGATAAATAGTGAAATACGATAAAATACCGTATATTCAAATTTTTAGTTAAATACACTATTTATGACATCATAAGTGACATAAGACCACTTTTTTCAAACTCACATTCCATTATTACTATTTTTGGTCAAATTAATTCATACTATTCATATTTTTGAGAAAAAATATTATAATAATGATAAAAATAATGAAAAATACTTCCTCTCCTCTACTATAAATACCACACTCATTCCCCTCTTCCTACCACACATATAAAGCCTTGATCTTTACCTATGTTCCACCAAATACTTTTCCAATGGATCTTCCCCATTTCCTAGAGCTTCTAGTCTCACCAAAAGGCCAAAACCCAAGGCCTTAAGAGGATCTCGAGGAGAAGAGATCAAGAGGTAAACATCCTCTTTTGTTTTCATTATTTTTCTTTTCATTTTCTTTTCAATTATTCTTCTTTCCTCACCTACCGTTATTCAAAAGGAATGAATTATAAAGTATCTAAAATATTATGTATTACATCATGTTTATGTAATACACACCATTATACTTATTCTCCTCTCCCACTTATTCAAGAAATTAAAACACCATCTGTGATGTGTTGATTTACCGACATCATGGACGATGTGATTTCAATTTATTTTAATTCCTTAAATACTATTCAAGAAACCATTTTTATTGTTGAAAAATATTATAATTTATGTATTAAATCTTATATAATGTTCTATAATCATTTTGTACAAATGTTATTAATTTATGAAACAAAATCATTTTATTACGATCGAAGAATCACTAAAATGACCAAAACAAATATCCATAATGTTTTAACTTATGAATCATCCTCGTGTCAGAATTAAAAATAATAAATGGTTTAATTTATGGTAATATAAATATTTAAATTTCATTCCATTCTAATTCTGGTGTTTTACTTCCTTCGACAAGAATATCCATCATGAACCGATCATGGAAATCATGTAAAGAACACACCCAAAACAATGCAAAGAACAAAATTCTAACAATTAAAGGGTGAAATGATGTAATGAAATGATCATATAAGATATTATAAAGATTAATATGTTTCTATAAGATATTAATAAATTTTTTTAACCATTATACATGAGGTTTAATTTTTTTTAAGTAAGACGAATATGAGATATGTAAATTAATAACCCGATTTCCAATATTTGGATTAACATTCTACCTCATTATTTATGTGGTATTAAAATTATTTTTGTGATTAATTTTGTTTAAATAATTTTTAATTAAGTGTATTTATAGTTTATATACATGTTCCATCTACTATATTAATTCTCACTTCAATTATATGATATTTTTAATTCACTTTTCTTTTAAAATAATATTTTAAAATTCTATTTTACGAAATTCAAAAGAAATATTTTTTGCAATTATTCATGTTTTACGATTATGTTCTGGTTCTTGGGAATTTTTTATGATGAATAGTGGGACATACATATTCATCCAATTCATTGGGTATGTGTATGTTGGAGTTCGACCGTATGGTTACTCCAAGTGTAACTGTGATGGTCACCCAAATTGTAAGGTAGCTGTGAGGGTTAAAAATTATAAGGTAGCTGAGAGGGTTGCAAGATTATATAGGCAATTCCCCAATATTCTTTTATGGATCTATTTATGTTCTTAGGTTTTGAAGGCATGTTGTGGAAATCTCATTTTTCACAAAGTATGTATATATGGGTGAAAATATGTCTTTTGAAAATGATTTCATATGTTACAAGTATTCATGGACTAATATGTTATTTCCTACTTTTCATATCCCTTAATGATATTTTTGTTCTCATCCCATATTTTTAAATTATTTTTATAGGTTATAAGGATGTGTAGGAAAAATAAGGAATCCAAGTTAAATGATTTAATAATTTTAAAATAAAATCATGTTGTATTTGAAATGTTTTATATTTTGGAAGAAATGAAAACTATTTTTATGTTATCTACTCTATATTAATGTGTATGTCATGAATGTATTATGTCCCAATTCTCTAAATATATAAACATCAAAAAATCCTCAATGTGAGAGGAAGTGTCTTCTTGACTAAATTCAAGATATGTATATAATAAAGTCGGGTCCTTATATATTGGTTGGATGGTGTTGTACCAAGCTTGTATCAATGGTAACTAATGTTAGGTAATGCTCACGTCTCTCTATGGAGACACTTATGTCCTTATTGGTGAGTGGGATGTTCGAGAAGGTCATTCATGGCCAATTTACCAGAAATTGGAAGAACTCATGGCCCATGTGTCCTATATTGTTCTATATGAAGGAGTAATGAAGCAACCAATCTCTCCTCCCATTGTGGATCAACATAAATATGTGTTTCTTGAAGAATTATAGGGGCTACCACCAGAGGGAGATGTTGAGTTTACAATTGAGTTTCTTCTAGGTGAAGAAATAGTTTCCAATATCCCATATTGAATAGCGCTAGTTGAACTAAAAAGCTTAATATTCATCTAGAAGAGTTGTATCCTAAGAGATTAATCCAACTAGTACGTCACCTTGGGGATCTCCGGTGATGTTTTCTAAAAAGGATGGAATATCGTTAAGGCTATTTTTCAAATATAAGAAGTTTAATTAGATGAAAGTTAATAATTGATACCCACATTTTAGAATCGTTGACATGTTTGACCAGTTGTGGGTGCTTCAGTGTTCTACAAGATTGATTTTTGATCAAGATACCATCAATTGAGGGCAATATCTTCTTACGTACCATATAAAACTTTCAGTAGAAGGTTGGGTTATATTATTTTGTGGTGATTATGTTTGAGTTGAAAAACACACCAGATGTGTTCATTAATTTAATGAACCTAATATGTCACCCATACTTGGATCAGTTCGTGGTTGTATTAATTGATAATATCTCGGTGTACTCTATAACTCATGATTACCATTCCAAACATCTCGACACCATCCTGAGTACACTAAGAGAGAATAGGATTTATGCCATTCTATCAAAATGTCATTTCTGGATTGATAAGGTGCACTTCTTGGGTCATATCCTTTCCGAGGTAGGTGTATCGGTGGATCCAGAAAATGATCAGGTTGTGGTGTCTTGGGAGTAGCCCAAGAATGTTTCTGATGTTCATAATTTTCTGGTATTGGATTGTTATTAAAGAAATATAATTAAAGATTTACCATATTTGAAAGCACTACTCCCAGGATTAACCAAGAAGGGTGTTATGTTTTATTGTTCTGAGGAATGCGATAATTCATTTCAAGAGTTGAAGAAGCAGTTCACAACCGCACCAATCCCAATCTTACCCGAACCAGGTTAGAGGTACACCTTGTTCTTTGATGTGTCCGGTGTTGTAATAGAGAAAGTGTTGATGCATGATGATCGTTTTGTATCATATAGGTCAAGATAGTTGAGTCCTCATGAAAGAAACTACTCTACCCATGATCTTGAGTTGGCTGCTATGGTTTATACCTTAAATTTTTGGGAGCATTACTTGTTGGGAGAGCATTTCACAGTGTTTACCAATCATAAAATTTTGATGTATGTCTTATCTCAGCAAGATTTGAATCCTTTAAAGTTTAAATGGGTTGAATACATTTATTATTTTGACTTTTAGCTGGTTTACACATCTGGAAAAAAGAAATAGTGTTGCAAATTCTCTAAGCCAGAAACCTTGGAATTAGGTAGTTCGGGAATCCAAATCAGAGTGGAAAATGATGGAGTTCTTTGATGTGATGCACCTAGAGGTTCGGTATGGGCATGATTAGATGAACCCTACATCCATAACATTTGAGTCCACAATTTTCATATGGGTCCAAGAGAGTATTCTTGAGGATCTGGAGTGTTTTCTTTGAAGGATAGTCCTAAATGTGGGGAGTCACCTTCTAGTTGGGTTGTTGGTGATGATGGGATTGTCAGTACTTGTGGTCGTGTGATTGTGTTGGTGTTTATGAGGGAAGAGTTGATTTTTGAGTTTTTTGTATCGAAGTGGGATGTTCATCCTAGTTTTACTAATACGTATTGTGATATTCTTAGGAAGTATTGGTGGATGGGAATGAAGAAAGGGGTTGCGGGTTTTATGGAGAGATGCCTTACCTGTTAGCAAGTGACGATCTAGCACTAATGACCAGGTAGTTTGTTGGATCCACTACCCATTCCGGAGGGGAAGTGGGATGATGTAATGAAGTAATTCATAGTGGGTATTCTGAGGAAACCTCATAATAATGATGAAATCTAGGTATTTTTGGATTAGTTAACTAAGGTGGCCCATTTCTTGTCGATCCAGGCTATCATAATGGTGGACTAGTTGGGTGAGTTATATGTTCAGGGGAAAGTGTGGTTTCATAGTGTACAAAGAATTATATTTCTAGATCATAATTCATATTTCGTATCATTATTCTAGAAAATATTATGGCAGGCTCTTAGTACCTAGGTGTTTTTGAGTACGACTTTTCACTTGTAGACAAACAAGCAGTCATAGCGTAAAATTATGGTGTTGGAGGAAATGTTGGGGGGTTGTATCCTAGATTTCGGTTTTTCATGGGGAAAAAACTTATCCCTTTTTTAGTTTTACTAAAAAAATTAGGCTACGATTCATATAGGAAATTTTTAGGAACACTATGGGAGACCATGTAGATCTTTGTTTTGTTAGTTAGAAGAAGGGGAGTCTTAGCTATTAGGACTGAGTCTCTTGCAGGAGACATCATAAAATGTACAATTGATTCTGAAATGCATGGATACAACTTAGAGTTGAAATAAGTCATATGTAGCTTGACATCATATACCTCTTGAGCTTATGGTGAGTGATGGTATTTTTATTTGGGTTTCTCCAAGGTTGGGTTACCATCAAATTCTGAAATAGTCAAAGTTGGTGCCTAGTTGTATGGGGCCATTTGAGATTGTAGAGAGAATCAAACCTATGGCTTACCAATTTCTATTCCATAATTTTATGTTGTAATATGCGATTTTTTTCATGTTTCTCAACTTTTGAAGTATCACCCTGATCTATATCATCCGATTAAGGTCATGGATGTAGAGCTTGAGGCTAATGAATCCTTTGAGAAGCATCCGGTTTGTATCGTGGATTGTAGTAAGAAAATATTTCTAGGAAAGACTATGATCATGGTTCCAGTTTTACAGAAACATGGAAATTTTCAAGAAGAAACATGGGAAAGGGAGTCAAATGTGAAGGCCCAGTGGCCTTATCTATTTTCTTCGTAAACTCAATGATTCTTGGGGAGTGCGGCTCGAGGACGAGCCATTATAAGGTGGGGAGGTTGTAAGGTCCCAAAATTCATGGAGGTATGTAATTTTTTAAAGTTTGGTTTTAAAGTATTGTTTTTAGTTAATGAAATGATTACAGGGTGTATGAGGGTCCTTGGGGGTGGTTTGGGGGTTCGGGGTACAAAAGGATGGAAAATCAATCCAACATATGCAAGTCACATGGTTGTCGCATAGTTAAGTAAACTATGCGGCCTTACCAAGAAAATAGTGCTACCTTGGAAAGTAGAATTTCACATGGTTAACACATGATTTTCCAAACCGTGTGGCCTACCCTAGTAATCATGCCACCGAACTCCCCATGTATAGTGTCTTGTGCACAGTTTGGAAAACCGTGTGGGTAAACCATGTTCCCCTTTAAAATTTTGAAAAATTACAATTTTCCACCTCGATATTTTTAAGTTCTATTTTATTTTATCCCCCTTTATCCTACCTACATCCCTAGTTATGTACTAAAACCCTAAAGAGATTCTAAGGATCAGTCTCCTTCATTTCTTGGTTGTGTGGGGGGATGTTTGTTGTAGATCAAAGCTCCGAGTAAGTTAATCGCCCTCTTTCTTCTCTTTTTTGGATTAAGGTTTTTATCTTGGATGATCTTATTCTGAAGCCCTAAAACACAATTTTTCTAGGGGAATATAGGTTTCGTGTTTAATGGGTGTTTATATTAGGATATAAGTCTACAATTAAGAGTGTTTCCATCATCGTATTTGAGGTAGGTTGTCTAAAATTATATCTCATATTTTTTAAATGGATTTGTGCATATGGGATTGTGTTCTTATTCTCCCCTTGTTATTATTTTGGTTACATTAGTGAGATTTGTTAAAATGGGCATCTACTTGATGAAATTAACCCCTAATGATCCCCATGGGATCCATTGAGGATTATTTGATTGATATAGGTCCATCCATGGGGTGTTCTGACCTTCTCAAACATGGAAAATAGATAGGTTAAGTATGAAATTTACTTGTAATTATGTAGATACATGATGAACATTTTGATTGTTTAATCTATTGATTAAGAAGGTAATTTTGGTGGTTGTTTATAAATATGGATAATGGAAAAAAGGGATGTTTGGATTGACATGAAAATGGGTTTAAAGGTATTAATGTAAATGTGAAAAATATATTGTGATTTATACTTGTAATGGATTCAGGGTTAATACATGGGATACAATGAATCGGTTAGGTGAGTTAACATATGGTCATTTTTGAATATGTTAAATGGGTTAATGAATGGAAACTATTTAATATTCTTAAGGAGTTTAGGCATAAGAAATGAGAATTGGGGTAAATGGAATTATAATGTAAATAGAAAAGTGGTAATGGTTTATGGGATGATTGTTATGGATTAGGATTTCTATTTTTGTTGGTTGTGTTTGGTTGTGACATGATATGTGTGTGGTGATTTGGATAGTAATAATGTTCACATGTCTGGGTAGTGTGGGGTATTGACTGAGGTTTTATTCCTATGGGTTAGACTAATGCTCTAAACTCCACCTAATAATTCATGAGTTAGATAAAGGGACAAAGATCTATTCCCCTAATAGTTTCATTCCACCCAGACTGAGACTTTGAGGTGAGTAAAATGTGTTTTTTTTGATTTTTTTTCTCTATATTGTGATGGGGTCTTGACTGATTCACTTATTCATAGTGATGAATTCATTGAACCCCTGTGGGAATGATGTAAATTCTTAAAAAATGGAACACATGTTGATAATGAATTAATTAATGAAGAAGATGAAAATAATTATTTGGTTACTAAGGTTAGTAATGGTTAATGTAAATATTGTTAAGTAATGGAACTCAAACTATCTTTTATTTACTTTTCATTTATTTTTTATTAGAATTCATTATTTTTTTATACTGGATATATTATAGACACCATTGGTGGGGGCCTATTGAGTTGTACTCACACGTTGCTCAGGCCATCATTAGGCACCCAATCAAATTTCATGGTTTAAGTCTAGGATAAGGGAGAAGGACCCATGATTGAGAGTTGATTTAGTCTTGGGATGTAAATGGATGAAGTTATGGACTTGGAGTCAGGATCATTTTGGGGATTCCACTGATTATATTTGTTTTGGGTTTTGCCCACATGGCACATTTAGCCTAACATGACATATTTACTGTTGGCTATGGGCTGTCTCTAGTTTTGGGAGATAGTTTTTTTTTCATTTTCATCAGTTATTAAATGTTTTTTCCACTATTATATTTATTTTATATTTTTTATTACTCTGTAAAATAGGGTATAGTCTCCTTACGTGACCTTTTATACCCTCACTTCTTGTCGGAAACCTCTAGCATATGAGGAGGCGTGTTTGAGGTCATGTCAAAACCTGAATCGAGGCACCAGCTTAGCAGCTCCCAGGTCTGGTACATTACATTGATATACTTTTAGGATTTTGTTAACTCATTACATCACATTTATTCCCTATCACATCTTTATGTGACCATATGATAAAACACTCCCACTAAACTCTTTAATGGAAAACATCTATGAATTTATCCATTTTGAATAATGTGAAACATAGGAAACATATTTCTAATTGTTCACCTTCTTGAATATATTAAATGTTCTTACCTTTATAACATAAACTATTATGATGTTGACTTTTGTTGTTAACATACAATTCTTTCTAATTTTTTCATCATTATCCTTGGAACCCTATTCCATCAAACATTTCCTTGAAATATTTTCCCTAATAACATTATTGTTTACTATTCATCTGAAACTCTTTGAGGATAATGTGAAAACCATTGTGTTATAGTAACTAATGTAACTCATTAAATTTTTATTAATTTCCATATCCTACTATTTAGGATTTCAAGTATAATTAACTTTTCATTTTGAATGGTACAATCCTTCAAGAAATAGTGTCTTTCATTTTCATGATAACTAAATGAAACTCTTTACATTTTTATTTATCATCACATATCCTAAAATATTTTAGGATATTGAGTAAATAAATTGATCTTAGACTATAGTGATATCCACTTTCAAAAGTGGTAACTAAATGTAAAAAATTAAAATTTTCTTTACCATCATATACCCTAAACATTTTAGGATATTAAGTGGAAAAATTTTTAACTAAATATTCATGTTATCCTTTATTTTTTAATTTAGATATTTTTGAAGTCTAAACATACTCCCACTTTCCTCTTAGACACAATTATTTTTATAATATCTTGTTAAGATGCACAAAACCTTTTTTGTTTTAGGAAATAACTTTTATTTCCTTTTAGTAGGAATATTTAACAAAAAAACTATGGTTTCCATATCCTAAGTCATATTATATGTGTTTGGAATATTTTAATTTTGAATACAAAATTTTATTAAAATATACCACCAATGGGTGGAAAGAACAAATTCCCATATATTTTATCAAATATTTTGATTTGATGGTTTCAAATGTAGCTGAAGCACCTTTAGTGGGTGTAATATTATAATTTATTTTAATATAAAGTTGTCTGAAACTCCGAGAGAGGATATTTACCATTAAATTTATAAATAATTAATTTATATTGGAAGAAATTTTTACCTCAGCTTAAGATCCATTCTTCAATGATTATTTTGATATTCTGAAAACCATTTGGGATTACGTTCATTACACTATAAGAATTCATGTGTATAATCCCTCTAGTAGTGATTCACATGTTCTCCTTTGATCCTTGAGAAACACCAATTTATTTTTGGGTGCTAGCGTGCCAAATCAATTTTCTTGCATTGTTCATCTTGATCACTCCTCGATCCTTTTAGCTTGATGGTTTTTTTCTCATTCTGGAGAGGAAGAGAGATGAAATAAGAGAGAGTGAGAATTTTGTTGTGTGCAATGATCCTCTATTCTCAATTTTCAGATAATTTACTCAAAATATATAACTGTCTATTTATAGGGTAAGGGATTAGGTAAAAATAATTATTTAATTTCTTTTCACCCCTTAAATAAAATTATAACCTTTAATAAACCCCATGCCACATAATAATAATAATATTATTATTATTTTATGGCATTCACCAATCTGCACAACAATAATTAATATTTATCGGATTGTAAATAAATATTTATCAGTGGAAGTGGTCTTGGTCCGTTCACCCTCATTGGCATTTATTAAATACCTGAATAAATATTTAATTTAAATATTTCATTCATCATTAAATATTTTCCATCGATAAAAATTTGAATAAAATTATTCTTCGTTATTAAGAATAATATTTATTCTATTAACTAAATTCAAATATAATTTAATCTTTGTCAAAAGAAACACTTAGCATGTGATCCTCTCGGATTTTTTCTTATTAGAATTAGGAGAACATGTCTAAAGTAAAATATTACTATCTAGTAATAGGTCAAGACCCCCTAGAGATATAACTTAATTTCACAATGATGAAAACCACATATGAATGCCCATTGTGTAATATAATCCATTTTTTCATAACATCTCTTCAAGAAGGTTTCACATCTATATCACTAACCTATATGCTCGATATGTCTTTTTTGGACTCTCTGAAATAAACACATTGTTACACCCTAACCATGGATTATTCTATTCTAATAAAAAGGATGAGATATTCACTTCCATTAAGATGGAATTGGAAAATATTTTCTTGACTTGTTCATTAATAACTCATCACTCGTTACACACCCTGCATATATAACTTTTCCATGAAATATTATCGTCATGGTTTAATAAATACATATAACTAAGTGAAAAAAATATGCATTGATAATAATCATAATGTATGAGGATCATTACATATGCTCACAGATAGAAATATTCGATGACACCAGAACATGCAAAATTTCTACTGGCAGGTCTGTTCTCATAATCTCTCATCGTTGAGATTACCAAGTGAAGAATTCATGAGAAGGAGAATAATATGTAATTTAGTAATACCACATGATTGTACAAATATATGTGTCCCATCATAGAACATTATTTTACTATATAACTATATTAATAATATATTAATTTCACTTCAAGGTTCTCATCATAAAGGAAAAATGCAATTCCCTTTATTGTGTGATAAATAATCCCATACATTATTATAGTAGAATCAAGTAGAACAATGAAAAATATGTAATAATATGTTTTATTAATATTTAATTCAACAAATATACATGTAATCATAGTAAAAACAGTTGTTCTTAGGAAAAACACTTCAACAAACTCTCTCTTAGACTATAGCTAACTGCCTATGACTTTCAGTCTGTTAGACCTCACATAATAATTATGTTTCTACTGAGTTAAGGATTTAATAAAGGGGCCCACCAAATTGTATTCTAGGAATATATTTCTCATTTCAACCTCACCTTTCTAGGAAAAATCCTAAGAGATGATACTTCCGAAGTATGTGCTTCGTCCATTGATGTGACCTTCACTCTTTTGTGGGAGACACCATTGTAGTATTATCACAATAGAGTGTGATAAGATCTTTACTACTAGGTACCACGTCAAGAACTTGGATGAAGATACTCATCAATACATCTTATTTACGTTCCTATGAAATTGTAAAATGCTCAAAATTTTCAGAATAAATTTTGACCCCAACCTACTTTGAGATCTTGTTGCCCACAACACCTCCATTCAAAGTGGAGATGTATCCCATTTGTGATTTCATATCATATTGATATATTTGGAAACTAGAATATATGTATCCTATGATGATTTTTTCCTCATCTCCTTCATAGAATAGGAACATATCCTTAGTATGGCTCAAATACTTAAAGATAGTCTAGACTTCCATCCAATAGAGATTACTCGGGTATACTTGATATCTGTCTACCACATTTAATGAATAAGTGACATCAATCCAAGTATTTAATCCTTGCAATTATTTTCCTTTACTCATGTTTCTGAGGAAACATTTTTTTATAAATATAAATTCCATGTGAAACTTGAAACAATCTCATATTGTATTTTTCCATACTGAATCTCATCAGTATCTTATCAATATATATACTTCCAATTTGGATGAACAACCTCTTAGATCTATCATAGTGGATCTTGATTCCAAGAATATATTCTCCTTTTCCTAATTCAATTATGGAGAATCCGTTATTGATCGATACCTTAACAAATTGTATGTATGGTATCTCATTTCCAATAAATAATATGTCATTAACGTATACTATTATGAAAACAACCACACTCCCACTAAACCATTTATAAACATAATGTAATGCCCTGACCCTAGTTACCCAGAACCAGTGCATTATTACATAAAATTGGAATGATACAAGGAATCATGTCCCGAAAGATCGATCGATTTAGTATCCTTGTTATTACTAGATACATACATAAGTTTTACATTACATCATGAAATAAATAAAACATTGTGTCCCCTTTGAACACTCTTATATCCCTTAGCCTATTCCTATATGTTAATCATAATATACATCTTTGCATCCTAAGAAAAATAAAACATAAGAAATGGGTGAGATCATATGATCCGAAAGGATAACAATATAGTGAAAACTATCATAAATAAGAATAAACATTTAAGGCAATGTATAAGAATAGAACACAAACCTTTTAAACGTAAACTTCAGAATAATATAGAAAAGATAAATCAAATAATTCCATTTAATTATTCACATGGATATTATACTATTCTAATAATCACATGTAATATCAATAGCCAATTTCATAATGATGGAATGCATAATTCCAAACTTCATAACCACATAGTCAAGGCCTTCTGCCAAGACTACCAATATGATTTTGTCAAGGCCTTGTACCAAGAAACTAGTTTGTCTCATGAGACCTACCGATGCATCAAGGAGCTATAGTGGGCTAAACCCATCACTTAAAAAGTCCAATGCATTACTCATATGAAAATTTTGACACATAATCTAAAAATTCGTATTAAAACTAGCATATGAAATGTCAATATTTTAGCCACAACCCATGAATGGCATAAAAATAGCACATCCACAGTCAACCATAACTCATTAAATAGAATATGGATGATTGTATTATGATAAATCAACCTCAATATAGAATAAAATACACTAAATTATATTGACATAGATGAAAATAGTCATTAAAACTATTTGAAATAAATACCCCCTTTTTCATGAAAACATTTAAATGTCACACTATTTATCAAAGAAGTCATTTAAAAGAGATTTTTGAATAAAAGTGTCTCATACCACTTTGAAACTTTTAATGGTAATTTTAGTTCGAAAACATTTATTTCCATATAAATTAATACTTAAAACAAATTTTAAAACATGGAAATTAATGGGAAAGATTTAGAAGAATAATTATTTAAAACATTTAAAATAATATTTTAGTTAAAGAGTTCTTAACCAAATTAGAGACGCTTGAATATTAGTAATTAAGAAATAAAATTAATAAAAAATTTATAATATCATGATAATAAATGAATTTATGATATAATATGTAAAAGAATAGTGTATACACCATATAAATTGAATTGGTTCATAACGACCAAGAGGTCTCAAAGGAATGTAAATTGAGATGATATACCTTATAAAGACCGTATCCTTATATTAAGGATAAATCAATTAAATAATTATGTGTAAAAAATATAAATACACTCAATATAATTGGATATTCATTGTAAATCAATTGTATTAGATTCACACATATTATTGTAAAAACAAAACCAATGACTTGGATGTTTAACTCAATGAAAGGAAATTGAGTTAAGATTACCCTTAAAAAGTTCATATCAATTGAATTTGAATTTATCAATGGAGTGATTATGTGTATAAAAGGTATATCCATAGAAAGGGGAGTGTCAATTACTATGTAAATAATAAATAGTGATTCCACACAAAATCTTGTAGTAAAAAAATCAATGAAGTATGCGTAATTCCCAATGAGTGGAAATTGAAATTTGAATTTCCCTTACCAATTTGATAACTTACGAAACATACACCCCATGAAGGAAGTATCCTAAAATGAAGATGAAAATACACATAAATTAAAGTATATTACACAAATAATACAATAATGTGTAGTACATACACCACATAAAAGGAAATAATGACAATATAGCATGAATCTCACGAGAATAAGAAGTGAGATGAAAACCATTTACCTTGTAGTTTTCCATAGTATGAGGTAGTTTAACCTCCTGTATAATGGTTTAATCATTGTTATTAAATTATAAAAGAACCAAATACATAAATATGATTCCCTATATTATCTTCTAATATTTCTTTGTTAATTATATTTCAGTAGTATCTTTGTTTTGGTTTTTAACTGATTTGTTTTCCTTTATATGTTTTGTTACATAAGTTATGTTTGTTTTTATAGGGTGTATTTGATTTATATCGAGACTAATATTAATTTCTTAAACATTATTTTTAATCAAAAAATGAAAATTATTCTTGAATGATTATAATGGGGAATAAATCTCATCGCGTTTGTTGATATGGAAAGTTGTATGTATGCATGAGCGACAATATTATTATATTAATGGTGAAATAGTATGTAATTGGATGGTATATAATATATTCAGAATCATAAACATGTTATATTTATTATTTAAATAAGTTATACTCATTATTATACCCATCCAAATAAGGAAGTGTTTGAATAACAAACTACACCACGACGTGCAGATGGTAAGCCGTACGTACGCACATATGGTGACTTTGTCATTTATATGATGGATGTAATAAAGAATATGGTTGTACCATATTTATAATAACATAACAGTATGTAGAAGGTACTGGATTTATTATTTTGGTATCGAAATGAAAAAATAAAGAGGAAGTGGAAAAGGAAAAGAACTTGAAAGAGGGTGGTGAAATTATTACCTCTTCTTTGGGTGTTTCCTTTTTAGTTGATCAAAAGGGCTCCATAGGTTGGATTTCTCATCAATGTAAGAACTCTAGGTTTATTTGAGGTAAGTTGGGAGGATATTTGGGTCGGGTTTGGATGAGCCAAATGGAATTGGAGGTGTGATTTTGAGAAAAGGGGAAGTGGCCTTTTATAAGAGGGGTGAGGGGCACTTTAGGAAAATCTTGAAATATTATTTTATAATAAAATCATTTTCGGTTTATAATGGCTCAAAAATGATTTATTTAGAGTCTAAGGTGGGTATGGGTCTCAAAAAATTCAAACAAATTTTTTTAGATAGTTTTAGGTCACCATATTAACCTTATCTTTTAGATTTAACTCTTGGTTAAATAGTTTGACATTTACCATGTCTCTTTATATTTTTATATTATATGGTTTATAAAATTACTATAACAAGCCAAAAAAACCCCAAGTGATTCATTATTAATTTATGTAACTTTATATAAGTCCTTTTTCTGAACCTTAGATTTTTAGGAATATTATATCAATTAATAGTATAGTACTTGTTTTAAAAACTCAATTTTTTCAATTTTGACACTATTTAGTATTTTATTTTTTAAGCCATGAAAACATTATCACTTCGAATAAAATTTATTTAATAATAAATAACATGTCATATTAACCTATAAAATTAGTGTAATTCATCAAAAGTCTCAATTTAAATTTATTTTGATATTTATAATATCATTTTTTTTGTATTTCATTATTAAGGTAATTACTGCCTCATTTTTGTATCATAAATAAATTAACTTATTTAATGTCTAAAATTATAAATAAAATAAAATTATGTAGGAAATATTTTTATATTTCTAATGAATATTTATAGTCGAATTTATCTTATGTGTAACCCTATATTAAAAATGGTTTAGTTATTAAACATTGAATTTAACACTTTTAACTCTTCTTTAAATAAAATAATAATAAATGTCATAATCTAATCCAAGTAGACCAAAGAGGATAATATTTCCTTACTAATGTTTATTTTTTTGAATTAAACTTATCAAATATAATTAGGACATGTGTTATGGTAATTATAATATCATTTTTAACCTTAATTACCCTATTTACTTTTAACCGTGGTAAATAAAAGTCAAAAGTTATTATTCACCAAAAGTTATTTTCATCTTATTGAACCACATTTTATTTACTGATGTTAACTGTGTCTCTTGTAGTTTTTAAATTCAACTCATAGATGCGGTAAAATTACGTTTTATGCAAATTTTCAAATGCTCCTAGAATGTGGGTAAAAGACGGTAAAAAGTTCAATAAAATTTTATATATCAAAACTTATTATAAAATTACTCCAATGAATTAAATTGAACATAAATTGATATTATGTATCTATTTTGACTTAAAATAAATAAATAATTAATTATTTAAATAAAAAACCATTTTTAAAAAATAACGCAGTATTTTTCACTATTCATTAAAAAACGAATGTTTTTAGAAAAATACCAAAAAATCACCCTAAGATAATTTTGATATTCATAATTAAAAAATTAATTCTATTTTAACAAATTAAAAAAATATAATTTTCATTAATTAATTCCTGTAGTCAAAATCCAAAAGCGGTTTTTAAAAAGTAAAAGCTATCAGAAGGTTGACATGTGTTTATATCAAATTTAAATGTGAAATTACTTATAATGACCTAAATTGTATTATATGATAAAAATATAATCTAATTATACTTCTAAAACATTCAAATTCAAAATTTACCACTATAAATTATTTAAATTAAAAAAAGTTCTTTTCACGAGAAATTTAGTATTTTTCAGTATTCATCAAAATATGAAAGTTATCAATAAAGTACCAAAAAATTTATCCGAAATAAATTTTTATATCCTGATTATAAATAAGAATTTAATTTCATTAAATTGATTATATAAAAGTGTCAAATATTTGTTATAAAATGGATTTTCCATTAAAAGGTTGTAAAATTGCATTTTTTTTGAAAAATAATTCTTTTATCAGAAAAAATGAATTTGTTCTTATATTATGTCTAAGAAACGCATAATATGGATTATAAAATTATATGGAGTATATAAAATTCAAAATTTAGTTAATACTATTCATAACCGCTTTTTTAACGGATGGTTTGGTAATTCGTGGTGCGCTCAAACTCAGTGTTGCGTGTAGCGCAAGCTATTGAATTGCTTTAAAGAAAATAACTTACTATGAAATCTTGGGGTGTTAAATTCTTCCCCACTATTGGAAATTGCATCCTCAAAATTTTAAAATTGGGCTTGGGAACTTCATTGAATGTCCCACATTGGAAAATGTGTCAATTAAACTATCACTTTAAAAGAAATAAAGAGAAGTACAAAGGTCACCCAAGATAACCCATACTAGGATTACATTTAGGAAAACATGGATATGGAAGATAAAATAAGATTCAAGTTCTGATGGAGAGTGATAGAAAACATGATCATGAGAAAGTTAACAATAAGAAAACCACAAACTTGTAATTGGAAAAACTTTCATTAGTTTCCTAGTAGGAAAATTAAATGGACACCATTTTTTTATATTCGATTTCATAAAGTTGAGGAATTAAATTATGAGACTAACTAAGAACATAAAGTGATATAGTTACTTTTTAAGTATAGTTTCATCCTTTAATAAATTTCTACCTCTAACTTATCTTTTTTTTTTCTAATGATGAGTATTCAAGATGACTTGGTCACACATGAAGTTCTAGAATAAACTTCTAGAGAATCACATAATCCAAAAAGGATAAACTATATATTTTACTTGTCTTTTGAGATTAACCAAAACCAAAATGGTTAGTACAAGGTCATATGATCCCCATAAAGGATAATCCTTTAGAGAAATATATACTAATCTAAATTACTAAAATTAAACCTAAAATACCCAAAGTTCAACAAATACCATTTAATAAATAATTGTCCTTATCATCCTCCAATATAATCTAAAAAAATAATGAAACCAAAAACATAGAAGAATTTGATTACGCTGTCTTCCAGGTTAAATAGTATCTCCAAATAACATCGATTACTCTTAAAGTTACATATTTAAAAGTTATTAACCTAATCATATATTCTCTATGATAGGTTAATGATTTCCATAAATAACCCAAATCGCAATAAATCCACAATAAAAACATAGATAAAAGTACACCATTACTCATCAAACGAAATCCCATAGTATTCTATTTTCTTTAGGCATCTAGTGTTCCCAACAGAGCAAACTTCTTCCAAAATAACATTTATCTCTTAATCCCCATATCATTTTCCTATACTAAGTATATCCATTTGATAAGACATAGGATCCCAAATCAACTTATTATTGATCAATAAAATCATTTAACTAAAAATAATTAATCACACTAACCAGGGACATCACATAGTCCAGTGGTAGGCGATAAACCCCAATCACACTCTGGTTGTGGGTTCGATTCCCACAGCTTTGTCTGACACAAAGGTTTGTCACATGGTCAGCATGTTGTCCTTTTTCAAAACTGTATTTTATAACATTCCCAAAATGAGATAAATTCCTCAAAATAACCATAACATAATTTCACCACCAATGTTATCTCATACCTCACATTTTCATCCCAAAATTTAATAACTTGTAATTGTCTCAAATTCAAGGATCGTATAAACCCAAATGGTTATTTATAACTATATCAACAATAAACAAGATAATTCTTCCTAAAATATCATTTTCACATAACAAACTGTAGGGTTACACATACAAGAGAAAATGCTTCCAAAGTAAACCCATAAAACAAGAGCACTAATACTTTTAAACATTATAGCATCCATTTATTTCAAAATAGGTTCTTCCATGACCATGTGGTTATTCTATTGAATACGGAATTCACTTAGGTAATGCCTAAGTCCCCTAAATTTACAGTAAATGATTGTAAATGGATTCTTGGGATCATTTTTATTTTATTCCATAATACTATTCATTTTTCCTCATAAATTCTATACTTTATGTCCTTTACCACACATAAATAATTTCTTTGTTCCATTGAGACACTTCCCTAGGTGTCTCCTTCCAATATTTCCTACATGATAGAAATTGACCTTTCTTTTCTCCATGGTATCTACTTCTGGAGCTCTTATCATTCACCGCCTTTCTCTTCTTTGTTGAGTCTGGGAGTTGGTTAATATATATGTTATTGATCATATTTTTGGAAAACTGATTCGATATGAACACAATATCTTTTACACCTATCAATATTCCATTCCATTGCTCATTTCCTACACCATGCCCACCTTGTACATCGTGTTCAATGTTACTATGACTTCCTTGGAATTTAGTCATTGACTAACACAAGAAAGCATAGTGTGAGTCATAAAATCATTTAGATAATATCAAAACACATGGTTTTCAATCTAAAACACCTTAGGATTAAACAAGGTTATTTATTATCATATTATATTAAAATACTTCAAATCAGTTTGTAAAGAAATGTGAATTATCCTAAGCATATCCCCTAGGAGTGTCGTAACCATGAGTACATCAAGGCCTGTTGTCATGTACCAGAATACCCCGTGTCAAGCCCAAAACTCCTTGTCGGAGTTTTCACTCCTAGGTACATCTGTGCCCAAGCTACCTCTACCTGCTCAAATCCAGACCATGATGTATTTCTTGGAAAACCCACATAATATATTTCTAAATTTTTTGGTTTTTCTTCTATACTAATCCCCAATGTCAATCTTAATGTAGTGTTTCATAATTAGAGTTTTTTTTCTAAATCTAGCTTCCAAGGTTTGTACTAAACTTTCTCAAATACCAACTGTAACACCCCGACCTCAGTTACTCAGAATCGGTGCATTATTACATAAAATTGGCATGATACAAAGGATCATGTCCCGAAAGATTGATTAGTTTAGTATCCTTGTATGTACTAGATAAATATATAAGTTTTACATTATATCATGAAATAAAAAAACAACATTGTGTCCCCTTTTAACACTCTTATATCCCTTAGCCTATTCCTACAGGTTAATCGTAATATACATATTTTCATCTTGGGAAAAATAAAACATAAGAAAGGGGTGATCTCAGATTCGTAGTAAGGATAACAATATAGCAGAAACTATCATAAATAAGAATAAACATTTAATTCAATGTATAAGAATATAACACAATCCATTTAAACTTAAAATTTAGAAAAATATAGCAAAGATAAATCAAATAATGTCATTTACTTATTCATATGGATATTCTACTAGTATAATAATAACATGTAATATCAATATCCAAATTCATAATGATGGAATGCGTAATTCCAGACTTCATAATATGTCAAAGGAAGTATATACACCATATAAAGTGAATTGGTGCATAACGAAAAAGAGGTGTCAAATGAATGTAAATTGAGATGAAATACCTTATAAAGATCCTATCCTTAGATTAAAGATAAATCAATGAAATAATTATGTGTGAAAAATATAAAAACACTCAATATAATTGGATATTCAGTGTAAATCAATCATATTACATTCACACATACTATTGTAAAAACAAAACCAATGACTTGGATGTTTAACTCAATGAATGGAAATTGAGTTATGATTACCCTTAAAAAGTTCATATAAATGGAATGTGAATTTATCAATGGAGTGATTATAGTTATCAATGGTATATCAATAGAAATGGGATTGGAAATTACTACATAAATAATAAATAGTTATTCCACACAAAATCTTGGAGTAAAATAATCAATGAAGTATGCGTAATTCCCAATGAGTGGAAATTAAAATTTGAAATTCCCTTACCGATTTGGTAACTTACGAAACATACACCCCATGAAGGAAGTATCATACAATGAAGATATAAATACCAATAAATTAAAGTATATTACACAAAGAATACAATCATGAGTTGTACATACACCACACAAAAGGAAATAGTGGAAATATAGCATGAATCTCATGGGAATAAGATGTTAGATGAAAACCCATTACCTTTTACTTTTCCTTCGTATAGGGTAGGTTAAACTCCCATATAATGGTGAAATCATTGTTTTTAAATTATAAAAGAACCAAATACATAAATATGTTATCATATATGAACTTCTAATATTGCTTTGTTAATGATATTTAAGTAGTATCATTGTTTTGGTTGTTAACTGATTCGTTTTCCTTTATATGATTTGTTACGCAAGTTATGTTTTTTATGTATAGGATGTATTTGATTCATATCCAGAATTATATTAATTTAGTAAACATTATTTTTTATTATAAAATAAAAATTATTCTTGAATGATTACGATTTGGAATGAATTTCATCGCATTCGTGGAGACGGTAATCCGTACGTACGCACGAGCGACAATATAATTATATTGATGGTGAAATCATATGTAACTAGATGGTATATCATATATAAATAATCATTAACTTGTTATATTTATTGTTTACATCAGTTATACTAATTATTATATCCATCCAAATAATGATGTTTTTGAATAACAAAATACTCCATGACGTGGAGACGGTAAGCCGTATGTACGCACATATGGTGACTTTGTCATTTATAAGATGGATAGAATAACGAATATGGTTGTACCATATTTATAATAACATAAAATTATGTAGAAGGTAATGGATTTATTATTTTGGTATGTAAAAAAATAGGAAGTGGAAGAAGAAAAGAACTTGAAAGAGGGTGGTGAAATTATTACCTCTTCTTTGGGTGTTTCCTTTTGAGTTGATCAGAAGGGCTCCTTAGGTTGGCTTTCTGATCAATGTAAGTACTATAGGTTGATGTGAGGGAAGTTGGGAGGATATTTGGGTAGGTTCTGGTTGATCCAAATGGCTTTGGAGGTGTGATTCTGAGAGAATGGGAAATGCCCTTTTATAAGAAGGGTGAGAGACACTTTAGGAAAAGCTTGAAATGTTATTTTATAATAAAATTATTTTTGGTTTCTAATGGCTCAAAAGTGATTTATTTAGAGGCTAAGATGGGGATGGTTTGAAAAACTCTTAACCAATATGTTTTAGAGAGGTTTATGTTACTATATTAACCTTATCTTTTATATTTAACTCTTAGTTAAATAGTTTGACATTAACCATGTCTCTTTGTATTTTTATATTATATGGTTAATAAACTTACTATAAAAAGCCAAGGAAACGCAAAGTGGTTAATTATTAATATATATAACCTTATCCAAGTCCTTTATCTAAACCTTATATTTTCATGAATATTATATCAATTAATATTATAGTATTTGTTTTAACAACTCAATTGTGTCAATTTTGACACTATTTAGTGTTTGATTTTTTTTAAAGCCATAAAAACTTTACCACTTCTAATAAAATTTATTTAATCAACACTAAAATGTAATAGTAACCAATAAAATTAGTGTAATTCACAAAAAGTCTCAATTTTCATTTATTTGGGTATTTATAATATCAATTATTTTAATATTTCATTTATAAGGTAATTACAACATCATCACTGTGTCATAAATAAATTAAACTATTTAATGTCTAAAAATTATAAATAAAATACCATTATGTAGGATATATTTTAATATTTCTAATTAATATTTATAGTCAAATTTATCTTATTTATAACCCTATATTAAAAATGGTTTAGTTATTAAACTTTGAATTTAACACTTTCAACTCTTCTTTAAAAAAAATAATAATAAATATCCTAATATAATACAAGAGGACCAAAGAGGATCATATTTGACTACTAATGTTTTTTTGGTCAAATTAAACTTATCTAATAGAATTGGGACATGTGTTATGGTAATTATAATATCATTTTTACCCTTAATAACCCTATTTACTTTTAACTATGGTAAATAAAAACCAAAAGTTACTATTCATAAAAAATTATTTTCATCTTATTGAACCACATTTTACTTAATAATTTTAACTGTGTCTCTTGGATTTTTAAAATTCAACTCATATAAGTGATAAAATTAAGTTTTATGCAAATTTTCAAATGCCGCTTGAAGGTGGGTAAAAGACGGTAAACAGTTCTATAAAATTTTATATATCTAAACTTATTCTATAACGGCTCCAGTGAATTATATTGAACATATATTGGTATTATGTATCTATTTTGACTTAAAATAAATAAAATAAATAATTATTTAAATAAAATGTCGGTTTTAAACAATAACGCAGTGCTTTTCACTATTCTTCAAAAATTGAATGTTTTCAGAAAAACACCAAAAATTCACCCTAAGATAATTTTTTATATTATGAATTAAAAAATGAATTCTATTTTAAAAAATTAAAAACATAGAAGTTTCATTAATTAATTTAAAAATAATTTCCATTGTTAAAACCAAAAAGTGGGTTTTTAAAAAGTAAAAACTATTAAAAGGTTGACATGTGTTTATGTCAAATTTAAACGTCAAATTACTTTTAATGAACTAAATTGTATTAAATGATAAAAATATAATCTAATTATACTTCCAAACCCTTCAAATTCATAATTTAACACTATAAATTATTTTTATTAAAAGAGTTGTTTTCAATTAAAATTTAATATTTTTCAGTATTCATCAAAATATGAAAGTTATCAGAAAAGTACAAAAAATTTATCCAAAATAAAATTTTATATCCCGATTCTAAATAAGAATTTAATATCATTAAATTGAATATATAAAAGTTTCAAATATTGGTTTTAAAAAGGTTTTTCTTTTAAAAGGTTGTAAAAATACATTTTTTTGGAAAAATACTTCTTTTATCTGAAAAAATGAATTTGTTCTTATATTATGTATAGGAAACATGTAATATGGATTCTAAAATTATATGGAGTATATGAAATTAAAAATTCAGTTAATACTATTCATAACTGATTTTTGAATGGCTAGTTTGGTAAGTTATGGTGCGCTCGAACTCGGTGTTGTGTGTAGCGCATGTTATTGAATTACATTAAAGAAAATAACTTACTATGAAATCTTGGGGTGTTACATTCTTCCCCTATTTTGGAAATTTCATCCTCACAATATTAAAATTGGGATTGGGAACTTCATTGAAAGTCCAAAATCAGATAAATAGTCAATAAACTATCACTTTAATAGAAAGAAATAGAAGTACAATGGTCACCCGAGATAACCCATACTAGGATTCCATGTAGGAAAACATGTATATGGAAGACAAACTAAGTGTCAATTTCTGATAGATATTGATAGAAAACATGATCAAGAGAAAGTTAGCAAAAAGAAAACTAAAAAATTGTGATGGGATAAAAAATCATTAGTTTCCCAGTAGTAATAGTAAACAGACAATGTTTTTTTGTTTTAAGTTCCATTTCATAAAGTTGAGGAATTTTTTTATGAGACTGACTAAGAACATAATGATATATACATACTTTTTAAGTTGAGTTTCATCCTTTAATAAATTTCTACCACTAAATCATCTTTTTTTTTCTTCAAACGATGAGTATTCAAGATGACTTGGTCACAGCTGAAGCACTAGAATCAACTTCTAGAGAATCACATAATCCACAAAGGACAGAATATATATTTACCTTGTCTTTAGAGATTAACAAAAACCAAAATGGTTTGTACAAGATTAGATGATCCCCAAAAAGGATAATCCTTTATATAAATAAAGACTAATCTTAATTACTAAAATTAAACCAAAAATACCCAAAGTTAAATAAATACCATTCAATAAACAATTATACTTAAAATACATCAATATAATCCAAACAAATATTGAAACCCAAAACTTAGAATAATTTTATTACGTAGTCTTCCACATTAAATTATATCTCCAAATAACATCGACTACTCTTAAAGTCGCATACTTAAAAGTAATTAGCCTAATCACATATTCTCTATTATAGGTTAATAATTTCTATAAATAAAACAAATCATTATAAATATACAATAGAAACATAGATAAAAATCCACCATTACTCCTCAAATTAAATCCCATAGTATTCTATTTTCCTTAGGCATATAGTGTTCCCAACAGAGCGAACATCTTACAAAATAAAATTTATCACTTAATCCCCAAATAATTTTCCTATAATAAGGATATCCATTTGATAAGAAATAAAATCCCAAATCAGATTATTATTGATCAATAAAATCATATAACTAAAAAGAATTAGCCACACTAACTTGGGACTTCACGTAGTCCAGTGGTAGGCGATAAATCTCAATCACACTCTGGTTGTGGGTTCAATTTCGACATCTTTGTCCGACGCGACAGGTTGTCACATGGTCCGCGTGTTGTACTTTTTCAAAAACTATATTTTATAACATCCCCAAAATGAGATAAATTCCTCAAAATAACCATAACATAATTCCACCACCAATGTTATCTCATACCTCGCATTTTCATCCCAAAATTTAATAACATGTAATTGAATCAAATTCAAGGATTATATAAACCAAAATTGTTATTTATAACTATATAAACAATAAAAAAGATAATTCTTCCTCAAATAGAACTTTCACATAACAAACTACAGGGTTACACATACAAGAGAAAAGTTTTTCAAAGTAATCCTATCAACAAAGAGCACTAATACTTCTAAACATTTCACCATCCATTTATTTCCACATAGGTTCTTACATGACCAAGAGGTTATCCTGTATAATAATTCATTCACTAAGGTAATTCCCAGGTCCCCTACATTTATGGAAAATGACTATAAATGGATTCTTGGGATCATTTTTATTTTCTTCCATCGTACTCTTCATTTTTTTCTCGGAAATTCATTACTTTATGTCTTTCTTTCCCACACATAAAGCATTTCTTTGTTCTATTGATACACTTCCCTAGGTGTCTCCTTCTATATTTCATGCATGATAGAAATTAAGCTTTCTTTTCACTATGGTCTCCACTATTGGAGCTCTTATCATTTGATTCCTTTCTCTTCTTTGTTGAGTCTGAGAGTTGGTTAATATATATATTGTTGATCATATTTTTGGAAAACTGATTCGACATGAACGCGATATCTTTTACACCTATAGACATTCCATTTCATTGCTTATTTCTACCACTGTTCCCACCTTGTACATCATATTCAATGTTACTATGACTTCCTTGGAATCCAGTCATTGACTAACAGAAGAAACCATAGTGCGTGTCATAAAATTATTTAGAGAATATCACAACACCTTATTTTCAATCTAAAACACCTTAGGATTAACCAAGGTTATTTATTCTCATCTTATATTAAAATCCTTCAAATCAGTTTGTAAAGAAAATGTGAATTATCCTAAGCATATCCCCCAGGAGTGTCATAACTAAGAGTATAGCAAGGCCCATTTTCATGTACTAGGATACCCCAGTTCAAGACTGAAACTCCTTGTTGGAGTTTTCACTCCAAGGTACATCTGTGCCAGAGCCCCCTCTACCTGCTGGTATCCAGACAGGAATGTATTGCTTGGAAAACCCATATTATATTAACATGACCAAAATCTTGGGTTATTATTCTATACTAATCCTCAATTTCTATCTTAGGGTAGTGTTTCCTAATCAGAGTTTTTTTTTCTAAATCTAGCTTCCAAGGTTTGTACTAAACTTCCTTTGATACCAATTGTAACACCCCGACCCCAATTACCTAGAATCGGTGCATTATTACATAACATTGGCATGATACAAGGAATTGTGTCCCAAAATATCGATAAGTTTAGTATCCTTGGAAGTACTAGATATATACATAATTTTTACATTACATCACAAAATAAAAAAACAACATTTTGTCCCCTTTGAACACTCTTATATCCTTTCAACTATTCCTGTAGGTTAATAGTAATATATATATATATATATATATATTTTCATCATGGGAAAATAAAACAAAAGGGGTGAGCTCAGATGCTCAGTAAGGATAACAATATAGTAGAAACTGTCATAAATAAGAATAAACATTTAAGGAAATGTATTAGAATAGAACACAAGCCTTTTAAACTTAAACTTTATCATAATATGGCAAAGATAAATCAAATAAAACCATTTACTTATTCACATGGATATTATACTAGTTTAATAATCACATATAATATCAATAGCCAATTTCATAATGATAGAATTCATAATGCTAGACTTCATAACCATATAGTCAAGGCCTTGTGCCAAGACTACAAATAAGATTTCGTCAAGGCCTTGTGCCAAGACACTAGTTTGTCTCATGAGACCTACTGATGTATCAAGGATCTATAGAAGGCTCCACCCATAACTTACTAAGTATATTTCATTCCTCATATGAAGGTTAAAACATAATATAAACATTCGTATTAAAAATAGCATACAAAATGTCAATATTTTTGCCACAAACAATGAATGACATAAAAATAGCACATCCACAATCAAACATAACTCATTAAATACAATATGGATGATTGTATTATGATAAATCAACCTGAATAAAGAATAAAATACACTTAAATATATTTTCATATATGAAAATAGTCTTTAAAACTATTTGAGAGAAATATCCCCTTTTTGTTGAAATCATTTAAATGTTGCACTATTTATCAAAGAAGTCGTTTAAAATAGATTTTTGAATCAAAGTGTCCCATACCACTTTCAAACATTTAAAAGGAATTTAAATTTCAAAAAATTAATTTCCATATAAATAAATACTTAAAATCATTTTTAAAACATGGGCATTAATGAGAAATATTTCGGTTAATAAATATTTAAAACATTTAAAACAATATTTTAGTTATGGAGTTTCTAACCAAATAAAAGATGCTTGAATACAAGTAATTGAAAAATAACATTAATCAAAACATTATAATATCATGATAATAAAGATATTTATGATATAATATGTCAAAGGATAGTATATACACCATATAAAGTGAATTGGTGCATAACAACAAAGAAGTCTCAAAGGAAAGTAAATTGAGACGAAATACCTTATAAACACTGTATCCTTAGATTAAGGATATATAAATGAAATAATTATGTGTTAAAAATATAAATATTCTCAATATAATTGGATATTTAGTTTAAATCAATCAGATTAAATTCACACATATTATTGTAAAATCAAAACCAATGACTTGGATGTTTAACTCAATGAATGGAAATTGAGTTAATATTACCCTTAAAAAGTTCATATCATTGGAATTTGAATTTATCAATGGAGTGATTATGAGAATAAAAGGTATATCCATAGGAAGGGGTGTGGAAATTACTACATAAATAATAAATAGTGATTCCACACAAAATATTGTAGTAAAATAATCAATGAAGTATGCGTAATTCCCAATGAGTGGAAATTGAAATTTGAAATTCCCTTACCGATTTGGTAAGTTATGAAACATAAACCCCATTAAGGAATTATCATAAAAAAATGTAAATAGCCATAAATTAAATTATATTACACAAAGAATACAGTCATGGGTAGTACATACACCACAGAAATAGAAATAGTGGCAATATAGCATGAATCTCACGGGAATAAGAAGTGATATGAAAACCCATTACCTTGTACTTTTACTTAGTATAGGGTTGGTTAACCTCCTGTATAATAGTGTAATAATTTTTATTATTTTATAAAATAACCAAATACGTTAATATGATATCAAATATGATCTTATAATATTGGTTTGTTTATGATATTTCAGGGGTATCATTGTTTTGGTTGTTAACAGATTCGTTATCCTTTATAAGTTTTGTTATGTAAGTTATGTTTGTTATCTATAGGCTCTATTTTATTCATATCCAGAATGATATTTATTTCTTAAATATTATTTTTTTCATAAAATAAAAATTATTCTTGAATGATTATGATGGGGAATGAATCTCATCGCGTTCGTGGAGACGACAAGTTGTACGTACACACGAGCGCCAATATCATTATATTGATGGTGAAATAATATGTAATTGGATGGTATATCATATATACAGAATCATTAACATGTTATATTTATTATTTACATCAGTTACACTCATTATTATACCCAAACAAAAAATGAAGTGTCTGAATAACAGACTACACCCAGACGTGAAGACGGTATGCCATACGTACGCACATATGCTGACTTTGTCATTTATAAGATGGATAGAATAACGAATATGGTTGTACCATATTTATAATAACGTCAAATTAGTTATAAAGTAATGGATTTAATATTTTGGTATGGAAACAAAAAAAGAAAGAGGAAGTGGAAGAAGAAAAGAACTTGAAAGAGGGTGGTGAAATTATTACCTCTTCTTTGGGTGTTTCCTTTTGAGTTGATCAAAAGGGCTCCTTAGGTTGGATTTCAGATCAATATAATGACTCTAGGTTGATGTGAGGGAATTAAGGAGCATATTTGGTTAGGTTTTTGCTGAGCCAAATGGATTTGGAGGTGTGAGTTTGAGAGAAGGGGAAGTTCCCTTTTATAAGAGGGGTGAGGGACACATTAGGAAAATCTTGAAATATTATTTTATAATAAAATCATTTTCAGTTTCTAATGGCCCCAATGTGATTTATCTAGAGTATAAGGTGGGTATGGTTTGATAAAATCTCAAATAATAGGTTTTAGATAGTTTTAGGTCACCATATTAACCTTATCTTTTAGATTTAACTCTTAGTTAAATAGTTTGACATTTTTCATGTCTCTTTGTATTTTTATATTATATGGTTAATAAACTTACTATAACAACCCAAGAAAACCCCAAGTGGTTCATTATTAATATATATAATCTTATCTAAGTCCTTTGGTGGAACCTTATATTTTTAGGAATATTATATTAATAAATAATATAGTATTTATTTTAAAAACTTATTTATGTCAATTTGACACTATTTAGTATTTGATTTTTTTAAAGCCATAAAAAACTTATCGCTCAAATAAAATTTATTTAATCAACCCTAACATGTCATATTAATCTATAAAATTAGTTTAATTTTTCAAAAGTCTCAATTTACATTTATTTGGATATTTATAATATCAATTATTTTAATATTTTATTAATAAGGTAATTACTGCATCATCATTGTATCATAATTAAATTAAATTATTTAATGTCTAAAAATTAAAAATAAAATACCATTATGTAGGGAATTTATTTAGATTTATAATTAATATTTATAGTCGAATTTATATTATGTGTAACCCTATATTAAAAATGGTTTAGTTATTAAACTTTAAATTTAACACTTTTAACTCTTCTTTAAATAAAATAATAATAAATGTCCTAATCTAATCCATGTGGACCAAATAGGATCATATTTTATTCCTAAGGCTGTTTTTGGTCGAATTACACTTATCCAATAGAATTAGTACATGTGTTATGGTAATTATAATACCATTTTTACCCTTAAATACCCTATTTACTTTTAACCGTGGTAAATAAAAGTCAAAGGTTACTATTCACCAAAAATTATTTTCCTCTTATTGAACCACATTTTAATTACTGATGTTAACAGTGTCTCTAGGAATTTTTAAATTCTACTCACATAAGGAGTAAAATTAAGTTTAATGCAAATTTTCGAATGCTCCTAGAAGGTGGGTAAAAGACGGTAAAAAGTTCAATAAAATTTTATATATCTAAACTTATTATAAAATGAATCCAATGAATTGAAATGAACATATATTGGTATTATGTATCTATTCTGACTTAAAATAAATTAAATAAATAATTATTTAAATAAAAAGTTGGTTTTAAAGAATAACACAGTGTTTTTCCTTATTCATCAAAAATTAATTGTTTTCAGAAAAATACCAAAAATTCACCCTAAGATAATTTTGATATTCTGAATTCAAAAATTAATTATATTTTAACAAATTAAAAACATATAATTTTCATTAATTAATTTAAAATTAATTCCCGTTGTCAAAACCAAAAAGTGGGTTTTTAAAAAGTAAAAACTATCAAAAGGTTGACACGTGTTTATGTCAAATTTATATGTGAAATTACTTAAAATGACCTAAATTGTATTAAATTATAAAAATATAATATAATTATACTTCCAAACCTTTAAAATTCATAATTTAACACTATAAATTATTTCAATTAAAAATGTTTGTTTCAATTAAAATTTAGTATTTTTCAGTATTCATTAAAATATGAAAGTTATCAGAAAAGTATAAAAAATTTATCCAAAATAAATTTTTATATCCTGATTCTAAATAAGAATTTAATTTAATTAAATTGAATATATTAAAGTGTCAAATATTGGTTTTAAAAAGGGGTTTCCATTAAAAGGTGGTAAAATTGCATTTTTTTTGAAAAATACTTCTTATATCTGAAAAAAGGAATTTGTTCCTATATTTTGTCTAAGAAACATGTAATATGGATTCTAAAATTATATAGGGTATATGAAATTCAAAATTCAGTTAATACTATTCATAACCGCTTTTGAACGACTAGTTTGGTAAGTCACGGTGCGCTCGAACTTGGGGTTGCGTGTAGCACAAGCTATTGAATTACTTTTAAGAAAATAACTTACTATGAAATCTTGGGGTGTTACACATAAGGCTCACATTAATTATTTATGAAACCATGAAACCAAATTCCATTATGGATTCATAAAATTGAATGTTCAATGGACTAGATCTTTGATATATTTGGAGTAAAAACCCCATCACATTGTGTCATATAGACACCATTCCGATGGTTTTCATTAAGGAAGACTATTTGACATCCATTTTTCACATGTCGTAGACATGGAAGGTTGCAATGACAAGTATAATTCTGATGAATTTCAACATTGAAACTGGTTAAAAATTTTATTCGTAGTTAATGTGTTGACACTGTTTAAACCTTTTTGCAGCCATTCGGGCTATATAGATACTAACTTGTCATTCTATGTCCATTTTTTTCTTAAGTTCCCATTTAAAACCATCATGCTTTACATTCACTAGATGATCTACCAAAATCCAAACATGGATTTTATATATATAATCCATTTCTGAATTCATATCTTCTGGACAAATTGATTTTTTTTCTAATTACTGCTTCCTTATAGGTTAGAGGATCATTATTATAAACTAATATTGAGTCACCATCCTTGGTCACTAGAAAAATATAATGTTCTGGTTATATAATAGCTTTTTTACTCCTAAAAAATACTTGTTTCTCTAGAATTACTTCTTCCATGGGTTTTTTGAATCCATTCATGTACCAAATCTTGTGTATCTTAATCTTAGACTTCATCAAAGTCTATCTCACTCCCACTCTCTCTTTTAGAGATAAGATCCTTCTTAAGAAATGTGAGGCATATATCAACCACATCCTTTTTATCTAAAGGATTGTATTGGTAGAATCCCTTTGTTTCTTTGGTATATCATATAAGGATACACATTGTTCCTCAGGGTTCTATCTTGTTACCTAAAGAGGCCTTAGAAAACTCTTTGCAACCCCTCACATGTAAGTATGAAAACACATGGTTATTTCCATTCCGTAAATTGGTATGGTATGTCGTATGTCCCATTAGTTGTCACTTTAATTAGAATGTATGTTTCTTTTTTGTAATGTATATCCCCAAAATGATAATGGAAGATTCACATGACTCATCATTGATCTCACCATGTCTAATAAGGCGTGGTTCCTCCTTTCTCTCACACCCTTCCATTGAGGTCTATAAACTAGAATGAGTTGAGATAGAATTCCAAACTCTTATAAATAATCAATTAAATCTGTATTAAGATATTCTTCACTACAATATAAGTAATGTTTTTTAATATTCTCACAAATATGATTCTCAAAATCATTCATGTATTCCTTCAATCTATCAAACGAATCCTACTTCTACTGCATCAAGTATACATATCCATATCTACTAAAATCATTAGTAATAATTATTAATTATGAGTACCAACCCCTTGCTTCAATAATAAAGGGACCACACACATCATTATAAACTAATTCAATAATCTATTTGTCCCTTTATCCTTCTCCTCTAAATGGGGATTTGGACATTTCTCATTGTAAACATGTGTGACATACACCAAGTGGTTTTAGTTCAAAAGAATCAAAACATCCATCCTTGTGTAATTTATTCAAACTCTATTCATTTACATGTATTATTTAGTGATTCCATTGTTGGGTGTAGTATGAGTCATCTGAAATAGTTTTATTATCAATTTCCCTTACTTCGTTTGTGTAATACAACACATAAAGTCTCTTATTTAAATGTGACTTACCATGAAAATGCCATATTTATAAAAGTAGCCACATTTATTTACAAACATGAAAATAAAACCATATATATCAAGTTTGGATATATAAATAATGTTTTTGATAATAGATGACACATAATAACAACCTTTCAAAACCAAGATCATTCTAGTTGACAACGTGGTGTGGTAGTCCTCGATAGTTACAACAACATGTTTAGATCCTTTGGCTGCTCGTAGATATAGATCCTCTCGATAAATATTTCTAAATATACTTGGTTCATGTATTTTAATACATATGTGAGCATAATATGAATTATCTAATACCCAATTTATAGAAATAGATAAATTTAACTTGATAATAAATGCACCTGATGTTTCCTCCTGCCCCTTTGGCTAAGTGTAGTTTTTCTTCGAGAGATCCTTCTTGTGACATGAAAAACCAACAACATATTGTTTGTTTTCATGTCCCTTGATCTTTCTGTTCTTGTAAGGGTATGGAGAAACTTTAGGCATTGAGCTATTAGCTTACCCCTTCTGTTTATTCACCATAAGGGGAAAAAGTTTTTTGCACTTTGTTTCCTTATCCACTAGTGAAGAAGGGTGAGTAGATATGACAGATATTTATAAATGTTTTTCATATTAAAATTAACAAAAAAAATCAAGATGTTTTGATGGAGTGATGAGAGAATGAGATTGGTGTGCAGTTCGTCAAGGATTTTAAATCCAATAACCTCTATAAACTCAATGTATCCCATGAAATTGGCTACATGAGGCCATACAACCCTCTGAAATATTTCTATGAAAGTGTTCCTTGGAGATCTCAAATTGTATATATATTTCTCTCTCCTAGTAATTACCATGGATGTTCTAAAAAATTTTATATACATCCATGTTTTCATGATACATCATGAGTTCACTAAACATGGATGAAAGCATCAAACATTGAACATTGACCACATCGTTCACTTGTTTTTCATAAACAAAAAACTCTTCATCACTCAACACTTTACTAGGTGGATGAAGAAGTGATGATTATAGCACTTAATATTTCCATTCATGGAACAACAAAACCAAAAGGCATCTAAATAATTCTTGGAAGTTACTTCCAGTGAAGAGATGGGCTTTCTCCAATATCGATCACAGGGATTGTGTGAATGATGAACATTCCATTTTATTCTATAATTAAAAATAAAAGATTATTAATATGTTGTTTGATTAAAAATTTTGTGATAAATAATAAATGAATTGATTTTATTAAACCCCCCACTATTTTATCATGTCCCAATAGCCTTCACCATTAAACTTAGAATGTCGAGTTGTTAGGTCATTCTTGTGGAAAGGATCTATATTACATTTCTTAATAATATAGACTTTTGCAATGAAACCATAATAATGTATTTAGGTAAGTTGTATTTATAACTGTGGGCTTGCATCTCTTTGGTCTATTGAATGGAGTCCCTAATCTTGAAATCCTGACTTGGATTTTCTTAACTCTTGCCTCCAAATTTGTATTGAACATACTTTGGCTATTAAATTCAATACAAGATTAGTTAATTCAACCCAAAGCCTCAAGATAACTACCCAATAAAAGTAGGTTTCCATACTTTGTCCACATAAATACTTAGTTCTATGTTTAAATTCCTAATCATGTTATCAAAGACTAAGTCTGAATTAATATTAAGTTGAGAGATTTTAATTTATTATACATAAATTTTATCTTGTTTTTTTATTTACCTGAATTATTAATATTAAGTGGATTTTACATAATTAATTAACCATTTTAGATAAAATATTTTCACATAATTCATTTATTTAAATTCCATCATTGCACATTAATTAATTTATTTATGTTATCACGGTCTTGCATACATAAATTAAATAATACATAGAAACAAATAACTAAATAAATAAATAACCTGATCACAAGATTATATAATGGTTGATTTTTTTAGTGTATAATAAATCAACCTATGACCTAGGGAAATAACACATTTTTTTTAGTCTTGACATTATTTTTACCATTCCACATATCTACATGGGTATTACTTGATTTGACATCATTATGGTTCTGACTTGAACTTCCATCACATTCCTCAGAATGTTCCATTAATTACAAGTATTTATAACTCACATGCAAGTGAGGGGAACCAAATGATTGATTAAGGGGAATTACATAAATATCCTTCAACACACAAGTCCTACATTATAGAGATGACTCGAAATCCCTCAATTTAATTTAATTATTAATAATTGAGAACTAATGGAGTAAATTAAATTCAAAAATTTCACCACATACACAGGTCTTGGTTAAGCTCATGATCAGTCATACATGCAATGAATACACAAAAGTAAGTGGATAACATTCATTTCATATTTATTCATAATTATTAAGATAAATGTGTTTCATTAATTAATAAATAAATAGATAGATAATTAATTAATTAATTCTCTTTCATCTTAATGTCCATCCAAATTCATTTGGAGATACCCATCTTTAATGGAAATCATGACATATAAATAGAAGAACCAATAATTACATATTTATTACAATGAATTAATTGAGAATTTAAAATTCTTTACAAGCACTATTAAATTGTCAAATAAAATAGGTTTCACTCAATAAAATAAGGTTTTAATGTTGTAACTTTCAATTTAATGTGATTTAATTCTTCCATTAATTGGGAGACTACATGGTGTGTATTTTCTAGATACATGTTTTGTACCTCAGTTGTCCTTTATCCAGGGTAAACGCCCGAGGCTTCGACATGTACCTCGGTTGGACTGCATGATGTGTACTAACCAACTACAAGTCATGTGACCTACTTTCTGTGTGTACAAGATACACACAAAAGTATTTAACATGCATCTCAGTGGATTACATGGCACCTATAGGCCAGTTACATTTCATGTGATCTGAAGGTCATGTGTTCGCATAAGTCTCTAAACGATTCAAAATGTATTTTGGATATAGGAAATGATGAACTAGACATTATGTACACCACATACACATTATGTATATCATTATTTCTCTATGCTATTTGTCTCATGATTTGACCGTGTATAGTGACCACACAGATTGTGCGAATTCCATTGATGACTTGTCTAGACTACACGGTGTGTACACTAGCTACGCACTGGATAATCCAAAATATCATGTGCCAGGTTGGATCGGTCAACACCTAGGGTGAAATTAATTCCCCACACGTAATTCACAACCCATAGTGTCCCTAATCCCATAATACAGCTAGGTGTAGTGCACTTGAGAACACAATGTGTACTCCAGCTACATACATGTAGTCCCATGCTATCCAGCTAGATTCTTAATCACTTCCTAATGACATATCTAGTCATTCTTCATCTGTTATTAATCCTTTAATAAAATGTAGTAGTAAATGAAAATGATTAATATGTCGATAACATGTTAATTTAAATCCTATTAAAGAATGAATAATATGAAGTAAAAAGTATAACCACTATATCACGTAGATCAATATTCAAATAAATAATTATAAATTTAAAAAATGACCCATTCGATACCACTAGATGTCTCCGAGCGCATCAGAAGCACCTTTGGTAGGCATAATATTAAAATTTAGTTTAATATATAGTTTCCTTAAAACCTGATAGAGGATATTTAATGTTAAATTTATAATTAATTCATTTATTTTTGGAAGAAATGATTACCTCAGCTTTGGATTTGTTTTTTTACAACGTTGATCTTCAAAAAACCCTATCACACTACCTCCATTGCACTATAAGGATTCAAGTGTAGAATCTCTTTAGTGGTGACCCACATGTTCTCATTTGATCTATAAGAAAAGTGAATTTATTTTTGAGTGCTATAGTAGTGAATCAATTATCTTGGGTTATTCATCATGATCACTCCAAGATCCTTCGGGGTTGAGGGTGTTCTTCTTTTTCCTGAGAGGAAGGGGGTGAAATAATCTAGAGGGGGAAGTCTATTATGCACAATGATTCTCAATTCTCATTTTTGGGATAATTTACTCAATATACATAACATTCTATTTAAAGAGATATGGTTTAGGATAAAAATATTAATTTAATTGCATATCATCCCTTAAATAATATTTTAGTATTTAATAAACCTCCTTACACATAAACCATTAATAATCTAATTTATATTATGTTAACATTTTACTTAATATGAAAATCATATACTTAATTATTATTTAAAACTTTTTCATATAAATCATCAACACACCTTTTGATATGCCTTAAATAATATATAAATGGCACCCCTCTAATTTGAATAGTTTCAAATTAATTAATTATAATAATTAATAACTTAAATATAAACATTTTATATTATGTCTTTATTTCATAATATATAACCCATTATAAATTCTCACTCACAATTTATAAATTAACACTTATTTCAATATCATAAGTCATGTCATTATAGTGTTTTTAAAAGGTATTTAAATATTAAGAATTGATTTTTTTAAATAAAAAGTATTATAAATATTTAATTAATTATAAAAAAATTATAATTTATTAATTTATAAGACTTTATAAATTATCATATCCCAAAATACCTTTTATAATTATTTGTAAACATTATAAATTATTAAAAACATTTAATATTTAAAAAAAATTAACAAAATTTAAAATAATTTTGTTTACGCTTATGTAGGAACTCATTAATGCATAAAGGTATCCTCCCTTTACCCTTACATAAAAACTCTATGTAAGGGTAGAAAGGCCCTTACCCTTACACATACACTTTTTGTTCAAGGTAATCCATTTATAGAGCCCTAATATAAATATAACCACGTGTTTAACATTACACGACCGTGTTTCATATAAGGGGAATGGTTGGTTACCTTTACATGGCCATACATCACACCACAATCAGCCACATTAACTGGACAAGTGGTAGTCAAATGCATCTCATCTTTTCAGGTGACATGTATTTCCCCTACAATTTGGGGTTTTATTCCCTTGTGTTCTCATCACTCTCCAGTGATTGATTTCCTTGCAGAATTGTCAATTTTTTGGGAAAATTTAAGTGAGATGGAGAGATAATGTTGAAATGTACTAGAATAACACCTTATATATAATGACCATAAAAGTTGCATTAGAATGATTGATGAAGGAGACAAGGAAGAAGAAAATAATGGAGTGAAAATAGAAGTATCTCTCCTATAAATAACACTTCCATAGGTTCCTACATGGACCTCCCCAAGACTGGATCACACTTACCTACCAATTGAAATGAATCCTAATGAAATCATATCCTCTCCCAATTTTCCTCTCCCTTATTTAATATTCCAACAACCCCCACTTACCCTTTATCAGTGTTGGAGTTGGTTCCCTAGAACTAAATTTTTTCTAATTTATGAAAACCTGTATTCGTAGTTTTGAATATTAATAAACTTATTATCACATCATGATTGTTCTTCTATGTAACATATTATGTGATAATGTCCAAAGAGTCGTTGTCATGCTAAAAGGTCATAACAGTTCTCCAATGTGATGAGAACCCACATGTACCATGACAGTGTTCCTAAATATATTCTCTAGGGCTAGATAAAATCATTTGAAGTACAATAATGATTCAGGGTATCAGGGGTGGAGACTCATAGGACATTGAGACACCTTCTCATGGTGTACACCCTTGGTAATATCTAGTGTAGGATATTATAAGAACAAGAACTTCCAGTAGAAAATCTAAATTTATATGTTTCATTGGATGTTCCTATATTTGGATGTGTGTATTGATCTTTAGAATTTTAGATTATTATTAATGAGTATTACAAGTTGCGTACGTTAATTTATTGAAGAAAACTGTGACAACATATGCTCTCAATGAATTTTGATACGTTGTGTACATCACGAGTAATATTATATTAATTAATAATGCAAGAAATGATTTTTTTCCTTATATTCTTTGACAGATGTTGATATATTAGGCCCTTTTTTAGAAATGATATAGCCTAAATAAGTCCATGCCCATGATATTCTATAGGTAAGTCAAATTTCTGAAAATTAAAAGGAAGAGAAATTGAGCACATAGGTTGATGACACTGGCATGCAGCCTTCTTGAATAGAGATACCAGGATAATGACATTATATTACAAATTAAGTATCCATATGAGATATTATGTCATTATGACATTAACTTATTTCTATACGGGTGCCTTGGCATGTTGCTAGATGCTAACCTTGGACTTTAGGCTGCTTCGCCTAATGCCACTAAGAAAGAGACCTAGAGGGTCACACACTAAGTGTATCTAGAACCTCATATTAATATTTTATTATTATTTATTATTTAACAAGTTGAATAAATATTATTCTCGCATGTGGTTTAATAATCATTCATGTTTTCTTGATTGCATTTATTCTGTCAGCAGTTATTTGATAGAATATTATGTGAGGAGAATATTTAATACATATTTATGTTCTATTTTGTGAATATATTATTTATTTATTTACTAGAAAATAATTTAGTGATATTTATTTATTAAATAAATATTCATTATTTAAGGCCTGATAAATATTGTAGAGGAATGACAAATTAATTTATAGGTTCTATGAGAAATAATATAAAATGAATATTATTTAAATAAAAAATATTTAATTTTAATTCAGAAGTATTTCACATGTCAAGAAGTAATAATAATATTATTACTATTTAAATACAGTTCTTAAAGGATTAAAAAATTATTAAATTAATTTTTGAAATTATTTATTTTTAATCCTAGTGGTATATAAATCCAGTTATATTATTTTTCAAGACATCCAATTAATTTGTTTTGTTGCACACAACAAATCCATAGAATTCTCTCGAATCCCTAGAGAGATACCTTATCCATGAATTCTCCCAATAATATAGTGGGATCTTTCTCTATCTTGCACTCTCGGGTCTAGAGAGATCAAAGAAAATTCTATGGAGGCAATTTTCATGGCTATAAAAGGTGAACAGTGAAATTGATTGGATATTCCGTACTACCACCTAGAGATTCATACAACAACATTTGAAGAGTTGTGAAATGAATTTCAATAACTGCTATAGGGAATCTTCTCTTGATTACTACAATGATACAATGATACAATGTAGATCCATTGTCTGATCCACTAATAAAGAAAGAATTTATCACAAGGTAATTATTTAAATTAATTGAATTAATTACATATAATATGTGATGATCATGTGCTCTGGTTCTCATATTTTATCCATTGTTTGTATTCTTTGATTAAATTTTGTTGTTCATGTAATTTATTGTCGTTTAAATCTCATATTTATCAATGATTAGGACAAAAATAAATGTTGCGCATGACCCATCACATGCTTCTGTTGCGCCTAGAACATTCAAGTGATTTCAAAGGGTTCATATACTTATTTATAATTATTTAAATACCCTTGATTGATTTACACATATGTATTTGGTTTTCAATTCCAATTTAATAGTTCTTTAATCTGAATTGAAAGATTTGCTTCTTCCTCTTTGTTTCTCATAAATATAGTCAAATTGATTAATTTTATGAATGAAATAGATTCGAAGATCTCATCTGGAGGTGCCAAGGAGTCTGGCCAGATTACACAAGAGTACACACCGTGTAACCTGGAGGTACACGCCGTATACTAGTGTTCAATTCCCCAATAATTAAATTAGAATTAATTTAAGGCTTGTGCATTTATTACACATGGTGAATTTAATTATACATTGTGTGTTGACCGATCCATCTTGGATCACTGTTAGCTAGAGTATACGCCATGTAACTTTTTCACACAATGTGTATCCCTTTAGTCACAGATGAACCATGCATATTCTTACATGGCCTACTTGAATGAGGACTATGTATCTTGAATACCACACAACATATAGCTCACGTACACACAGTGTACTCTAACTTTTTTCATGAAACTGTTACACATTGAGTCTCTAGGTGTGTGTCAAAGATAGATTTTTAGAAAACCTACACACCATGTAGATATAATGTAAAAATCGTGTACTTTTACCAAATTATGTAGAATTAGAATTAATTTTTTACACTATGAAAACCTTACCAACATGTATGTGCGTGTGGTAATTATTTTGGTAGGTTACATCATGTGATGAGTTTTAATATATATGTAAATGTTTAATTAATTTCTATGTAATGTTCGAATTTGAATATCATGTATGAGTCATATTATAGTTATTTCTATATGTGCATTGAAGGAAACATGTGATAGAAAAATCATGTAATCCGTGTAATCATTAAGTTAACAGTACATGTCATGAAGGTACATGAAAAGTCGTGTATGCCACATGTCGCAAGATTAAACAATATAATAATATAATACAAGTTGGTTAGTTTAGCTGGGTACTCACCATATTACTTCCAATGTAAATTTATGTACACAATTGATTTTAAATAAATTTATTTAATTTTTTTAAAATAGTGATGGATGATAATCTCTTGGAAATTTTGATGAGAATTAAGTTAAAATAATTGATTAATTAAAGAATATAATTAATTGATTCAAGGATGATTTATCTTAAATAACAATGATTAAGATTTGAAAACCAATTTTATTAATGCATAATTCATTATGGAGGATCCTATGATTAGACCAGACCTTTTCATGAGATTGGATTTCTTAATTTATTATTAAACTAAATGTTTGGACTATGTACCATTTCTCATCTTATTATTATCTAAGGGTATAAGTTCCCATGGTTTCTTTTAATTAAACCCCTTCTCTGTGAGTAAAAGAATATGTAATGGATAGAGATCCCAAGCTAGTGGATGAAATTAAAGTTTGTATCCATATCAAAAAAAATCTAAGAGATATCCACAGGCGGAGAGGTGGAAAACTGAAACATGAACCATAAATGGTTGAAGGTATTTTCCCCTAGGTTGATGGTCTGTTTATCATCTTCTAGTTAAACTAATAATTAGTGAAATCTCATGATCATACTACTTTATTATTTTATTTCTATCAAATTTCATGGATATTTCATATGGATGTTTTTTCACGATCACAAGAATTAATTAATTAACAAAAATGAATGATAGAACTAAAATAAATTGGATTATGCATAAATATTAGCTAATCCATCGTAAATTACTTAAGTAAATACACTTAATATTAACAAGAATGTAACAAAGATAATAATTGAAAATTTATGAATAAAAGATAAATTATCTCAATTATAAATATTAAGTCAGTATAGGCTTCCGCTACTTCATCTAAAATCAAACCATAGTTCAAAGTGATTGACCACCCAAATTTGGGGGGATTTTAATTATCGGGGAATTCTAACATGTTGTTTTGGGTTGAAATAACTTATTTCACATCAAGGGTTGACTACCAAAGAAAGAAATGGTGTAACTAATAGGAAAGAGTTAGGGAAATTCAATTTGAGGATTTCAGGATTGGGGAGTCCACTCAACCAATTAATGAATTGTGAACTAATGCAGTTGGATTTTGGAATGACTACCTAAAACGCTTCAAATTACATGACCAACAAATATTGGTGTAATGGGAATTGGAATATGGATAATTTTGATTATAATGACCAAGAAACAGGATATTCTAAAGCCAATGGTGAGGGATATTATTTCAATAAAATAGTGGAAGATTAATAAATATTTTATTTACTTATTTCTCTAAATTTTATCAAATAAATTACTAAATCTCTGCTCATCTTATTTTTAGAAAAAATAATAAAATGACTTCAAAAATATCTCTATGATTCATACTCGATCAGGATAACATTCTCACCGGAAAAAATTTTCAGGAGTGTTAAAGGTGCCTATGCATTATCATATGCCATGAAATGAAATTATATATGATGGAAGAACCAATTCATAATTCCCTAGGTAATGAGGATAGTTGGGAAGAGATTTCTCTCTATGAGAAACATTTAAATGATGATACAAATGTTCAATATTTCATGCTATTATCAATGACCAATTATATTTTGAATAAAAATGAGGACATGGATGTTTATAGCATGATATCTCACATTCAGGATCTCTATCAAGAGAAAGCAGGACAAGAGAGATATGAGATATCCAATGCTCTATTTACAACTAAACTAGAGAACTGACATAATAATGGCCACTTTTATTCAATATGATTGGCTATATTGAACACTTTGAAATCTTGGGTATTATTAGGTCTTGAAAATTTTTCATACAAGAATAAGAAAATTCCATTTATTTGGAAAAGGGTAGAAACAAACCTAGATTAAGAATTAGAATAAAAATGTTCAAAATGGGTGATCCATGAATGACGAGTAGATCCCATGAAGTGAACATGATTTGCGGACTACCGCTCCGCATGGAGTTCTGCCACTTCACGAAGCACCTCGAAAACAAAATAGTTCACATGATGAGATGTACTGCTGATGCCCATGAATGAAACAAAATAATTTTTGGGGAAGGAAGGGGATTTCATCCCCTGTGAATGACCTCACCCCAAGAACGAAGTAGTTCACAGGACAAGACAGGACACCAATGCCCGTAAACTAAACCAAATCATTATCATGGCATGATGGGGATTTCAACCCCCTACAAACAAAATAGTTCATGGGATGAGATGGACCGTCAGATCGCAAAAATGAAACCAAATATTTTCTGGGGACGGATGATGCTTTATACCCCCATGAATGATTTCCACCTGCAAAAAATACCCCTATAAAAGAAATAATTCTCAGGCCAGAGATCCCTCCTTAGGCTTCAGAAGAAGAAGCCTCAAAGTCAACCATAGATGAATGACCATGTTGGTATATGATCTATCCATTTATCTATAAAAATAAATTTAGGGGGACCAAAAAGAGAGACAATGAGATAGAGAAAAAGAGGTTTCAAGGAGATGATCATGGAGAAAACACAAAAGCAGAGCCTTCGAGACGAATTGATGGAGATATGTCCATTCCCAGCTAGTAAACCCCCTTCATAACATTAAGGATAAAATAAAAATCACTCTTTCATCTATGAACATAAATACATTAAATGAATACCCATCCAAAAGGAACAAATAGATTCCCCCTATGTGGCCCAACACCCCGCATAACAAAACACTAGGTAGGCAGAACCCTACCCCACATAGAAAAATGCTATAGGGGAGGAGTCCTGCCTCAAGTAGAAAAATACTACATGGGAGGAAATTCACCCAACATAGCTAAATTCTTTTTGGGTGGAACCTAGACCTAGGTATAAAACTACTACATGGGTGGAACCTAGCCCCAAGTTGAATCATGCTACGTGGGAAGACCTCAGGTTCATATAGTACTATGCTACATGGACAGTACCATCATCATTGTTGCAACATGTTATGTGGAGGGAATCAAATCCCTCATAAGAACATGCTATGTGGAATGGGGCCTTCTAGGGTGTCCTACGCTCCATCTCTAATCACTCCCTTACCCCATATCATTAGGACCTATTATGGACCCTCCGCAAACCACCCTAATGAAAATAGGCCAAGGCCTATTCTAAAGACACCTAACATGTATGACCAGATCATCAGGCACATCATTGTTTCCTCTCAAGTCTACATACCGACGATAAGAGGATTCAGGTGCGTAACCCTCTCAATGAGGTGGACCCTCAAAATGTATTCCAATCTACATTCATGTGGTAATGATGGTTCCAAACTTAGAGATTCTCATGAGAACCTCCCTATTCTAGGGACCAAAAAGAACCCATAGCCTCTCCCTTTGATGAGGATCAGTACAGGTCACTTATCTATTCCCTAGGGATCAGTAGGGAATCCCTCTTGGAGTAAGCCCCTGGACTTTCTTGTAGGAGGTGAAACTCTTTCTCCTCTTCACCAGACCAGAACATAGTTAGATAGATCACCAGATGTGACTTTCATGTCTTCAAAAATACAAGAAGAGATAAGAACACTAAAATAGCACACACTCTCTCTCTCTCTTGCTGGGCTCCATCATTTGTCCATCGGTAGACAAAAGTGGATTGTGTGATGTTAAGATTTAATACTTCCTATTGTCTATCACACCGAGAATGACTCATGTGGGCTTAGAGGGTAGCAGCGATTAGGACATTCACACAATCAAAAACCACCAATGGGCCTCCTATATGGTATAATCCCCAATCATGCTCATTGGGCCTCCTATATAGTATAATCCCCAATCATGTTAAATGGGAATCCCCTGAGTGAAAGTCTCAACAAAATCTACTTTATTAGGACCCCTATACGGTATAAGGCCTAAACTAATGCCTCCTCTTCAGAGGAAAATATTCCCAATGAAGAAGAAAATGCACAGGAAACCCCTGAGTGTAAGCCTCAATCATGTCCCCTCAAGTGGTCCTCCTTATTAGGTGTAATCCCCAAAATTTCCAAACTATCTGGGCTTTGATTCCCAACTAACATGGATACGTATGAAGGCACCCTGAGATCTAAACCCAATACCTATATTCACCCTAATGTTCATTGGGCCACATTCCTGGTAGGTTCATATCAACTTGGGAGACCACATCTCTTCTAGGTTCCATGGGCTGCCTCGACATAAGTCCCAAACCATCCTTGACTAGACACCTTTTTTCTATATATAATTGTTGCATGACACTAAACTATGTGGTTTGGTCCTCATCACACGACCTTAAAAGGTGATGTGTCCTGTTAAGTGGAACCAAACCATATGGGTTCTGATTCTTCTCACAATAATACATAGGAATCTCATATTATGGGTTTGATATTGATTTCAAAATGACTTCCCTCCCCCTCGATGAAAGTAAACTCCTGAGTGCCTTACTGTGTGTCTTAGAACCAGATTCATCCTAATGAGTGACCAAAGAATATCTAATCATTCCACAAAAGGTAACCATCAATGTAGAACCTTGGATTCATGAAGATGATTTTTGTCCCATGAATGTTCATAATTTATTATTACCTTAGGGTAATTCATTCATAAAAGGGCTCTATTTATCTTCAAAGTATGACCAATTCTTGACTTCTACATACTGGTAAGTACAGGCTTGAATCCCATGGAAGTCGGAAGCCCAATTTAACAGTGTGTGTCCTCTTAAGTGAAAATCAGATATACTTATTAATTTATCAATAAGTGTTTCTCCAGGCATGCACTATTGATGGTCAAGGAACACCTCATTTGAACGCAATTGAACTAATGTGAAAATATTCCAGGTTTTTACCCCTCTCATATAAGTTCCCCGTTAACCCTGGAAATTAAGATGCCTTCTCTCAAAGAAATAAGATACCCCTATCTGGTATGATTCCTAGAGGCATCATTTATCAAAGTATCATTAAGAGAGGAATATAGAGAATAGGTGAAACAATCCTAATAATTGAGCTGATCCATTTTTTCCTTTTCACTCTAGTCTGATGGGTTTACCCCATATATTCTTTGAAGATATGGTTGAAAATAATCACTCGAGATCTGTTGAGGGTTGATGTATCTATATCCTCTCTTATGGGATCTTTTCCATCCCAAGATAACTTGTAATGGACCCACCAACTGGTATGGGGTCCTCCCCTTACTGATTTTTCCCAACAAACAATAAATTTTCTCTAGCACTGGGAAAACAAGGTTAATACACCTACTAGTGGAAAATTGAGCTACCATTATAAAGGTCATGACTCTGACCCCAGTACTAGAGTCACGTACTGAAAGTAACCAGCCACTGAGAAACATGATAAGAAAGGCTATATGTCAAAACAACTGGTTGACACCGGGGATGATTGTCTATCCCCACTTGTTAAAATGACCTTCCTTGACTTTTGTCTAATAGTAACCCAAACAACAACAGGTCTTGAGAGTTGGGGAAGTCCTTAGACTCCTCATACAAGGATCCTAGATGCTTAATGTAGTAAATTCATTAATCCAATATGAAAATGAGACACCCTACTTTGGATGAGGGTCACACTTCAAAATAGCATTCGCCTTGTCAATAAGTTTCTTGTAAAGGGAAGGAGTCATCTCTAAGTCATCCCAAGATGAATTTTGTGGTAGAAACTCATCATACATGTCACCCATTATGGGTTCCCCTGAAATCAAATGGATGTCCCAAAGACTGATCCCAAACTCCCCATGCACCAAGGGGAAAGTGTTGGTGTTTGGGATCTACTTACTAAGTATCTACGAGATAATTTTTTGGTTTCAGTGAAAGATTGTCTATGATACCTGGACCACCTCATATATACTCATGTTTTTATCTTTATCTTAAATTCCACACAAGTATGGTAGACTAAAAAGGGCCACCCTCAGTCTAAGATGAATGAGCCCCCACAGAGAAGGTCCCATTTCAATGACCATCAAAGTTTCTCTATTGTCATGTCATTCTCTGTGATGTTGTGATAACAATGTATTTTATTATCTAGTTCCCACATGGTTTCCTCCAGTGACCAAGGAGTATAGTTCAAAAGAGACCCAACATCATGGGTTTCCTGGATGAATTCACCCTCATTGAGATGTTGGCTCATGAAATATTTTTATTATTAATTATTCAGGTCATAGTTTGATTTATTCTGTGTGGTTATATAATTGAATCATCACACAAAAAAACAACACGTGGTCTATATTATGGAAAATAAAAATATTCCCCGAGTAAACATCTCTATGAGGGGGGATTCATCTAGAAAACCAAAATTGTTGGGTATCTTTTGAACTAAAATCCTTGGTCCCTTGAGGAAACTCTGTGGGAATCAGATGATAAAATCTATTACTATTACAACATCACATGAAATACCACAAAAAGAAAGAAACTAGGGTGTTCATTGAAATGGGACCTTCTCCTTGGGGGGATCATTCATCTTGGACTAGGGGTGGCCTTTTTGGGTCTTCCAGACTTGTGAGTAATTTAAGACTTAGCTAAAGGACATGAGTATATATGATCTAGTATATATATCATAGACCTACTCTCACCAAAACCAATAGATTTTCCCATAGTTACTTAGAAAGTGGAGCCAAAACACCGACACTTTCCACTTGGTACATGGGGAGGTTGAGATCAATCTTTGGGATGTCTAGTTGATTTCGGGGGTGATTATAATGGGTAACATGTATGATATGTTTCTTCCACACCCTTCATCCTGGGATGATTTGAAGTGGACTCTCCCACTTACAAAGAAACTTATTGATAAGGTGAAGGATATTTTGAAGGGCGACCCATATCTGAAGCAGGACGTCCCATTTTCAGATTGAATCAATGCATTTCTATATTAAGCAGCCAAGTGCCTTGTACGAGGAAGCCAAGTACTTTTACAACTCTCAAGACCCGAAAGCATATGGGTGACTATTATCCCATTCTTAAGGAGTGTCAGTTAAATTAGTGTGGCTGGAAAATCATCCCCAATATTGACCAGATGTTCTGACTGAAAACCTTTCTTCCCAGGTTTCTTTGTTATTGGTTAATATCGGTATGTGACTATGGTAATTGGGGTCAGAGTCACAATCTTTATAATGGTGGCTAAACTATCCACTGGTAGGTGTATTAACCTTTTCATCATAGTTCTGGGGAATATTTATAATTTTTTGGTACAAATAAGTGAGGGGAGGCCACTATACCGATTTTTGGGTCCCTTCAAAGTTAACTGTGGTTTAGTAGGATCCCATATGGGAGGCTACAGATGCATCAACCCTCAATATATCTCAAGGGATAATTTACGACCATATATTCAAAGAATAAGTGGGGTAAACTCATCAGAATAATTGGTGGGTCCCTTAAAATTTTTATGTGGTTGGGTAGGAGCCCATCTGGGAGGCTACAGATACATCAACACTCAACAGATCTTGGGGGATAATTTTGGACTATATCTTTAACGAATAAGTGGGTTAAACTCAACATACTGGAGTGAAAATGAAAAAATAGATCAATTCAATTATCATGACGTTTCTCATGTGCTCTGTAGGCCCCTCCCACTTGTACTTATATAGATTATGCCTTTTGGGATCCTGCTAGATGATGGTATCTTATTCTTTTGAGATAAGGAATATTAGTTTCTAGGATTGATGGGGAACTTATATAAAAGTGTTACATGCCATAGAGATTTGAACATCAGTTTAATTACATTCAGATGAGGTTTTCTCTTACCATAAAAAGTGCATTCTAGGAGAAACACTCAATTAAAGCTTGACAGATCTGGTTGATGTTCATTTAGGAGGACACATGATGTCGGATTGGGCTTCCACCTTTCGTATGTTTCAATCCTAAAATTACCAGATATTATTGTGAAGTATGGAATCGATAACATCTCAAAGAACAACTAGAAAACCTATTTCCCATTAACAAATGTCCTCAGACACTTGAGACTCAGGAAAATAAAATGAAAGCTGCCATACATTCAAGTCCTGGGAAGAAGCTGAGAATATATATTTTTTCTAAACCACCAAGGAAGATGTTGAGAGCCTAGGGTTCAACTCCTCAAGCTACCGAAATTAATTCTTGATGTCAAGCACTCATACCTCCTAATGAAAATTTTCTAACAGCTATGAGATAATGAGATTCATTGAGGAGTTCCAATTAGGTTCACACTCTATGGTGATTTTTATAGGAGAAAGAGGTTACATTGAGTAGATATAGATATCTGTTAGTGCATGATACTATATCTTATGACAATTACCCTGAGATGATGGAATCTTATCATTGTGATCTTGATGCCTCTGCAAATTCACTACAGAACCATCATAGTTATACCAAGTGAGAGATCAAAATGGTGTGACCTGAGGCCATTGAAATTGAAGGGGATGATATTTTCACTTATGAGGGGGGGAAATGATGCCCACCCCCCATGTCATGAATGGTGCTGGGGAAATTACTCATTCCCATCCAGGGTCATGCAAGTGCCCAACCCCGAAGGGTTTGAGTGTGGCTGAGGTTCCCAGAAAGCAATTTCATCCATCGGAACTCACATCACTTCCTTGGGAGGATCTTCTCGTGTTAACCATTCCCATCACTACAACCTTCCCAGAGGCCTAGAAATTGTGGTATAATTTGAGAGAAGGCACATCTACTGAAGATATATGGGAAACACTCTAAGAAGATCCCCATTAGATTATGGGATTTGGAGTGATCACAGATCCCATGTGCATCTCTTATTGGTAATATCCTCATGAAGTGGATATATATTTTGAAGAAATAGACACCTACATCCACTCATACAAGGAAAATACTTACTGGTCCGACCGAGTAGAGGATATGAAGGTGATCATGATGGGGAAAGATGACACCAACAAAGAGGTAATACAGTGGGTTGTACCAACTCTTCTTATTCATACTATCATGGACTTGAACATTTACCCATAGTTCTTGTTGGATCCCATGGATATTTGGGAGCCTGTTTCTTCCCCAGAGTACACTCTAAGGGGAACCGTACTACGGAGAATATACTGTCAGATGTTGGAGTCACCATAGAGAGATCCCTAGGGATAATGGATCATATGGAGGTGGTTATTATGAATCTTTTTATAGCATTCCCACCAGAGGACCACCCTCTGTTCTTTGTAGGGATCATCTCCATGGAACACTATGAATCGCCAACAGGCATCATAACTGGTGATACATATAAAGATAGGGATAACACATGAATATTTCATTTCATTATTTAGTGGACATGTTATGTGTATTCATGCAAAGACCAATTATTTTGCACATGAATTGGTGCTAGTTCAGTGAATAATCTAGCAGAAATTGCCCTGGGGCCTATAGAATCTATTTCTTTGGAGATATAGGTGATACCACCATTGGTTGTTCCTGAATCGGATAGGGAACCCAAGTCAATTGTGTCCATCAAGGAGATTCTAATTCCGAAGGGGTTGACCATTCATAATCAAATTACTTATACCCTCATAGAGGGGGTGTCTTCGAGGGTCGACATTACTACTGAGAATATTGATCCTATCTCTATGGGGAGTACAACCATGTAAGAGAGAGAGAGAGAATCAGAATCATCTATTGACCCTAGTTTCGTGATGTCTATTCCAGCAAGTATAGTTTTCATGAGTGATCTTCTGGAGACCACTGACCTTTCCAAACATGATCTCCCACTATGGGTTTCTCTAGAAGAACATGAATTCAACCTATAGATGGAGGATGTAACACCCATTTGGCTAGGTGATGATGAAAAAATGGTGGTCAAGAATGCTGATGTTCTGATAATGGAGGTAGTTCTCCATTCTTCTATCCATTACCTTTCTTTTTTCATGTTTAGATTTTAATTGTTTCAATCTTTTGATTCCAGAATTACAACCACAAGTTTTTGTGGTTGAGACTGATTCTTTGAATATCCCACCTGATAATATTTCAAGGGATTCGGTTGCTGCAGAATCAATCCATACCATGGTTTCAAAGTCAAGACCCTCTGTGGCGGTGCTTATCCCTTAATATATTATGCCATCCAAGACTTATTCTGAGGTAGACCAAGAGGATTTAGATGAAATTTGTGTTTCCTATCATAAAATATAAAAAGATATATAGAATATTATTTCTCATAACACCATCAAAAACATGTTGGAGAAACTATAAAAATCACATTGCCTATTTTCATTTCTCGGGTATGGGGGTTTAATTATAATTCCTGATATAAATTGGGCTAAGGTGACCTATGTAGAGGACTAGTTGGTATATACTTGGATTAGTGTTTTATATTATTTAAGAGTGGGCTAGAAGATGTAGTAGGAGCTGGTTGTCAAGTGGTTAGCCAGCTGTTAAGCATTTAGGTGGTTTTAGCTATTGGCAAGTGGTTAGTTAGATGTTAAGAATTTAGGTAGTTCCACTTGTTAAAAGCTATCTTTATCGAAGGTTCCATATTTTAAAAGGGTAGGGAATAGTTCCTATAAAAGTGGGTTGGGGGAGGACAACAGGGGTGGATTATTTTGTAATTTTATTCTATGAATGCTATCACGGTGGGTTAGGCCATCACCTCCAAGTGTGGCACCTCCAGAGGAGTATTTTTCTTCCTTCTTCTATTTCTGATTCTCCCCCAATCTTCTAATTGTACTACTATGTCTTAAATTTCATTTAAGTTATCTTAGATTAATATAATAGAATTCATTTTTTGTTTCTCTCTCTCTCAACTTGATACATATCAACTGGTGATTTTATTGATAGATAATTTGGAGAGAGAGTTTCTTGAGTGAAAAATCTTGATAAAATAGGTTCTTGATCAGATGTATCTACATCGAAATTTTTAAAGTTGACGAAGTAGAATTTTTAAACCAAGTGAAGTAGATTATAGTTCATACGATGTCCATCTTGATTCGAAGTGGTTGTTAATGCTTCAGTAGAATACGACCTATAGAAGAAGAGTACGACTGAAAAAAACTGAGAAGGAATCACAACATAACTTGAGGCCTCAATGGATAAGATTTCTAGGATAATGGAGGAGGGGAATTGGATTCCCAAGCTATTCATGATGCTAGTTTTAACCAGACAAGATCTCGAGCCTTGGATCAAAAAAGTTGAGTACCATTTTAGACATCACCAAAAAATGGCGCGACTTAAATATTTAGGTGGCACAACTGATAATTATAGGAACTTATGGAGTTTGGTTTATGTAATTGGAAGCATCAACACCTAAGCTCACATGGCCACAAATCAAGGAGATACTCCAAAAATATGGAAGTGCGGTAGGGAATGATACTATAACTATGAAAATTTTCTTAGAATAGTAAGTGAACTAGATATAAAATGAAACTGAAGAAAGAGACCATAGTTTAGCCAAATTTATTGACCATCATTATAAAACTATAATTTAAAGTCATAAATAAAAGGAATCCAATGTAAAGAACCAGAATGACTTCCATAAAATGTAGTATGAACACACGAAAATCTCATTTTCTATGTTAGAAAATCAAGCGAGTCCTGAATAGATGTCTTATGAGTATGAAGTTGTTGCAATAGACTTGAAAACTTTCAAGACTGAACTATAATTAATAGTCTAGGATTAGAAAATATACCATTCAAAACAACCAAAAAAGTGGATGAAAAAAATGAGATGCAAATCTAGGCTCAAGAAAATTTTTATTCATGTTACAGTATGACTTTATCATCTATTGTAGATTCTTAATTTTCAGTAGTTAGTAGTATAGGTATCACCAACCTCTGGGAGTACTTACAACCCATTTCCATTCACTACCATTCTTTGTTGTATTGGGATGAATAAAAGATCTAATATATTACTCAAAGTGGAATTGTGGTTGTGATAGATCCCTTGAAACTTATACATGATATTAGAAAACCTGGAATGAAAAAGTTCTATTATCACCTACTACAACAGTCAAATTCTGGATTGAGTTTTCATTTGAGATAAATTTCTCATGGAAACAAAAGAGCATCCAAAGGACATGATCCATTCATAGGTGAACAATTTCTAAAGATGTCGTTAGGGCCCCCTTCATGGGCCTATTTATAGTGGAGTACAAAAAATTCCTTACACACATAAAATATTACTACAAGAAATTATTTTTTACTTTTTATCTATTTGGAATCATATATAGTTTCTACTTTGGATAGGAAAAGTTTTATAATTTCATTAAAATATGTGAGGGATATAAATATAGTAAAGAAACCTCTACATCTGAAGGAGTATTGTCGTATTCCTAATACTATTCCTAAGTGAGTAGAGGAGGCTCCTACAATGATAGATTTGAAACTGGAAAAATTAACAGTTGGAGTTCAATCAAGATTTTTTTTAACTCACATTGAAATGTTTACTTTGTTCAATGAAGCCTACTAAAGTAGATATGTAAGGATGTTTCTAAGTGATAGATGTAGTAATTACACTACCATGGTTATTCTAGATGGAAATGTTGTAGAAGAGGTGATGACTTCTAAACCCAAGGAAGAAACTGCTTGTGTACTAGTGCACCTGTACCCTCATTCTTTCAATTTCAAGGATGATATGCCAATGTATAATGCTAGTGGGGATGCTAATTTTCATTAAAATAATAGTTTGGCTATGAAAAAATTGGAAGAACATGTTGTTAAAGGAGAGTTCTATCATGGTTTCCATTTGAAATGGGTTGTAAGGAGTTTTTTCCATGAAATTATAAACCTGGAAACTATTATATTCAGAGGAGTGGTGGGTTCTACTGAGCTGGAAAGGAAGTGAGATCAATTTCTTCACCTTGAGGACAAGGTGGCTTTTCATGGAAGGGGAAATGATAAGAACTGGGTTGAGGTGGCCTTGCATAGAGGGATAGTTGGTATCTACTAGGGGTAGTGTTGTAAATTCTTTAAGGGTGATAGTAGATGTTGTAGGAGGTGGTTATCAAGTGGTTAGCTAGCTGTTATGTAGTTTGGTGGTCTCAGTTATTGTCAAGTAGTTACCTAGCTATTAAGAAGTTAAGTGGTTTTGACTGTTAAAAGGTTGATTTTTTGGAAGGTTCCAACTGTTACAAGGATACAAAAAATTTCCTATAAAAGTGGGTTTAAGGAAGATATCAGGGGGTGGGGGGAAGATTAGTTTGGAAATTTCTTCCCATAGAATCTATCATGATGGGTCTATCCATGACCTCCAGGGGTGGTGCCTCCAGAGGAGTCTTTTTCTTACTTTATTCTTCTATTTCTTCTTATTTCTCCATCTTAAATGTAAACTACTATTTATTGAAATTGATGTACATTATATTGGATATAATATAATTACTATGGTGTTTCTATCTCACATGAATTGACACATATCAATTTCATCCATGGCATAGTGAAACAAGTGATTTCTACCTAGGAGAGAACTTAGCATGCTCCACTCTCGTATTTCAACTAGAGAGTCCATTGCCCATCTTTCCACTATGAGGAAGATATTTATTAATGAATCTTATGAGCATGTTGGGATGTACATGAGGAAACAAGGTGAATCTATAGATAAGAGGACCTCAGAAGAGTGTCTTCTTCAAGAGGAGGAATGACTTATTTAGGAACTAAAGCATCTCAAGAAATAATTCCCTCAAATCGAGGCAGTAGTTGGTGAAGGGAAATCACTAGTGGTGGATGAGAAAATGGAAATATTGGATGAAACTAAGAGGGTAGAGGAACTATGGTCTAGTATGAATGATGAGACTAAAACAATATCTGGGCTCTACTAGAGGACTTAAACCATACACTACTTCAACATTTTTGAATCTATTGAGCAGTCTCTGTAATGAAAATGTTATACCCATATGGTGAGACTTGAGGATGTGGATGTTACTTCTTTGTTTCCGTTCAATAAATAAATGAAAATATGTTTTCCCTCCCATTATTATCCGTTATTTTATCCTTCTATTCTAGTCAATCATAGCTGGTCATATTTTGAAATATCATCTTCACTGGATATTAATTTCAATTTTAACCTGGGATAATTATATTGACAGGATCATGTAATACTGTTATTTTTTCTAAGATGATGGACTCAATGAGAATAGTTTTTAATGTTTCAAGGGTTACATGAAAATTCCTATAAACTTTGTTTCTTTACTATTATCACCTAATATTTTCCTTAGTCCATTGTCGTATGGGTTTATCAGGCATAACTTGAATTTTTCTTAGGCCGCCCTTTTTGGGGTTTTTACCTAATATGTTTTGTTTCTTTTTCTTTTTTATTGTTCTATTTTTTCCTAAACCATGAAAATCATTGGTTTAGTGATCTAGAATGCAACTTTTTCCCAGGGTTACCTTTGTGGGTTTTCTACATGGCGAGTTTTGTGCCTCTTTTCATGGGATGTTTAGAGTCTTGAAAACCAGAGTAATTGAGACTAGTGTTTTAGGATGAACAAATTTGACCATGAATTATGGGGTGAGAACCCCAATATGGATTAATTTATGAGAATGTCTCAATATTTGTTAAACATGAATGAGATATTTTTATAATCTGGTTTTGTGATATAAAAATCTAAGACATGATATGGGACAATTACACAAGGAGTAACCATAAGAGTGATTTACAACCTGATGTTGTTGGGGAATTTGATGATAGGAGAAGCCTATCCTTGGGATGGATTTTACATTGATTGATAGGCCTATTTTGTGGTAAACTTGTGTAGAGACAATTGGGGAATATTGTGCATAGTCGGGAAAAGGACTCCTTAGATAAATTGACCCTCCATTTTTGATTTCCAAGTAATCTTTGAAAATTAATATTTCTCAAGACCACGAAGGGTTTCTTTTCAAAAGAATGATGTCTGAAAATAACATGGGAATCTGTATCAGCATTGACCATGAAAGAGAAACCACTCCAACATGAATTTTTCTTGTGAAAGGAGGTCTGAAGCATGGTGTAGTTTATTTTCATGCATCCAGGACATGAACTATGGAGTTTTAATGTCTTTTAGTAGGCACTTTTGAGGTATAATATTTAAGGTCACTTATCATTGACCCAGAGATAAAATTTTTTCCATTTTCATGGTAATATTTCCAAGAATATTCCATCATCCTCAGGCATGAAGGGGAAATGTTTTAGGCATTAATCCTGGGGTTTTTGAATATGATGTGTTATATGGGATGAAACCATTGTTGGGGAATATAAAAATATAAAAAGCCTCTCATGGGGAAGAATTTTCCTTTGATTGATAGGCCTTTTGTGGGAAACTTATGTAGAGCCAACCAAGGCATATTGTTCATAGTCAAACAAAGGTGTCCTATAGACACTGACCCTCCATTTCCAAAGGTCAGGGAGGTTTATGGAGATTCTTAATTCTTTAGACACAGAGTTTGGTTTGGGAAAAGAGAGTACCTGAACATGAAGGGAACATTCCATAATGAAATTTTCAAGAATGGGTGGTAAGGTTTTCCTTACATAGGTCTTAACCATATGTAGGAAGGATTTTTTATGAGGGATGGGCCTAAGATATAAGGTTTTCACTTCACTATGTATCTCCTCAAAATAAGAATCAATCCATATCTATTTTTTATAAGGTATTACTAGACGTCGATAAAACTCTTATATGGGAAAAAAGAATTTTCCTTTGAATATGAGAACATTAATGGGGTAAGACACATATTTCCCCACCCCATGATGATCTAGCTCATGGATAAGAGAACAGTTTTCTTTGTTGTTGGGCCGGGATAGAAGATTCATGTTTCTCTACATATCCTATCAAAATGAAAATCATGCCATATGAAGTTCTTATAAGGTTCCCCATACAGGTCTAGAATGTTCATAGGGAAATGGAATTCTTATGTTTTGTTATGGATGGAAACGATATTAGATTTTCAGGTTTCATTACACATCCTACATTTTCATGAATCAAGATACACATAGTTTTGGACATTGTAAAGTTTAATGTCATGGGACTAGGACATCATCTATGTAGTTTAACGTCATGCAGTGAGAAAGACATGGGTCTTGTAGTTTTAGATCATACGACTAAGACCATGTTTTAGGAAAATGATGTGTAACAGGTGGATCATCAGGGAGGGATGTTCCAACATGCCTCAGATGTGATGAGGAAAGAAAGTGTAAATCTTAATTCTAGGTATTCTCAGATAATGATAAATGATCTCAGGCATAAATTCCATTGGGATTATGGAGATAGAAGAGGCCTATCTTAGGGACGAATTTGTATTTGGTTGAGTGTCCATTTTTTTGTGGGAAACTTATGCAAATCCAATTAGGGAATATTGTGCATAGTCAAACAAAGGTATCCTCAGGGCACTGACCCCCCCATTTCTGATTGAAAGAGGAAGGTTGTGGAGATCTGAATATTCATGGGTCATAGGATACGACAGATAGATGGATTGTGTCTAGGTACATAAGAAACATTTAGACCATGATTGACTATGGAGTGTGAAATACCCTACATAGATCTGACTCATATGTAGGGGGTCATTTCTTTTTCCATGAGAGATCCTTAAAAAAGGAACCCAAACATGAGATATTCTTCATAGATTATTGTTTGTTTTAGACATGGATAAGTGTATTTATTATTTCCATATTAGTTTTTTCCTTCTTTTATTTATTTTTCTCTATTTATAAATGTAAAACTCCACATATCTTTGAGGTAGGGAATTATACCTGGATACACAGTGTCCGAGGGATACATTCGATAAACTTTTCCACATTGCGCCCCACCCCATTTTCTCCCTCTTTCACTATACCTCGTTGTCGGCCGCTCCCTATGCAATTGGTGGTGGATCTTGAGACCATTAACTATCCCACTTGCGTGGAAGCTCCTACATTCCATTGTCGTCGCCCTTGTGCGGTGTCTTATGTATTTTTTTTCCAACCATACCTTGTGCGAGGGATCCTTTAGACCCCCCACATGAAATACCTTTCCCTACACTATTATTCTCCTGGACCTCAAAAGCTATCGATGGACCACCCCCTCCAGATCTGCCTAGCCCCATTGGTCACGACCACCTTCTGAAAGTTACCCCCTCTATGAGTGTTTCCCCTGTGCATTGATTCACTTTGTCCTAAGGACCTACACAAGCGCCTCTCATGTGCTAGCACCTACCTGCTCCTATAACTCAGGCGACTGCTTATTTTGTTACCTCCCTGTGTGCGCCTTCCTACCGTGTGCACAACCACCCATGTGTATCCCCCATAGAACACACCTCCGCCTGCCACCACAAATGGTGTCAGAAAACCTAGGCACACCCTAACGCCCTTGGTGATGATGGTCCATCATGTAGACATCCCATGATAGTTGCTACAATATCTTGTCACATGATAACACTTCTGATCTATGGTCTCTAATGTGCACACCTATGTACCAACTGTAACAAGCAAACCTAGGTAACACCTCTAGACCCAATACTGAATCTGAATACTATGTTATAGCCACAATCACTACTGAAATTATTTTGATTCATCATCTTCATCATGAAATTGGTTTCCCTCCATAGAATTATTTACATATTTGGTGTGATAATCTGACATCCATGAATATTTCTTCTAATCTGGCCTTCCATGAATGAAAAAAGAATATCGATATTCACTATCACTTTCTTCTCCATCACCTTGAGAAAAAAATATCAGTTTTAGCTACATTCAAAAAACTCATCATATTTCCTACATCATCACCAAAGGCTTGTTAGGAGATCAACTAGACTCTCTATGCACCATGATGGGAATGCAAAGCATCAGTGACTCGGCATGAGGGGGAGTGTGTGTGGTCTTGTTTTTTGGTGTCTTCTTACTTTATTTTTTTGGAGTCTTCTTCTAAGATATACCTATTCTATCTTGAGGGGGAGTTTTATACCTCGTTAAGTGTATTTATGAGTCCCACATCGGTTTCCTCCTTCTTTTATTCATTTTCCTATATCTATAAATGATAGTATCTACCTCTTTTTGAGGTAGGTAATTGTACTTAACTATAATTTTTATATAGTAGATGGTGACATTTTTTTTACCCATGACTGAGACTAAGAAATGATGTCTAGGAAACACTACACATCTCATCGAAATGAGAATCAATTAGCACATAGTTATTGAGGCACAATGTAGTTTAATTTTGTTTGGGGAGGAATGTCTCCATGAAGTTTAATGTCATGTGGTAAGGACATAGGTTCCCTGATGTGACAAGAAAATATTTCTACTCGACCTAGAATTTAAATATTTGTGTGTCACTATGTATCCTACTATGGAAGGAATCAATCTATACATATTTATCTAATTGGATTTGACCACACAGTTTAATGTCATATGATAATGACATATGGTGTTCCTTTTAAGGTCTTGCTACTAGGACTATGGAAAACCTAATGTGGATTGATACACCTTGACTATGTAGGGAATCCTGTGCGGAAACTCCAAGTCCCACATGAGCTGTGCTCTGTGTGAGAAACAAGGGGAATTTTTTTTTGTTCCACCACACAAAGGTGTTTAAAACAATGATATGGGAATTTTGAATTTGTGGTGTCTAGACCTAGATGTAAAATTTTTGCATCACTACATATATTTTTACAGTGAGAATGAAGTCATGTGTAGTTCTTGAACTTGCTCCCTGTACAGGTTTGACCCATACATTAGGAGGGGAATTTTCCATTTGATTATTTTGACTGTTGCTTCTAGAACTAGGATTTAAGACTTGGGAATCACTAGGTATCCTATGTGAATAGTAATCAAGCCACACATAGTTTAGGGACCCTATTTAGTTTACCAATATTTAGTGAGTATGAAGGTGACTCAACATGAAAGAGGGAAAATGTTGTAGTTTGTCCCAAGAATGGAAATCTAAGAATCACTACGTATCATGTAATTATAAGAATCAATCCACACATAATTATGTTTGGTAACTCTCTCTACACAAGTCTAATCCATACGCATATGGGTAATTTTTACCTTATTTTGTGGTTGGACCTAAAACATAAGGTCTTTATGTCACTATGTATTCCATTTGAATTAGAATCAAGCCACACATTATTCTTAGAAAACTGCCTATGCAGATTAGACCCATACACAAGGAGGGGGGAATTTTTCTTTAAATGGGCTATTTAATAGAACCTCCTTTGTAGTCCCTTACATTGATTTATTTTTCATTTAGGGGAGGTTTTATTTTCTTTATTTCATATTTGGTCCCATGACATGAGGTTTGGGAATCACTACATATCCCATTGAATGAGAATCAATCCACATGTAGTTCTGAACCAACCATGCAGTTTAAGGTTTCATAGTAATGATGGGGTTCACTTAATGTGAATGAAGTATCATCGTGTATGGGACCATGAATATAGATTTGGGTGTCAATGTGTATCCTGCAAGGAATGGAATCAAATGATTTGTAGTTCTTGAGGGAAATATCCCTACGTAGGTTTGGCCCATACACAAGGAGGGGAAATATTTTTACTTTTTGTGTTCCTGGATCAATATGTAAAATCCAGGCATCCCTACATATCTTATGTGGGTAGTAATAAAGCTATGTGTAGTTCTTTAATATGGAATGGTAGGTGACCTATTTCAGGGGTGATGTCCTCTCAGGTGATAATGTTATGGTGATATGAAGTTTGATATTATAGAGTGAGGACATTGATGTCATTCATTTTATTGTCTTATGACATGGATGATGTACAATACAATTTTAACTTTGTATAATTAGGATGATTGTATCTCATGGTTATGGGAAGGATGGTTTTTTGGACCAGTGAGAATCATAATGCCTATGTGAAAAGAGGCCTTGAGGCCCAAGGCTGGTAAAAAAATCATCTAATGAATAGAGGTAAATTTATGGTTGGGCATCATGCAAGAGGTTTAGGCACCACTACATACAATGTTATAATAGGAATCAATCCATACATAGTTCTTGAGAAGGATACTCCCTATGTGGATCTAACTCTCACATGAGGATAAGGTAAATATATATTTCTCTAGTATATATCTAGATCATGTGCGGTGAATCATTGATTGAAACGATGATTATTGTGTAGTTTAACATCATGTGGTGAGGGAATTGATGTCTTGTATTTTTATTGTCTTGTAACATGGATAAATACATTGTGGGTTTTAAGTTCATGTGACAAAGACCGATGACACAGTTTAATGTCATGCATCTGGGAAAATCTTCCATTTAGTTTAACATTATGCAATGTGGACGATTGTGTCATGTGATTCCATGAAATATTTCTTCACGAACCTTGTGTTGGTGGGATCCATGGTGAGTTTCCCATCCATCAAAATCATAGAATAATCTCCATTGGAGTAGACCTTATGTATGGTGTAAGGTTCCTACCATTTTGGTTCCAATATTAAAGGTTTCTTTTCAGATATCATTGGAGTCCTAATGACTACAACAATTTTTCTTTTGTGGAATGATTAGAGGAGAAACATTTTCTTATAGGCTCACATGATCTGATTTTAGAGGACTTTAAAATGAGGCAAGGTATGCATTATTTTCTCATCTAATCACTCCAATTCATCCATCTATTTTATGAATTGATAATCTTTGGATAATTGATCATATATGGAAATACGAAGCGAGGGAAATTGAACTTCGATGGTCTTGTCCACCTATTTCCTGTATACTAATGAATATAGGGTCGGATTTTGGTAGTGCGGGTCATGGTCTAGTAAGTCTATAATGCGGGACTGCACTAAATTCACCAAAAATTGTCATTCTTATTAGGTTTGTGGGACCATTTCTTCACACTACAACCAATTTGTTCAAGTGAATTCTTACAACAATTGAATTATTCTTCAAGTGGGGTGAATCCATAACCCTTAAAGAATTTAGGGAAAGGAAAAATGTCATCTTTGTGAAAGCTAACATCATCACCAGATTTGGTTCCCCTCATGTCATAGGCTGAGTAGTACCCAATATTTTTAATCTGGTGATAAAAATTGAGTCTTAACTTGTGATTTCATGAACCAAGCTAGAGTTCCATATTACCCAACACTTGACCTAGTCTGTGGCATGTCCCAAAGGGTGTTCTCAATCCCCATGGGATAAAACTAGTTCCCGGGTATCAAAAATATGATTTGGGAATGATTTGACCCATTTAGATAATCATAAATAACCAACATAAATAAGAATCTCAATAATAAATAACCAAATCCAAAAAAGTAATAACAATTTTTATATTCAATGTTTTATAATTTTTAACCAAAACCAACACACTAAAATAGAAATAGAATAAAAAACTCTCCCAAAACCTCCATGAAACTAGAGGTACATCACCCTACAGCCACCACCAACAACACTTGGAAGGAGTAGAACACTTTCAATTAGATCTTCCATACCCACGACACATCTTTCCTTTACCAGGTTCATACAAAAAATCTACATACACCCAAAGGTTTATGTAGAGGGTGATATAAATACCAGTAAGATTCCACCCAAGGAAAATATTCCATAATACCACATTAGAAGAAAAATTAACATGCACATTTATATGAAATCCTTTGAAACATTTTCTAGAAAACATTTTAATAAAAACCATTTTTTGCAGAAAAAATTTCAAATAAAAACATTTCTTAAATAAAATTTATCAAAAATAAACTCACTTTAAAAGCCACAAAATACAAATGTTCCACCATATACTGATGGATGGAACCATGTTATATAAGTTTCATGTAATAATAGATCACCATGAGTAAATCCCTAAGGGTAGCTAGCATAAGTGGAACTCTAGAAACATCAAACTTTGGTGAAACATGGTATAGAAACCATTACCAATAGAATTCACATGCACGATCCACTAGGAGTGAATATCCCAAGGTTCTAGTGGTATATGATAATATCAAATGTTTAGTTAGTGTTGTAATCATCAATCAAGCTAAGTTAATTCAGGATTTCCACTTATGAGTTAACTAGCGTCAATACACTTGAAGAATCTGGGATTGAAACTCTAGAATCACTAGTGTACAAGTTCTATTTTTTCTTATGAGATACATGGGATTCCCTTTTTTATGAATTTCACATTCCCACACACATTCCAAGCAACATAAACACACCAAGAAATAAAATTTTCACAAACAATCACACAGAAACCACCACTTTCCATAAACAAACCACCTTCCATTTTTCACACAATAAAACTATTTAAAAACACATTTCACACTACCTACACAATCCACTAAACCCATTTGGAAACATTAAAATAAAATAACATAATAAATTTAATCATTTCCATGTGCCAATCCCCCTTGAAATTCACACATAAACCAATTTCACTTTAAAACATGCTTCCCAACATTTACACACTTCACAATACAAATTAAAAGTTCACAAAAAATAACCCATCATCCCATAAAAACCCATTTATTTTTAAAAATACACTTTAAATACACTCTCACCTCAAATTACCTTGAAAACAAATTTCACACCTTTCAAACAACCCATGAAACTCTTCTGTGAAACACGACAATAATGTGCAGAAAAAACATAACCATTTACCTTTATAAAGTCTATTTCCATAACATAAGAAAATAAAACCCTTCCAAAACATTTTTTTCACCACACAAATAAATCACAGAGAACATATAATTAACCAAGCAATCATTTCAAAGCATCTAAAAATGTTAGAGCATGGAACCACATAACTCAAAATTGGGAACTTTTGGAAATTGGTGTGAAACCACAACCACACCACCACAAGACCCTATAAAGGAATGATTGAACACTAATAATCAATATATTTCTCAACAACACATGATTAGACCAAAATTAGGTCATACAACCCACTATAAAATAGAAACTCAAGAATGTGGGAATAAAAACCTAGAAAGAGGGAAGAAAGTAAGGGATAAATCACTTACTTGGTGATTCCTTGATGAATACACCCCAAAACCTCAGAAGTGAGGGAGAATAAGGGTTTAATTGATGCTTTGAGGGAGCTCCAATTACTGAAAATTTCATATGGGGATGAATAGGGATGATTTTTTGTTAAATCCTTAGAGGACTCAAAACAAATTCTCTAATTTTTAGTGATCTGGACAAGTCGCATGGTTTTCCCGCATTGTTTTCCAAACTGTGTGGAAACGGTGATCCCTTCACTACCAAAGAGGAACATTCCACATAGTTAGCCGACATGGTTAAGAAATTGTGTGCTAACCATATGGTTAGTCTCTATTAAAAATGGCACTTATCCACACGATTTCATGGGCAAGGGTGCGCGGTTTGAAAAATCGTGCACCACATTCTTCCAAGAAAAAAGTTCCCATTTTTCATAAAAAATATCAGGGGAAGCCCATATATAAGCACTATACTCGAAATAAACAAATTAAATACATAAATATTCAAACCTACCACACCTAGAACTTGATAGAAAAAATAAGATCCAGAAATGGACTGGAAAAAAATATGATAACAAAAATACAGGTGTAAAAATTCTCCCCACCCTGAAAACATTGTATCCCCAAAAAGTCACTCAAAAGTTTAATCCAAAAACAAAACTGATACTCCTTCATAACTCAACGAAATTACTAAAAAAATGGGGAGAAATAAATAACACAATGAATAGAAATAGAGACCGACAAGATTTATCATGGGAGGCCAGAATGGACTCCCCACCGTACACCTTCTATACCTAGAAACCCACAACACCTCTAGTTGGTCCATGAAAGAAAATGAATTCTCACAACACAAAATCAATCCTCTCAGGCCAAGAAAACCTCAAACATTACCAAACATAACTCATAACACTTATCTGAAACAAAAAAAATGAACCCAAACCAATTCTAAAAGAATACTTCCACAACCATTCTTCAACAAAACCACTTGTTGAACTCTAACCCCAATGTTTACTCACAAGAGGAACTCAAAATTAGATAGATCTAAACGAGACTACCCACTGCCAAGACAACGCCATAAATTGAACTGGATTATCAACATAGGGAGGCTTGGATGGAATACCCACCATTACAAATAAACTAGCATCATTTTACTCCAGAAGAAATTTCAACAAGACCCATGGTGGGCCTCCCCACCATGAAAATCAATTACCTTAATCAACCAGTACATATCGATAGGGGAAGCCCAACATTGGCCAACTTAATAACTTCCCACATAGACCAATAGAAATAGGCCAAAAAACCCTCCATGAGGGTTCTGATGAAAGAAAATCCAAACTAAGAAAAAATAACTACACAATTTACCATCCCCATGGGACACAACCTTCCTCAAATGGGATAAAACCAAAAACGAAATTGATTCACGAAGGCCAACTACACAAGGATAACCAAAAAATATATCCATATATAGAAATATCATCCACTATAATTCTAATTATGTGATACCCCTACACCTCCTCAAAACCAAAGAAGATCTTTCAAAACACAAGGGCCAAAAATGAGGAAACAAGGTCTCTATGCTCTTTCCACAAAATGGTACCATTCCAAACAAAAAATCTACACAAGAAGATTAAAATTTCACTATTTCATACACTGAAGACAAAATCAAGACCAAGGTCCCTCACACTCCCAATATTCAATACTATATGTGAGCTTCACTCTGGGGTCTTTGGATAGAGCCCTTATGTTTGAAACGCCTCCTGTCTCATAGCTAGAAGTGGAAAATACTCGATCAGAACTCTTTCTTTGGTTTCATGAGAGACCAAAAAACTCTCTAGTAATAACCAAAATAACACAATACCCCATGATACTCACTTTTCCCCAACATGATCTTCCAACAAGATAAGGGATTAGAAGATGCACATACATCTTCCCCTTTCACTTCAAATGAAGAAAAAAATATTCTCATGAAACACACCCCCATTTAAAATAGAAAAATTATAGAATTTATAAAGGAGAAACATTCTCCAATTAAATTAGGAGTTCCCAAAAGATACCACAACCTTCACTTTTTCATTTTAAAGAAGATAAGACACCATAAAACACCACCATACATGACCAGTAAATCCAAAAAGTCATTACATAGAAAGGGGATTTATACCAAGACCCAAATAGAACACCAATCTTTTAAATAGGTAGGTGTGTTCTTTGAAGAGGTAGACTTAGCTCCACGATGCTTCTTATAAACACCTCGTAAAAACTGCTGCAAGTGACCAGGACATCCACAAGTACAGTAGGTATTTAGTGCATTCTGACATGATGATTTATTATGAACAAACTTTCCACACTGATGGAACAACATGATCCTACACCCAAAAGAACCTAGTTAAAGATCCAAAGGACTTGCTAATATTGTGGCCATCGCCAATAAATTCATACCATTTTCCATCATTGTAATTTTCCTTCACCACTTCTAGGATGTACCTTCAATCATAAAGGTGGAAACATTCACCATTAATAAGTTAGACAACTCAAGGAAACTAAAGTTTCTTTCAATTCTCTGCATCCACTCTTCCACTTTGATAAGATCCACTTGACCATGATATAAATAGAATTCAACTTTTGAAACTCAAGAAGAAATTCTATGGGTTGATCAACTGGAGGGTCTACCAACTATGAACTACCCGTGGTCGCACATCTAATATACATCAGATCTTATGGGGGTGTACACTAGCTAACAAGAAACCTAAGAGCCCTGTAAAACTAATCCATCAGTCAAAACATACCTCAAAAAAAAAACACCAAACACACAAAAGGAACCAACTCAAAGGCTTCCCAAAATATTTTTTTTCAAAAGAAACCACCAACCATTATTTCAAAACCAAATCATCAATAAGAACTCAAAATTAAAACACTATTTAAAAAAATGGTTTCTCAAACTCAAAACAACTCATAAAAAACATTCTCAAATCACTAGAGGACACACCACGTGTAACACCCCAAGTTTTTATAAAAATAAATATAAGTGCATGGAGCTTTGTTTTAAGTAGATATTTTTAATTAGCCTTCAAAACATAAATTTTCTACTTCTATGTTCTGAATTTCACGAAACTATCATCTACAATTGTGTTCAATATGTTATTTGGAGTCTATTAGATCAAACTTGTTTTTTTGGTGAATAGTAACATACACTTATGAATAGTGATATGACCCTAATGAATAGTAAATTTTATTATTATTTTATTTTATTAATGCTTTAGGATAATAGAATCTAGGTTAATTTTTCATTGTGATAAAGAAGTATTTGTAGAATTAGAACTCTTAACTTTTGAATTAAGTATGATTTTATTTAAAAATTAAATTAATAATATTTCGAAAATTATTTTTCAAAAATGGACTTCATTTTTGAATTCTACAAATCGAAAAATGGTTAGGGTAAATTTTTTGGATTTTTCTGAAATTCAAGAATTGTTTATGAATAGTAAAATATGATAAAATACGATAAATGCTAAATACCTGATTTACTGCATTATAGGTGATGCAAGGTTGATGTAAGCCCACTTGGTTCGAAATAACATACCTTTTTTACTATTTGGGGTCACATGAGTTAATATGATTCATAGTCTTGAGAAAAATTATTATAATAATGATTAAAATAATGAAAAATACCCCCTCTCTTCCACTATAAATACCACCCTCACTCCCCTCTTCCTCCCACACCTCTCAAGCCTTGAGCATTTTCTAATTTATGCCAAATTACCTCCCCAATCTTCTTCCCCACGTCCTAGATATTCTGGTCTCACCAAAAGATCAAAACTAAATCCCTTAAAGAGGATCTCAAGAAGAAGAGATCAAGAGGTAAACTTCCTCTTTTATTTTCTTTCTTTTCTTTCATTTTATGTTATTATCTTCTATTAAATTTTTATTATGATGGGATATTTCATGAAATATCCCCCAGTTAATTCCCATATTATGTATGAATTATGAGATATCCCCTTCTTCTAATAAAACTATTTTTATTAAATTTTAAGAGACGTCGTTAGGCTGTCGAATTTCCGTGAGAAATTTATCAAGTTTTCTTTTATTTTAAGATTCCTTTATTTTATTCTTCTTTCCTCACCTCCTCTTAACCAAGAGGCATGAAAGCTCCAGAATCTTGTATATTCTAGATTATCTCATGTTCATGGAAAATTCATCATCATTATTTTTCTCCTCCCCCGCTTATTCAAGGAATTAAAATATTGTCCATGATGTGTCGAATTACCGACATCATGGATGATGTGATTTCAATTTGCATTAATTACTTAAAGTCTGGTCATAAAACCATTTTTATGATTGAAACAGGTTATAATATATGTGTTATGACTCACCCATGGTTCTGTAATTCTTTTGTACTCATGGTTCCAATTTATAAGACAAAATGAGGTTTTTATTATCAAAGAACCACTAAAATGATCTAAACAAACATCATTAATGTTCTAACTTATGAATCATCCTCATGTAAGAATTAAAAATGATAAATGGAATAATTTATGTTATTGGATATATGTAAATACTACTCAACTCCAATTCTAGAGTTTTACTTCCCATCGAAAAGAATGTCCACCATGAACCAATCATAGAAATCATGTAAAGAATTCACCCAAAAATAGTGCAAGGGGAAACATACTAACAGTTAAGGGTGAAATTATGTTATCAAATGATCATAAAAGATGTTATAAACATGAAAATTTATCTTTAAAATATTAATAACACTTTTTTAACCATTATACAGGAGGTTTAAACAAGTTGGAAGTAAGACAAACCCGAGGTAAGGGAATTCTTAACCTGATTTTCATTCTTTGGGTTAACCTTCTACTTCATTATTTATGTGCTATTTAAATTGTTTGTGTGATGGGTTCTATTTATACTATGTTTTATTATGTTTATTTATAGTATATATACATACTCCATCCACTCTATTAAGTCTCTCTTCAATTGTATGATATTTATAAGGGGCAATTCTTTAAAAATCCTCGTTTTAAATTCGGTTTTACAAAATTCCAAAGCAATGTTTTTTATGGAATTATTTATGTTATATGATTATGTTTTGTTTCTTGGGAATTATTTATGATGAAGGGTGGTACCTATATCTCCCTCCAATTCATTGGGTATGAGTATGTTTGAGGTCGGCCATATGGTTACTCCAAGTGTAACTGCGATGGTTACACAAAGTAAGGTAGCTGTGAGGGTTACAAATTATAAGGTATCCAAGAATGGTTAAAAGATTATGTAAGTAATGCCCCATGATACCTTTATTATTATATTTATATTATCATGTTTTGTGTGTATTTTTTTTAAATATCATGTTACATAATGTAAGTATATATGGGTGAAAAAAATGTCTTTTGAAAATACTTTCACATGTTACAAGCATTCATGGACTAATGAGATCTTTCCTTCTTTTCCACAACTTACTGATCTTTTGGGATCATCCAAAGTTTTTAAATTATTTTTCATAGGTTAATAGATGTGTAATACAAGGATTTAAGTCATGTTAAATGTTGATAAATTATCAATGAGTCTTGTTTTAAGTTTTAATGTTTTATATTTTGAAAAAAAATGGAAACTGTTTTTATGGTATCCACTCTGTAATAATGTGTAATGTCATGAATGTATTGTCCTAATTCTCTAAATCTCGAAACTTGAAAATATCTTCAATGTAAAAGGAAGTGTTTTCTTGAATAAATTCAAGATTATGTATGTAATGAAGTCAGGTCCTTATAGTTGGTATCAGAGGATGGTTTAGATAACTTTAGGGGTTAAGGTGATGTTAATAGAATACCATATATGATTTTCACTCTATGTTTAATTTTAAATGTTATAGAATTTAAATATTACCATGTTTCTTTATCTAAGACATGTTTGTTTAGAATGGTTGTCTGCAGAAGGAACATGGATGCTGAAGAGGAGAGGCACCGAAAAAATGACATCCTTCCGGAACTACAGCCCGGAATGGTAGGGATTGGAACTGAGTAGTTTGTGATAGTAATGGCTCAGTTAATGTAGGAAATAAATGGTAGTGTAATCCATGCAGGAGAACCAATACAAGTACCACAACAGAACATGACAGTAGTGGAACATTTTATGAGATAAAATCCTCATGTGTTCAATGGATCTTCTGACCCAGTAGCAGCTGAAGGATGGATCAAAGCCCTTGAAAAGATATTCGATGTTATGGGATGTTCAGAAAATCAAAAGGCAAGTCTTTCCATTTATCATTTTAAAGGGGAATATGATCAGTGGTGGTCAATGGTAAGTAATATTAGGGGTAGAGAGGATTTTTATGCCTTATAGTGGGATGAATTTAAAAGTATTTTCCTTGAAAAATATTTTCCTAAGGTGGTGTGACATAGAATGGAGAAGCAATTCCTTGAATTGAAATAGAAGGAGGAAGACTCGGGGGTTGTATATGAAGAAAACTTCACCCGACTAGCGAGGTATGATCCAAATCTTATTCTGGATCTTGATAGGAAAATAAACTGGTTTTACTCAGGACTGAAGCCAAGGTATCTAAGGGTGTTGTCCTCTTGTGAATTCAAAAGTTATAAGAAACTTGTCTGATGTGCTGAGAGGGTAGAGATGGAGTTTTATGATGATCACATGTATTTTGGAAACAAAGAGAAAACGAGGTCCAATTGGAAATAAATGGGTAAGAATCAACCAAAGAAATCTGATGGTAAGAAAATCCAATTTCTAGTTTGTGAAAAGTGTGGCAAGAAACACCATGGGGAATGTCTTAGAAAAACTGGGAAGTGTTTTAAATGTGGTAAGTTTGGACATATGACCTGATATTTCAATGAAAATGATCCTAATAATAATCCTGATAAGAAAAGTCTAAAGTGTTTTAAATGTGGTGAGATGGGTCACTATGAAAATGCCTACCCAAAGAGACATTCAAATGATGCAAAGAAGCCAGACTACAAGAAGAAAGGTGTAGTGAGATCCTTTGTGACCACATCAGCAGATGTTGGGCCATCCAATGAAGTTGTATTAGGTACTTTGTTTGTTCACATATATTTTTCTAAAGTTTTGTTTGATACGGGGTCTACACATTCCTTCATCTCTGAGAAATTTTCTTCTAAATTGGAAATATCACCTCAACAAATGAGACCCAAACTTGTTGTTAAAACACCATGGGGAATGTTATAGCAAAAAGGAATTAGAATAATCTTTCTATTGTGGTCTATGGAAAGACTTTACTGTAAAAACTTGTTTTTTTACCCTTATTCAAGTTTGATGTTATTTTGGGGATGGACTGGATTTCTGATTATCATGATAAGATTGACTGTAGAGCTAAAAAAGTTTTTTTTTTCAGAAATAGTTTCAGTTTGTATACAAGAATGAACCCATACAATTGATAACATATCAGGAAGCTGAGAAAATATTGAAAGATGGTAATGAAATTTATCTTGCGCATATTGTTGAAAACAAGGGAACTATTCAAATTAATGATGTGCCAGTGGTTAACGAATACCTTGATGTTTTTCCTGACGAGTTACTCGGTGTCATACCTGACTGAGATGTCAAATTCAGAATTGAATTAGTTATTGATGCTAATACAATTTCAAAACCCCCATATCATATGGCTCCAATGGAACTTCTTGAATTGAAAAATCAGTTGTAGGATTTTCTTGAAAAAGGCTTCATTCGTCCTAACACTTCACCATGGGGATCTCCTGTTTTGTTTGTTAAAAAGAAAGATGGTTCCATAAGACTTTACATTGATTGTAGAGCTTTGAATAACATCACTATTAAAAACATGTATCCTTTGAATCATATTGATGACTTGTTTGATCAGCTCTAGGGAGCTCTGTACTTTTCCAAGATTGGCTTGAGATCTGGATACCATCAGCTGAAGGTGAAGAAGGATGACATCCCGAAAACAGCCTTTCATGCTAGATATAGGCATTATGAATTTGTTGTTATGCCGTTTGGATTACCTAATGCACCTATTGTATTCATGAATCTTCTTAATAGAGTATTTCATGAGTTCTTGGATAAGTTTTTGGTTGTATTTATTGATGACATTCTGGTATTTTCTAAAAATAAAGAGGAGCACGAAAAACATCTAAGGGTTGTTTTTCATACTTTAAAAGAAAAAAAACTATATGTAAAATTCAGAAAGTATGATTTTTGGTTGCAACAAATTTATTTTCTTGGGAACATAGTAAATAAGGATGGAATAATAGTTGATCCTGCCAAAACAAAAGTAGTTGATGAATGGCCAAGACCCACAAATGTTACCGAGATTCGTAGTTTTTAGGGCTTGGAAAGTTATTACCAACGGTTTGTTAAGAACTTTTCACGGTTATCCAGCCTAGTAACTAAGTTAACATGGAAAGGGGTTAAATTTTTTTGGACAGAAGAATGTGATGTTTGTTTTCAGTAACTTAAGAAGAGATTGGTGAATGCTCCAGTTTTGGCCTTACCTTCCCAAAATGGTGATTTTGTCATCTAAAATGATGCTTCTTTGAAGGGACTTTGTTGTGTTTTGATGAAGAATGATTAGGTAATTGCCTATTCTTCGAGAAAACTTAAACCTCATGAGCTAAATTATCCCACACATGATTTGAAATTGGCAGCTTTGGTTTTTTGCTTTGAAAATTTGGAGGCATCATCTATATGGAACCAAATGCCAAATATATACTAACCATAAAAGTTTAAAGTATATATTTACTCAAATGGAATTAACATGAGGCAGATAAGATGGCTAGAACTGATAAAAGATTACGACTGCATGATCAATTACCATCCTAGAAAAGCAAACAAAGTAGTGGATGCCTTAAGTTGGAAACATCATGCATCATTTACCATGTTACGTTTGGAACATGATCCCTTGATTAATGATTTGATGAATTTTGGATTAGAAGTTGTTGGTTCATGGAATACCTCTATTTTGTTTTAGGTTTCAGTGTAGTCATCATTGTCATATAGAATTAAGCGGGCATAGAAGGAAGACCGTGAGCTATAGAAAAAGGTAGAATTGGTTAAAATGTGTAAGTTTAGAGAATTTATTCTTGATAAAGATTGTGTTTTACGATTTGGAAAAAGGTTGTGTGTGCCTAGTGATTCTCAGTTGAAGAAAGATTTGTTGTGCGAAGCTCATAGTTATCCATTTTCTATTCATCCTGGTAGTACTATGATGTACAGAGACCTTTGGGAGTATTATTGGTGGGATGGAATGAAAAGAGATATTTCTGATTTTACCATGAAATGTTTGAAGTGTCAACAACTTAAAACAGAGCAACAATTACCGAAGGGGATGCTTCAGCCTTTTCCAGTGCCAGAGTGGAAATGGTAGAATATATCTATTGACTTTGTGGTGGGACTACCAAATACTTCTCAAGGGAACAATTCGATTTGGGTTATTGTTGATCGGATAACAAATTCTGCACATTTTCTATCAATTAGAGATACAATGTCTTCGGATCAGCTTTCTCGATTATACCTCAAGGAGATTGTCAGGTTACATGGAGTTCTTCTTTCCATTGTATCTGACCGAGATCCCAGGTTCACTTCTAACTTTTGGAAGGGACTTCAGAAGTCATTGGGCATAAAGTTGGATTTCAGTACAACTTTTCATCCTCAATCAGATGTACAGTCAGAAAGAATGATTCAGACTTTGGAGGATATGCTTCAATCTTGTTCAATGGACTATTTGGGAAGTTGGGATCAGAAAATTTCTTTAGTTGAGTTCTCTTATAATAACAGTTTTCATTCTAGTAATCAGATGGCACCATTTGAGGCCTTGTATGGGAAGCGGTGTCGGAATCCAGCGTTTTGGGATGAAGTCAGTGAGATAAAGTTGATGGGTCCAGAATTAGTTGAAGAAGTGGCTGAGAAAGTGAGGATGATCCAGCATCACATGAGGACAGCTCAGAGTAGGCAGAAAAGTTATTCAGATAACATAATGAAAGACTTCTCTTTCGAGGTAGGTGATCATGTTTTCCTTAAAGTTACTCCTTGGAAGAGTGTGATGCGTTTCAGTAAGAAAGGAATGATAAGTCCATGGTTCATCAGTACTTTTGAAATATTGGAGAAATTTGGAATAGATGCATACCGCGTAGCTTTGCCTCTGAGTTTTTTTAGGTACACAATGTTTTTCATTTTTTATGTTGAGAAAGTATGTGCCATATTCATCACATTTCCTGATCCCAGAAGCAGATCAACTAGAAGAGAACCTTTCTAATGAAGAGAAACCAGTTCAAATTTATAATTGAAAGGAACAGTTATTGTAGAATAAGTTAATCCACCTGGTAAAGGTTTTGTTGAGAAACCACATGGTTGAAGAAGCAATGGGAGTCTGAAAATGCTATGAGGGAAAAGTACCCTCAATTGTTTAATAAGTAAATAAAATTGAAAGGACCCAATTTCCAGAAGATGGGGATAATGTAACACCCTAGGTTTTTCTAAAAATAAATATAATTGCATGGAAATTTTTTTTAAGTAGGTATTTTTAATTAGCCTTTAAATCATATCTTTTCTACTTCTATGTTATGAATTTCAAGAAACTGTCATCAATAATTGTGTTCAGTATGTTATTTGGAGTCTATTGGAACCAACTTGTTTTTTTGGTGAATAGTAACATACCCTTATGAATTGTAATATGAGTAGTGATATGACCCTAATGAATAGTAAATTTTTATTTTTATTTTATTTTATTAAGGCTTTAAGATAATAGCATCTAGGTTAATTTTTCATTGTGATAAATAAGTAGTTGTAGAATTAGAACTGTTAATTTTTGAAATAATTATGCTTTTATTTAAATATTAATTTAATAATATTTAGAAAATTATCTTTCAAAAATGGAATTCATTTTTGAATTCTAAACGTCTAAAAATGGTTAGGGTAAATTTTTGGGATTTTTCTAAAATTCAAGAATTTTTTATGAAAAATAAAATACGATAAAATACGATAAATGCTAAATACCAGATTTACTGCATTATAGGTGATGCAAGGATGATGTAATCCCACTTGTTTCAAACTAACATGTAATTTTTACTATTTGGGGTCACATTAATTAATAGTATTCATAGTATTGAGCTAAAATATTATAATAATGATTAAAATAATGAAAAATACCCCCTCACCTCCACTATAAATACCACCCTCACTCGCCTCTTCCTCCCACACCTCTCAAGCCTTGATAATTTTCTAGTTTTTGCCAAATTCCCTCCCCAATATTCTTCCCCACGTCCTAGAGCTATCTGTATCACCAAAAGACCAAAACCAAATCCCTTAAAGAGGATCTCAAGGAGAATTGATCAAGAGGTAAACATCCTCTTTTATTTTCTTTTTTTCTTTCATTTTATGTTATTCTCTTCCATTACCTTTTGCTTATGATGGGATATTTCATTAAATATACCCCCTTTCTGCACATATTATGTATGAATGATGGGATATCCCTTTCCTTTCATCAAAATATTTTTATGAAATTTTAAGAGACGTCGTTTGGCTGCCGAATTTTCAGGAGAAATTTATCAAGTTTTCTTTCATTTTCAGATTCCTTTATTTTCTTATTCTTTCCTCACATCCTCTTAACCAAGAGGCATGAAATCTCCAGAATCTTTTATATTATGGATGCTCTCATGTTCATGGAAAATTCATCATCATTATTTTCCTCCTCCCCCACTTATTCAAGGAATTAAAATATTGTCTGTGATGTGTCGAATTACCGACATCATGGACGATTTGATTTCAATTTGCATTAATTCCTTTAAGTCTGGTCATCAAAACAGTTTTATGATTGAACCAGGTTATAATATATGTTTTATTACTCACCCATGTTTCTGTAATTCTTTTGGACTCATGGTTCTAATTTATAATACAAAACGAGGTTGTTATTATCAAAGAACCACTAAAATGATCTAAACAATCATCATTAATGTTATAACTTATGAATCATCCTCATGTAAGAATTCAAAATTATAAATGTAATAATTTATGTTACTGGATATATTTAAATACTACTCAATTAAAATTATAAAGTTTCACTTCCAATCGACAAGAATGTCCACCATGAACCAATCATAGAAATCATGTAAAGAATTCACCCAAAAACAGTGTAAGGGGAAAAATACTAACAATTAAGGGAGAAATGATGTTATGCAATGATCATATAAGATGTTATAAAAATGAACATGGTTCTATGAAATATTAATAACACTCTTTTAACCATTATACATGTGGTTTAAACAAGTTGGAAGTTATACAAACCCAAGGTAAGGGAATTCTTAACCTGATTTCCATTCTTTGGGTTAACCTTCTACTTCATTATTTATGTGCTATTTAAATTGTTTGTGTGATGGGTTATATTTATAATATGTTTTATTATGTGTATTTATAGTATATATACATACTCCATCCAATCTATTAAGTCTCTATTCAATTGTATGATATTTATAACGGGCTTTTCTTTAAAAATCCTCTTTTTAAATTCAGTTTTAAAAAATTACAAAGCAATGTTTTTTATGGAATTATTCATGTTATATGATTATGTTTTTGTTCTTGGGAATTATTTATAATGAAGGGTGGGACCTATATCTCCTTTCAATTCATTGGGTATGAGTAAGTTGGATGTTGGCCATATGGTTACTCCAAGTGCAACTGTGATGGTTACACAAAGTAAGGTAGCCATGAGGGTTACAAATTATAAGGTAGCCAAGAATGGTTATAAGATTATGTAAATAATACCCCAAGATACCTTTATTATTATATTTATATTCTCATGTTTTGTGTGTATCTTTTTTAAATCTCATGTTACACAATGTAAGTATATATTTGTGACAAGAATGCCTTTTGAAAATGCTTTCACATGTTACAAGTATTCATGGACTAATGTGGTCTTTCCTTCTTTTACATACCTTACTGAGCTTTTGTGCTCAGACCAAGTTTTTAAATGATTTTTCATAGGTTAATGGATGTGTAATACAAGTAAGTAAGCCATGTTAAATGTTAAATAATTGTCAAGGAGTCTTGTTTAATGTTTTAATGTTTTATATTTTGAAACAAATGGAAACTGTTTTTATGGTATCCACTCTATAATAATGTGTAATGTCATAAATGTATTGTCCTAATTCTCCAAAGCTTTAAACATGAAAATATAGTCAATGTAAAAGGAAGTGTTTTCTTGACTAAATTAAAGTTTATGTATGTAATTAGGTTGGGTCCTTATACCACGCAACTACTGATTATCTAAAAAATCACATCTTCTCTTAAAATCACTTCTGAAAAGAAAACATTCATAGTGGGTTTCGCACTTACCAATGGGCTTCCATAGAGCCTCACACAATAATTTTCTCATTCCAAACCAGGTACACATCACCTCATGTCAATCTGGGAACTCATCCACTCATTCAATTAACCATGAATATTTCCACACATATCCATTCATTTGGTCACTCATGGAAATACCAATGGTCAAAACAAAACTTCTCCACCATCCTAGAAAAAACATTCAACCCTCATTTTCAACTTCTCAATTTACTTCCCATTTATAAATTCATAAAACTTTTCAAAATATCACTCACCACTGAGTCAAAATCACATTAAAATCCCATAATTCAAATCATTTCCTATTTTCTAAAATTAAAATCCAATGGATTCCATTCAAGAATCCATTTCATCTCATTCAGAACATTTTTTAGAAGTTAAAAAAATATCATTCCAAAAAAATAATTTGGTTAAACACATTTATTATCATTTAAAAAAAGTTTCCAAAATCCTTTTGAAAATAAATTTTGTTTTCAAAACAACCAATTTCAATAAGCCCGATGTTTTGATTACAAAAACTTAATTCTCAGTAAAATCATTCCTACTTTACCCAAAAATAATTTTACAAAAATCCACATTTCTAAAGCTTCCTTCAAAATGATTCGAAAAACTCATTTCTTCATCTTTCCAAAACCAAACCATTTTTACTTTAAAATCCAGTTTTCACAATTTCCAAACAAGGGTTCTCAAAACAGTTTTCAGGATTAATGAATACCCAAAACAATTCTCAAGGGAAACTAGTGTCATTGGATTGCTTGGAAATATGGTTCGAGGCCACATGCCAATCACGCCATCATCACAAATAATATTCTAGGACCATGTACTTAGCTCTACATGGCTTTATAGGCTCTATGAGCTCCCAGAGACCATTGAAATAACTCTCTTTTCATATAAAAAACACTAATTAACCCACAAGAAAGAATGAAACTAAAAGAAAACCGACTTCCCTTGGAATCTCAAGGTTCAGTTGGAAGGTGTTGGCCCGGAGCACCCCCTGGAATAAACCCAAGTTCCGATAGTCCTACTCCATATAACTTCACATCCCAAATAACATAGGGTGATCTTCATTCTAGGTCCTCTAAAGAACCAACCTACTCTGATACCATTTTTTTCACAAACCAATTAGAGTGCCATCTAACCCGACACCCGACCCGGTCTTGGGCATTTCCCGAAGGGAGTTCCCAAACCCCACGGCCTGGAAACTAGATCATAAGTATCAAAAATAAGATTTTGGAATGATTTCACCCATTTAGATAATCATAAATAACAAATAGAAATAAGCATCTCAATAACAACTAACCCAATCCAAACGAGGTATAATAATTTTCAGATTCAATTTTTTACAATTTTAACCAAAACCAACACACTAAAATGGAAATAGAACAAAAAACTCTCCGAAAACCTCTATAAAACAAGAGGGACGTCTCCCTCATTACGCCACTAAAAACACATGTAAGGAGTTGAACACTAGAAACCAAATCTACCATCACCACGACATATCGTGTAATTACCTGGGTCATACATAAAAAATATACATAAACCCAAAAGTGTATATAGGTTGTGAGCCAAATATAAGTAGGATTCCACCCAAAGAAAATATTTCACACAACAATTTTAGAAGAAAAAGTAACAAGCACATTTATACAAGATCATTTGAAACATTTTCAAGAAAAAAAATTTACGGAAAACTATTCTCATGGAAACACTTTAAAATAAAACCATTTCTAAAAGAATATTTCTCAAAAATAAACTCACTTTCAAAGCCACAACATACACAAGGTCCACCGTATAGTGATGAATGGTATCATGTAAAATAAGTTTTGTGTCATAATAGATAACCATGGGTCAATCCCTAAGGGTAACTAGCACAATTGTTGAACTCTAGAAACCCCATACCTCAGTGAAACATGGTATAAAAATCATTAACAACAGTATTATCATGCATAGGCCACTAGGAGGTGACATCCCAAGGTCATAGTGGTCTTCTATAATATCACATGTTTAGTTAGTGTTGTAATCTTCAATCATGATAAGTGAATATATGCTTACCAATTTCGAGTCAACTAGCATCAATCCACTAGAATAATCTATGCTTCCCACTTATGAATCACTAGAATACGAGATATAGTTTTCCAACCTAGATATCTGGGATTACATTTTTTCTCAATTTCACATTCATATACACATTCCAAGCATCATGAACACACAGGGAATTCACTACTTTCACAAACCATCACATAGAAAACACCACTTTCCATAAACAAATTACCTTCTATTTTACACACACCAAAACTATTTAAAAACACATTTCACACTCTTGGAACAATCCATAAAACCCATTTGGAAACATTACAAGAAAATAACATAATAAATTTAACCATTTTCATGGGACAAGACCCCTTAAAATCCACACATTAACCAATTTCACTTCAAAACATGCTTCCCTACATTTTCACACTTCACAAGCCAAATTACAAGTGTATAAAAAAGAAACCATTACACCATAAAAACCCATTTTTTTGGAAAAATACACTTTTAATACACTCACACCTCACATTACCTTGAAAAAACATTTATCATCTTTCAAACAATCCTTGAAACACATCCGTGAAACACCACAACAATGTGAAAACAAAAATTTAAACATTTACCTTTATATAGTACATTTCCATCACATAAAAATATCAAAACCTTCCAAAACATTTTTTTCACCACAAAAATAAATCATAGAGCACATATAATTAACCAAGAAATCATATCAAAGCATCTAAAAATTTTAGAGCATTGAACCGCCTACCTAACAATTGGGAATTTCAAGGAATTGGTGCAAAACCACAACCACACCACCAAAAGACCCTATAAAAGAAATATTGAACACTAATCATCAAGATATTACTCAAAAAAATATAATACCAATATTAGGTCATAGATCCCACTAGAAAATCAAAACTCAAGAAAAAAGGGAGAAAAACCTAGAAGGAGGGAAGAAATCAAGTGAAAATTCACTTACTTAATGATTCCTTGATGAATCCATAGATAAAACACATAGGGAGGGAGCCTAATTGATCCATGGAATCTTGGTGTGAGATCAAATGGTTAAAAATCAAATATGAGGATGAATGTGGGTGGTTTAGGCCTAAATACCGAGAGGTCACAATGGGAATTTTCAAAATTTTAATGACCAAGATATGTCATACAGTTTTCCCGCATGGTTTTCTAAACCATTCGACAATAGTGTGACCTTCACTTCATAAGAGTAAAATTACATGTGGTTTACAAAACATGTGTTAACCATGCAGTTAGCCACTATCCAAAAATGAAACTCAGCCACAAGGTTTCCTAGGTAAGGCCGCACATTTTGACAAACCACACACCAACAATGTCCCACCAACTTCCAAGCCAAAATTTCACATTTTTTATAAAACAAAATCAAGGGGGAAACACTTTTATAATCACTATAATAAAAAACAATTTAAATACCTTGAAATTTAAATCCCTTTCACCTAGAACTCGAGGGAGAAACCAAGATCAAAAAATGGACCGGAGAAAAAGATGAAAATAAAAAATCTGGCATGATAGGTGAGCACTACAGGCTCTAGTGTGAACTTCCTTCATGACAGTAGTTGTCTCTTCTCCATCAAGGCACCTAATAAATACCCATTAAGGATCCATTTACCATGCACCTTTTAGTGATTTTTGTCTACATTTAGAAAAAAGTTAATTTCTCGTCTTTAGATTTTTTCTTTCCCAGATTTGTCTGGTGGGAGCTATCCTTTTTTAAAGTAGTCTAGAATGGGGGTTATCTAGAAAGTGGTATGATATTATAGTTTGGATAAGGTACTAACTTTATTTATCTCTTCCCATTAGTTTTGAACGAATGGTGATACCATACAGTGGTGTGAAATACTGAGGACTGTTTCATCCCACTCTGGATCATCTAGAGCTATGGATGCATTCGCTAGTGCAGAATATTGGGCATTTTTTGACCGTTAGAAGTGAGTCAATGTCATCTCTAATCAGAATGCCACCATTAGTCCCCATATATGGTTTAATAGGGGTATTATCTCTCCCTTTTTATAAAATAATCACCATTAACAAACTTAATGACCAGTTCAGAATCACCTTTTATGTTCAACTGTTTTACCTATACATGAAGTGCCAGCTCTAACCCAATAATGAGTGTCTAATATTCTGATCCATTGTTCATGAATCATTTCAATAGTGTGATGGAGTAATATAGTATTACATTTTTTGTATAAATGCTGATTACTTGAAACCCTACATTGTTGAGACTAATGTCTTCCATCCACTTCCACATAAAAATTCTAGAAACACCATAAAAATACATCTCCCATGAATGTGGCCCCTCTTGAACAGAGAAAACATCTTCATATGGTAGTTCAATAACTAATGAAGTCTTTTTTCTGGAGCGCTTAGTTTTCTATGAAATCGGGTAACGAAAATGATTTGGTCCCCTTATTTATAGGCGTGGTCCCTTATTGCGGGTCCACCCACGGACTGTAAACCTGTTTAAAATAGGGCCTCTTTCTATATCGGAACTACCTCATATTCATCTAAATTGGTTCCCATTCTGATGAGGGGAATTTTTTGGGTTCATAAAAATACACATATGAGAATAATAAAATTTCATTATTTTGTAAAATGGTAGAAACAAACCCAGAAGAAGAATTTGAAGAAAACTGTTCAAAATGGGTGAGTCGTGAAGGACAGGTTGATCCCATGAAGTGAAAATGTTGTGATTATTACAGCTCGGCATAGAATTCCACCATTCCATGAACCTACCTATGAATGAAAAAATTTTGTGGGATGAGGCAGACCATCAGTGCCTCTGAACAAAACCAAATCATTTTCAAGGTCAGACAGTGATTTCCTCCACCACAAATGACTGCATCCCATGGATGAAACCAAACCATTTGCAGTGTCAGATGGGTATTTCGACCCCCTGAATGAAAACACCCTATAAATGAAAATTTTCATGGTATAAAATAGACCTCCATTTCCAATGAATGATACCAAATCATTTTCAGGTATGGATGGTGATTTATTCCCCCGTGAATGAAATCATTAGCGGGGCGGGGCATCATACTTGGGCTCCCCCAAAAGAAGCCCTACACCCCATGTTGGACGACCGAACATGAAAAAATATGGTCACTATGTTATTATATAAAAATAATCCAATGGGGATTGAAATGGTATATATAGATATGGGGAAAAGGAGGGCTGAAAGAGAAGGGAAGGATAAAATTAAAAAAATGAACCCTTCAAGATGAATCGAGAGAGATTTATCATTTCCTAGTAGGTAAACCCACCGCATAGCATTAATATGGAAATACAAATCAGCTAGGGGACCGTGAAATTAAATCCCTTAAATGGATACCCTTATGTGAGGCACACACAGATTCCCCCTATACGGCCCAACAGCCCACATAGAAAAACGCTATGCAGGCGGAACCCTGCCCTACATAGAAAAATGTTGTGCTGGTGGAGCACTGACCCACATAAAAAAATACTATGTGATGAATTTCACCTATAAATATACTACGTAGGAAGAACCTAGCCTTGAGTAGAAACATGCTATGATGGAAGACCTCCGTTCCTCATAGGACCATGCTATAAGGACGATACCCTCACCCACATAGCAACATGCTACACAGAGGGAACATCATCCCACATAAGAAAATTCTATGTTAAATGGGTCCTCCTAGGGTTTTTTTCACTCTAGCTCCAATCACTAACTTTTGTCATATCATCGGCCCTATGATGGCCCCTATACAAACCAATGTAAAAATATTAGTTTAATGCATCCTCCAAATCCACATGACAGGTATGATCAGTTCATTAAGTATATCATCATGCCATCTTGATTATACATACCTACTGTAAGCAGATTCATGTGTGTAACCCCCTCAATGAGGCGTACCCTCAGAATGTATTCAAGTCAATATTCCCATGGTAACGAGGGTTCTGATCTTAGAGGTTCTCATATAAACCTTCTTATTCCAAGGACTAAGGGGAACCACTGGCATTTCCCTTCAATGAGGGTCAGTGCTGGTCACCCCTCTCTTCCTTGAGGACCAACAGGGCATCCCTCCTAGAGTAAACCCTTATCCTTTCTTGCATGAGGTGACACTCTTTGTCCTCTTTGTGATCCTAAAATGTAGCTAGATGGATCACCCGATGTGACTTTCCTGGATACCAAAATAGAATAGGAGACTGTCAAACTTGAATCCCCCCTCTCCCCCTTTGGTCTCCAACATTCGTCAACCAACACACAAAAGTGGATTGTGTGATCTTCAGATATATTGTTTTCTCTTGTTTCTCACATCAAGCACAAATCACGTGGGATTAGAAGTTAGTAGTGATCATGACATACTCACAATCCAAAACAACCAATGGGCCTCTTATATGGTATAAGCCCCAATAATTCTCAATGGTACTCCTATACAGTATAATCCACAATCACGTTAAATTAAAATCCTCGAAGTGTAATCCCCAACCACATACACTTAATTGGGCCTCATATATAATCCTTGAACTCATGCCTCCTACTAAAAGGTCATATTCATGATGAAGAAGAAAATTAATGTCCATTACTTGAGTGTAAGTTGCAATCATGTCCCCTCAAGTGGGTCTCCTCTATAGGTGTAAGCTTCAAACATTCTAAACTACGTGGGCTATGATTCCCAACTAACTGGGATACATAGGAAGCCTACCTATGGTACAAAACCAATACACAAATTCACTCTAATGTTCTCTGGGAAATATTATTGGTATTGTCATATCTACCAGGGAGGCCACATATCTTCCAGGTTCCATAAGACGCCTCAACATAATTACCAGACCATCCTTGACCAGGAACCTTTTTCCAGTATGTCCTTACAGCGTGACATTAAGTTGTATGGTTTGGCCCTTATCACAAAATGTTAATATGTAATGTTTCCCATTATGTGGAACCAATCAACATGATATACCATATCTCTTCCTAGTTCCACAGTCTGTCGTGGCATATTTCCCACACCATCCTTGACCGGACACAATTTTCATGGATGTCCTTACCGCATGATGTTAAACTGCATGGTTCAGTCCTGGCCACATGAGCTTAAAAGGTGATGTGTCCCATTAAGTGGTACCAAACTAAATGGGTTATGATTACTCTAATGAATATATATAGGAATCTTGTCTTATGTGTTCGATCCTGATATTAAAACAAAATTTTCCTCCTGGATGGTGGTAAACTTCATAGCGCCTCATTACATGGCTTAAAATCAATTTCATCCTAATGAGAGACCATAAAATCTATAATTCATCTATAATAGGTCTCCACTGATGGAGAACCTTGGATACATACAAATGATTCTAGACCCATGCATCTTCATAATTGATAATTACATCAGGGTGATCTGTATTATACACACTTGGGAATGAACAAAGGATTCACAAACTTATCTAAAATATATAAGAGAGTCCCAGAATTGTTAATAGTTCCCCTAAAAGGTTGTAATGATCCGAAATTCCCATCCTCCCAACCAATTTGAATACCTAATTTTTTTTTCCATGCTTCCCAGCAAATACCATCCTTTGGAATATAAGTTCATTAGTCCTAGATATGAGAGTCGTTATGTGTTTCCGGATCCATGAACAAAACCCATTGGAGACCGTTCAAAGATGATGTACTCAACATGAGTGATTTCACATAATTCAAACCCCTAAAATCAAGAAATGGGCACCAGTGACCCTTTATCAGAAATATGAACTAAATTTCCAAATGAGTGTCTCACATATCCCGTGCTTTCATCACTACCTAAGGCCTTATCCAATTTTATTTTTAATTATAACATGATCTATAATGAGAAGAGTCTCTCAAAAATTATTACTTTGATTCTCCAAGTGGATAAGGACATGGTTCATGAAAAACTTGCAGTTCTTATGGTGAATAAGAAAATTAAAAACAATGTGAAGTGGTCCAGGACTCATAACAAGACTAAAGCTCCTGAGCACAATTCTTTAAAGAAGAGGAAGATCTGGTGGCAGGGAAAGGAAAAGGAGGTAGTGTGTTTTCATGTAGAAAGTAAGGCCTTCAAAATTATAACTGCACCCAAAAGCAAGGTAAAGATATTGGTGTGTCTGTTATCGAGTGTAATATTTCACTATCAACTCATTGGATATTAGATAAAGATTTTGGTGCTCACATATATATCCAAATGTAGGAGCCAAGTAGATTTCAAAACATTGATAGAGGAGAGGTTGATTTTAAAGTTATCAAATGTGTTATGGTGGTTTCTCTATCCATTGGTAACTACCATATTTCATCTCCAATGAAAATTATATTGGTTTTAAGGGAATCTTATTATGTACCAACTATTACCAAGAACATAATTTTTGTGTATTCCTAGATGCAGATGGTTTTATTTTCATTTTTGGGAATAAAAGTTGTTCCTTTTATAAAGAAAATATATGTTATGTTACGATTCATTGAAATAATGGTATTTATTTATTAAATTATTGAAACCAAGTATGGAAAATAGATAATGAATCATGTTCACATGACTCATTTAACACCCAGATATAGAATCACCGTCTTGGCCATGTAAACAAGAAGCGTTTGGAAAAGCTATGTCATGAAGGTTGTTTAAAATATTCTATGCTAAAACCACTAGAATTATTCCATTCTTGATTATAAGGGAAAATGACAAAATCTCTATTTGATGGACAGGGTGAAAGGGCCACAGATCTACTAAGATTAGTAAACATTGATGTTTGTGGACAAGTTTTAGTAGAAGTTATAGGTCAGTATTATTACTTCATATATTTTATAGAGGAATAAAGTAGATATGGATATGTCTAATTGATGAAGTATAAGTCCAAGTCCTTTGAGAAATTCAAATAGTTGAAGAGTGAAGAAGATAATAAAATTGGAAAGAAGATAAAGAATATCCAATAGGATCGAGGTGGTGAATATCCTAACCATGATTTTATCAACTTTTTACAGGAGTTTGGGATTCTGTCTCAACTCACTCCACCTTATAAACCATAGTGGAATGGTGTAAGTGAAAGGTGGAACTTTACCTTATTAGATATAGTAGGGTCGATAATGAGTCATGTAGATATTTATTTTCCTTTTGGGGGTATTCATTACATAATGTGGAATACACACAAAACTGAGTACTGACTAAAGAAGAAAATGGAATTCCCTTCAATTTATATAATAGAAAGAGACTTGTTTTATAGTACACATGTGTATGGGGATGTGAAGCATTTATTAAGGCCTTTCAAAGAATCAATATAGAACCTTGAGGTGATAAATGTATCTTTATAGGATATCCTAAGGAAAAAGGGATACTATCTATTCAACCTCTCAGACAATAAAGTGAATGTCGCCAGACAAGCCACATTTATTAAGAGGGATCACATCCTCAAAAAGGATAGTTAGAGAAAAATTTAATTCGATGAAGTTGATACTCAAGATACACAATAGTTGGTAAAGGAACATATTCCATAGTTCTTCATTTAATAAGTATTTCCTGAAACCCAAGTACTTCATATGATCACTAGAGTGGTAAGAGGAATAAAATGATATGGTTTTCTAGTCACCAAATATGGTGACTCATTATTGGTGGACAATTATGGAACACTATCCTAGAAATAGTTAGTGAAGATATTAGAAGATACTAGATAGAAATAATCTATGAATTTTAAAATTGATTCCATGTATCATAACCATGTTTGGGTTCTATTTGATGTGCCAGTTGATGTAAATCCAATTGGGTGCAAATGGGTATTCAAGAGAAAACTTAACATGGAAGGTAATTTAAATACCTATAAAGCAAGGCTATTGGATAAAGGGTTTAAACATCATCAATGAATTGACTATGAGGAAACATTTTCACTAGATTCCTTGTTTAAATCCATTAGAATTCTACTTTGGATAATAGCTTACCATGACTATGAAATTTGGAAGATGGACGTCACTGCTTTCTTTAATGAGGACCTTCAGGAAGATGTATATATGACACAAGTAGAAGGGCTTCTGACTCTATGTGATTCCAAATTGATTTTGAAAGTTTCATATATCCATTTAAGGATTGAAGAAAGAATCTATGTCATGAAACATTCAATTCGATTAAGCTATAAAATAATTTGGTTTATTAAGAATTAGTGTAAACCATGTGTTTACTTGAGGTTTAGTGGAAATGAAGTCATTGTCCTAGTAGTATATATTGATGACATATTACTTATTGTAAATGACATACCTGTATTAAATTCTATTAAAAATTGTATAAAAAAGTGTTTCTCCATGTATGACATAGGTGATGCACCATATATTTTAGGGATCAAGATCATTTGTGATAGATCCAAGAGGTTTTTTGGACTATGTAAACGTACATACATTTACCAGATAATAAAAATATTTTGTATGGAAGAATATAAGAGGGTATTAGTTCCAGTGTCACATGGTATACATATTTATAAGAAACTTTTTCCTCATATATAATAGGAGAATGGAAGAATGAGTCAGATCCCATAAACATCACTAATATGATCAATCTTGTGTGTCTTGTTATGTACTAGACATGAGGTTGATTATGCATTGAGTATGGTTAGAAGATATCAAGTAGATCTAGGAGAACAACATTGGTCTTTTGTTAAGGCTATCCTCAAGTATTTGAGAAGAACTAAGGATATGTTACAGGTGTATGGAAGGGAAAATGATCTAGTCATCAATGGTTCTATTGATGCTATTTTTAAAAAAGACTATAATGGTCTAAAGTTGCAGTTAGGATATGTTTTTTGTCTCAACATAGGAGTTGCGAGCTGGAAGAGTTCAAATAAGTTGGTTGTTCCTAATTTTACAGTGGACTCCGAGTATATAGAAGATTTTAATACATCCAAGGAAACTGTTTGGATATAAAACATTGTCCTGGATCTTGATGTTGTTCCTAGCATTAAAGACCCTATCACATTGTAATGTGGTAGTGTTGTAGCGGTGAATATTATAAAAGATCCAAGGTCACACCAATGGAAAAAGCACATACTCTAAAAATATCACCTCTTGAGGTTTTTTTCTCAGAGTGGTGAAGTTATAGTAAATAGAGTTCCAATATAATAATACTTGTATGACCCATTTACTAATGGTCTATATCAACAGAAGCATAGGTATCATGTTATAGCTAGTGGACTAAAGGATGTAAATAGTTTGATCTAGTGCAAGTTGGAGTGTGTTTAAGTTGGGTGTGTTACGAGTAATATTAAATTAATGAATAATGTGAGAAAGTATTTATCACTTTTATTATTTAACATAGGTTGATATCTTAGGCCCTTTGATGGAAATGATATATCCTCAATAAATCCATGTTCATGGTGTTCTATAGGAAAGTTCAATTTCTAGAAATTTAAAGAAAGATACATCGAGCGCATAGGTTGGTATCACTAGCATGTAATCTTCTTGATTAGATATATCATGATAAAGTGATTATATAATAGATTAAGCATATATATGATTTATTATGTCATTACAACATTAACATCTTTCTCTATGGGTGCCTTTGTGTGCTGCTAGAGACTTACCTTGGACTTTAGGCTACTTCGTCTAATGCCCCTGAGAAAGAGGTCTAGAGAGTCACATACTAAGTGAATCCTAATTCTCAGTTAAATAATATATTATTCATTATTATTTACCAAGTTTAATAAATATTATTATAGTGTGTGGTACATAATTATCCATGTTTTCTTGATCGTATATATTCTGTCACCAGTTATTGGATAGAATATTATTTGAGCGGAATATTTAATAAATTTTTATTTTCTATTTGGTGAATATAATATTTAATTATTTGTTGGAAAATAATGTTGTAATATTTATTTATTAAAAAAATATTCACTATTCAAGGCCTGATAAATAATTTTGAGGAATGACGGGCCATGTTTATAGTTACAGTGAGAAATAATATATATTAAATATCATTTGAATAAATAATATTGAATTTTAATTCGCTAGTTTAGAACATGTCGAGAATTATTGTTATTATTATTATAGACATGGGGTTTCAAAGAGATTAAATAAATATTAATGAGAACTTGTGAAATTATTTATTTCTAATTGTAGTGGTATATAAACCCAATTACATTATTTTTTAAGTGATTCAATTCATTTTTGTTGTTGTGTACAATAAATTTGAAGAATCCTCTTAAAACATTATAGGGATTCTTTAACCAAGAACAGTCCCAAGAAAGAAGAGTTATATTCCTCCATCTTCCACTCTCTATTCTAGAGAGATAAAGTAGTATTCTTTGGAATCAATTCTTGTGAAAATAAAAGGTTAATTATGCAAATGATAGCATCTACCGTTCTAGCACCTGGAGATTCCTACATTGAAGTTTGGTGTTTTTTGGAACCTATGTGCATCAACACTAGAGAGAATCTTCACTTGATTACTACAATGTAACGATGATATGACATATATCCATTTTCGAATCCATCAATAAAGAATGAATTTCTAAAAATTTCATTCATTAAATTTATTAAATTAATTATTAAAATAAGTGATGATCTTGTGCTATGGTTCTGGTATTTTATCCATTGTATGTATTCTTTGATTCAATTATGTTAATCATGGAGTTTATCATTATTTAAATCTTTTATTGATTATCGATCATGACAACAAATAATGTTGGGTGCAACTCATCACACATTTCTGTTGTGCCTATAACCACTAAACTTCCCCAACAACTATTAATGAGAAAAGACATTGCTACCCCTCTTTTTTAAATACTCTTTCCCATAACCATAAAACCAAATATCCTCATCTCCGAATATCGAAACTCTAAGGAAGAAGACCCTACTATGTCATTATGTTGTTAATTACACATTATAACAAGTAAAATAGGGTGATCATCTTCAAAATGGGCGTTTTGGAAGGCATTTCATTTGAGAAATTTCCTTGCGAGGAACAATGAGGCTTGTAAATGTTGTGGTCGAAGTCACAGTGAATCACATATGGTTAATGTGAATGTAGATAAAGGAAATAGAGTATTTCATGTGATTGAATTGGTGGAAAATTGTTTTGTGTGCAATTAATTTGGAGAAAGATCAAAACAACATGGATGGTGAAATGGAGTGTCTAAATGAAAAAGTGGTTGTCTGATAATAAAAATGGTTGTGACCAAATTGTGGTCCACCTATGGTGGTCATTTTGAAAACTCCATGAATTGTTGAGGAGAATTTTTTCCAGGGATGTAAAACGTCTTGGTTGATTTGTAGCTATTTTTTGAGGATCAAAATTGGGAGCCCTATGTTGTGACACATGTCATGGTTTTAAAATAACATCCTTGTCTAAAACGATGAAGGAAGGATACATTGTGGCACAAGGAATTTTGAAAGATGTTTGAAGGGGAGTTCTAAGAATTTGAACTGAAACAATGTACAATATTCCATGGTGTAGTTGAACATGATGTGGTTAGTGAAGAATTCTATATTTTTAGTGGATTTGATGGTGTGAATCATTTCATGACTCATGGGATTCTCATACATGTATCTATAAAGTCCCATTAACAAATCAAAAGTGACTAAGAGGGACAGAATGATCCAAACGGTTAGAAAGAAGTGGTAGAAAAATAAGAAGAATAATAAGAAATAGAAGATAGAGGAAGGAGAGTGTGTAAGAAAAGTGTGCATGGAAAAGGAGAGGAGTAAACACTTATTTTATTTATGATTGTCACACATGTGGTGTGTGTTGAGGAAGAAAAAGGTTCACACCTATTTTACAGCATGAAGAAGTGCGAGAGTACTATAAATTACTAAGAGATAATAATTCAATTGAAAAGAATAATCCCACCTCAGTGAAAACCAGACAACCTCAATAATAATATTTGATAAAAAATTCTTTCTTCCTGTGTGGGGAGACTATTGTGTTGATTTCTTATAACACATGTTCAAGGATAAACCCAGTTTATTGTATTTACATGGTCAGACCAATTGTTAAGGATTTTAGAATCTCAGTTCCCAATAGGGAACTGCTTGTATGTATTTCTATTCAAAAATTCATAATTATTGGAGAAACATAAAGAGGAAGGAGAAAACTCAGGAGGACCCTATGTGCACCCACCCAAGATCCCAAGATGAGAAGTCAGAACTAATTCCATCTTACCTCCCTCTCACACCTCCCCCTTATAATAGAATATTAGTCATTTATTTCCCCTCCCCCACATAGGGGACTAACTATCCCAACTAAATCAAAGGGGTTTACTGGAATAACTGAATCAAATGGACTACCCCCTTCCCCCACTGTAGAGTATGTTTTACACCCACCTCTATGAGTATAAACCTTACACTCTCATGGTTGATCACAAACATTATTAATCATCCCCTCTTGAGAAAATATCCTGTATGTAAAACTAGATGAAAGAAACTGACTGCTGATGATGTAGTCATCCTCCCAAGTTGCACCTTCCACATATCATACCAACCACTTGATCAAGGATCATGGTTGTGTTACATTCTATTGGATATTTTATTGGCTGGACAATAAAACCTCTAGTGTAGACCCATTGCCCTTATCCTTTAGTAAATCTGGTGTGATAGTTGGCCGGATGGGGGGGGTGACCTTCCAGCTTAATTAACCGTGAGATGTGAAACACGCAGTGAATGCAGGATGAAGGATAAAAATCAAGATGACACACCATTGGACTGATCTTTTTTCTAACAAGTAATGACCCATAAAAACGTGGAGACAATTTCTAGTTGAGCTGATGGTTGAGAGATAGTTGTTTATTTGACTTCAGGAACAAATAGAACAAATATCCAACCTTAATGGTAACATATAGATGGTGGCGATCATCTTGAAATTTAACAGATTCCTAGGAGTGGCGTATATGAAATTTGAGCTGTTATAAGGCATTATTTTAGTCCAAAAGTGCTTGTTCCACTACTTCTACTTTAATCTCCAAGGGTAGAAAAATTAAAACTATGGGTGAGATATCTGTATACTACTTCATAGGGAGTAGTATTGATAGAGGTAGTCTATGTAGTGTTATAACAAAATTAATCCCAAGGAATCTAGTAAGACAACTTGTAAGGATGTTCTCTTACAAAACATCACAAATGTGCTTCGAGGCCCCTATTGGTGACTTCTATTTGGTTGTCCATTTGTGCATGATATTCCAAGAAGAATTTTAATTAGTACCTTTAAGCTATAATAATTTAGTCCATAAGTGATTGTGAAAAATGGGAACCTAATCACTGAAGATATAATTTGGAATTCCTTGGATTTGAATTGTATTCCTCATGAAAACCTCAGTGATTTCTCCCTGGATGGAACTTCCCCCTCCTTTTTCAAGGAGGGCATGGTGGTGGTAGGTCGTTGTTGGAAAACCCACCAAACCCACTAGTGGAGGAAGATAAGTCAGGGGGAGAGGCATCCTATAAAAGGCTAGAGCCTCTTCCCATTCCAACATCACCTTCATCTGGTTTCTTATCACTAGTAGTCATCATTATCTGAGTGTTATTTAGTGTGGCGGTTTCCCCACCATATTCAAGAGAGAGTTTTTTGAGTGTTTTCTCCTTGTAATAAGTGAGGGAGTGTGTACCCACATTTATCTCATAGCGATCCTACTATTTTCCCATGGTTTTTTACCCTTTCCATTTTGGGGGGGGTTTTCCACGTTACATCTGGTGTCCTTTTTTCCACATTTTTCACATTATTTTTATCTTTTAATTATCATTTCACCTATGGGACAATAATTTTATGGTCCCAATAAGTGGTATCATAGGGAAGGTTCTGGACCGATGTTGTTCATGTTTTCAAGTATTAATAATGCTCGTAAATTTGAGTATGATTTGTGACTGAAACTCTGGTTGATCTGTAACATCAGAAACAAATTTATTGAAATTATTAAATAAATCGTTGTGAGATAGGGGAGGTTCAGGACTGATAGAATGTCCAGATGGCGGTGAAATTCAAGATCGAGAAATTCATTGAGAATAATTATTTTTGTGGAAAATAAAGATGCAGGAAACGCTGTAGAAGGAAAATTGTCGACTGACAATTGATGAAGGATCGGAAGATATGATGATGGAGAATGATTCAAGTGGGATTTAGAATCATGAAATGGAATGGAATGTGGTGGGTACTTCTGGAAATGGATATGTACTAGTTAGTGAAGCGCTGACAACTGCAGGAAACAGACAACATCTCAATGATGCATAGATTATTGACTCAGGAGCAACATGGCACATGACATCTTGATGGGAATGGTTTGAAAAATATGAAACCATCCCAAAAGGACTTTTGTACATGGGGAACGATCACACCCTGAAGATCATTGGATTTGGTACCATCAAATTGAAGATGCATGATGGTATTATTTGAACCATTCAAGGAGTATGCTATATGAAGGGCCTAAATAAGAACATATTTTCTTTGGAACAATTTGAAGATATCAGATACAAGACTCACACTGAGAATAGACTGATGAGAATTGTGAAGGTAAATCTTGTAGTAATGAAGGTGTAGAAGATCTCAAATAACCCTTTACATGCTTATGGTTGAAACGTATATGGAGGAAGAGATAGTTGTTTCATCAACTACCTTGATGGAAGAGTTGATGACGTTTTGACATCAGATGCTTGTCCATATGTCAGAATGAGGCCTAAAGATTCTTGTGGTACATAATTTCTTTCCTGGGCATACAAACGTATCCTTACCATTTTTCAAGCCTTGTGTTTTGAGAAAGCAAACCGGTTAATGTTTGAGACATCAATAGTGAGAATTCAGGAGATCTTGGAGTTGATCTATTCTTATGTTTCGCAAGCACTGGATATATCCCTGGGAGGAGCAAGGTACTTTGTATAATTCATTTATGATTATTCAAGGAGATGTTAGGTGTACCCAATCAAGGGGAATGTGGATGTTTTTGAAGTTTTAAAAACATTCAAAGAGTGGAAGAAATGTAAATCTGGAAAGAATAGAAAGTGTATGAGGACTGAAAATGGTGGATAATATACAAGCGAGGAGTTTGATACTTTTTTCTAACATTAAGGAATCAAGAGACAGTTCATAGTGGCATACACTCCTTAGCAGAATGGAGTGGTAGATCAAATGAACAGAACTCTGTTGGATTGAACAAAGGCAATGTTGAAGACTAGGTATTTCCAAAAACATTTTGGGCAGAAGCAGTGAGTACCACCCGTTATATGATCAAAAAATCTCATTCAATGGTGATTGATCTGAATACACCAATGGAGATGTTGACTGGTAATCTCGTTGACTATTCCAAGTTACATACTTTTGGAATTCATGTATATGCATTGTTTAATGACTGGGAATTATCGAAGTTGGATTCAAGATCCATGAAATGTATCTTCTTGGGGTATGTTGATGGTGTGAAGGGGTATCGTTTGTGGGACCCCATTGCCCACAAATTTATTATCAGTAGAGATTTGATTTTTGTAGAATACAAGGTGAAAATGACAACTGATCAAGACATGGAGATGAAGAATACAAAAACTACAACAGTCAAAGTTGAGGGAAAATCCAAGGAAGAATCAGTTTCCTCTGAATCATTACCAGAGCACAATGATCTAGTACCAGTTGAGTCTGGACCATGACGGTCAACTCGGGAGAAAAGAGAACTATTATGGAACTCAGAATATGTAACTGAGAGAAATATTGTGTACTGCTTATCGAAAGAGTATGGATAGCCATAATATTTTGTGGAGGTGACCCAGAGTCAAGATGTATCTTCATGGATGGCAGCGATGCAGGAGGAACTTGAATCTCTTCCCAAGAATAATACTTGGTATATTGTTCTATTACCTCATGTAATAAAGGATATTAGAAACAAATGGGTCTTAAAGAACAAATAGGATGAAAAGAAGACCAATTGGAAATATATTGTGCATGATTTGTGGTCAAGGGATTTTCTCAAAAATGAAGGAATTGATTTGAATGAAATATTTTATCATGTTGTTAGACTGACGACTATTTGGTTAGTTATGGAGATGTGTGCTACATATAGCTTACATCTAGAACAGTTGTATATGAAGACTTCTTTTCTCTATGGTGATTTGATGAAGATATCTATATGTTCCAATAAGAAGGTTTTTTAGATGAAGGAAAAGATAACTTGGTTTGCAGGTTGAAAAAATATTTGTACGGTCTCAAACAGGCGCTGAGGTGTTGGTACAAGAGATTTGATTCTTATATCACGAGCCTTGGATACAACAAAATTCATTTATATCCTTGTGCATAATTTCAGGGTTCAGATGGTAATGATTTCATCATTATTATGTTCTATGTGGATGACATGTTGGTTGCAGGCCCCAACAATGATCAGATCCAAGAGAAGAAGGCACAATTGGATAGGGAGTTTTATATGAAGGACTTGGGACCAGAAAACATGATTATTGGGATGAGATTTGATGAGATATAAATAATGGGATGATTTGGATATCAATGGAAAATTACTTACAGAGAGTCTTGAAATGCTTCAACATGCAAGACTGTAATCCAATCTCTACCCCTCTTCTAGTTAATTTCAATTTATCCTCAATGATGAGTCATAGAAGTGAAGTAGAGAGGATTTAAATGTCTCAAGCACCATACCCATCAGCAGTGGGTAGTCTAATGTTCGATGTGGTTTTTACAAGACCAGACATTGCACATGTAGTGGGAGAAGTTAGTTGGTACGCGGAGAATCTAGGACAAGATTATTGGATCACAATGAAAGGATCTTGAGATACATCAACAAGACCTCAAATGCTGCATTATGTTATGGAGGATCTGATTTCACGATTAGAGGATATGTTGATTCACATTTTTTAGGTGATTTTGACAGAAGGAAATCCATTACAGGTTATGTGTTTACTCTTTCATGAAGAGATGTGAGTGGGATTTCAAAGTTAAAATCAGTTTGGGATTTATCCACGACAGTGGCAGAGTACATGGAAGCTACATAGGCTTCCAATGAGGCGATTTGGATGAGAAAGTTGTTGGAAGAGCCCAGACACAGACATGAGCATATTCTATTATTTTGGGATAGTCAAAGTGCCTTTCACATTGCAAGGAATCCATCTTTTCATTCCAAGACAAAGTGCATTAAGGTATAGTATCACTTTTTCTGATATGTGGTGAATGAAGTGTGGACATGAAAAAAATTCATACTAAAGAAAATCTAGCAGATTTCCTAATGAAGGAAATTAACTTTGATAAGTTCAGATGGTGGAGATCCTCATGTGGCCTCATAGATACACGAGCAACATGGTTTGGTAGATAAAAAGAATATGTGGAGATGTGATTACTTCTCAATCAAATCTTCAAGTGATTTTCTCCCTGAACGGAACTACCCCCTCCATTTTCAAAGAGGGGGTGGTGGTGGTTGGTGTCCAACCCACCAAACCCACTAGTAGAGGAAGAGAAGGTAGGGGAGAGGCAGCCTATAAAACCTAAGAGCCTCTTCTTATTCCAACAACACCTTCATCAGGTTTATCATCACCAGTAGTTATCATTATCCAAGTAGTATTTAGTGAGGCGGTGTCCCACACCATATTCAAGATAGAGGTTTTACGAGTGTTTTCTCCATGTAATAAGTGAGGGAGTGTGTGCCCACATTTACCCTATAGTGACCCCTCTATTTACCCATGGTTTTTTACCCCTTCCATTGGGGGGGGGGTCCATGTTACATCTGGTTTCCTTTTCCCCCATTTTGTAATTTATTTTTTATCTCATAATTATCGTTGCACCGGTGGGCCAATCATTTTGCTGTCCCAATAAGTGACGCTCAGAGTTGTGTAAGGATGTTTCAGCAGGAGGAAACACCTTTATTTGGAGAGGCAATACACTTCCATGAAAATGAAATTATTTCCAACAGATTTTGGCTGACCAAAAATGAAATCCATGGATAAAATATCCCACACTGCTTGGGGTATATGTAGAGGTGATAAGAGACCAGTAGGTGACAAAGTAGAATATTTATTTCACTGAAAAGTTCCCTTTTTGAGGATCAGTATTCCTTTATAATATAGTATCCCATGGCCCAAATAAAATGATTGATAGCCTGTATATCTTTCTAAAAGTCATGAAACAATATTTTGTAAGAAAGTATCCTCAACCACCCCTACCAAAAAGTGTTAGTGGTGCTGCCAAACTGGAAAAGAACGAACTTCACACAATTCTGGAGGTTCATCCCTTCAGAATTATTTGAGTTTTGGTTTCCTAGTTTGAAATATAAATCAAATTGAAATCCCAAATTTTTTGATATGTTACATTTCTAGTCAACTGTGGTGATACGCTACTGGAGAAGGAAACTGTGCCTCTGATTATCAGAAAAAATGGTAAAAGGCTATCCGAGTAAATAGGGAATCTAATTTTTAATAGACAAAGATAAATCCCTGATTTCTTTTTTGTAATTAGATTTGGATATGTTCTTTTTTTGGGCTTTACTAAATAATGTGATGGGCCATTTACTTTTCATGAGAGCTGCTCCAACGCCCTAACCAGAAGCATCACATTCAATCTGATTTTTTTCAAAAAAAAATGATAAGGATATAATAGGGGCTGTTGTAATGAGGTGTTTGAGAATGTCAAAATTTTGGGAGGATTTTGTAGTCCACTGTAAATTATCCTTTTGTTATGAGTTGTGAGAAGTTGAGCAATTGTTTCCATAATTTTGGATTAATTTTTTTAGTACCCCATGAGGCCAAATAATTTGTGGATGCCCTTCACTATAGACCGACGTGGACATTCAAATACTAATTGAATCTTGGTAGGGTCCTTAGAGACCCCCTTTTGAGAAATCACATGACCCAAGTAATCAAATTTCTTCTATCCAAAGAACATTCACCTCAGTTGAGAAATAAAATATTCTCAAGCAGCAGTGGTAAAACATTTGTTGAATGCACCAAATTGGCAGCCCAATCACTACTGTAAATTGATATGTCCTCAAAAAAGTACGGATCAACTTATGGAGCAACGGGTAGTTGAGATCGTTATTGAAATCTTCGAATGCATCAGAAGTATACATAAGGCCAAAAAGCATCACTAAATATCTGTAATGTCCACTATGAGTGCGAATGTAGGTTTTGTCAACATCCTCATCTTTCATTTGGATTTGTTGATAACTGTATTTGATATCCGACCTTTGAAAAATATGAATGGTCATGTAATTCATAAAGGAGTTCCTTGACCACTGTAATGGGAATTTTTGGGTTGGTTACCTTGTTGAGAGCCCAATAATATACAAAAAGTCTCCACAAGTTTTCTTTATTTTAATAAAGAAACATGGGGTTGGAATAAGAACTTGTGCTATTTTAAATTATTCTGGAGGCTAACATTTTTTGAACTTGCCATTCGATCTCATTTTTTTGAGAATGCAGGTACTGATAGTGACGAACTATAATAGGATACTTTTCGCGAAATAATCAAATGGAATGGACATACTATGGAATAGGTGGGAGCCCCATGGGTTCATCAAAAACCCAACTAAACTAAATAATTAACCAATGTAAGTCATGCTATAATTACTCAGTTAGAGAAAAATTGGAGTTTCTGGTGTTTTTACCTAAGATAGCCTTGTTCAACAAAACACTCTTTGGTACTTGGAATTCGTTATCCATTGAGATAGTTGTCTGATTGGTTGATCAACCCCGTGTTGAATTCACTTCGGTCCTACTATTAGAAAATACATGGTCATTGAATTCCTATTGGTTTTCATGTCACCAAGATTCTGCATCCAAGGTATTCTCATAACGAGATCCTACACTCCAGTTTCCATCAAATTTGCATCAATTATATAGGCATACTCTCCCACTTTAAATCCGACATAATAGCATAGCCCGTGGGTACAAATTTGGTGCCATCACCCAATTTAATTCCTAGTTTCTTTGATTGATGCAATGATAAGCCAAGTATTTAGATTACATTATGTGATATTAAATTGTGAGTGGGGCCGCCATCAATCATGAGAAGAATAGTGACGTCCTCAAGGTGACCCTCAAACTTCATGGATGTCATCTCCTGAGACATATATCTGAGAGGAGAGAAATAATTTTTCAAGTCCTAATATGCAATCACCTTAGAATCAACCCCCTTTTCATCATCTATGGTTGTATCTAGCTATGTATTTTCCAACATGGACTCCTCCATTTTAGGAAGAACATTTTCTTGACCGGGTAACTGTTGAGGTTCATCCTACATCTTGGTGTTTCGAACTTTGAGATAAGATATGTTTCTTGGAATTTGAGATATCTTTTATCATATCACACAAAAAAGGTCACATGGGTATCTCATGGGGAGATATATCTTATATATTTAGATGAGATATGTGTTTGAATCTTAACTTGGTAGATACATAGTGATTTTAATATTTAAGATAATAGATTTCATATCTTATCTGTATTTTAAAAATGAAACAGTGAAGCCTATAAAAGGGGAAGCTGCAGGTGGTGAACAAGGAGATCTTCCTAAGATGTAGTCCACTGAGAAGAAGAAGGGGGCTACCTCATCGGTGGTAGCATGTACGGCGTCTTGGTGTTCTACAATGTGAAGTAGTAGCAATGTGATTAATGATCAAGCCACGTATCAAAAGTCTTATTGATAGAGGTGATCATGTGGTGTGTCCAATTGTAGATCAGTGGTACATAATGATGGCGAGAGCATTTGGGTGTCGGAAGATTGTGCGAGCCTGATGCATGTTCGGGTGAAGATCTCCGAGGTAGTGATGTTTCATCGATAGAAGAGTGACATTTTTTCCCAGATTAATCTTCCTATACATGGCGTCAGCGGGATTATTATCAAAGAGACGAGAGAGGCATATTGGGGTATGGATTTCACACAGGTTTTCTACGATCTCTCATTTGTAATTCATGTTTGGGAATTACTTGAATTCTTGTATTTTTTGATTCATAGTGGATATTTGGGAATTTCCCCGTGGTTTTTTAATCCTCCACATTAGAGGGTTTTTCCATGTTAAAAATCATGTGTGATGATTTATTATGCTCATATCGCTTCCATATTTCGTTGGGTTTCTCACGATATTTTTAGAAAGAAATTTTCTGCCCGGAATCGGTATTCTCCCCAACAATAACAAGACACACATTTTAGGGTCAAAACACTCGTGTATTAGGGAGTAAGGCATGCCACACCAGAAACAAAACCCATGGTTACTCATCTATTTCTATTATTGATTTGTTAAATGGTGAATTCCCCTGCATGATTGAGTTTCGCTCTCCCAACATCCCCCAAAATGACATGATCCACTACTGTAAAAATAAGGGCCTACACCATTATGGACTATAGGTTAGACATGGTGCGCTAGTCGCATTGCTTGCTAATGCATGGTAGCGTTATGAATGTGCACTCCAATTATAGATTTCAGCCTGAAGAGAATTCAAAAAATATCCAACATATTGAATTTATGGTTGTTGTAGGATAAGGGAGGCCAAATACTCATCTTCTTCAATGTAGTCCTGGATGGTTTTGGTTTGGTGGAGTGGTGGTAATTCTTCATATGGATTATTCACTTTGGAAATACTGAAACATTCCATTAATTCCTTATTGATGATCGACCATGATAAGATGGTATTGAATTCCATAACAATGGTAAACCAATTTATTACGGGGATACCTATACTAAACTGGGTGGGAGATACTTTCAAATTTTCTAGTGTCTAGTGAAGCCTAAAGTAGATATTGGCATGAGTGAGATGCCCTCGAGGATCGTGTCCATAAAAAATAAGCTACTCCACCGCATTCAAAAATGCGAGTGGGTAATGTGTCAACCCAAGGAAATCATGTAGGTCTAATGGATCCCATGCAGTGCCATCAGATTGGTTGCTGGACTTATCCGTAAATAGAGAAGGTTGTTCGATGTCCTAGTGTGGCTGGTTTTCATGGAGTCACCTAGCACAGGAGAAATATTTCTGAAACTCCTCTATCTCATGAGCCTTGAGATCCCATCATTGAAAGTTGATTATGAATGATTCCAGCACTGATGAGATTGTTTTCACCAATGATTTAATCTCATCCAATGTAGATTCTAATTGATCCTAATATTTATCTACTATATAAATGTGTGTTTGATGGTGCATTTCCATTTTCGAAGGGTGTCTGTTTGTGCTGTGAAAACAATTCATCCTTGTGACGATAAAAGAGGTTGGTCGGGCCAATTTTTATGGAGCGTAGAATCTCATATCCAATAGGGAACTGCTGGTATGTAGTTCTATTAATCAAATCATAATTAAAGGAGAAAAGTAAAGTGGAAGGAAAAAACTTAAGAGTCCCCTTTGCGCTCCCACCCAAGCTCCTAAGTAGAGTAGTTCAGAACTAATTACAGCCTACCTCCCTCTCATACCTTTTAAACCTTATAACACAATATTATTTATGCTTTTCCTCTCCTCTATGTGGGGGACTAGTTCTCCCAACTGACTTAAAAGGTTTCAGCTGGGTTATCTGGCTCAAAGGGATGACCCCCTTCCCCTAATTTAGAGTTTGTTTTACCCCTTCCCTGGTGAGTATAAACATTCCACTCTCCTGGTTAGTCACATGATTTATTAAATACAGAGGAGTAAAGCAGTGAAGATGATTCAAAAAAAATAGGTTTCATCAATTATTTATAAATACTTACATGGATCACAAATAAAGTTCATGTTGAAGAAGTAAATTAAAAATCACATCTCTATGGTTGTTAAGTTAGATAAATAAAAAATAAGAATAAGGAATGTATCCATTGGTTTAATTGGATAAAGTTGAATATAGAAAGCAGGAACCTAGGTTGGGGTTGCTCGAAAGTGTTAAGAAAGAAAGAGACTTATTCACCTAGGAGAATAATAAATTTTATGTTTTGAAGGAGGATTCTTTCATAAGAGGAAGATATTAAATTTCTTATAGTGTTCTTTTTGGTGAAAGATGATTATATAAAAAATTTCAAATATGATTTTTTTAATGTCTAGTAGAAATGGGAGATTACTAGAATTAATAGAAGTGTTTTGTGAATTAATTGATACTTTAATTTTATGGATTCACCAAATAAAAGGATGAATCCCACAAGAAGGTGAGAAAATTGAAGATAACTACACAATATAAGACAAGTTAGAATTTTTTTTCTTTTTAAAAGTCATATTTGAATGGAAATATGATATTGTGTGTGGAGAAAAGAGACTGGGAGAAAAATCTAAAATGAATATGAGAATGTTTAGATTATCTCATAGTTTTGGTTCATCCAATTGAAGTCAAATGCGATTTCAAAATGAGGAATTTCAAAAACAAAAGTTTTATTGTTAGACCGACTGGTGGTTCAGAAAGAATATTGGACTTTTATGGTCATCGTGGGTTTTATGTAGGCTATGGGAATACCGTAAGATGTTTCTAGTTCAAAGGAAGAACATTTTAGTTCGTGAAGATAGAGACAGAAGATATACGTGTAAGGGGAGAGGGCCCTTTCAAAAAAAATTAAGTAGAATTAAATTCAATAACAAAGCGGAAGTTAAATAACCATTTTATATAATTAAATGAAATTTTCTAAAGATGTGATCAACATGGTCATATCGCTATAGTGTCTCATGTTCCTACCATTCTAATGGATCTAACAACATCAGCTGATATGATTTCAGAAAACATACAAGGGAAAAATATTTGTAGAGAAAAATATTCCTTCCAAGAAGAACAAGGAAGATGTTGAGAAGCCATTGGAATGAATAAAAATATGAGTTATCCTGATCTAAAATGGGATCTGAAGAAGTGTTTGGCTGATCAAAGTGGTTGTTAGTAAAATGGGGACTTGAATATCAAACCATGGAGGTTTTTGAAGAAATATCAGCCTTCACTCATTAAAGACTAAGGTATGGTGAATCCATCCCCTCTCATTTGTTCTTTGGACATTTTTTTATCAAAGGTGGAGAATCCAAATATATAATTTTAATCTAATGGGTGATAGATCTCTTATTTAGAGGGACATTATATTTTGAAGAATATATTTAAAAGGATTTTCAAAGGGGAAAACCATTAAGTTAGTTTGTGAGTTGTGTGAGTTATGTGGGTTGTGAACTATTCTAACATGTCTGTTGAGCATGTATGCAGGAACTTTCTATACACAGGTTCGAAGAAATTTTTTTCTAATTGCAATAAGAGTTGTACAAATAAGTTGATCTTAGTTGGTTTCAAGTTCCATGAAGAAGTGGATGGAATTCACTTTAATGGACAACATGACATTGTTATTCAATATTCTGGCTACTTATATTGAGTTCGCTCATGTAGACTTAAACATATTAAATGATGCTAAGTGTGTTGAGTTTGAAAAGTGATTTTTTGTTTCATGGATGAAAATAAAATCTAGAGGAATTAATTTTTGTGGCCAAGATCTTATTAAGAAATTTATTGATATCTGGATTTGTTGTTACCTTGAGGAGATTGGTTTAACTTGAAGGGAGTTTGATAAGACTGAGAGTTGAAAAATAATTCCCTATAATTGTGGTGTTTTGTATGGGAGAATAATTTGAGAAAATATGATGTCGATATGGTTATTATGTTAGTTTTTTTGTCAACACATAAATCATATTCAAACTCAAGTGTTATGTTGTGTTTCATTTGAGGTGAAGTTCATTCTATGGTTTTGGAGTGATTGAAAGAACATGGAAATAATTTTGATGTTAAAAAGTGGTTTTTGAAGTACATGTGACATCACTATGTCACAGTCAAACATAAAATAGGTGGAGCAATGGTATTTGAAGTGAAATGTAATGGGTACTCTAGAAATAGGTGTTTTGGTTAGCTGTAGTCTGAGGATGAAATCTTGACTATGTTGTGGTGCAGCTAAGTACGCTCCATAGAAAATGAAACGGGTATATCATCTTCAAAAGAGGTGCTTCAGAAGGCGTTTTAATTAAGAAATTTCTTTGTGTGAAATGGAAAAGATCGTACACGTCATGGTTGAATCCATGGTGGAACACTTATGATTAATTTGATAGAAGAGTAAAACAATGATCGCTCTCATATGATTTACTTGAGAGGAAAAGTGGTTTTCATGAGATTAATCTAGAGGAAGATAAAAAACAACAAGATTGGTAAAATGACCAGTGAAAGTGACAATGTGGTTGTTTTATAATCAAATGGAGGTGACCATGCTATGGCCTACCTATGGTGGATGTTATGATAAATCCATGAAATGTCAAGGAGGCTTGTACCTAGGGAATTGAAACTTCTTGTTTGAATCATAGCCTATTGTTTGAGGTTCATAAAGGGGAGTCTTATGCTGTATTGTAAGAAGAAAATCCCTATCTAAAATGGTTAATGGAGAACATGTCATGGTACAAGGCACTTTGAAATAATTTTTAAACTAAATTTAGAGCATTTGAACTGAAATGGAATACAACATGCCAGAGTAATGTTGAATATTCCATGGTAAGTGAATATATCCATATTTTGAGTGGATTTGATGATGTGGATCATTTGATGACTCATTGGCTACTCATCCTCGATATATAAAGTTCCATTTGAAAATAAATAGTGACTAAGAAGACTTAATGTTTTAAAGCCTCAAAAATAAGTGGGAGAAGTTAAATAGAGGCTCTGAGTTGAATTTGAATTTGAAATTCAAATTAGAACATGAAGAAGTGTCTCTTTCCATGTAAAATAATCTTTAACTAGGGTCTTGGAAGAATTAAATAGTGATAATAAGAATAATAAGGAGAATAAAGAGGATAATATAGAGAGGAAGAAGTGTGTGGATTAGATGTGTGCACAGAAAATAAGAGAAGAAGGAGAGGAAGAGTATACACATGGTTTGTGTGTGATCATCACACCCATGTTGTGTATTGAGGAAAGAGTTTCACACCTAATATACATCGTGAATAAGTGTGAGTTCACTATACATTATTGGGAGACAATAATTCAAAGTAAAATTATAATACATACCTTGGTGAAGACAAGGAAACATTAAAAATAAGATTGATCAATGAAGAATCCTTTCTTCTTATGTCGATCAGTTTTTGTGTTGATTTCTTGTTACACAGGCTGGAGGATAAAATTCCTTGTTCTATCCACATGGTGATTCTAGTGGATTGCATGGTCTTGGTTGATTCAATATCATTTCAAGGATTCCTAACTGGTCATTTTGACTAGTGAACCATGTACTTCAGGTGTTTGTTTGTTTTCTTTCCTTAGTGTTTGGGAAGTTAAATAGTGAGATCATTCACTCTAACAATTGACAGAGGATGATTTCATAAGAAATCATAAAAAGACAAATGGAATATTTTTCACTAACCCTCTTAGTGAACCAACACCTTAAATATTGCTCATCACATCTGGATCTAATAATTCAAAATTGATTGCTAGAAACAAGTAAAAAGAATTACAGAAATTATCATTCCATCATAACGTACAAGAACCCATGAACGGTGTAGTGCTAGGTGATCAATAAAACCTTCTTAAAATCATGGAGAAAATATTTTTTAATTTCAGATAATGTATTAGAGACACAAAAGGAAGACATGGCCTAGTTGAAATACATTTTTTTGTGCAAAACAAATGTCATAGAAGTGGTTAGAGATAAAACTTTAATTTCTTGATCAACATAAATTCAGTAGAGCTAGTAAATCTAGTCTTTTAGGAGTCTCTTAAAAATATTATTTTTTTACGAAATGAATATTAATATGAATTTTTATTTGATGACAAAATATGACTCCCTTTATGTCTTTGGATACTGGAGAGTCTCAGATGTTTCAAAATATGGAATGCTTGTTTGGTTTTAGAGAATGATTGCAAATAGTGCCTTCTTGGATTTGAAAGAGACACTGTACTTTCCTCAGTGTCCTAGTTCAAACTATGATCCTTCAGAATGATAGATCTTATAAGAATAGAATACCCATTAACATAATTAACATTTTATGAACTATTCAGGCTGGAATTTTTTTTCTTTTGCAAAAGTTTGTTAGAAAACGTATTGAATTATGTAAGTGGAAAATATTCTTTAGGAAATACTTCTGAAAAGACTGATTATTGGAAAACTAAACAAAATTATTTGTATGTTTGTTAGAAAATTAAAATGAAAGAATAAATAAATTATATTCTTTTTTGTTTTTTCTTTTCATTGTTCAATAGATTTAATAAAATTTCAGATACTAGATTGTGGGAGATTCTACCCAATGGAACTCATTCTCTCTTTATACAACCAATGCAACATAGAAAATGTGTGAAAGGTGATGAGACAAAACTAGGCCTTTTAATGCTATATTCTTGTATGATATATGATTTTAGTAAAAAAGATCAAGCTTGGATTCAATTTATCATTACAAAATTTATAGGTGGAACCGTTTCTAGTGACGATTGATTTTTTTGGTCATATAATTCTAAAAATTTCTAATTTATACCATTATTTTTTATTGTTCATATTCTTGATTCAAATTGTTCAGTCATTGGATTTTCTATCCTCTAAATTATTTAAGGGGCTTCTTGACACTTAATCTTGTTTTGATAATTACAAAAATACTTCAAATTTTTTTATGTTTTGATAAATTACAAATCATTGTTTTATTCCCTCTAACATGAGTATAGAAAAGTGTGTTAAGTTTCAAAATTGGATAATTATAATTTCATACAATTTTATATTATTAACTATTTAAATCATTCATGTTGTGGCTATCATTTTGTTACTATTTTTCTCTCTTTATTCTAGATAACGCCTTTATTTTATAAATATTGAATTTTTTCAAAGTGTTGAATCACACATAAGCTAGATCAGCTTCACTAGATAAAATTATGCATATGATAATGAACATAGTAAGTTTCAAATGACACTTCCATAGCTGTAGAAAAATACCATTATGAAAATACAAAATGACACACATACACACAAACAGATTGTTTTTTAAAATCATGAAAAATCCTATGTTTTTTTACATTCTTTAATATTGATTTGATGCACATTTTTTATGATTATTTTCATTGTTTTATTTGTTCTATAATTACATACTAATTATTTCAGTGTTAGGAAAAATCATTTGAGAAATTTTCCTACAGATTTAAATGATCATCTCATGGTATAAACTCTCACACCGTAAGTTTTATAAAGTTACAAGTTTCAATGTTGAAATATTTGAAATATGAATACTCTCTTGAATGAATTGGGGGAGTATTCTAAGAACATTAATATTGAATAATATGGAATATTTTCTAATGTATTTGGTGTTTTAATTAGTATTACCATACAACCTGGTTTTTTTACAAATTGATATGAGAAACCACAGATGTATGTTTTTATGCTCACTTAATGAAGAATACTTGTGAAGTTTTGTATAGAATAACTACATAGAAAACTCTGAAGTAGTTCATTTAAGTCAATTCATATGCTGCTTTGGTAAAAGGAGAAATTCAATGGGTTTCATGTTTTTTATTTTTTTTGAATGAATAAACACTTTATATAAATTTTGAATGAAAAATGTGAATGACATTAAGGTTTAAGATATTCTTGAACTATATTGTGCATGATCATTTTGAGATCACTAATGTACCACTCTGTTGGACTATAGTGTTATGATAATTTGTCACCAGAGTGAACATTTCTATCTTGATGCTATGAGATCTAAAGTTTCAACTGCTTTATGTGGTTCTTAATTATTTGTATCTTTTTATGTACTTGATTTGTGGTTCATTATTTTTAATTCAAAATCAGGCTTTTATTTTCAAGGGTTATAATACCCTCTACAAAAGGAAAGCATTGGGTTTTGTATCTAGGTTGAAAAATATAGTTTTTTTGTAACTTGGTCCAGTAAAAGGAAGGAGATTTAGTTGTTTCTTGGTCTGAACAGAGACAAGTTTGATTAAACCTCCACTACAAAAGGTAGTTTATGGGTTATGACTCTAGGTGTGTAAACATATGGATTTTTATTGTGGATCCAATGGTTATAAAGATAGTTGTAATAACCTTGTGACTCCTTTAAAAAGTTTGGTCACTTATTATGGGGTACCATACACTCATGTTGAAAGTGTGAAGAGTAGGCATATGATCACTTTGAGGGTAGTGAGAAGCTACATCATGATCATGTTTGTGGTGAGCCCCATGTTACATATATTCGGTGGAATCATCAACCTTGTGGACATGGTGTGTCATCTGATCTTCTTAGGATAATTCTAGTGAATATGGAGAACCACAGGTTACTGGGGGGCATGCCCGAGTTGCTGAAGAAAATGGTGAATAATCGGTCCACTAGGGTGCGAAACCAAGGGGAGATGTTAAAGAAGAATCAAGATGCAGTTTCATACTACTACAGGTTGTATGTGATAATGAAAGAGGGTGGAATGGCTATAGGAAGTAGATAGAGAATAGGGGATGACACATTGAAGACCTTCTGAGCACCCTCAAAGTTGAAGTCATAGAGCAATGCGTCTTACATCGAGGGATTCTAGGAGAATGGAGACTACCATGAGGAGAGTAGAAAACATAGGGATAAGGGAGTCTTTAAGGATCCAACTTTAAACATTCAATGAGGATGAGGAGGTACGTTGGATGTCATCCAGTGAGGTGTCCTAATGTTTAGTTAGGTAGCAGATTAGAACCTCACAATGTTCCATTGGGGTATGCACTCCTATTCTTCTAAGCTAGTTTCTCAAGTGGGCCTTGAGTGAGAGCTAGTATGGCCCAAAGGGTATTATTTCTATGTACAAACTTCACATCAGATTATGTAAGGATGGTGTCTCACATATATTCTGGGATAGAAAATTCCTTCTATCACCCATGCATTTTAGTATGCACCCCATAAGGGCTTATGTTTTGGGCCAGGAAGACTTAGGGCTATAAGAAATTGGTCCTAACTTGGTTAGTGATAAAATTTTAATTTCTTGGTCAACTTTAATTCTGTAGAGCTGGGAAATATTGTGTTTTATGTGTCTCTTAAGAATATTATTTTTTTCCAAAATGTATATTACTATTAATTTTTATCCAGTGACAATGGATGGTTCCCTTTATGTTCGTGGGTACTGGAGAGTTCTAGATGTTTCAAAATCTGGAATGCTTTTTGGGTTTCATAGAATGATTAAAAACAATTCCATAGTAAAAACACTGATCCTTCAGAATGCTAGATCATTACAGAATAGCATACCTGTTCACAGACTTAAGATTTTATGAACTATTCGGGTTTGAATTTTTGTTTTATTTTTCTAAAAATTTATTAGAAAATTTATTCTATTACCGAAGTGGAAAATGTTTTTTTAGGAAATACATACGAAAAGAAAGATCATCAGAATAAAAAAAAACTTATTTGTATGTTTTTTAGAAAATTATAATTCAATAATATATAAATTATATTAATTTTTGTTTTTTCTTTTCATGGTTTAATATATTTGATAATAAATTTGATAATATTTAAGATACTATATGAAATGAAGTTTATGAGAATTACACTTAGGTCGTGTCAAATTAAACTTGTGAAACTATAGGAAACCACCCTTATGCAAATACAAAATTACACATATGAAAAAAATGTTTTTTTTAAATTGTGAAATATGCTATGTTTTTCTTATTCTTTTTAATATGGGTTAGTTGTGTGTTTTTTATAATTATTTTAATTGTTTTATTTGTTCCATAATTACATACAAATTATTTTTATGTCAGCAAAAATCATTTGAGAAATTTTTATACTGATTTAAATTATCATCACATGGTATAAATTCTCATTCTATAAATTTTAGAAAGTTGTGAGTTTCAAGTTTTAAATATTTGAAATATGAAGACTCTCTTTCATGTGTTGAGGAGTGACTATTCTAAGAAATTTAATATTTAGTGGTATGTATATTGATAATATAATGAGTATTACCATAAAACTTTTTTTTACAAATTGATATGAGAAACCATGAGTGTATGTTTTTCATGCGCACTTAATGAAGAATACTTGTGAAACATTATATGGAATAACTACGTCAAACAACTCTGAAGTAGTTCATTTAAGTCACATGTGTGTGATTCTTTGGGAAAATAATAAATTCAACGGGTTTCAAATTTTTGAGTTTGTTGTGCATGAATAAACACTTTATATAAAGTTTGAATGAAAAATTCGAATGACACGAAGGATGAGGATTTTTTTGAAATAATTTACACCTGATCATTTTGAGATCACTATTGTAGCTAGAGTGAACACTATTGTCTCGACACTCTGATCTATATAGTTTCAACTGGTTCATGTGGTTCTTAATTATTTATATATTTTTATGTACTTGCTTTGTGGTTCATGATTTTTCATTCAAAATCGGAATCTTATTGTCAAGGTTTATACTACCCCATAAAAAAGGTATGTCATGGGTTCTATCTCTAGGTTGGAAAAGATAGTTTTTAGTTGTAACTTGGTATATTAAACGTCGGAAGATTTGGTTGTGTCTTGGTATGAATAAATACAAGTTTGATTCTACCTCCACAAAAAAAGGTAGGTTATGGGTTATCACTCTAGGTGTGTAAAATTCAGGATTTGGATTGTGTCTTAAGGGGTTAAAAATACAGTTGTAATAATCTGGTGACTCATTTTCAAAGTTTGGTCACTTTTTATAGGGGTACCATACCCTCATGTTGGGAGTGTGAAGAGTAGAAATGGGATATCTTTGATCCAAACTACTATAAAAATATTTTTTAATATTTATTTTCTGCTACATAAATAACATAACTAGAAAAATAATTAAAAATTTTAAAAGGCCAATTCACCCCTTCTTGAAATTTTAACTATATTGCCTACAAGATCAGGTAATTGATATCATATCTTGACCTTGAAGGGATTTTTTACTTATTTTATTTATTTATTCCTTGTTCTGACTTTTATCCTAGACTTAACCGTATAAGAAATATATATTTTTAATATTATAGAAACAATTTCTAATGATTTTTATGTTATGAAAATACTATCATTTTTTATGGTAATGATTATAGAAAATGACATGTTCAGATGGAAGTATATCTAAAACAAATAAGTATTGATCATTGGATAACCATGGTAAAACCTTAAAAACTCTCTAAGGTTTATCTTGATCCTCTGATTGGTGCCCAAGATTTTAAATATGTTATTAATTATAAAATAATGAACATACTTTATTGTTATACTGATCAAAATGTTTTTAGTCATATTTCAGCATGTAAAACTACACATGACATGTGGAGAATCTTGAAAAAAACACATTATGGTTATGATAAATTTATTAGAAATATGCATGGTATGTTGAGAGTAGAAAATCATGATTTTAGGATGGGAGATAATGAAATTTTAATTCAAATTTCTTATAGATTCAAAAGCATTGTAAATGGTATGGATGCATTAAGAGAAACTTTAGATAATACTGCAGTATTAAGAGATCTACATAAGAAAGGACATGATAATAATGCATCAATTAATGGAAACAAGAATTATAAAGAGTATACTCTTGATGATATTATTGGTTATTTACTCCAATATGAGATATAATTGATAAATATTGATGAAAGAAGATACTAGTAAATGAAAAGTAGTTTCCTTGAAATAAAAAATGCATGTTACTGCTTACTCTTTAGATTATAAGATACATGAAAATGAAAGTGATGAGGTTGTTCAAGATGCCAAGGGATTTTACGAAGAGATGAAAGAATACTCAAGAAAAAACATAAGGGATTATCCAAGGGTTTATCACAAGAGTAGAAAAATGGGTAATTTAATTCACGATGAAGTTATGGAAGTAATGTGTTATAAAGATAGGATAAAATGGAACATAAAACCTGAATTTCCCAAGATTAAAGGATAGAAAAGTAAGATGCATAATTGTGAATGAATTACTCTTACAGATGGATGTAATTGTACCAAAGATTCTGATTCTAGTGGATAAATCTATTTTGAAAAGTAAATATCAGATATGTGCTTGAATTAAAATCAGGTAAGTGAATCATATTATGAATAATCTCAATTTGATTCTAAATATCATACAATGGATGAATTATATTATGGAATTAAATGGTCAAACAATGAGATTTCTATAATTATAGACATTCAAAACCCAAGAATAAGTATAAGAAACTTGTTAAAGATAATAACTATAGAAGATAATTAAAATTTTAGAAATTATTCTTCTAGTACTAATGAAAATATCTATGAAAATTTGGAAATAACCCACAAATAAAATCTTAAAATCAAGGAATATCATTCTGAAATTTACCGAGTTCAAGAAATTAAGATTAATGATATTCTGGATGAAAATGTAAATTTTAAAAAGGAAATTGAAAGTCTGAAAAATGATTTGTTTAGATTTTTTTAAGGAAGAAAAAGATATGAAAAAATTATTGAATTAAACAAAATGAATAAATCCAAAAATTGTCTTGGTTACGATTATCAATTACTAAAATTATATGACATTTTTTGTTAAATGTTCCTAAGGAAGTGTTTCAAAGTTCACTTTTTTTTAATGTGGAATAAAAGGGCGCTATGAAAGTGAATGTTCATTGAGATTTTCACAATCTCTTGGGGACACCAAAATATTGATGCCTAAATCCTTATCCTCTATATTTAATGTAAATAAGTAAATAAATTTTGAAAATTAATTTGGGTTCTTAAGAAATTTTATTTTAACCTGATTGGACACAAGTTTTCATGGGCATCAAAATACACTTGAATTTGTCTTTATAGGATGTGTGCCTTAAAAGTATTAAAAAGGAAACTTGGTATATGGAAGATGGTTGTTAAAGACTTATGACTAGTGATGCCTCAAAGATTTTATCATTCAACCAATGTGAAGAAGGTAGAGTAACATTGCTGATAATTCAAAAGGTATATTAAAAGGATTGGGAGAAGTTGAAATGTTTAATTCTATTATCCATTCAAAAGTTTTATTTGTTGGAGGATTAAAAAATAACATGATTAGTTTCGCACAATTATGTGATGATGGAATGAATTTGAAATTTTAAAATGATAAATGTATAGATAATAAAGAAAAATATATCATATTTTATGAAAATTGAATGGATTATATGTATTATATTTATTTTTTTGAATTGAATAACCAGAATGTTAAATGTTTGAGTATCATTAGTAAGATAACATCTTATGGAATATGAGAGTTGTCTATGCTAATTTCATTATGCTATACAAGTGGTCTAAACACTAAAGTGTTCTACATCTTCTCAAACTGAAGGTAGACAACACCTACATGTGTGACTCGTATATGAAAGGTAAAAACCATAAAGAGTATTTCATATCTTTAGGGAAAGTACATATGGTAATGCCTTTACAGATTTTACATCTTGATTTATTTGAACTAAGGTCTATTGAAAGTATGGGTGGAATGAGGTATGTATGTTTAATTGTTTATGATTTTATCTGATTTACATGTGTGTACTTTCTAAATCATAAATCTAAAACAATATCAAAATTTCCTACTTTTTGTAAGATTGTTAAAAATGAAAAAGGATATTTAATTTTTTCTATTAGAGGTGATTGAAGATGAGAATGGAGAATTTTTAAACGTTTAATTTGAGAAATTTGTGATGAAAATGGATATTCCTATAAATTGTTAGCACCTAGGACACCACATAAAAATGTTATTGTGGAATAGAAGAAATAGAAATCTATAAAATGTGAGTAGAACCATGATAAATTAATTTAAAACTCTTAAGTATTCCTAGAAAACAGATATATATACGACATGTTATGTATCAAATAGAGATCTTTTAAGACTCATATTAAAATGGAAATCTATATGAACATTGGAAAGATAAAAAACCAAAAGTTGGGTACTTTAGAGTGTTCGATCTGAAAGTTTATATTCATAACACTATGGATTTATTAGACAAATATTATTTAAAATCTGATGAAGGTATGTTTTAAGGATCTTCAATCTCTATTAATGCCAAAAAAGTTTAAAATAAAAGATCCATGATTGTTGAAAAATCAGTACATGTGAAATTTAATGATAATGTTTCGAAAGATAAGAATGATGACATGAATCAACTTGGGTAGGAATTTAGATAATTTAGTGTTGGAGAGGTTGAACCTCAAAATTAAAATTAAAATTTTGAGGGGGAGAGTAACCCTCATTAAAAGTCTTTTAAATCACATAGAGACCACAATTTAGATGAGGTAATTGGAATTGTTTATTTGAGAATTCAAACACAAAATTCCTTAAATAACTTTTATGGTTACCATTCATTTATTTTGGATTTTTTTCCTAAAAAATTGATGAAACATTATTTTATTATAGTTAGATACTCATTATGGGAGAATAATTAAATTAGTTTTCTAGAAATATAGTTTTGGATTTAGTTGAATGAACTAAATATTCTCTAGTAATAAACAATATATAGTTTTTTAGAAATAATCTTGATGAATGGAGAAATATTTTAGGATGTAGAGATAGATGAATTACACAAGGCTATTTCCATGAAGGGGTAGATTATCATGAATTGTTTACCCCAATTTATAGTTTAGATGCTATAAGAATATGGTATGCAGTTGTTTCAAATTATTTCTAATGAATGTGAAAAGTGAATTTTTAAATGGTTATATTTACGCGGTAGTATTTGCTAGAAAAACATATGGTTTTGGAAGTGAAAATCATCCTTTTCATGTATTAAAACTTTCTAAATATTTGTATAAACATTTACAAGCCCATAATACTTGGTATGAAAGGTTGTTACAATTTATTTAGGAAAATAGATTTTTAAAGGAATGGTTGATCTTACCTTGTTTATAAATAAAATCTCTAATTATATTTTGATAGTTCAAACCTTATGTGGATGAAATTGTATTTGGATATTCAAATGATAAATTATTTAATGGGTTTTGTAAATTATTGGAAATTGAATTTGACATGAATTTTATGGGAGAATTTATTTTATTCCAATGACTTCAAAATTTTCAAAGATAAGATGAGTTTTTTATTAATCAGTCTAATATGCTAAAGAAATAGTAAAATGGTTTGGAATTTATTAGAGTAAAAAAATATATTAATCCCATGAGTAGTTCATGTAAATTATATGTTGATGAATCTGAAAAATATGTTGATAATAGAATTTATAGTGGTATGATAGGTAGTTTGTTATATTCAACAACTCCAAGGCATAATTTAATGTTTTTAGTTTGTATTTGTGCTAGATTCTGAAGAGATCCTAAAAAGAGTCACTCAATGTTTGTAAAAAGAATAATCAAATATGTTTAAGGATCTTTAAACCTTGGAATGTTTTATGATGGAAAAACTGGTTTTGAGAAAAAAAATTATATTGATTTTGATTTTGGTGGGTGTAAAATTTATAGAAAAAGCACAAGTGACATATGTCATTTTCTAGGAAAAAACATTTCATCTTGACATCACGACCCTCTCCCTCTAAAGGTACCCCTTCCATCCTAACAATGAAGAAAGATAGATGATAAACCTCAAATTCCTCCTTCAATAGGCCATGAGGTTATGACTAGTATCAAGAGTATATAAATCACACACATGAGATGCATTACCCTCTAATTAGACTTAAGGAATAAGAGAAAACATGAGAAACCACCAACCAACACCATGTATAATTAAATAAGAAATATTAATACAAAAATGTCATAAAAAAATGATACAACTAAAAAAATTGCATGTATCAAAAGTAAAACCTCAATAGCGACCACAATGCTCTAATAGGTACTGAACAACTCCCATGAGCTATTAATTCCAAAACGCACTTGTGGACCAAAAAATTGTTTATATATACATAGGGTGAATATAACATGTATACTACATAGGATCCTCCCCATAACCTCTCATGAAAAATGTAAACGGTGCATACTAAAACCCAGTGAATAAACAAATGGAGCTAACACATCACTTAAATTGGTTAGGCTATTTTCCCGTCCTTACCATGGAACACATACCAAGTAACACATAAAATTATATCATTCTATATCAAAAGAATATATATATATATATATATATATATATTAAGTTAACCCCACTTCCACTTCCTAATTGGAATGTTTCTCTCACGCCCTAATGCCGCACATCATGTGGTCATCCCTTCTATAAGTCATCATGTATCTCGTGAAATCATATCACAGCCATCCTACATCCCATGTTTCTTGATGCCTCACTGTTACAATCCCTAATAGTAACCAAGTGTGTACTATAAATAAACTATAACATGTGTAAATACATTATACCTCAATCCATCACAACCCATGCATGTACACCCAAGGGAAGCTGTAGTCACCATGATTTGATACAACTAGAATTTCAAGTCATAATAAGAGGAATTTGGTGTGAAGCACCAACATGATCTTTGTAAAATGAAGAGGGATCACATGATGGTATCATCTTATATGTTAGAACCTCAGGAAAGTCCTGAATATGTGTATTTAGTGTGCGATGTTGTCACAACAGACCTATGAACTTTCTAGACTGAATAAGAAAGAATTATCTAGGAGTAGTAAAGATACCTTCTGGAATGACCAAAAAAGTGGAAACAGATGAATGAGATGAAAATACAAACTCAATAAAATTTTTATTTTCAATAGGGTATGACATTACCTTATGTTCTATATTATCAATTTTTTGTAGTCAATAGTATATGATTACCATCCTATAGGATGACTTACAGTCTATTTCCATGCACTACCATTCTCAACTATCTTGGGCTGAATTGAAGATCTAACATATTGCTCAAAGTGGTGTTGTAGTTTTGAATGATCCCTCAAATTTTCTCAATGACATTATACAACCTGGAAAGAAAAATATCTCTTGTCACCTACTACAATAATAAAATTCGGGACATAGTTCTTAGTAGGGATAAATTTCTCGTGGAAATAAAAGAGTATCTAGAGGACACGAGCTATTCGAAGGTGAACTATTTCCAAAGATATTGTTAGGTCCACCAAAGTGGTCATGATTATAGTGGATTCCAAATAATTCCTTACACATTGAAAATATTACTATGGGAAACTCTTTGTTACTTTTTTTCTCTTGGTAATCAATCATAGCTTATTCTTTGGACTGGAAAACTTTTCTAATTTTCTTTGAAGGTGTGAAGGTTATAACTACATTAAATTAATCTCCACACTGGAAAGAGTATTTTCATATTTCTAATTCTATTACTATGGGAGGATCGGAGGATCCTACAATGATAGATTAGAAAATAGAAACATTATTAGTTTTACTTCTATCAAGGTCTATTATAACACTCATTGAAACATTGAGTTTTTTCAATGAAGGATGTTTCAGTAGATCTGTAGGGTTGTTGCTCAATGGTACCAGTGGTAATTGAACTCCCATGATTACTATATGGAAGTTATATAGAGAAGGTTATTATTGATAAACCCATGGAAAAACATCTTGTGTACAAGTGCACCTATACCCTTATTCTTGAATTTTAAAGGATAATATGAAAATGGAGAAGGTTAGTGGGTCTGCAAAGTTACTTTAAAGTAATAATCTGGATGTGGAAAAAGTGGAGGAATATTTTTTTAAAAGATAGGCCTCTCTTGGTTTCCCTTTGAAAGGTGTAGAGGGGGATTTTTCATTTAAATTATAAACCTAAAAATATTATAGTCATAGGAGAGTTGGGTACTATTAAGATGGAAAAGAAGTGGGAATGATTTCCTCACCAAGAGGACAAGGTGGGTTTTTATGGAAGTGTAAATGATAAGAACCAAGATGAGGTGCCCTTATGTAGAGGGTCAATTTGTATCTAATTGGGTAAGTGTTGTAAATTCATTGAGAGTGGGATAGAATATGTAGTAGGAGGTGGTTGTCAATTGTTTATCCAGTTGTTAAGCAGTTAGGTGGTTCTAGTTATTGTCAAGTGGTTAGCCAGCTGTTAAGCAGTTAGTTGGTTCTAGCTATTAAAAGGTATATTTTTGGAAGATTCTATATGTTAAAAGGATAGGGAATAATTTCTATAGAAGTGGGTTGGGGGAGGAAAGTTTGGGGGATGGATTATTTTGTCATGTTTTCCTATAGAATCTATCACGGTGGGATAGGCCATGACCTCTAGGTGACCTGCCTCCAGAGGAGTATTTTTCTTCCTTTCTTATTCTAATTCTTCTTCTTCCCCTATCTTCAATGTCTATATCTATTAATTGAAATTTCTTTAAATTTCATTGGTTGAATATAATATAATTCTTCTATTGTTTCTCTCTCTCAGGACTTTATACATATCAATATTATCCATGACATAGTAAAACAAGTGATTGATTCTAGGGAGAGAATATAGCATGCTCCACTCTCATCATTCAACTGGAGAGTCCATGGCCCATCATTCCGAATCAAGGAAGACACTTCTTAATAAATATGTTGAGAATGATGGAATGGACACTAGGAGACAATTAGAAGAGCATAGGACCTTAGTTGAGTGACTTTGTCAAGAGGTGGAGTGGATTATTCAGGAATTTGAGCGGATCATGAAAAAATTGGATCTCACCAAGTAAACGATTGATGAAGGGAAACAGCTGGTGGTGGAGGAGGAAAATGAATGATTGGATGTGGTTAAGAGAGAAGAGGAACTACAGGCCGATACGAATTCTTAGACTACAACCCTATTTGAGCTCCACCAAAACTTAGAGGACTTGGTCCAAGAACAGCTTTAACATTGTGAATCTGCTGAGCAGCCTCTGTAATCACAATTTTATACTCATATGGGGAGACTCCAAGATGTGTATTTCCATCCTTTTTTCCATTCAATAAATAAATTAAATCTTGTTTTCCCTCCCATTATTATCCTTTATTTTATCTCTCCATGTCATTCAATCATAATTGGTCATATTTTGAAAGATAATCTCCACTGAATATCAATTACAATTGCAACATGAGACAATCAGATTGACATGATCATTTTATGATCTAATTATTTTCCTAAGAAGAGGGACTCTGTGAGCATAAGGTTACATTAAAAACCCTACGAACATGTTTTATTCACTTTTATCACCCTAATTTGTTCCTAAGTCCACTATGGTATGGGCTTAGTGGGTGTAACTTGAATTTTTATTAGGCCTCCCTTTGTGGGTTTTCGGCCTTACATGTTTTTTTATTTTTCTTTATTTTTCATAATTTTTTCCTAAACCATGAAAACATAGGTTTAGTGAGCTTGAACCAAACTTTTTTTATGGTTTACTTTTTGGGCTTTCCACTTGGAAAGTTTTGTGTCTCTTTTTGTGGGAAATTTAGAGTCTTGAAAACTAGAATAATTATAACTAATTTTTTAGGTCAAACATCATTGACCATGAATTATGGGGCATGAACCCCAATAGGGATTATAGGATAAGAATGTCTAATTATTTTTCAGACTTGAATGGGATAATTTTAGACCATTTTTTTCTGATTTTTGAATCTGGGACATGATATGCGGAAAGTACACTAATAGTGACAAAAAAAGATTCCTAGCATGATGTTTTTGGGGTGTAAAGAGATAGGAGAATCGTCTCATTTGGATTGATTTTCCATTGATTTGCAAGACTATTTTTTGGGGAATTTATACAGTGATGTCGGGGAATATTGTGCATAATCAACCATAGGTGTCCTTAGGACATTGACCCACCATTTTTTATGGCTGGTAAATCTATGAAAATTTAGATTTATAAATACCATGAAGGGTGTATTGTTAAGGGAATGATGTATTAAAATAAATAGCGTATATGTATCAGTGCTGATCATGAATGATAAACCAATTCTACATGAATTTAGATTCTGTAAAGGAGGGATGGAGCGTGGTTTAGTTTAATGTCATGTATCTAGGACATGTACCGTGTAGTTTTAATGTCTTGCAGTAATGAATTTTGAGGTCTAAGATTTAAGGTCACTTAGCTTTGACCAAGAGATAAACGATTTTAATTTTCATAGTAATCTATCCAATAATGTCCCATCATCCTCAGGCATGAAGGGGAAAGGTTTGAAGTTTTAATATGGGGATTTCTAAATCCCTTGAGTGATATGGTCTGAAAACATTGTTAGGGCATATGGAAATAGGAAAATCCTCTCTTGAGGGTGAATTTTCTATTGATCGATAGGCCTTTTGTGGGTAACTTATGTAGATCCAACTGGGTCATATTGTGCATAATCAAACAATGGTGTCCTCAAGACACTGAACCTCCATTTCCAATTTCCAGGGAGGTTTATAGAGATTCAAACATTCCTAGACATAGTTTTTTTTTGTGAATGGAGAGTACCTAAATATGAAAGCAACCATGCCATGTAGAAATTTTTAGGGAATGGGTGGAAACGTTTCCCTTACGCGGGTCTGACCCTTACTTCAGAAGGATTTTTTATTATGGTTAGGCCCGAGATATAAGGTCTATATGTCACTATATATCTCATCAAAATGATACTCAATAGATACGCATTTCCAGAAAGTTTTCCCCACACATTGATCAAACTCTTATGTGGGAAAAGTGAATTTTACTTTGAATATGAACTCACAAATGGGGTGAGGCACATACCCCCTATATAAATCTATATCATGTATAAGAGTGTGGGGTTTTTTATGTGTGGCCAAACCAAGAAATAATATCTATGTGTCATTGTGTATCCTGTCAAACTGAGAAGCAACCCATGTGTAGTTCTTATAAGGTTCCCCATACTGGTTTGGACCATGCACAGGGAAAGGAAATTTTTATATTTTTCTGTAGATGGTCCTAGGATTGGATGTTCGGGTGTCACTATGTATCCTAAAGTGGAAATAATCAAGCCACACATAATTATATACAGTGTGAATTTTTGTATCATGCAACTAAGACATCAGTCGTGCAGTTTAACGTCATGTGGTGAGGATGGTATAGGATCTTATAGTTTTAGGTCATTAAACTAGGACCATATTTCATGGAAACGATGAGTAACATATGTTTCATCTGGCTAGGATGTTATGAAATGCCTTAAACGTGATGGGGAAAGAATGTTAAAAATATGATTTTAGGGATTCTAGGAAAATGAGAAATGATATGGGGAATAAATTCCATTGGGATTATAAAGATGGAAGAGGCCTCTCATGGGGATGAATTTTCCATTGGTTGATAGACCTTTTTATGGGAAAATTTTGTAGATCCAAATGGGGAATATTGTAAATAGTCAAATAAAGGATTCCTCTAGACGCCAACCCCCCCCCCCCCCCCCGTATTTTCGATGGATGGAGAAAGTATGTGGAGATTCGAAGTTGCCCGGGGAACATGATATAATGAAAGGAATGTGTTCAGGTAAGTAAGAAACATTTAGACCGTGATTAACCATGGAGTGTAAAATTACATACATATATTTGACTCATATGTAGGGGTTATTTTTATTTCCTTGATAGATACCTAAAGGAGGAACCCAAACATGATATCTATTGCATAGATATTTTTCTGTGTTAGACCTGGTTAAGTTTATTTTTGGGTCCCATGTCAGTTTCCTCCTTCTTGTATTTATTTTACTCTATCTATAAAGGAAACTCTCCACCTCTCTTTAAGGTAGGTAATTATAACTGACTACATGGTATCATAGGGATACATCTAATAAATTTTCCCCAGCTACTTCCCACCCCATTTTCCCCTCCTACACTATCAGGCCCCGTTGTTGACCACTCCCTTTGAAACATGAAGTGGTTCCTACGGCCCATCACGGGTCTGCTGGCACGACATCTCCTGCACTTTGTCGCTAGCCACACCCTATGTGAGAAATCCTTCCAATCCTCACCCCCACTCGTGCACATGGTGCCATTATTATCTAGGACCATGATATCCCCTGGTGGCCCACCCCCTCTAGATATGCCTTTCCCCAGTGTCTGCGACCCCCCTATGCGAGCGCCGCCCTCTACAAGAACTGCCCATGTGCACCGATCCACTTCTGCCTATAGCCATGCACGAGTGCATCTCCTGTGTGAGTTCCTCCCTACTCCTCAGCCCCAGGAGACTGCTCCTTCCATGACCTCCCTATGTGTTCCTACCTCCCATTCACCCATCCATCCATGTGGCTCCCTTGGAGACCACACCTCCACCCGCCACCACTAATGGAATCAGACTACCAAGGCATACCCCAACGACCCTGCCGATGATGGTCTATCTTGTGCACATCGCCTGATGGTTTCTACAATCTCCATTCATGCAGCGGTACTTCTAATCTATGGTTATACTACACAAACCTATGTGCCAACTGTGGACAGAACCTCTAGATCCAATGCTGAATCTAAATATCATGCAATGGCTATAGTCACTAATGAAATTCTTTAGCGTTGTCATCTTATTCATGAAATTTGTTTCCCATCACAGACCTGTTCTCATATTTGGTGTGATAATCAGATATCCATGAATATTTTTTCTAATATAGTTTTACATGAATTCACAAAGCATATCTAGATTGATTTTCACTTTCTTCCCCATCACATTGAGAAAAACCATATCAATTTTAGAAACATTCCAACAACTCATCAGCTTGCTGAAAAAATCACCATTGTCTTGTTGGGATCTCGATTGGACTCTCTATGTACCAAGATGGGCGTCCACAGCATTAATAACCCAGCTTGAGGGGGAGTGTGTGTGGTCTTTTTTTAGTGTCTTATTAATTTCTTTTTTTGTGGGGATCTTTTTCCAATATATACCTATTCTATCTTGATGGGGAGTGTCAGACTTTATTAAGTGTATTTTTGAGTCCCACATCGGTTTCCTTCTGCTCATATTTATTTTCCTCTATCTATAAATTAAAGTCTCCACCTCTCTTTGAGGTAGGTAATTTTACCTAACTATAGTTTGTATACATGATATGGGGACATTTTTAACCCATTCTTAATACTAGGAAATTAGGTTTAGGTATCATTAAGTATCCCATCAAAATAAGAATCAAGCCTCAAGTAGTTCTTGATGAACTATACAGTTTAATGATGTGTGGGGATGAAAATCTCTATACAATTTAATGTTATGTAGTAAAGATATAGGTTCCCTAATGTGATGAGGAAATATTTCTGTTGGACCAAGAATTTAAAGATCTGGGTGTCGCTATGTATCCTTCTATAGCAGGAATCAAACCATACATAGTTCTCTAACTGGCTTTAATTGTGCAGTTTAACGTCATATGGTAAGGAGATTTGGTGTTCCTTTTTATTTCTTGCTACTAAGACCATGAAAAATATAATTTGGACTAATACGCCTTAACCATGTTGGGAATCCCCTTTAAAAACTCATAGGCTCACGGGAGCTATGCTCTATGTGAGAAACAAGGGGCAACATAGGTTTGTTCCACCACACATAGGTGATAAAAGAAAGGATATGCGAATTTTTAATTGGTGGTGGCTAGACCAAGATGTAAAATCTAAGAATCACTATGTATCTCATTATAGTGAGAATCAAGTCTTATGTAGCTATTTAATTGGTTCCCTATGCAGTTCTGGCCAATACATCGGGAGGGGGTATTTCCCATTGATATTTTTGATTGTTGTGGATGGACCTTAGATTGGAGACCCAGCCATCACTATGTATCCTGTTTGAATATGATTCAAGCCACATGTGGTTATGGTACCCCGTGTAGTTTAACTTCATGTAGTGAGGATGAAGGCGACTCACCATGAAAGAGGGTAAATGTTCAGGCTGGGCCTAAGAATTGAAATCCGGATGTCACTATGTATCTTGTGATGATAAGAATCAAGCCACCCATAATTCTAGATGGGAAATATCTCTACACATGTATGATCCATACACAGGGGGGTATTTTCCCATATTTCATAGTTTTTCTCATGATATAGGGTTTGTATGTCACTACATGTCCTATTAGAATGGGAACCAATCCACACATAGTTCTCAAAAAACTCCCTATGTAGACCGGACCCATATATAGGGAGGAGGAATGTTTCCTAAAATAGACTAGTAAATAGGACCTTAATTGGATTCCCCTACATTGATTTTGTTTGTATGAAGGGGAGGGGGATGAATGGTTGGATTTGATTTCATACTCCAAATACAACTTCTCTAATTTAACATAATATAAATTGGTTTCATTGTCCATATGTATTGTATGAGGGACACCAAATCTGATGATGATGTTAGATTTCAAAAAGCTGCAAATATTCCTTGCCCTGACTTCTTTGAGGGGGTATATCTTTGGCATTCTTGGATCATAATTTAGTTATAGTAAATATGTACGCAAACTGATTGGCTGTAACAGATAGGATATGGTCCCATGATGTCTATTCCCCATATGTAAAATGTAAAAGAGTACTTGGATGTGTAAAGAAACTTCAGAGGTTGATGATTGAATTTGGAATGAACCTGAAAATAATGACACATTTTGGTGAATTTCATGTAGTCTTGCGTTATGGTAGGCAAGTAGTACCCAAGCCTTTATATTTTGTGAGAAAATCTGAGTCTTGACTGGTGAGCGCCATAGGATTCAGTGTGCACTTCCTTCATGACATCAACATTCTTTTCTTTATCAAGGCACCTGATAAGGACCCCATCAAGTCTACACTTATAGAGAAAATTTTGGTGATTCATGTCGTCATATAGAACAATGTTAATTGTTCATCTTTGAATTTTATCTTTCTCGGATTTGTCCGGTTGGATCTCCCCATTTTGAAGGTAGTCAATAATGGGTGTCATCCATCTGGTGGTCGGACCGTATGGTTCAGGGATGGTACTAGCTTCATTGATGTCCTCTATGTAGGCTTGAATGAATGGTGAGACCATCTAGCGGTGTTCAATGCTGATGATTGTTTCATCCCACTCTGAATTGACTAGAGTTGTGGTTGTATTTTCTAGTGCATAAGATTGATAATTTTGTGACTGTAGGATGTGAGTCAATGTTGGATCCAAAGGGAATTCCTCCATTAGTCCCCAGATGTGGTTTTGAATGTGGACTAACTCTCCCTTTTATAACATAATCATCGTTAACATGTTTAATGACCAATTCAAAATCACCTTTTATCTTCAAGTGATTTACTTGAACATAAATTTCCAGTTCTAACCCAGTAATGAAATCCTGATATTATGCTTCATAGTTCATGAATCATTTAAATAGTATGGAAGAGTAAGGAAGGACATAATTTCCTAGAGAAATGAGGAAGACTCCCAACCCTACTTCATTGATCCTAGGGTTTTCCATCCTCTTCCCTTTCAAACTTTTGGATGCACTGTCAAAATACATCTCCCATACCTAGGGGGCCTATTGAATAGAGAAAACCACTTCATTGGGTAGTTCATCATCCAATGAATTCATTTCCTCAGAGCACTCGGTTTACCAAGAAATCCTGTAAAGGAAAAATGATTTAGGCCCACTACTTTTAGGTGTGGTCCCCTCTTGTGGGTCTACCCATGGACCACAAACCCATTTAAAACAGGGTCACTTTCTATATTTGAAAATCCTCCTCTTTCTCCTGACCAGCACCCATTCTGATGGGGGATTTTGTGGGATTCTAAAAATTTTACATATGAGAAGGGGAAATTTTCATTAATTTTGAAAATGCTAAAAACAAACCCATAAGAATAATTTGATGAAAATTTTTCAAAATGGGTGATCCATGAAGGATGGGTTGATCCAGAAAAGGGAAAACGCTTTATAGACTATCGCTTCACATGGAATTCTATCACCTTATCAATAAAATAGTTTGTGGGATGACGTTGACCACTGACACCCATGAACGGAACCAAATCATTTGCGAGGTCGGATTGTAATTTTTGCTTCTACTAATAAATGTACCCCATGAAAAAAACCAAATCATTTGTGGGGCCAGATTGATATTTTTTCCCTCAAAAATGACAACACGTTTTTAATGAAATAGTTCATAGGATGAGACAGAAATTTGGTTCCCACAAACAATTACAAATACATTATGGATTTGTATGGTGATTTATACCCCCACGAATGACTTCCCCATTGAACGAAATAATTCATGGGTTGGGGAATCCTACATGGGCTCTTGTAAAATAAGATCTTCTCCCCACTGGATGACCATCCATGCTAGTATCAGATCCCTCCATTATTCTATAAAAATAACCTAAGGGGAACAAAAAACGGAGACGAAGAGATGGAGAGATGGAGAAAAGGAGGTTCGAATGAGATAAGTGAGGAGAAAATTAAAAGAAAAATCAGAGCCTATGCGATTAATTGAGAGAGATCCATAAATTCACAGCAGGTAAATCCACCACATAACATTAAGGTGGAAATTAAAATCATTCAGGAGACCATGAATGTAAGTGCCCAGTCAGGGTAGTTGTATCATTGAGAGGAGGAGGGGTGAATTAGTAATAACTTTTTCTTTTATGTTTCTTTCTTAAGAAACAACCATCATCTCCTATTAAATATTAATTTCCCTAATGAAAAAAAAATCAGACACGCATCCACAGGAACACAGGAATTACTAGGTTCACTGTTCAAAAAGAATACCTATGTCCTTGGTATGGTATGGAAGTGATCTAATACCAAAAAATCCACTCAAAAAAATCATTTTTTGTGGAATACAATGAGTAGGATATTCCCTTAAACTCATGTAGAACTATGTAAACAATCCAATAGTGTGTTTTCTCCTTTAATCACAAATGATGTAATACAATGTATTTGTAACACGACATGTTACAATGATTCTTTATCAACTTTCACAAAGATAAAAATTTATAACAATTATTCACTTTCTTACCTATAAGATGGTAAAAACTTCCTGGAATTTATAATAAAACATAGTCTGAATTCCTAGTATGATTCCCAAGTCTGATTTTCTCAACACAATAATATAACTCCATCAGAATATGATTGAGACAATTATGAACCACTTCTATTCTGAGTTTAGAAATCCTAGTCTGATTTTCTCAGTTTTATTTATCAATATGAAAATATATGTCTTCCAAATACAATTGATACAATTCTAAACACTTTATAATCCAGTCTAGAAATGCCAATATGATAATCCTACCAGTTGAATACGATAATCCTGATAAATACGATAACTATCTAAATATCATAATCAACTAAATATGATGATCAACTGAATATGTTCTCATTTTTCTCTTCTCCTTTTTCTTCTGTCCACCAAGACTTCTTCAAAAAAATCAGGAAACCCTTCTTCTCTCTATAGCTCTTCCTTCTCTTTACTTATCATGAATAGTAATTTCATCAAAAAAGTATGATTTACTTTTCTCCTTTTATACTCACCCCAAATGTGGTTTGGGTGGGATTACTGAAAACTTTCCCGCTCAACCAAATTACCCGAATTTTAATGTTTCTGTAAATTTTAGGTACATCATGATTTCATCAATATTTCTCAACTCTTCACATTTCTTCTCAATTCTTCTAAAATATTCTAAACACTTCATTCATCTTCTAACTTCTTTCAGAAACACAAAAATGATTATGATTTCCCATTCTGATTTCTTCAGTATGATTTCTTTTTTACGATGGTCCATACCAATTACAGATATGAAGAAATAGAAAGTTTTGATCTTCTTAGAAAACTCCACTCTAATTATTCATTTTGATTATTCATTCTGATTTACCGATACATTTTTTCATTACTTTTCTCTACACCAAAATTATTGAAACAAAACATCTTCTTCAAAATTCAAGATTCTCGTTTCCAGCACTTTTGTACCTCCTTAAAGATCTCAGAAGTCCAATTCCAATTCTGATTATGATTTTTCTCATTACGATGAAGAAAAATGTAAATCAATAGATTCTTATTCATCTCTTCTCTTGATGCATTCGAATGATAAACAAAGTAATTCAACCTTTTGAAAATGGTTGACTACATTATTGATTAATATCTGAATTTATTCTTCTTGTGGCCACCACATAATTTTTTTTTATTTACATTCATCTGTCCCAAATAATTATTCCTCTAATGATTACGATGGTGTACCAAGTACAATTCTCCAGTATCAACAACTTCAGATTCAAAAACTTCTTTCTCTTATGAATACGGTGTAATGAATTTTCAGAACAAACAATTCTACCTCTAATGAATACGATGGTATACCAAATATAATGGATCGATATTCAGCAACTTCAACTTCAGAAACATCCTTCATTCAAAAACTTATTCTTGTATCATGACTTCCTTCATGAATTTGAATGTGTTAAATATCATATTTATCATAATCTGAATTTTAATGGAAATTATTGTAACTTACCATTCCTCTAGAAACATATTTCTTTTCGTCTAAGCCCGAATATGATTGACATGATTACAATCAGACTGGATAGGATTTACAACATCTCTTTCACTTCCCCTTTCTTACACCAATCTATCATTACAAGTATTACAGAATAATTATTATTTATGATAATTCCAAGGTAAACAAAGTATCGTCACATTTGTAATGGAAAATATTAAAATATCCAATTCCTTTCATACCAGACCCATGGAGAACCCAACAAACCTTTCCTTCTAAAAAAACTCTTCTAAATATGATAAAATTTATTAAGCCGTGTGAGTTTGAATTTATGAATACATTTTTGAGTCATAATTACTGAATATGATTTTTGATTTTGAATTATTGAATATGATTTTTTTAGTCCGAATTCATAAAAATGATTTTGAGTCAGAATTCCAGAATACGATTTCTGAGTTATATCACCATGTTTTACAAAGTGCGGTGATTCATTTCATTTGACATTTACTTGACAACAAAAGACAACAAACATCTTCAAACTTCCAAAAACCTTCTCCAGTAGCTTCTGAATTTTCATCAACATATTTTTATCAACATCCCAATATGATCCATCTCAACATCCCAATAAGATCTATCGTATTCACTAATTCTGATGTGTTGGATCTGATTCTAATGATTTTGATTGTTCTAGATCAGATTAGAAACTTTATACACACACCCTTCTTAAATAAACATTTTTTTCACCTTTTCAACATATATTCTTTAAAAAACATAATTAACATATTTATCTATTGACAATAAATGAAACCAATACACAACTTGGGCCTAATAATCTCCCCATTTGGGTTTGTTGTCAAAACTCACTTCAACTGCTTAAACCAATTCAATACAATAAGTTGTATTGTTTTATTTTCTCACTTTTTCTTCTCTTCATTATTTTTTTATCCCCCTACTTCTTTCCTCTCCCCCTATTGAAAATAAAATCCAAAGGGTCCATCATGATAAGTTTCTTTCCTAACTGAAAAATTGTCTCATTTCAAAAGGTTGTAACTTTTCATCTTAAAAACTTGAAACTCTTATTCTGGGTAACATAAGTATAACATGAGTTTCTTAGAAAAGATCCATTAACTAAAAAACTATATGTCTATGTTAGAGAACCCAGTGTAGAAAACAAGAGTGTATAATCAAGGTTATCAGTGTTGTCCATAACACAACTTTCATGTAATACCTTAACATGTTTCCTTAAACATTATCATTTCTGGGGAAATCTTGAAAATAATTTATTTAAGATAAAAGTAACATTCACCCATATCAACAAAAATATAATAAATTTTAGGTGTATAAAAAAACTTTCAAACCAAAACATCTGTATCCTCAGTACTTTCATTTGGAAGAATAGTAAGTGACTTGTCACCACTAGAATTAATATTTCCACTCTTTTAATTACCATCAAGTTAGTACAAGTGTAAAAGAATAATTTGGGAATAAGTAAGATCCTCGATTGTTTATTAGAAATAAAAATTAGACTGAGAGTCTTATCTCATTCTTGACTTTTTCTTCTTTTTCTTAGTTTTTTTATTAGATGTGCTTTGTTTCTTATGTTCATCCTTCTAAGGTTTTGTATCAAATTTATTCTTATCTATAGAATATTCTGATGAGGATTTTGAATTTAATTCATATTTATTAAAAACTTTGTTACAATAAGATTTTAACATTTTATCCGTGTTTTCCTTTTGTTCAAGAAAGATATTTGAACAAATTTTGATATCATGCCCCTCTTTCTCACATCCCTTGCATATTTTCTAAAATTTAAAATCAAAATCTATTGACATATTTTTATCAAATTTTATTATATCTTAAGAATTATATTTCTTCCTATATTCTTTCACTAATTTTTTTACTTCCTCTAATTTAATAGCCGTGTCAACATGTTATGGATAGATAAATGAGAACTCTTTCTTTTCGAACCCAACAGATCTATTTTTCTTAATTCCTAAACATCTAACTTTAGATAATTGTTCAGAAACTTTTTTTGTGATGGTAACAAAACAATATATTCTTTATACATATGTAGATGTTTCTCACATCTTTACCTAATTGTTTCTAGAGGTAGGAACCTATTTTTAATTTTCACACTAACCTTGTCATGTTTCTTCCAAACATCCTTCTCAGACTTCTTCCCTTGAGGGGATTGAACCCCCCTTAAAATTTTCCTTATATAGATTTTGTAATAGTTTTAATATTATTGGATGAATAAAAACATGTTATTTCTATGACGAAATCCACTAAAATACTAGTAGTATCCATAGAAAGATTATTTTCTTCTGTAACTTCCATATTGATATGAGTTGTGAATATGTTTCTTAGTATCCTTCTTAATAGAACTTTCTTGATCACCAAATTTTCTATTTTCAATCGAAACCTTCATATCCAGCTTGATTTTATTTTCATCATTATAGGAACTAGAAGTAATAGAAATTTTTTAGACACATAATGTATAGTAACTTCTGATTTCCAAACTTTATTGGTCTTGGCCACTTACATAGCTTTCTTGGATTTATTATTCTCAGAAACAACTTCATCATTCTTATCAACCTATCATGGTAACATTTGTTGATAATTCTCAGGTTTCTCCTAATGAGATCTTTCACAAATTGTTTAGATAGATTTTTTGAAACGTATATCTTTCTATTAATCTTTATAAAGTTTTTTTTGGAAAAGTTCCAACTCTTTTTTTTTAAAGGTTGGGGCCTAAGACTCATTTTATTATTAAATCAAAGAAAATACCACTTTTAACTAGGTAGAGGGAGACCCATTACATAGCCTGAAGGCCCAATGGACATGTATCCCATTACATAGCCTGTAGGACCAATTTTTTGGACCAAGGCCCATTCTGTGAATAGTAACCCGACTGCTATAGTACCTACCGCTGCTACAGTTCCCTGCTGCCACTACAGTATCCTACCACTGCTACAGTACCCACCATTCAACATTACCACTCCTGCTACAGTACCGCTACAACACTATTACAGTACCCACGCCCAATGGATTCTGAACACTATAATTCTTTCTTTCTTAATAGATTTTTCAAGTCATAAATCTCTTCCATCATCTTGGATTTCTCATCAGAAATACATTCTTGATTTTTTTTGAATATTTTTCATTTTCACCTTCCTAAAATCCTTTTCAAGTCTCTTAATCTTCCAAAGATTTTATTTCAATTCTTCTTTGAGATGATATTATAATTGAGTTTCTTCTTATTCAAAACTACTGCTTTTGAATTATTAATTGTTAATTTTTTCAATGAATTTATTCACCCCAATATGATCAATAGATTTTTGGATTCATCTTAACTTTATTATTCTTTAGAATGACTACTTTGACTGCTATAAAAACTTTCCACGTTAACTATTTCAATAAACATGTTCTCTTCAACACTAGTTGTATCCTCCTCACTATCACTGCCCATAGAAAAAATGTTTATCCTTTTGGATTTGGAGAACTTATTATCTTCCCTATTGGAATTTAATTTTTCTTTATTACCCTTTTTCTTCTAAGATATTCCGGTACTTCTTTCTTATTCTTCACTTTTTCCTTCATCACCTCTTTGAGAACAATTGGAAACAAAATTTCCAATGGCTCCAAATCCAAAATATTTTAAGGTAAGTTTCTCTTTATACCTTCCTATACCTCCATTCAATTTTTTATAAATAAAGGATAAAATTTCATCAACTTATTTACATACCTCATATTCATATATAGAGTTAAAAACATCATGTAATGCCCCATCCCCAAAAACCTGGTGCTAGTGTATTATTTTAATACATTAACATCATTACAAGGAAATAAATATCAAAGGACCGATCAGTTTTGTTGTCTTGGAAAGCGATATTACATACATGATATGCATAATACATTGGGAAAACAAAATAAAACATAAAACACAATAAAATAAAATAAACTCTATCCTTGAATGCTTATTAAAATATTTATTATTCATAACTGTGGAAATGAAACATAATAAGGGTTAGATCAAAATGCTCAGTAAGGGTAAATAAAATGAATCAATAATAAATAAATGAGAATAAATTAACATGGAAAGGTAAATAACTGATAACACTTTCCATTTAAATAACTAGATAATACAAAATCAATATTTAAAGGTAATAAATATAATCACATGTCATTAAATCAATTAAATAAAAATGAAATGAATCCATAGATATATTGATGAAAAATATCATGGATGGATAATAACTAAAAATAAATGAGATCAATGATTTATTAATGGAATTAGTGTCCAAGGTACATGAAAACTTATATTGTCAATACCTTTCACAAGATGGTTTAAAACTACAGATAGAAACCTGTTTAATTTGGCTAACTTCTTGGCCTCATGAGAAACTGGTGATGCATCGAGGAGATATATAATGTCTGAGTTCCACTCATCATTACCAGTCCATATAATTACTAATATATAATAATAAAAATAAATATTATGCCTTATGAAATATCCATATTGAATAAAAAATATAGAATTATAAAAAATTTCCCAAATAATCAAATAACAGTCAAAGTAGACATCGTATGTAAAATGATATAAGGTTTAGGAAATAATAATATCCATTGTGTGAGAATATGGATATTAAAGTAAAATTATAATGAAAAATTATTAAAATAATGTGATAGTTTTAAGATAAATTTAACAATCACAAAAGGGAGTGAGATCACATAGATAATAATTAAGAACATTCTTTAGGAGAATAATATTTAAACATTCCAAAGAATCTCATACCACTTTGAAACATTAGAATCATAATATCTATAAAGGTATGGCATTAAATGAAACTTATAATATCATTAGAATAATTTGAATCATGATATAACATGAAAGAGTTATTATGTACACCAAATAAAAGTGAATTGTGCATAATAACAAATAAGTCTCAATGGTGTGTAAATTAAGACGAAATTCCCTTACCTTATCCTTCCTTTTGTTGTGTGGTATTTATCCTCCTTTATAGTGGTTTAAAATATGCTACTAACTTATAACATAACCATAATAATTTTTATAATATAATATATCATCTTATAATGTCTCATTACATATTTGTTAACAATCATTCATTATTTTCACTATTTCGGGTGTTAATTTCCTAGTTTTCTCAAGTATGTTTTGACTTATTATTTGCTTCTCCAATTAATTATATCACAAGTTAATCATCTCCAGAATGTAAAACATGAATTAATTTTCTTATATATTTGATACATATTTATTTATAATAATCTATAATGTTTAGAGATAAGAAATGAAATACACCATTCATGGAGATGGTAGGTCGTATGTTTTCACAAACACTACTTTCATTTCATTGTTGTATTAAAATAATTAAGGGTAAATGATATATGTATATTATAATTAAAATATAATATCTATGTTTTATATGTTATGTAGTTTTATTAATAAAATCCTTTATACAATCCATGTATGGAATGAATGAGTCACATTGCTTTAAAGGGGCAGTAGTCCATGCTTCCTCAAAAAAATTATAATATTTACACAAGATAGAAAGATTAAAGGTATGTTATAAATAAAAATTACATAAGTATAAAGAAATTATAATTATCATATATATCATATATAAACATAGTGTATAACATAATTTCCACCATGAGAAAAGGTAAAGGAAAAATGAACAATCATCATTTCATGTGGCAGTAGTTCACCGTATAAAGAAATAGTATGGTTGTTACCCATTAGATAGAGGTATGTGTATGTATTGGTAGAAATAATAACATAACAACATCCTAAAATATTTAGGATACTATTTTTGTTTTTTAATCATGTAATAAGAAGATTATAGGGAGTGGAGAGGCAAATGAATGAAAAGAGATCGTTGGAAAACATTACCTTAAAATTCAGTAAATCCTTTTGGTTTATTCCAAAGGGATTCCTTGGAAGGATTTGTGTCCAAAGGGAGGATTAAATGTGTAGGGGAGTGATTTTAAGAAGTTATTTTGTTAAATATTGGTCGAACATAGGTGTTTTGAGAGGTTTGAGGAATGAGGAGAAGTGGTGGCCTTTTATAGTGGAGGAGGAGTGTCACTCTTGTAATATTTTGACAAAGAAATTATTCCCACATTTTTCTTGTCGCAATTGGATCCAATAATAGATACAATTATATAAAAGTAAGTATAGGTTATAAATATTTCTATCTAATATCTTTTGGACAATTTTATAGGTCGTTTTGGGCCTTAAGGTTAAGGTTTAGTCCCTTATTAATCATAATTTAGCCTTAATCATTGTAATTAATTTTAATTACATTCAGTAATAATTTTGGTAGAAAACTAAGATGGAATTACTAGATATTATAAATTATTAATATTACAAATATATAATCCATTTTTACAAATTTTAATCATATAATTGGAGGAAATTAATTTAAAATTCAACTCACGGGTGGGACGAAAATGCGTTTTTTAAAGTAAAAACATCTGAAAGTTTGTAATGTTTTTATAATAAAATTCAAATGAAATTGATTAAAATGGATTAAATTTTATAAATTTATAAAAATATTATATAATTAAACCTTAAAAAAAATTAAAAATAGAAATTAACCTTATAAATAAATTATATGAAAAAGAAGTTTTGAACTAAAATTCGGTATTTTAAACTATTCATTAAAAACTAAAATGTTTCAGAAAATTATCAAAACTTCACCCTAAAATAATTTTTATGTTTATATTACAAATATGAAGTTTATTTTGACATATTAAAACAATTAAATTGTCAAAATTAAGATTCAAAATGGTCCATCCATTAAAAGGTGGTAAACTAATTTAATAAAAATATAGTATTTTATACATAAAATTGGGTTTTTTATCTTAATCCTATCAAATATTTTGAATGAATATCAAAAAAATCATTGAATATAATATATATATATATATATCACATTAGTATCACTCAATAATTGTAATTAATTTAATTTATTTGGGTATAATATCTTTGTGAGTATAAAAATAATAAGATTTTCCTTTATATTCAATCGGCTTTCATATTCATTTCAAATTAATTCATAACCAATGAAATAATTTTATAATTTTTTAAACCATAGGTTTGAATAATATAGTTAATTATATTCATAACCACTAATTTAATGGAGCATTTTAGTCTTATTATATTAAATAATAATATATTATTGTTCTATTAAAACTTATTCTTGCGTGTAATGTAAGCTTTCGAAGAAAGTCTCTCTTGCATGTTACACAAGATAAATCAATGTTTCATACATTAAAAAATATATAATATATCAATATTAAATATATTCTAATGTATCAGGGTATTACATCCCCTTACATACTTGGTGTCTCATGTCTTTCATTCTCTTGAATATAAGGTTCTAACTTTAGAATTATGGAGTGTTACATTTTCCCCACCTTAAATAAATTGTTTCCTCGCAATTTAAAATTGAGTTCAATGATAGAGGGATTGAAAATAAACTATTTTTTAAATACCCACTTCATAAAAAATTTTAATATCACAGATTCAAAATAAAAGAGAAAGGAAATTAAAATTATCACGTAACTATGTTATGTAGTATGAGAACATAGTTGCAAAATGGAAACATGGATATAAAGGAGAAATATAACAATTAAGTTATGATTGAGAGTGCTAGAGAACATGGTTAGGAGAAATTTAACAATTAGAAATCTCTAAATCCATGATTATCTAAGGTCCATTTGATTCATCAGAAATGAAGGTATTAGGACAACATTTTTGGTTTCAAGATCATTTTTCCTAGAGTTAAGTAATTCTTTCACTCTATAAGAATATAATTAAATATACTTAGTACATTTCTATAGGAAAAATATTATCCTTTCCTCATTCCATGAACTATTTCTACTTTATATCTTAGAAAAATTTTCATCATATGGTGATTTAATTTATCAATCTCTAAAACCACATCCAAAGATCAACTTAAGCCATTTCATAAATTATTAAATTTTCAAAAAATATTATGATCTAACACTTTAGAAATATGGTCACCGAATTTCCAAAAATGAAATTATCATTATACTTTAATTAACATGAAGAATATCTAATTTTTCACATTCCAAATAAGTGAATAACTTCATCATGTATCCTCTTAAAATATGGTAATAACTCAAATTATCATATAAACCTTATTGGAAGCATGAATTCTTCCTTATTCATTAATTAAGACACATGTTATTGGATATATTCCTTAAATACAAATGATTTGTAAACTTCATCAGTGATGGAATAGACCACTATTCAACAATTCCTTAATCAATTCCAAGGTAGTTAGCACTTGTCAAAATCAATAAATTATTCAAAATTATCTCAACATAAGGAACATATTAAAGGTAGTATTTACCTCAATCACGTGTTTAATAAAAAGTATAACATTCTACTGAATAACTTTCCATTTTACCATTCAACATATGATCTCAAATATTTATTGAAATTTTACTACAATACAATCCTCATATATTTCATAAATCATATGATCGTAAGTAAAATAATTTTATGACATATTTCTTAGATATCAAATATATAATCTCATTAATCATTCCACATCGGTTGTGTGACTAAGACAAAAAGAATTTATTATTTCTAACTTTTCACATCAGTTATTTGTAACCAACATGCAAAGATGTATGTATTGATCTATCACATTTGTTATTCTATAACTGACATGATAAATGATGTATCCCACTTTAGCATGTCGGTTATTCTATAAATGATGTGATAAAGTGAATTTTATACATCAGTAATAGAATAACTGACATTATAAAGAAAATTTCTTTTCTTTATCACATTGGTCATTCTATAACTGATGTGACAAATATAATAAAATTTTATTTATCATGTCATTTATGTAATAACCAACATGATAAATCATTTAAAATTTTATGAATTCCCATTTTGATTAATTGCGGTATTTTTTAATCAGGTGATGAAAAAATCAGTTCTCTCTCATGTGGAAACCATGAAATTGTTTATTTGATCTCACGGCCACCAACTTCATTTTCCGGCTTCATTCATCCTCTTTTTCATTGTTTCATCTATCTGATCAAATCACAACTCTCAATTAATCCTCACACCCCTCTCTTTCGGTCGTTCAATTGCACAGATTCCATAACTCTATGTTTTTCGATTTCATTTACTAAAATATTGCATTAACATATTGTTTAATCTTCTCATGTTATATCATTTCATCCATAGCTAGTACATATAATTTTCTTCATAAAATAGCATCATTTTCTCTTACAAGCTATGCTTTATTGTACTTTGGAATGTTCGTGAATGTTCCTTGATAATTGTTTAATGGATGAACAGTGATGGGTTTTATATGTTTTATGAAATAATTTATCATTAACAAATGATTTTTAGTTTTAATTTCAATCACAAAATTCATTTTTTAAAATTTTATTGGTCATATAGTCTCATATTTCATTCTCTTGTTCCATAGGATTTTCATTCAATTTGATGGGTTCTGTTATATAGATATATACATACACACAATATATTTCACCATGTTATATTATCATGTTTAATTTACAACATAGTGTCTTATAAATTATAGAGATTTCATAGGAAATATTAATAAATACTTCAAAGAGAGTATCTTATACCTATGGTGATATATTTAAATTGTATCATATGACCTAATTCATCATTTTAAATTTGTGTTTCATTGAGTATTGTTCCTCACCCCATGAAATCCACATATATCACTAATGTTATGGTAAATTATATAAGATGATTTCAATGTGGAAACCACTGAACATTATTCATATACCACACCTCATAGAAATATGTTAAACTATAGTGTGACATAAAATGTGAGTGAATTATTTTATGGATTCAAGGGTTTTATTCCTATGTATTGATTTGTATATGAGTTATATTGACACAAAAAATTGTGATGGGTTAATAATACATCACACAGTGGATGGTGATTTATTTTTACATAGTGATTTTCAGTATTATTTCTCAAAAACAATATCATTAAAATGTGAGCGAATTATTATAAAGAATTAGCTGAGTTAGGGTAATTTCATTAAATGTATGAGAATTAGCACATATTTTTTATCCCCACACCAATTTCATTTTCATTCCATATGGTTTCCTAACTGAATCTATTGTCGAGACAAAACATACAACCTTGATTAATGTGCATATCTAATATCCCAATGAGTATTTATATTAGATGTAAAAATTTAGAATAACTATATTTTCTTTTTAAAATTATTTCCATGTATATATTTTTATGATTTACCATTTATATTTAAAATTATATTCCATTATTGTATATAATTAATAATTTTAATTTAAAAATAGGCATATATATGTGTTATATTTCAAAAGTGTGTTACTTTCAAATTATGACATAATTCACATAAATATAAAGTTGGATTATCTAAATATATTTTATTTTTTAAATTATTTCCATGCATATATTTTTATGATTTACAATTTATATTTAATATTATCTTCAATTATTGTATAGAATTAATAATTATAATTTTCAAATACGCATATATTTGTTTTATATTTCAAAATTATGTTACTTTCAAATTATCGAATATTTCATAAAAATATAAAATTGGATTATCTCACTATATTTTATTGTTTAAATTATTTACATGCATATATTTTTATGATTTATCATTTATATTTAAACTTATCTTATATTATTATATAAAATTTATAATTATATTTTTCATAAACGTGTATATTTGTTTTATATTTCAAAATTATGTTACTTTAAAATTATGGAATATTTCACATAAATATAAAATTTGACTATTTTAAAAATATATATATATATGTATATATTATTTTTTATAGGAAATAATGAGTCAAATTTGGATTACAGAACATCAAATGAGTGATGAATAAAAGGAAGGTATTGATGATGTTTTGGAATGTTCTAAATGAAATGTTTCAGAAAAAGACATGTTTTCTATCCAATATTGAAATGTTTTAATATTAATAAGTTTAAAATTATAAAGATAAAATATCATTTAATTCTTAATGGTTTTAATCCAAGTTACAAACCTTATATTTTCTAAGGTGAAAATGGACTGAATTTTAGATCTATTGATGATGATGCTTTGCAAGATGATAACTCTGATGAAATTAAAGAAATGATTTTTGATATTAAAGCAGAGGAAATTGAGAAGGAACCGAAAATTGAGCATCTATATGGTGATGTTGAAAACCTATTTCATCCGAATTATAAGTATATTATAGTTTTATCATTAGTGTTATGATTTATTAACTTGAAGAAGAAACATAGGTAGAGTGACAAAAGTTTTACTGATTTTCTACAAGTTTTGAAAGATATTATTCCTAAAGACCATGATATTCATGATTCAAATTATAAATAGAATAAAATACTATACCTGATGGGATTAGGGTACAAAAAAACACATTCATTCCCAAATGAATGTGTTCTATATATGAAGCAATATGAATTTTTTACAGAGTTTCCTAAATGTGGGACATTATGCTATAAGTTGAAAGAAAAATCACATGCTAATTTAGAGGTTACAAATACCCCTACCAAGTTATTTTTGTATATTACTATAATTCCTCATTTGAAATGTTTATTTTCTAATTCACACGATGAAAAATGGTTAATATGGAATGTTGATGAGTGGATATGTAATGGAAAAAGTTCATCATCCTACTAATTTTCCATAGTGGAAGAAAATTGATCACTAGTTTCCTACATTAGGAAATGAAGTTAGAAATCGCATACTTGGATGGTGCACAGATGGAATGAATACATATCAAATCCTTGGTATCACACATAGTTCATTGACTATTTATAGGTAATTTACAAATTATCTCTTGATTTTTATATGAAGTGAAAATATGTTATGTTGAGTTTAATGATATCTGGACCAAAATAACCCGAAAATGATATTGATGTTTTCTTGTCACCATTAATTTATTATTTTAAACTCTTATAGGAGGATGGTACTTGGGTCTATGATTATTATAAAATGGAATATTTTCAACTGCATGCAATGATTATGTTCACTGTAAATGACATCTCGAGGTATGGAAATTTTTCTGGATACAGTGTTAAGGGGAATAACATGTGTCCAATTTTTTAACAACAAACTTCATATTATCAATTGAATTATGGGAGAAAAATAGTATACATGGGTCATAAAAAGTTTTTTTCTATGGATCACTCTTATAGAATATTAAAAAAGGAAGTCAATGGCTCACAAAGAATTTTATATTTCTCCAAAACATTTATCCAATATTCAGTATTTTGAGATGATGTATAACTTGAATGGGACATTTGGAAAGACGCATAAATATGGAAATGATAGAAATATTTTGAAGAAACAGTCCATATTTTTTGATCTACCATATTAAAGATATCATGAGGTGAAATATAACATTGATGTCATGCACGTGGAGAAAAATATCTTTGAAATATTAATTGGAACATTGTTATATACTAAAGGAAAGTATAAAGATGGGTTGAATGCAAGATTAGACCTACTTTCAATGGTAATATTTTTGGAATTAACTCCCACTCCTGATGGAAGTCAAACATTTCTTCCCCTGGCGTGTCGTACATTATCCAAGAGGGAGAAAATTAGCTTTTGTTAATGTCATCATGATATCAAAGTGTTGTAGGGTATTCTTAAAATGTAAAAAAATTTGTTTTTATAAAGGATTTGAAGTTGAAAATTATGAAATATCAAGATTTTCACGTCATGATACAATGACTTCTACTTGTTTCATTGCATGGAATATTTCCCATCTGTGCCAGAAATACTATCATGAAGGTTCATTATTTTTCAATTCAATTTTTAATAAGGTGATTAATCTGAATTATTTTATCATTTTTTAAAATGAATCAATTTATATACATTCTCAGTTATAAATTTATTTTTCATCATCATTTTTTGACATAATGGTGCATTTAATGGTCCATTTGGTTCGAGAAATAAAGCTTCACAGACATTTATATCTACGTTGTATGTATCACTTTGAAAGGTATATGAAGATATTTAAGGGGTATGTTAAGAATCCATATCAACCTGAAGCCTCCATTATTGAAAATTTTATTTCTGAGGAGGTTGTGGAGTTTTTTACAAGCTACTTGTCTATGGTGGAGAACATTGGTTTTCCTCCATCTCTCCATGAACAAGTTAATTACGGGGGAAAGGGGATTTGTGGCTTTAAATTCAAATCTTTTTTAGGTGAACATATAAAGAAGGTACATTTATACATCTTTAATAGCATATATAATTCTCGACCATATATAACATTTCATATTAATGTGGTGAAACAATATCATCGAAAGAAGAAAGAAATATGGATTTTGAATGAGCATAACAAAAAAATTTCATGATTTAAAAAGACCATGCATGATAGATCAGATATATTAGAAACATTAAGATGGTAAGTGAGTGGTTCAAGTTCAAATGTGATAATATAGTCTGGTTATGACATTAATGTCTGTACATTTCATATGAAATATCAGGACAATAGAAGTGCAGTTCAAAATAGTGGTGTATTAGGGATCACAAAAGATATTTATTTTTCAAGTTCTAAAGAAAAATACCCAATTTATTCATCAAGTGCATATTATTAAGTTATTAAATAAATATGGGAGGTTGATTACATTAAATTTAAATTTACAGTGTTTAAATTCAAATGGCTTATTGGTAACAATAGTATCGGACACGATGAATTTGGAATGACACTTGTTAATATGAATAGATTGGAAGGCACAACTAATCCTTTTATAATGGAAACACATAAAAAATAAATTTTCAATGTTCATGATCAATCTGATATATAGTGGCCTATGGTTTTACAAGGAAAAAACAATATGTTGCTGATGTTAAACTTGATGAAGATGCTAATTTATGTGAGATCCCTACTTCCATGGAAATATTAATATAAAATAATGATGATCATGTTGTAGACATGGTTTGTGCCATAATAAATGATCATTATGATGGAATTTGGGAGAAAAATCCTTTATTACATTCCTAATATTATAGGTAACAAATGTTTATTTCTCATTTTCTTTTATAAATTTCATAAAATGTTAGATATGTTAATTTTTTTCTTTATTAAAACACGTATTAAAACTAATAAGTTAATATATTTGTTTAAATTAGTTTCGTTTTTTAGCTTACCGTGTTTTCCATTACGTAACTTATATATATATATTGATTTTCTTGAAATACAGTTATTTTAAATCTAATATTTTAAATAAAAAAAATATTTTATAAGAGTATATTCAAAAAATATTCTTTTTGTGTAAAAATGATTTATTAAGTTGAACCATTTTGAATATTCCTACACAAATTTTGGATTTTTTTATTCATTTACATGACATTTCATATATCATTACTATTGTTATAATTTAAGTTAACTATAAATAATCTTAATAATAATGTGTTAAGTATTATTTTACTTTTTTGTTTCATAATTTTTCATGTTTTTTATTTACATTATTATTGTAATAGTTGAATTTATATATTTGTGTACTAATTGTTTGTTGCTTTGATTTGAAGGACAACGAGTGATTAATCAGATGAACAAACACATACTTCTAGATATGATCATACTCATACCACTAGGGAGGAACAAGCACATTCTCCTCTTGATGATATCCATCCTTATATACAAGATTCATATACTCTCATAGAGACACAGAATATTTTGAGGGTTGGTAAACATGGTTGCACATGTTTACCAACATTATCAGTTGCTCACAGCCAGGACTAGAGGATAGTGGTATAATTTAATGATAATGATATTCCAAGATGTCCTAATGCAAAATAATTCAAGAGTTTTGTATCAATTCAGGGTAAAGGTAAATTCAGTATTTTGATTAATGATTGGAGAAGTGTTGACAAAGTAACGCTCTATCTGTTGTGGGATCCCATTTTGGTAACATCATTTGTTATTATTTTACTAATATTAAAATATTTATTGTAATATATGTTTTCCCCCTTATTATGAGATGAAATTTGATATACCTGAAACTAGAGGAGTTGGGATGAAATGTTTATCATTGGATTCTATGAAATGGAGGGATTTCAAATCAACCCTCACATATGACTTCATTTTTGGGCATAAACTACATCAGAATCCATTTGATATATATCATTTTATAGATGAAGACATGTGGAAATAATTTGTTGAAAGTATAAGATAGGAAGCATTTTTGGTAAGTGCAATGTATAATTTTAGTAGTTTTCATTTACTAATGATTTTATTATTGATTTATTATTCTTAATTTATAGAAATTTAGGAGTTATCATTAGGATATCCAATATAGAAATGTATACCCTCATACTTTATCCCAGGGAGGGTATACTTTATTGGAATAAAAAATGATGGATGAAACATTTCAAAAACTAAGACTTGAGTCTTCATGATCTGGAGAGGATGCCACTCTATCCCCCCTGGCTGGACTTGAGAAATGGAAGAGGTCTTATATTAGAAAAAATGGAAATATCTTATAGAATAATTGAGGGTTGTAGATGAGAGGATTGTAATATGTTTATTTTATTTTATTTATATATTTAACTTAATTCAATTATTTATATATTTTGAATCATTATAGATTTTTTCAAATAATTCATATAGGATTATCTTGTGGAGAAGAGAACACATGGGGTATTTATTGGTGAGGGGAGGCTGGATATTTTATCTATAGCATTGCAAAAACTCGAACACCCGGGTTGTGTATGAGGATACCTAGTAGGTGTATCGGTGAGAAAAGTGTTACCACGTTATTCATCTTCTGCAATGGAGGGTATTTATAAAAAAAATAGAATCTTTAGAGTCTCAAGTTTATAATATTAATGTGATGATGGAGGATAAAATCAGAGCATCGATATAGTCCATGTTTGTAGATATGAAATGAAAATTTCATACTGCAGCTCCCACTCCTCCACCTCCGCCATTAGCTCCCACTCCTCCACCTCCACCTAAAAAATCATCTTTTTATCCTACTCCTACACCCCCTCCTCCATAGATTCCTAGTTACTATGAGTTATATGTTAATGATCCCTAGTATCACATTGTTACGTATGGGATGATATTTCATATTGTAGATATCATTCATCATCAGCAGTTAGAGATATAAAATCATAAGGCCATTGTACATGATATTATAGATATATCAGCTGGAGTAATGATACCAATAGATGAGGTTAGTACAATTGGAAAAAGTATCAGCCACTTTTTAGTTCAGCCATCTAGACTTATGCAACATATTAACATAGAGGTTTGTTTCTATTTTATCTTTTATTTCATTTTTGTATTAAATTGGTTTTCACATTTTAAATTTAATATATTTATCTATTTATTTACAGGAATACTTTAAAGGTAAAGAAATATTGTATAGCCAACAATAAATACAAAGGGTTGTTACTTTAGATACAGATTCTAGTAGTCTTGATAGATTGTCAAGATATTCTAAATTTTTATTAGGTGATTATCAGATTCCAATTTAATCTGATTTTTGTGGGAATATAATAAATTTGGGGATTTTGAAAATTGATATCATGGAACTTGTAACTAGAGATATGTTGGTCATCAAAACGATGAATTTTTTTTCCTTATAGGTCTTAACATAAATCTTTCCCTGAATTTATTTTTACGAAAAATTATACTTATATTTGTTTTGTATTATGTATCATTATACAATGTGTAAGAAGAATGAGATGACATATTTTTATGGATTTATGGACCTACAGTTTATTTCACCTATAGCGAGGTAAATGACTGAAGAGGAAAGAACAATTTATATTGCTGCAAATATTTCAAGAGAATGTAATTATTCAGTGATGGATGTTTCCATATCTTCAAGCGTAGGTAACATTTATATCACAAACTGTTATATATTTTTTTAACATAATAACCACTAAAATTAAATTTTATTTTATATGAGTGGCCATTGGATGTTGGGTTTTTTTTAAGGGATAAGAAACATTTCTAGTTATGCTCTATCCATGGTGAAGTGAGACAACATTTTAAAGATGTATTGGAACTGTAAATTTGAATTTATTAATACTTGTTTATATTATAATGAATTGTAAATTTATTTCATTGGTAACATATTCTAAGAGGGGATGGAATTTATTTCTAGAGACCATACTGAAAAAGAGAGTCAAGATCAAATTTGTAAAAGTAAAGTTGAAATTTCATTTATAATTATTACATTTTAGATATATTATATAAAAATGTTATTTTAAATTGAAAAAATAATTTAAACATAATATTCATAAACAAGAATCCATCAAAGAATGAGGATATTATGTGTTAAGATTTATGTATGAAATAATTACAAGTGGAACAGTTACGAAGTTCAACAAGGCTAGATTTATTTATAAACTATTCCTTAATATTTCATTTGTTTTATTCATTATAAATTTTAAATACTTTCCTTTTAATTTGTATATTTTTTATGACTGTCACCCTTATATTTCAAAAAACCTCACACACTTAAAATTTTAATGGGAAAATCATTTTACAGGTTTGGTTGGATTTTAGATTGTTTTTAGTGAATATTGTAATATTGAATGTAGTAATTTTAAATGTTTATTTTATAGTTCTTTTGGTTAGATTTTAGTTTTTTTAGTTAAAAATGTAATTTTGGATGCTATAATTTTGAATGTGTATTTTCTAGTTTTTTTTTTCTTGTTTCATTTGGATTGTTGGTTTGGTTGGAAGTGGAGAGGAAGGTTTCAATGAAATATTTTAAAAAAATGACATCGGTTATAACATAACTGATGTTAAAAACCTATTTTATGGATTTACATATTGGTTATTTAATAAATAATGTAAAAAAACCTTCCTATAGAATCTTTTCACGACAGTTATATAGAAAATGACATGGAATAGGGTTTTTACGTCGATTATTAAATAACCAACATAAAAAATCCTTCTTGGAGAAGATTTTCCACATTGGTTATATAGAAACCAATGTGGTATATAGTATATGGTTTTTTTATCGATTATTAAATAATATATGTAAACAACCAATTCCATTATACATTTAAAATGTTCATTTTTACCCAAAGATAAATACATACTTACAAAATTACCTTTAATAACGATAAAAAATAACTGATGTAAAAAAGAAAAAAATTGATGATAAAATAATTTCAACACTAGCGTGTCAATAACATATGCTTAACCTTGATCCCTTGTCTTCATTGGAGGTATACTCCCTTGATTCTTGGGGAATTTGTTTTTGTAGCTCCCCATCTCCTTATAGTTGAACATTGAATAGCAATGTTTTTCTTTTTTCCTTTTCATTGTTTTTCTTGGGGATGCTTTTCTACACACCTATAACAAACTCCCAATCATTTCAATCATTTAACTAGGTGATTATTTCCATAGTTCTCACATTTTGGAAAATAATTCTTTACCTTTATCTTTTTTGATTCATTCCCTTTTTTCATGGTGTTCAATAGACCTCTTCTTCTATTGGTTTTCGTTGAATCCATAGGACTTGGAGAATTATTTCTTTGTCTTGATAGCAGATAAAACTATTTCATTGTATGAAGAAAAATTATTAGAAACCAGTGCCCTTCATATATTTGGCTTAAGTCCTTCAAATAAATGATCAATATTACATTCTATATTGTGTATGAAATCCATAGCATACCTTAATAACCTGAAAAATGTTTATTCATAATCCACAACACTTTATTCCTCCTTTTACTTTAAACTAAGGAACTTCATATTCATCTCAATTTGTTGATCATAAGGAAAGTATTTATCAAGTAATGTGTCCTTAAAAGTTCTATATTCCATGAGTTAAATTTCCTTATTCCTCCCTTATATTCTAGATTATAGACCACCACTGGCCAACATTACCTTGGAGACAATAGATCAAAAGTGTAACATTTTTATTTTCACTGCATTCCAAGGTAGTAAATATCTTCTCTGGATACTTAATCCATTTATTAGCTACAATTGGATTACCAGTCCCACTAAAAAATGGGGTACTCTTCTGTATAAAGAGATCTAGTATAGAATATTATCTCTATAGAATATTTTTCTCCATTTGGGAAAGGTTATTTTTCATAATCTTGCAAAGCTACCCTAGTATATCCATAACTTTCTCAGTTCCAATACCACTTGTATTTGTTTCCTCAGTTGGTAAATCTTTACATTTTCCATGAGTAATGATAATATTTTCCATTATAGGAACCATTTCTAAACAATGGAATATAATGGATTAGATCATAAAGTTATGAACTTCGTATAACTCTAAACATGGTAAAAAACATAACAAAAATTTATGAATCGTGAATCCTAGAATCATAGACTTTGGTTACTTTTGGGAAATCATTAATCTCAAATACTTCATAATGTTAGGTAAAGAGAATGTGAATTATTAAAATCATATCCCCAAGGAGTGTCAAACCAAGTGTGTAGTGAGGTCCATTTTCATGTACCAGGTTACATTGGGTTATCCCCAACACACCTTGTCAAAGTTGTTACTCCTAGGTACATATCTTCCCAAAACGCATCCACTTATAGTATCTAGACATGGTTGTATTGTAGCGAATACTCATATAATCTGTCTTACTGAAATTATAGGTTGTCCTCCTATACTTATCATAAATTTATATCTTTTTCTCTCTAATCTACTTTTTCTAAATCTAGTTTCCAATGTTATTGTTAAAATTTCTTTGATATCAATTGTAACGCCTCGACCCTATAATCCCAGAGCTAGTGCATTATTTTATTACATTGGAATTATTTAAAGGAAAAAATCTTGAAGGACCAATAAATTTAGTAGTCTTTGAAATCCATATTACATACATGATACCCATAATACATTTTGAAAACAAAATAAAAAATGATACACAATAGATTGAAATAAACTGCATCATTTAAATCTTATTCAAATATTTCTTCTTCATGACCTAGGGAAATAAAACATAATAAAGGTGATCTGAAAGTATTAGTAAGGGTGAGTAAAATGAAATAAATAATAAATTAATGATAATAAATTAAAATTAAATTGTAAATAACTGATAACACATTCCATTCAAATAACTAGATAAGGGAAAATTAATATGGCAAGGTAAGAAACTGAAACACATTCCATTTAATCAATGAAATGAAAATTGAATGTATCCATAGATATGTTAATAAAAAATCCCATGGATTAATAATAACCAAAATTAAATGATGGAAATGATTTATTAATGGATTTTATGTCTAAAGAACTTGATAACCTATATCGTAAATGCCTTTCACAAGAGAGTTTAAAACTAATGATAGAAACCCATTTAATTTGGCTAACTTATTTGTATCACGAGAACCTATTGATGCATGGAAAAGCTATAAAAAGTCTGGGATCCATTCATCATTACCAGTCCAAATAATCCGTCATAAAAATAATCAAAATAAATAGTACTCCCTATCAAATATCCATATTGAATATAGAATATGGAATTATCAATATTTCCCAAATAATCAAATAATTATCAAAGTAGACACCGTATGTAAAATGATATATGGTTTAGGAAATAATAATATCCAATGTATAAGAATATGAATATTCAAGTAAAATTAAAATGAAAATGATTAAAATAAATTTATTATTTTAATATAATGTTAATAATAATAAAAGAGAGTGAGATCACAAAGATAATAATTAAGAACATTCTTTAAGAGAATAATATTTAAACATTCCAAAGTGCCCCATACAACATTGAAACATTTGAATCATAATATCCAGAAAGGTATGACATTAAATAAAAATTATAATATCATGATAATAATTGGATTCATGATATAACATGAAAAAGTCAGTATATACACCAAATAAAAGTCAATAGGCGCATAATAACAAATAAATCTAAATGGACTGTAAATTGAGATCAAATTCATTTACCTTAACCTTCATTTTGTTGTGTTATCTTTATTCTCCTATATAGTGGTTTAAAATAAGTTAATAAATTATTGAAAAAACCATACTAATGTTAATAATATTATATACCATATTCTTATAATTTCTTATTACCTATTTGTTTATAATATTTCATTATTTTCACTATTTTGGGTGTTAATTGGCTAGTTTTCTCAAGTATGTTTGGACTTGTTATTTAATTATCCAATTTCATAGATAATGATTTAATAAAATTAAAAATTTAAACTGTGAATTAATTATCTTATATATTCAGTGAATATTTATTTATAATAATCTATAAAGTTTTTATATAAGAAATGAAATGCACTGTTCATGGAGACGATAGACTATATGTACGTATGAACACTACATTAATTTTTTTATTGTATTAAAAGAATTAAATTTAAATGATATATATATATTATAATTACAATATCATATATATTTTATATATTTTACATACTTTTATTAATAATATCCTTTATACATTACATGTATGGCATGATCGAGTCACATTGCTTTGAGGGTGTGGTAGTCCACTCTTCCTCAAACAAAATTATCCTATTTACACAAGATAGAAATATTAAAGTTATTTTCTAAATAAAATTTAATGAAGCATAAAAATAGTGTAAATATCATATATAAAAATAGTTTCCATCATAATGTCCACCATGAGATACGGTAAAGGAAAAATGAAAAATCATCATTTCATGATACAGTAGTTCACCATACAAAGAAATAGTATGCTCACTACCCATTAGATGAAGGTGTGTGTAATTTTAGGTAGAAATAGTAACATAAAAACATCCTAATATATTGAGTATAATTTTCTTGTTATGTAATCATTTAATAAGAAGAGTATAGGGAGTGGAGAAAACAATTAAAGAAAGAGATCGTTGGAAAATGTTACCTTAAAATCTAGTAACTCCTTTTGGTGTTTACCAAAGGGCTTCCTTGGAAGGATTTATGATTGAAGGGTGGAATCAATTTTTAGGTTAGGTATGTTAGTAATATATTTTGGTAGATATTGTCTGAAAATAGGTGGTCTGAGAGGTGTGAGGAATGGGGAGAAATGATGGACTTTTATAGTGGAGGAGTGACACTCTTGTAATATTTTGACAAAGGAAATCTTCCCACATTTTTCATGTTTCAAGTGGATCCAATAATAGACCCAATTATATAAAAGGATGTATAGGGTCTAAATATGCACATCCAATAGATTTTTGACAAGTTTATAGGTCTTTTTGGGCCTTAATGTTATGGTTTGGTCCCTTATTAAGCTTAACTTAACATTAATCATTGTAATTAATTTTAATTACATTCACTAATATTTTTTGGTAAAAAACTAAGTTTATCATATTATATATTATAAATTATTCTCATTCCAAATATTAAATGTATTTTTCCAAATTATAATCACAGAAGTTTCAGAAATTAATTTAAAATGCATCCTGTAGACAGGACGATAATGCGGGTTTTCAAAGTAAAAACGTTTGAAAGTTTGCTATGTTTTTATAATCAATTTCAAATTTAAATTGATTACAATGACATAAATTTTATTAATTGATAAAAATATTATCTAATTAAACTTTAAAACCAATTAAAATTATAATTTATCCTTATAAATAAATTAGATGAAAAAATAGTTTTGAACTAAAATTCAGTATTTTCAAATATTCATTAAAAACTGAAATATTTCATAGAAATAGAAAAAATTCATCCCAACCTAATTATTATGTTTCTATTTGAAATATTATGTTCATTTTGACATATTAAATCAATTAAAGTGTCAAAATTCATATTTTAAATGGGTTCACCATTAAAATGGGGAAAACTGTCTTAATAAAAATATAGTATTTTGGGCATAAAATTGGGTTTGTTTTTATCTTAATCCTATAAAATATATTGGATGAATATCAAAAATATTTGATTGAATAATATATATATATATATATATATCAAATTAACATTTCTCACTAATTGTAATTAATTTAATTTATTAAGGTAAAACAACTTTGTGGGCATAAAAACAATAATATTCTCATTTATATTCAATAGGTTTTCATATTCATTTATAATTAATTCATAACCAATGAATTAATTTCTAATTAATTTATAACCAATGAATTCTTTTTATATTTTTTTAAATAATATATTTTCATAAGATAGTCAATTCTATTCATAACCACTAATTTAATGGTAAGGTTGAATCTTATTATATTAAATAATAATATTTTAATAATGTATTATTGTTGGGTTAAAACTTGGACTTGCATGAAATTTATGCTTTCTAAGAAAATTTCTCTTGCTTGTAATGAAATATTACTCGATGTTTCATGTATTGGAAAATATAGAATATATAGAATAGAAAATATATTTTAAAGTATCATGGTATTACATCCCCTTATCTGCTTGGTGTCATATGTCATGCATGCTATCAAATATAAGGTTATTACTTTAAAATTTCAGGGTGTTACATATCATCTTACTCAAGAACTTTCTTAACCTTTTCTTTGTTGGCATCATTGAAATACATTTCTCTATCATTTTCTTCCTTTCATAAATTTTTACCTTCTCATCTCATATGTGATTAGAGAACTATATAAATCATCTGGGGGTAATGTATCAGGATCTCTATCTTCCAATGAAGAAACATTGGAATCAAACTTGTCAGGAATAATTCTCAAAATCTTTTCAACAATAGTAGTATCTTCTAACTTTTTACCAAGACCACTAATAGTTCTAACAACGTCATTCACACTAGTAAATAATTCACCAAAAAATTTATACTCACCCATCTTTAGACATTCATACTTAAATCTCTAGATTTGTAACTTTTCATTTTTTTACTTTTGTATTAGCTTCATAAATGTTGTTCAGTTTATCCCAAATACCTTTGGCAGTGGTAACTCCCTTTACTCTTAGAGACTCACTTTTAAAAAGTGATTAGTGTAAAGATTTCTTATCTCTTACATCATTATAAAGGTTTTCGTTATTAGTATTTGTGATAGGATAATTCTCAATAAAGGAGGAAAACCATCTATAACAACTCTTGAAACACCATTCCCAAGAGACATAAGATATGGAAACATTCTTCCTTTCCAGATATGATAATTTATATCATTTAATATCATAATCACCTTACTATTCACACAACTCAGATTATCCATCACAACTTCTTCAAAATTTCAGCAAAGAATAAACAAAGGAAACCTTTGCCCCTGATACCACTTTTAAGTGCCCAGTCAGGATAGTTGTATCACTGAGAGGGGGAGGGGATGTATTAGTGATAACTTTTTCTATTAAGTTTCTTTCCAAAGAAACAACCTTCACCTACTATTAAATATTACTTTCCCTACTAAGAATAGATAAAATACACATCCATAGGAACACAAGCATTTACAAGGTTCACTCTTTAACAAGAATAGATACGTCCCTAGTATGGTATGAAAATAATCCAATACTACACAACCCATTAGAAAATAATCCTTTGGTGGGGAATAAAATGCGTAGGATATACCCTTACACTCATGATGCACTATGTAAACAATCTCATAGTGTGTGTGCTCCTTCTAACACAAACGATGTAATACAATTTTTTTGTAACACAACATGTTATGATGATTCTTTATCAACTTTCACAAATATAAAATTTTAAAACAATTATTCACTTTCTTACCCAGAAGCTGGTAAGAACTTCCGAGACTTTCTAATAAAACTTACTCTAAATACCCGGTCTTATTCCCATTTTCAATTTTCTCAATATGGTAATATAACTCTATCTGAATATGATTGATACATTTCAAAACTACTTCTATTATAAGTCTTGAAACCCCAATACAATTTTCCTAGGCTTATTTCTCAATACAGAAATATATCTCTACAGAATACAACCGAGACAAATATGAACACTTTTTACTATAGTATGGAAATCCCAATACAATAGTCCTTCCAACTGAATATGATAATCCTACCAAATATGATAACCAGATGGATTCAATAATCATATGAATACGATGATCAGTTGAATACATTTAAATCTTGTCACTTATCATTTCTCTAATGTCCAGAAATACTTCTTTAAGACAAACAATCAAGAAACCTTTCTTCTCTCTAGAGCTCTACCTTATCTCTACTTCTCTAGAATAATACTTCTATTAGAAAAGTATGATATACTTTTTACCTTTTATACTTGCCCAAAATTTAGTTTGGGTGGGATTCCAGAAAACTTTCCCACTCAACCAAATTACCTGAATTTTTATGTTTCCTTGAATTTCAGGTGCATATTGACTTCTTCAATGTTTCTTAACACTTTTCATTTCTTCTTGATTCATCTCGAATCTTCTAAACACTTTAACTTTGTTCTGACTTCTTTTAGGATCAGCAGACCAATTCTTATTTCCCAATCCAATTTTCTTAGTAAGATTTTTTATTTATGATGCTCCGTACCAGTTGTAGATATGAAGAAATAGAGATATTTGATCTTCCTATAAAACTACATTCTGATACTTTATTCTAATTTTTTGATACATTTTCTTCATTAATTTTCCCCGCACCAAAATGATGGAAACTAAAAATATTTTTAAAAATTCTAGATTACCCTTTATATAAATTTTTTACCTAATTTAAGCTCTCTGATATCTGATTCTAATTCTGATTACGAAATATCTCATTATGATGAAGAAAATTCTAAATCAATATATTCTTCTTCATATCTTCTATTGACCCAGTCGAACGATAAAAAAAGTAATTGAAAATTCTGAAAATGTTTGACTACATTATTGATTATGATCTAAATTTCTTCTTCGTATTGGAAACCACATAATTTTATTTTTCATTTCATTCATCATTCTGAAACAATTCTTCCTCTGATTATTATGATGACATACTAAGTACGATGAACCAGTATAAGCAACTTCAGCTTCAAAAAATTCTTTCTTTTCTAAATATGAAACCAATGACTTTTTTACACAAACAATTATTCCTCTGATGAATATGATTTTATATTGAATATAATGGGTCGGTATTCACCAAATTCAACATCAGTAACTCTCTTTATTCATAAAATTCTTCTTATATCATGTATTCTTTCATGACTTTGAATACGTTGATGACTAGTTTTAGAATTTTATGAATTTTAATGGAAAGTATTGATACATATCATTCTTACAATAATATATTTATTTATTTCTAATACCAAATATGATTGACATGATTACGATCAGACTGGATATGATTTGTAGGATTTCTTTCACTCCCCCTTTCATTCATCATGCTTGCATCATAGGTTTTATAGAATACATATGATTTATACAAACTCCAATATCAAAAAAGAATCATCACATTTGTAATGGGAAGTATTATAACATCCCATTCCTTTCATACCAAACCCAAGGTGAGCCCAATAAACATTTACTTCCAAAAAACTTCTTCTTAATATGATGGACTTTTTTAAGAACAGTGTACCTGAATTTCTAAATAAGTTTTTTGATTCAGAATTCCTAAATATGATTTTTGAGTCAGAATTCTTGAATAATATTTATTATTAAAAATTATTGAATACGATTTTGTGTCAGAATTAATGAATATTATTTCTGAGTCAGATCACCATGTTTTACAAAGTGAGGTGATTCCTTTGGTTGGACATTTCTTTGAAAACAGAATACAACTAGTATCTTCAATATTATAAAAACCTTCCCCAACAACTTTTATATTTTTATCAACATCCTCATATGATAAATCAAAACATCCCAACATGATCCATCATACTGACTCATGCCAATGTGACGGATCTGATTCTAATGATTTTGATTGTTTTAGATCTGATTTAAAACTTCATACACACACCCTTATTAAATCAATATTTTTATCACCTTCTCAACAAACATTATTTCTACAAAAAAAATCAGTATATCAATCTATTGATAACAAATACAACCAAAAAAACATGGGCCTAACAATAAACTTAAATCACTTAAACATACACCCTTATGTGAGGCACAAATGGATGACACCTATGTGGACCAACACCCTGCATAGAAAAAGTCTATATGGGTGTATCCCCTTCCCGCATAAAAAATGCTATGTGAGTGGAGTCTTACCCCGTATAGCAAAATACTACGCAGGAGGAATTTCACCCCATGTAGAAAAATGATGTGCAGGAAGAACCTATCATTGTATTGCAACACGCTATGATGGAGTACCTCAGGTCCGCATAGCACCATGATATGGGGATGGTACCCTCACCCATATAGAAACATTCTACATAGAGGGAACCTCATGTCACATAAGAACATGCTACGTGGAATGGTGCCTCCTAGGGTGTTCTGCGCTCCAACTCCAATCACTCCCTTTGGTCATATCATTGAGCCCCATGATGAGCCCACCACAAACCAATCTAACGACATCGTACCTGAAGGACATCATGATTATCTTTCCATTTGATGATTTTGGGGTGCCTAATAGTGACACTTATAGAATCTATGGACAGATTCTTGGGAAGCTTGTTTGCGAGACGGTTATCTTTCCCATTAATTCTAAATATTGGAGGCATATTCCTAAAGCTTGGAAAATTGAGGTCTTTGATACTCAAGAAAATTTAATATTAAATTGATATTCCTTGATAGTTAATTTAAAATATATGAGTAAATTTTTTGAAATATACTTATAAAGTGTTATGTTTTTTATTTCAAGATATTTTTTTATTATGATGTCCCTGACTCCGTTTCACACCCATGGACATTGAAAATTTTGGGAAAGAAATGGAAAGATTTTAAATGGATAATATGGAATTATTTTAATGAAACTTATTTGAGCTTGTGAAATATATGTGATATGGTGCTTGAAGTAATTTCTTATGAACAAAGAAAGATCTTTGTCAATATCAACAGAGATGCATCTCATGAGGAAATTGCATATTTTACAGTATCTTAATAACATAAACACAATAAAATTTTAATTTTTATTAATTTTTAGATTTTTTTGTAAGAATTATATTAAAATAATAATGTGAATCGTGAGAAGCAAGTCATTCCTCACCTCACTGGGTCTAGGTTTTTTTGAGAATAAGAAAAATTTTGGTTTATATTTTATTCATTGTTATTTATATCATTTTATGATAAATCAAGGTTTTTTATAAATTGTTTCTATTTTTTATAAAGGCTAATGAATTTGGTCACTCTATTAGCTGAATAGAGATGTGGTTTAAAGTTCATAGAAAACCTGTTGTTAATTTTGTAAAGGACTCTACCAAAGATGTTAGAGTAAGTACTTTTCAATTCCATTTCATAATATTAAATTACTGTAAAAACATAATAATAAAAAATATAGTATAAAAACTAATAAGACTTAAACCTGATTAAAAGGGGATAACTACATTGATCAAATAATGCTAATTTGGTATCGTTTGATACATCTAGTCATCCCAAAATAATTGGGTTTAAGGATTATTTGTTTTTATAATATAATTTTCATTATTATGTTTTTATAGTAGTGAAATAACAATTAATATTAATGAAAAATTTAGTAATTAGATAAATTTATAAAGTTAAAATATATTAAAAAATAATTGTTAATACTTTTGTATTAACAAGTAACAATTCAATAAGTTTGGGATGCGAACCCATCACAATCATCATCAGTTTCCTATAACGATGCAGTTAGAATCGTTTTAGGAAAGGAGCATCCCAGTCATGTACGGAGGATGGGTTCTGGTCTGACTCCATCAGCTATCTTTGGTAGGGAAATGTCATTCATTACTGTTACACCTGGTGGGGGTTCGATTAGTGTCATTAATCGGGAATCACAAAGATAAATTTCAATATTTAAATAAAAATTGAAATAACATGACTCTAATAGGTAAACATAGGATTATTGGTGGCCAAAAATTGAAAACAATTTACTTTCTGTATTTTAGCGGATGGCCAACATGATCCTTGAAGAAATTGCTATCCTTATAGATCATCCTTCCAAGGTAAACTCTAAATTCCATAGATCATTCACACATTTTCTAAGAAGACATATAAAATTCATAAATAAAACTAGAATGACACTTTTATATAGTTTACACGCATTTCGAGTGATATTGAGCACATCTTGTGTCGGATTGACATTTGGTTGATTCTTACACTTAAAAATTAAATTATAGATCATTATCCATAAGTTTAAAAACAATATGAGCTTGTTTGGTTGGTTTTGACTCGGTAAACACTTCTTAAAGGTATAGAATCCATTAAAAAAGTGTTAGGGGCTCAAAACTAAGAAAATGGTGTTGGGTTTCCCTAAAATCAGGGGACATTGAACATATATTTAATTGTAAGATGTAAGAACTGGTAGCACATCATTCTAAATAACGGTTTCCTCATTATGGCCATAAATGCATTCTTAGTGTTTTAAAACACTAAAACTTGTGTGGAACCATGAAAAACATAGAAAATGGACTAATTTTAATGTTTAAACATGTGAAAACCACCACTAATTTGTTTTTGACATATACACATAGATAAAATGTCAATATAATGTGTAGTGTGGTTGATTTGACTTGGTAAACACTTATTAAATGTACAAAATCTTTTAAAAACAAGTGTCAGGGGGTCAAAAATAAGTAAAAGTCATCAAATTTACATGAAATCAGGGGAAATAGACTATAAATTTAATTTTGAAATGTAGGAACTGATGACACATTTTTTTGAATTATGGTTTTACCTTTATGATCATAAAAATGTTTTTAGTATTTTATAACATTAAAATGTACATGGAATGGTCAAAAACATAGAAAATGACCTCATATTGACATGGAATCATGAGACAACCACCTTTGGTTTATTTTTTATGTGTACAAACAGACAATATGTCAATATGATGTGCAGTGTGGTCAGTTTGACTAGGTAAACACTTCACAAAGGTACAAAAGCCTTTAAAAAAAGTTTCAGGGGGTAAAAACCAAGAAAACATTATTGGATTACCGTAAAATTAGGGAACATCAATCATAGATTGAATTTTGAAATGTAGGAACTGAAAAAATTCCATTCCGAATGATGGATTTCCTGTTATGGTTGTAAATACGTTTTTAGTTATTTGAAACACTAAAATGTTGCAGAATTGTCAAAACCATAGAAAATGCCCTTAGATTGATGTTGAATCTTGATATAACCATCGATGATTTATTTTTGATGTGTACTTGTATAAAAAATGTCAATATTATGTGTGATGTGGTCGTTTGACTTGGTAAACACTTCTTAAAGGTATAAAAGCTTTTAAAAACAAGTGTTGGGGGTACAAGCTTGGAAAAAAATGTCAGATTATCCTAAAATTGAGGGACAAAAACTGTAGATTTAATTCTAAAATGTAGGAACCAACGACACATCATTCCAAATTATGGTTTTCTTGAGATGGTTGTAAATTCATTTTTAGTGTTTTAAAACACAAAGACATGTGTGGAATAGTTAAAAACCTAGAAAACAACCTTTGATTTATGTTAAAACACGGGAAAACCACCTATGAGTTATTATTGATGTGTATGCATATAAAACACATCAATACGATGTGTACTGTGGTCAGAATTACTCAATAAACACTTCTTAATGGTGAAAAAGCCTTTAAAAAGGATACGAGGGTCAAATTAGGAAAACGATATTGATTTAACTTGAAATTAGGGGAAATAAACAAAAAATTAATTATGAGATGTAGGTAATGATGGCACTTCATTATAAATTATAGTTTGTTCGAGATGGTCGTAAATGCATTTTTAGTGCTTTAAAACACTAAAATGTACACTAAATGGTCAAAAGCCTAGAAAATGAGCTTAGATTGATGTGAAATCATGGTAAAACCACCCCTAAGTTTTTTTACATTTATGCATATACAACATGTCAATTCGGCATGTGGTGTGGTCATAACTGCTTCGTAAACACTTCTTAAAGGTACAAAAGCCTTTCAAAAAAAGTGTCGGGGAGTTAGAACAAGGAAAACAACATCAAATTACCCTAAAATCAGGGTAAAATGACTGTATTTGAATTTTAAAATGTAGGAATTGATGGCACATCATTATAAATTACGGTTTACCTAGGATGGCCATAAACGCATTTTTAGTGTTTTAAAACACTAAAACGTGCATAGAATAGTCCAAAACATAGAAAATAACCTTAGATTAATGTGATATAATGGTAAAACCACCACTGTCTTATTTTTGACATGTATGCGAAGACAACACATCAATCCAACATGTGGTGTGGTCAGAATTACAAAAAAAAACTTATGCATGGTACAAAATCCCTTAAAAACAAGTGTTGAGGGTCAAAACTGGGAAACTGTCAAATTTTCCTAAAATTAGGGGAGAATGAAAGTAGATTTAATTTTTAAATTTATGAACTGATCATATGTCATTCAGAAATATGGTTTTCCTGGGACGCGATATATAATTTTTTATTGTCTTAAAACACTAAAACATGCATGAAATTGTCAAAATAATAGAAAATGACCACATATTGACATGGAATCATAGGAAAACCACCATTGAGTTATTTTTTATGTCTATTAATAGACAAAACATCAATTCAATGTGCATTGTGATTGTAATTACTTAGTAAACACTTCTTAAAGGTACAAAATACTTCAAAAACAAGTGTCAGGGGGTCAAAATTAGGAAAACAATGTCATATTTCCCTAAAATTAGAAGAAAACATCCATATATTTAATTGTTAAATGTATGAACTGAAGACACATCATTCAAAATTATAGTTTTCCCGAGATGGTTGTGAATATGTTTTTAGCATTTTAAAACACTAAAACATCTGTGAAACTGTCAAAACCAAAGAAAATAACCTCAGATTGACATGGAATCTTGATAAAACTACCACTGAGTTGGTTTTGAAATAAAACAAATTTCAAGATATCAATGTATTTAATTTTTTTTATTAATTAAATTTCAATCACATCGAACATCTCTTTAAAAATAAATTAGAATATTTACTTACCCCTTTTTAGTTTCAAGTGTCGAATCATATCTTATATAGCTAATTTTATGTTTTCATAGTGTTTTTCATTATATATTATTTATTTTTTGTCAAAATTCCTTCTATTTGTTTAACAAAAAACTAACAAAGTTTATGTGCAACATTGTGAAAATATTTTGGGTCTTTTCTATTTTACATTTAATTTATTAAATGTTATAATTTTCATTATAGGTGGTAGATACTGGCATTATGCAGGAGTTTGACAATTCTTATCCATGAAATTCTTCAAAAGGTAGTCGTGATGGTTCATATTTTTTGTGGTATGATAAATTTTTATCAATTATTCTACTTTAATTCTAATTTATTATGTTAGTTTTAATTTTTTTTTCTTTTTTGTTACAATTGATGAGATAACGTGGTTGTTTTTAGTTGATGAGATGATGTGGAGGTATATATATATAGTGGAGTTTGTGAGATAGATATATATTAAGTATGGGTTATTGTTGGAAATATTTTATATGTATATATTGATGATAGAGGTATTGGTCGATAGATGTATGGGTTGACTGAGAGTGAAGTTATGATGACAATGGATGTTTTTATATATGATTGTAGATGTATGACGTATGTATGATGGGTTTATAATATATTCATTTTTTAGTTTATATCATGTAGGTTTTTATTTATTTATTTATTTTATTAAATATTTAAAAAAATCTAATTTACCAGTGGTTTTTAGTAACTTTCGCTAAATACATTAAATAAAATATGGTTAGTAGTGGTTACTCTTAACCACTGAAAATATGTTCACCATTTTCCATTTTTTAGTTTCATTTTATTTATATTTCCCCATGATATTTTTTATAAAAGAACTATTGTTAAATAAACAAGAAACCACCGCTAAATTCTCCAAAAATGGCACATAACAAAACAACTGTGAAATTAAATAAACCATCACTAAATGACTAGAGATCGTGTAATATGTGGTGGTTTTAATAACCACTTCTATACTATTAAGAAACGATTTAAACCTCCATTGGTCCATGAAAAAACCACCTTTAATTACCTTTTTTGTAGCAAGAGATGCTAATTGCAACTTAATGGTTGTTTCCTCTATAAATTTCAATTGATACTTTGTGTAATGGGACTCCTGACTTATAGCATAGAACTTGACCCTGACTGAACTTAGTGGTGGGCAGTAGGTAGTATCTCCTATGTTTTTATGATCTGTACATCACCCATACCTCGATTTAAGAGTAGGAAGAGTGGTTTGAATTTTATATATAAAGACCTGGTACGTATTCTATTCATATACATGTGGATTATATCATTATCAAATATTGTTTGAAGCATGTTCTTTGCATTTATAGAGATATGACACCACTACATCCTCAAGTCATGCACTAAAAGGGTGGTGATGACTATACTATAGAGGTGGTGGGATGTATTCCACCAGTGTTACCTCCAATAGTGCATCCAACAGAACCTATTGTTATATCTGATATGGGTGGGGATGCCCTGTTTCATGAGGGTTCTCATTGACTTGTGTAGACTGTTCAGGGAGCTCCATGACTATCCCCTTTTATGGAAGAGCTGATGTGAGAGTTTTAGTAGCAGGGGATAGCATCCCTCGTGCTATAGATTCATTAAAGGAGTCCATTCTAACTATATTTGAGCTCCTAGATATGCCACATGAGTGGAGTGTGAATATCGCTACATATATACTTTAAGGTTCTACCAAGCGATGGTGGGATGTTATCACATAGACAGATCATCATCAGGGTATGGCCCTGAATAGTTTTCAGATAGCCTTCTATGACTATTTTTTTCCTCATATTTTTAGAGTGGAGTAGGATAGGGATTTTATTCATCGACAGTATGGTACTAGATCTATGATGGAATATTTTTATCATTTCACAGAGCTCCAACACTTTTCAGCAACTCTTACTGGTGATGCATTAGCGACAACAAGACATTTTGGGGATGGTCTCATATTCTCTATCCAATCCTGTATAATTTTTTTCAGTTGACTGCCATTTGTGAAATAGTAAACTAGGACCTCACCACCAAGTGGAACTTGAGGTAAGATGATGACGTGGCCTAGGATGGTTTAGAACAGAGATAATAAAGTGGTTCAACTAGCGGCCGAAAACGTCACTTTGATACTACATTTAGGAGCACCAGCATCCATATAACACCCACTGATAGTTACGTAGGTTTTCACCAGTATTGGAAGACATGGCATAAGAGGCCTTAATGTCCTGGAGACCTCATTGAGGACTGAGGTTGTGGTAGGTTGGGAAATCTTTATCGCTTTTGTAGGACCTTCTCATTGGTGACTAGTGGGAGAAGATCTTTATAATCTCCTCCTTCAGGGAAAGGATATATAGAAGCTCTACAGGTAGGTAGTTGGAGTACTACTAGTCATGAAAGTAGAGGAGGTCTTGGAAAAGGTATCCAGGCTTCATATGTACATCACCAGCAGGGTGGTCCTGCTCAGGTTTGTTAGGTTGTATCTCATTGTTGTTGATTAGACCGTATTTATATAGTGTAGTCTATACCTGACGAGTAGGGTGTTGTACCATTTATATTTAGAGGTACAATCTTGGTAGTGATTACTCTAGTAATTACCCTTTTTGATACGGACACTTCACGTTATTTTATCACTGTGAATATGGTTGAAAGTCTCAGACTTGAAATTCATCATTTTTGTGGGAATGATGACCCTTGATACTACTTCGGGTATACATTAAGAGTGTATGCCAGTATAAGGAATTCGCCCTTAAGGTAGGTTGTTATCTCTTATTATGGGGCCAATTCTTCCTCGAGATAAAGAGATTTTGGTGTCATTCTTGGGATGGACTGGTTGGTACCCAATCGTACCTATGTGGAATGCAATCATTACAGGGTATTGTTTACATCACCAGAGGGAGATAGTAATATTCACAAAGGTGAATGAGATGTATAAAAGTGTTGATATAGACCAGAGCATCAAGGAATGAGTGGAGTGACAGTCCATATTTCTAGATGTTTTCTTGATGACCAGGGAGTACGTGAATTCGAGTTCACTCTAATAGTATATCGTTTTAGGGATGTATTCCCTAAAGAATTTTATGATTTAACTAATTTTCAATATGTGGAGTTCAATTTCGACCTAGTGTTAGGAGCTTCACCAGTGTCCATTCCTCTCGATAGGATGACTACTACTGAGTTGTAAGAGCTCGGGATATAGCCTAAGAATTTAAAGGTTAAGGGTTTTATACGACCCAACACTTCACCATGGGGTTCACATGTTCTTTTCACCAAGAAGGCGAATGTTACCCTCAGATTTTGTGTGGATTATTTTTTGTTTAACTAGCTTATGGTAAAGAACTGATATCCATTAAATCATATTAATAACCTCTTCAACCATCTCTAAGGATAAAGGGTTTTCTCAAAGATCAATTTGGGTTCAGACTATCATCATGTATGAGTTAGAACTTCTTAAATACCTCATATAATGTTTTTTATAAGGTGTGGTCTTTATGAGTATATTGTTATGTTTTTTTTTTCTTAAGAACATGCCAACTATTTTCATGGATTTGATTAATAGATTTTTTCACCCGTATTTAGATTCATTTTTGGTAGTCTTCATGGATTATATCTTAGTGTATTCTTATAATCGTAACGAAAATGGTAAACATCTTGAGATCATTTTGAATACACAAAGAGAGCACCAGTTGTATGATAAGCTCCTAAAATTCCACCTTTGGATCAATCATGTGCACTTCTTAGGTCATATTATTTTAGAGGTTGGGGTATTTTTTGAACCAGAGAAGGTGAGTATCATAGTTACCTAGGAGCATCCCAGGAATTTCTTTAACATACATAGTATCTTGGGGAAGGATGGCTAATAGAGGCACTTTATCAAGTCTTTTGATGCTGGGAAGAACCTCCCACTAGTTTGACTAACAAGGGTGTGAATTTTTTATGGACAGAAGTTTGTGATAAATACTTTAAGGAGTTAAAAGAGATATTTACTTTATCACTAATCCTGATTCTTCCAGAGCCAGGAATAATATATACAGTCTATTGTGATGCATTAGGTATCTGAATAGGAGAAGTTCTAATGTATGATGATCGATTCATGGAATACATGTCTCATTAGTTGAGACCACATGAGGGAAATTACCCAAAGTATGATCTCAAGATGGTATCCATAGTTTATGCATTATATTAATAGAGACATTATTTTCCTAGAGAGTATTTTTTGGTGTTTATGGACCGAAAAATCCTCAAATATATTTTCACACAGCGTGACTTAAACCTTAGGTAGAGAAGTTGGTTTGAATACCTGCAATAATTCAATTTTGATCTTTCTTATATTCTTGGAAAAGAAAATGTAACAACATTTTTTTGAGCTGAAGGACTCAGAAATAAGAAATTCGAGAGGCCGGTGATGAGGGGTGGCTTATGGACCTATTTTCTAAGATCCATTTGGAGGTTCGGGACTATCATGAATATTTTGTACATTAATCATTATAATTATCCTCTTCACTTATGAAGACAGTGAACATGAGGTAGTTATCATGTCCTGAGGGTTTAGTCCTAAGGAAGAGTGTTTTAGGCGATGACCAGCCACCTGGTTGGTTCATGGATGGGGATCAAATCTTATGCATCCATGGATCTTTTTGTGTTCCTACAGATATATATGAGGATTTGATGCGATAGTATTATGATTCTACTTGGGCGGTACACCCTGGTATTACAAAGATGTATCACAATATACATCGCAAATATTGGTGTCTTTGTATGAAAAAGGAGTAAGTTGGTTTTGTTACTCAATATTCAAATTTTCAATAGGTGAAGGCTCAGTACTAGTGGCTTGTAGGGTTTTTACAGCCGTTTCCCATTCCTGAGTTGAAATGGGATGATGTCACAATTGATTTTGTGACTGGATAACCAAGTTCCCATTGAGGCAGTTATGAAGTATGGGTTACTGCTGATAGTCTCACAGAGGTCACTCATTTATTACCTATTAGAGAGTCCTTCTCAGTGGATGAACTTGGGAGACTTTTTTATGTGAGATTATACTCCTACCTGGGGCCCCTCGCACTATTTCTTTGGATGTGGATGATGGTTTCATTTTGTGGTTCTAGTAGGGGTTACAAAAAAATTTGGGTACATAGGTACTTTTGAGCACAACCTTTCACCCTTAGACTGATAGTCAGTTAGAAAAGAAAATACTAGTACTATAAGACATGATTAGAGCATGCGTCCTTGATTATGGAGATTCTTTGGAGAAACATATACTTCTTTTCAAGTTTACCTACAATAATATATTTTAAGTAGTGATACATATATATCCCTATGAGGTTTTATATGGTATTCCATTCTATTCACCATTGTGCTACTTAGGGGCATGGGAGGTACACTTACATGGACCCCATATCATTATGGAGACTTCAAATTATGTTTAATTGATTAGGAAGCGAATGTATACAACACAGTCTACACAGAAGTCATATGATGATCATCACCCTTGACCACTAGAGTTTGAGGTTGGGGATCAGTGATACTGGGAATGGAATCCCTTATACTTGTTATACATGGGAATTCCATCACATATACTTGTGATACTTGGGCATGTATTCTATTAAAAATGTGATTCATGGGCATGAAGACCCTTATGATCTATGATACTTGGTCATGGAGGCCCCTACTACCTTGTGAGACTATAGTGATTATGTAACACCATGAGATTTTATGAGATATATTCTTTTTAATTCCTTTGATTTTACACTACACCAAGATTAGCTTGTACTATACGCAACACCGTATTAGCTTGCAGTATACACAACACTATTCTTGGATCTTGTTACACACAATTTCAAGTTCGCAACATTGAGTGTATATATATATGTATATATATATATTCAATAAATAAATGAAATATGGTTGTATTATGTTATACAAAACAACAAATGAGTCTTGCACTACACACAACTCTGACTTGGCTTGCATTACACGCAATTATGACCTTCCTCGATAGCGTGTGTTGTACGCAATACCAGGTTTCACTAAACAATGATATATTGTTATTATATTACTATGGACTAGACATTATGAATAATATTAACTAAATTTTGAATTTTATAACATTATTTTTCATCTTACACATTTTCTAGAACATGTTAAGAGAACAAAATAAATTTTTTGGGTAAAATAAGTATTTTTCAAAAAAATGCAGTTTTGCCGCCTTCAAATGGCGCACCCACATTAAATCTAGTTTTTGACACATTTATAAGTTCAAATTGACAAAATAAAATTCTTATTTGGAATCAGGATATAAAAATTTACTTTGGATAAATTTTTTATATTTTTCTGATAACTTTCATGTTTTGATGAATAGTAAAAATACGCTAATTTTTAATTAAAAACAACTTTTATCATTGAGATAATTTATATGGTTAAATTATAATATTTAATGGTTTTAAAGTATAAATAGAATATATTTTTACCATTTAATATAATGTATGTCATTATCATTGATTTTACATTGAATTCTTAGGTTAAATCAATTCAATGTTTTGCAATGTTTTAAACAAAAACCCGTTTTCTTTCAAAAATGAGATTAATTTTAATTTAATTTCTGAAACTTTTGTGTATTGAATTTGGAAAAATGGATTCCATATTTGGAATCAGTGGGTCCAAATTATATTAATAATCTACTTTTTATTTTTGGGCATTATGAATAGTAACTACGGTAAATTTTATTTACAATAGTTAAAGTTGAATCAGGTAATTAAGGGTAAATATAATATTATAAAATTACCCTAACACATGCCAAAATTATATTGGATGACTAAAAGTCGACTCATATCACTTAAGGGTTGGAATAGATTCATTTTATAGACTTGTTTCCTTTAAAATAATTTATTTATTATTAAAACCAAAGAAAGTTACAACATGTCACTCTCTTAAATCTTATAAGTATATTAATTTTAATTTAGTGATAAACTTCATGAAACATCAAACATGAATAGTATCCATAAATCTAACAATACTATATACATCATATGAATTTATTTATAATTTTTAGGGATTAAATAATTATCATTAATTGTGACACAATAGTGATGCAGAAATTGTTTATCTAGTGAAAAATCAAGAATGTAGTTTTTATTAAACTAATAGTGACCATGAAAGACACCAAAACCCTGACCAAAACTTATTGGTCATGTAAATGAAAACCATAATCGTCCAATAGTCGAATAGTTGACCATTTGGAGCCTTATAAAATCGATTATGACACTTATAATATTTTATTTTTAAATGATTCCAAAGTCGCCACCTTCATAATTTAACAAAAATAACAATTTACATGTTGTTATTTTAAGATTATAAATTCGAGTAAAATTATTATTATAAAATAATTGATATTTATCTTTATCAAAGGATTTTATTTTTACTTTTTATGCAACAAATAATTATATTAAATAATTATACAAAAATGTTGTACTATTTATTTTATTAAGAGATATACCAAATAAATGGTTTTAAAAATATTAAAATAAATATTATATGAACTATTTAATGTAATCCACTAATTTTATAGATTAATATGACATTTTAGTAACCTATTAAATATTTTAGTTTTAATATATCATTTGTGTGGATTTAATTTAAATTCAAATAAATGAATAGTGTCAAAATTGACACTATTGATATTTTATAAAAATAACATATTATTAAATTGTTTAAAAATCACAAAAATATTTAAAAATTATAAATTTAAATTTATATAGTCTATAATTTCATAAATTATCTAATTGTGGATAATTCACAGAACATAAGTAATTATTTAAAACAATTTAATATTTAGAATCTTATTACCACAAATAAAATTTAATAGATTAAATAAGGATAAATCAAGTTGATAATGTTTAAAATAAATTCCCTACATGTCTAAATTTTATTGGTTGATGATATTACAACCCTATATCATCTTATATTCGAATTGAGTCATTTTTTTGTGGTTTTTAAGTGGGGTTGGGATTTAATATGAACTAATATTTCTTATATTTCCAAAGGTGCTACTCTTCTCCCTTATAAAAGGGCACCTTCTCACTCTCTTCCTCACTCCATTTTGAGCCTTGAAGCTCTGCCAAACTCTGCCAATTTCACTTCCCCACTTCCCTAGAAACCTTATAGAGGTACTGGTCTTCTCAAAAGACCAACTCTAGTGACCTAAGAGAAAGTTTAAAGGAGGCACTTCGAGAAAGAGGTAATACCTTCTACCGTTTTTCTTCAAGTTCCTTTCTTCTTCTACTCCCTCTTCTTTACTTATTTAATTATGAAATAATAACATAAGTATCCCTCATATACTGATATGTTATTATAAATATGATACAAACCCATTTCAACTTCTATCCATCCTACGGAAAACGAAATCACCGCGCGTGCGTACGTATGGAATATCGTCTCCACGCCGTGGTGTAATCTATTTTTCCACCAACACCTTACATGGATGGGTATAATGGTGTAAATAATAACTATATATGGTTATTATAACATCATACTGATTCTGATATATTATACCATCCACTCCAATTCTATTCAATAATTATGGGAACGATATCATCGCTCGTGCGTACGTACGGACTACCGTCTCCACAACGCAATGAGATTCATTCTCCATGTTAACCATACATGAATGATCATAAAGTTTATATAATGAATAATAATGAAATATATGAAATAATAAAGCTAATGTATTTATGTATATATATATGTATGTCATCTATTTAGTTTCATTCAATTCAATAAGGAAACAAAAACAGCGTTCATGCGTACGTACGGCCTACCGTCTCCATGAATGGTGTATTTCCTTCCTTTTATCGATCTATAATATATATATACATTATAAATATATATTATATATAAATCATGTTTTACATTCTGTAATTATGTAAATCAGGATATAAGTAATAATATCAAGAACGACAAGTCGAAACACATACGATAAATGAAATGATTTTACCCAAAACGATTCTTTAACATGGAATTTACAAAAGAATGGGTAATATAAAGTCATAAGTGAAACATATATGATATAATAATAATAAATATGATTATTTAATAAGTCAATGATATTATTTAAATAATTATACAGGAGGTTCAGATCCATATGAAGCATATCAGACCTAAGGTAAGGGATAAATTTTCAATCTCATTTTTTTATCTGAGATTGCTTATACGTTAGTATTTGCTAGGGTTATATTTATCATCCATGTCCAAGTTTTATAAAAAAATTTAATGTATGTTTAAAGTCCTTTTTACCCATTTTTTACTTTTACTACATGTTATGTATGAAATCTTTCTTTTACGAGGTACTTTTTGACTTTTCCGACAAAAGTACGAGAATAATGTTTTTTTAACTTATACGGCATGAATGGATTTTTACGGTTTCATAACGCCTCATTTTCATGAATCTTACTCTACAAGATTTTATGATTATTTTCAACAAAATAATTTTATTTTAAAAGTGCATGGCATTTTGTGAAAAGAAAATGATTTTGAAGAAGAAAGGATATTTTCTCAAGAATTCATTTCAAATGTTTTATCAAAACCATTTTCTATCTAAGATGACATTGTTTAATACGTGGATGTTTCAAGTTTAATGTCTCTGTGATTCACATGGTTTCAATTTTCTTATGATGAAATGATATCCATTTGTTTTATATGGATTATTTTATGATGGGATGATGTTTATAAAACCCATTTTATTCTTTGGGTTATGATGAGTGATTTATGTTTATGTTGTGGCACACATAAGAATGATTTCATTATAAGATGGGTGGGACCTATATCTCCCTCAAATTAATTGGATAATGATTTATATCTCATGAGATAGAAATGGTTGGAATGGTATGTTAATCCGGTTCAGTATTACAGGACTGAAACGAGGAGTGAACTCGATTCAGAAAGGGACTTTGTCCACTAAGATGGTCTTGGAAGAAATGCCTTGGCTACTATGGAAATCATAACATGTGTTGAATGATTGACACAATTTCATGTTTTATTCCCATTATATTTTATCATGGTTGATGTTCCATTATGATATATGCCTTACGTACTTCCACGATTTATGCCTTTGCTCAAGATTTTGATGTTTAAATTTCATGTTCATGTTTTTTCTTTCAAATGTTTATGGATTGTTTTATGTTCTCTATGTTTGACCTTACTGAGCATTTGAGCTCACCCTTTTTATGTTTTATTTTCCCCAGGAAATAAATAAAGGTTTTAGGTAAGGAAACAAAAAGGGGAAGATTGTTATGGGGGTTGTTGAAGATCTTTCAACATGATTAGAAGTTTATATTCCAAGTTTCCAAAGACACTAAACTATTACGATACTTGTGTGTTTGTTTTTGTTATGTATTATGTATTCCACAAAAGTAATGTAATGTCCATGTACGTCAAGATCGGGTCTCTACAGATTACACATAGACACATGAGTTATTCCTAGGGTCCTAGCTAACACTACATATATATATAGTTGTAAATGTTACTACATATATAGAGCATACATATACATACATGCATATACAATTTTATCTATATGTTTGTGGTAATATATATTCAGAGGTTATCTCGACACAGGCTGAAGATGGTAGTGTTAGCATGGTGTCCTTCAGGAACCAAAACCGACCATTTACAGTTTACCTACTAATATACCATTATTATATCTACACAATTATAATATTATATGCAAGGATACTTCCAAACATTGTTGGTGGTGAACTACTAAGTATATCCCACACCCTATTTGGGTCATTTTTTGGTACTCAAACATACTTTATGGATGGAAGTAGGGATAGGGGAAAGCGCCCAGATGTCAATGCTTGATTTGATTATACCATGGGAGAAGGGGAGAATTGGACCAAGCTATATCTTGTGATTCTATCTAGAGATAATCTTTAGTTCTTTTTAGATTTTTTGATATACCTGTATGTATGTGTTCCTTCTTCCAAGTTTTACTATTCCTTTTTCTTAGAGGCATGAAATTATATCTTTTGGTATATGGTATTGGATACTACTATTGATTACTATTGTTTTATATAGACAGTTTAATTTTTGATGTCAGTTGATATTATTATTTCTCTATTTATTAATTTATTACGTGATTTTCCTACTCTGATTATATGGGTATAGTCTCCCCAGTGTACCGCCACAGTCCCTCACTACTAGTTGGCAGCCTCTGGCGTATGGGGAGGCACGTTTGAGTCAATGAGACCAACCGGCTTGGGACACAACTTAGTGGCTTCCCGATTGGTACATTATAGGTTTAGTGTGTGGAATCAAAAAATATATAGGATATAATATATCTCACAACCACACTATTGGCATAACATAGTTAAAAGCACAATTGTAGCTATCATCTCTCAGACACTCGATGTCCACTAATAGGGACTACATATCCTATGAACACACAAACATTTTTAAGAGTTAAATTAATTACTTCATTCCTTTTTATTATTTACTCACATTAATTAATTCATTATTCATTAATTAACCATTAAAATTATTACAAATTACATTAAATTAAACAAAAAAGTCACATCCATGCCCTCTAGGCATAATCCAAACTGAGTTCACAGATCCTCAAGATCGTCTCCTCACATTATAGTGACACAAACCCCATGGGTTAATTTATTTATTATTCATTTTTAAACTTTACATAATTTCAAGAACTCTAGGACAATATCATATGCTACCAACAAGAGATGCAACCAAGAACATAAATTTTCCTCAAGCAGAAGGGAAATGAATGCAGATAAACAACCAATTTGGTCATCAGACATTAAATAGATTCATTTAAATAAAGAATCTAGATTTAATAAAAAAAAAGGTAATCCAAGATTCAAATAATTCCAACCATATCAGTGTAATCCCCAAAACTATTATGCATATATCTATGCATCTCTTAATCACAGGAATCAACTTCTACAAAATCATATATGCCTCCCTACCCACATCTCATCAGCCATCCTGCACTCATCCATCAAAAAATCACATAATATAACATCAAAATATCACATACAAAAAACATCATAAGACAACAAACAAACAATCATAATCAAACAGGACAACTTGGCCCTAAAACAAGGCATTTATCCTTTACATACAAATGCTCTCTCACATATCCCAACACAAGACATTAAACCTTCATAAGAAAACATGCAATCTCATCCTGAAAGAGTTATCATTATCATACAACCTGTTCTTTTTATCTTGGATTGACTGATTCATTATTCACAAGTTCGAACTATGAGAAACCTAAGGCATCAACTATAACAAGCTATCAAAATATTGAACATTCTCTGAATCATCAAAACAAGTTTCATCAAACCGTGAGAAGAAAAAATCTCTTTTAACATGACTTTTACTATTATTATCAATAAGCATTAACATTCTTCACATTATTTATCAATTTAATTAACACATGAAGTATCATATCCAATTAAACATTCATATGACATCAATTTGATTGTCATAAAATTACAAGGAATATAGGATTGAAAACATTCCACTATAATAATTTCGCCAACTAATTTAATTATTTTCACCATTACATTCGTTATCTAATTTCATCGACAACATGATAAACCATATAATCACAACATGATCAATATGCATAACATAGATGGAACACTATATAGTAAAATAAGAGGAAAATTGTTATCATAGTAGAAAACATTGAAAACATGTGACTACTATCTAGTTCCTTTATCAATCATGTTCAATTCATTATTTTGTTAAATCCATTACCTTCTAAAGGGATAAACCATGATCAATTTACGATTTCACATAAATGAATGACAATAAATGAATCCCCTAACTAAAAAGTGCAAACATTATTTTCCTGAGAACATATTGATGTTTTGGATATCCGATCACCTCTCTCACAAGAACTACGGTCTCCCAAGGATTTCCTACCATGAACACACTAGAAAATGACAAATAGAAAAGAAGAGATTGACACGTGCCTATCATGGGGTGTGAAAAAAAATATTTTCAAAGTTAAAATGTAGTAAAGTGGTTCACCTAGGCTATATTTAGAGAGGATCTTAGAACAATCATGTTTTTCACTTGAAAATAGAGAAATAAGTGAAGGTTGTTTTTAAAAAATTTGGATTTTAAAAACAAAGATAGAAATTAAAATGAATTTTGAACACATATTGATGAAGAGATTTATGGGGTCATGGTAGGATCACCTTTTTCAATTTCATCATTCTTATAAAAATAATTCCCCCTCTCATCCTATTGAATTATAAATGAAAGACTCCTTGATCAAGTTGTCAATCACCCTTGGTTGAAGGAAGCACTGAAAACCACTCTTGTGTGAAAGAAAATTCATAAACCATTCTAAAAAAACTAAGAAAATACCCAATAAGGAATTTTTTATCCTTATAAATCTAGACATATTTCACTAATTCCACACTCGTGTAAATGATCACTAGACACTCACCACCTAACACAATCTGCTCAATTGAGACAAACTACACTTGGCGGAGGGAGTTTTAAAATATTCAACCAAAGATATTAAGAATGAAATACACCAAAGACTAAATATTATAACATTAATATAATTATAAATCATTAAAAATAGAAATAATTCAATATAAAAAATGAGTTTTAATTTAAATAGAAATACCCTGACATTACAAAAGGAAAACTCTCCCTTCCCAGATCAATCAAAAGTATTATCCCTCCATGTGAATGGTAATAGAGTTTAATGGGGAAGAAGAGAACATTGTAAAACTAATAAAAGAAAAATTATAAAATCCATATAACAGAACGATTCCAATCATCCATCACAACCCCTCCTTCTCCTTCTTAAACCCCCTAAATAGAAGTGGACACACATATTTACAGTGTTGAGGGGTGGAAAAATTTCACTCTAGATTCTTTCTTATGAATGTTTTGATATTATTTCACATGTTAAATGGAAAAATATTAGGAATATTTCTTAATAAATTTTATTCATATCTGTATTCTTCATGATCCCTCCAAATATCATCTTTGTTTGATAATTTTTGAAAAATTTATGGAAAAATAACTGAAGAAACAATTTTTTGGTTGAGGAGACTCCTCGACTCCCTATATGTTGGAATATTAAATGGATACATTAAGGATTTAAATTATCCATTAAATTTAATTTGAACATGAGGTTCAGAGTATTTGTTTCAATACCTTATAAATCACCACATTTAGATATTTCTAGGTAGAGATATAGCTCAATTACTAACGTGAGGTCCATTTTGTCAGCCAAAAATATTTTTCCACTTTACTGCTTTTTTTAGGCCAGTGTTTTTTGAATTGGATCTGGGTATAGAATAAAAAATTGAATCCCATGAAAAATAGAATACTAAAAAAAATAATCACTTGAATTAGATCAAAATTGTAAAAGTTATACTGAAAATACTAAATCTCAAAAACTATTTAATTTCCATAATTAATAAAATTTTACAATTAAGCCCAAAATTCACTAAAAATACTAAAATTATGCCAATAATATTAAATTTATTAATTGGTATGGATTAAATAATTGAAAAATTCATTTAAATTATGATAATATTAGCTCAATAAATTCCACCACAATTATTACTTGGAATCCTGGACAAGTCGGCATCAAAATCAAATCAAATCATATTCAAATAACATACCCATGAGATCCACTAATTCCACAAAAAAATATATCATTCCTTATAAAAAACCCATTATTTTATGTTATCTAGTAATTTCATTAAAATATTTACACTATATTTCTACTTCCATGCACACAAAACACCTAACTCACGTTAATTTTCTCTTGTCTCGCAAATATCAATTTTCAACATGGATTTTATCATCCAAACCTATGCAAGAGTCACCATAGTCTTGATAAATTAATACTTCTACACCCAATTTGAGTCAAGGAAAAGTATTTATCCTAAGTAATTTTCATGGTTTTTCTATGGATTCTGGTTTTCAGGATTTAGATGTCAAAAAATTATAAGGTCATATTAGGGAGGTTTGGATCTTTTTAAAGAAAAATCGCAAGATTATATTTTTCACCCAAGTATGGTATCCTCCTCACTATCCATAGTAGAAAATAATCCCCATAACCATTAAAATCAAGTAAACTTCACACCATTCATAATTTCAGTAGAAAAAATGTCAATCTTCTCAAACATAATTTTTCTTGAAAGATCCATATAGGCACAACCTTCTTTCTCCATTGGAAGATCAAGTAAGGGACAACTTATCTTATCATGACATCTCTAGAAGGGAAAGAAATTCAAAAAAATGAAACATTTTTAGTAGAAAACACATCTCTTGATAATTTTATTTTCTACTTAAAGTATCACCAAATGAGGTAGCGCAACACATGGTGGCTTCCCCCCACACCTAACTTCAACAAGATCATGCAATTTCACTTCAAGAGAAGGTTGGATAGGGAATATTGGATTATAATGTGGAAAACATAGTAGGTTGTTCATGAATTATAAGGGATAAAAGGATTAAATGTACAAGGAAGTCTAGAATAAAAAGGATTCTTTTTTAAAACTGGTCTTTAAACCCAATAAGTGCTTCAATCATTTAAAACAAAAGTACCACAAACCCTCATGTTTTGACCAGAATAAATCAAATTATGGTTAACCTAATCATGGTTTGGTTCTGTAAATATATGAGTTTAATGTGAATAATATGACAATAATGGTTTATAATATTCATAGTAAAGTGATTTCAAAGATAAATATAGTGAGGCGTGGTGTGGGATTTAAAAATCAGAAGAATTTTCATGAAATTACAAAAGATTTTAACATGAAACAAAGTCATTTTTAGCATTCATTTAAGCTCAGCTTCACAGTATTATATATTTTAATCATATTAATGAGTTTCAAAAAAATCAAATATAATAATTTAATATCGAAATTTTAAAAACACACAAAAATTGATAAATAAACAAACAAAAATTTGAAGAAAAAAAATTGGAAAATTGAAAAACAAAAAAATGAAAATCCTAAACTATAAAGGTTTCATCCCCTATACTTAAATGATGCACTATATGAAATTTATTCAAATTGATTTAACTTGTAATAATATTTAAAAATGAATCATAACAAGAATGAAAGTATAAAGTAGAGGTATGAACTGGGGGATTTATTGATAAAAAATTAGGAGGAGTGTGATCTCCTCTACTGGATCTGATGTAATATCCCCATAGAATTTCTTCAGCCTATGTCAATTAATAGTGAATGAATCCTTATCTCCTTACTTCACATTATACATAGAACTGAAAGGATATTCATGATTAAATATAAATGGACCATTTCATCTAGAATTAATTTTACCTGACAACAACTTGATTCTTGAGTTAAATAATAGCACTTTCTCTCTAGGATAGAATTATTTCCATTGGACCATCTTTCCTTGAGTCACTTTTTCACTCTCTTTGTAAATCCTAAAATTTTCAAATGCTTCCCTTTTAACTTTCTCCAACTCTTGTGACTGATATTTTCTCTCTTTCCCAACACTTTCAATATCCAAATTCATCTTTCTCACAGCCTAGTATGCATTATGTTCCAATTCCATAGGTAGGTGATAACTTTTCCCATAAATCAACCTATATGGACTCATTCCAATTAGGGTTTTGTAGGATATCTTGTAATCCCATAATGTTTCTTCCAAACTTTTTCTCTAATCCTTCCTGTTTGGATTAACATCATTTTCCAGAATTACTTTTATTTCTATATTGGACACTTCAACATTACCATTATTATGTGGATGATAGGGAGTTTATGTTTTATGATGCATCCCGTACATCATCATCAAATACTCCATTATCCTATTAAAAAAGTGTTTTCCCCAATCATTGATGATGGATATGGGCCCTCCAAACCTATAAAATATGTTAATTCTGACAAAATCATAAAAAACATTAGCATCTTCAGTCCTTGTGGATTTTTCTTCCACACATTTTGAAAAATAATCAACAACAATAAAGTTAAAATAATTTCCAAATGAAACTGGAAAAGGTAAAATAAAATCTATCCCCCAAACTTCAAATATTTCTAAATAATTAAGTGGATTTGGGAAATTTCTTATCTTTTTGAAATATTTCCATAAAATTGACATTTTTTACACCTTTTGTAAAATTCATGAACATATTTTAAAAGGGTGGGCCAATAATTTTCAGATTATAAAACCTTCTGTGTTTTACTTTGAGGCCCAAAGTTGACTCCACAAGATAAAGTGTGACAAAACTCAAAGAGAAAACTGATTTCACTCTGAGGATTACATCTTCTTACCATTTTTTCATTGAAAATATCCCAAAGAAATGGATCATCCAAAATGTAATATCTAGATTATAATTTCTATTTTTGAATTTTATGGGAATTGAAATGATATGGGAATTGAGATATTACCAAATAATTGTCCATGTCATCATACCAAGGCACTTCTCTTTAAATAAAGTACAACTTCTCTCCTGGAAGGTGATCATCCAATGGTTCTTTTTCAAGAATTTTAGCTTCAGTGGTGTTGGGAAGTCTATATAAATGATCATCCACTTAGTTCTCATCTCCCTTATTATCCTTGATATCTATTTTGAACTCCTATAGTAGTAACATATATCTCACAAGATTTGGTTTAGCTTTAACCTTCTTCATCAAGTACCTAAGAGTCACATGATCATTAAACACGGTGACTTTAGCTCTAAGAAGATATGATATAAATATTTCTAAATAAATAAAACCCGAAAAAAACTTTTTTTTCTATGGTTGTGTAATTAAATTTAACTGCATCTAATATTATCGAGGAATATGAAATGACTTGTGGCCTTCCCTAAATTCGCGGATAAAGGACTATACCAAGTGCTATGTTTGAAGGATCACAAAGTAGCTCGAATGGTTCTTCCTAGTTTGGTGGCCACATCACTAGTGGTGTAATCAATATCATATTAAACACATCAAAGGCTTCCCTACATGCACCATTGAAATCAAAATCAGCATATTTCCAAATTAATATAGATAGAGGGAGAGAAATCTTACTGAAATCTTTGATAAACCTCCTGTATAATCCTACATTTCCTGAAAATTGTCTAACATGTTTCACACAAGTTGGGTAGGGAAATGAATTTATAGCTTCAATTCATTTTTTTTGAAATTACATTCAAAAAGAAAATTCTTATCTTATCCAAGAAATGACACTTTTAAAAATTAAAAACAAGATTCTTTTCAATGCAGGTTTTCCAAACTTTTTCTAAATTTTTCAAAATATAGTCAAAAGAATTTCCAAAAACTAATAAATAATCCAAGAAAACCTCTAATATATTTTCAATGTGACAAAAAAATACTTAACATGCACTTATGAAATTCACCTGGAGCATTACATAATACAAATGGAATCCTTTTTCCTTTAATAGTGCCAAAAGGATAAGTAATTTAAGTCTTTTCTTGATCCTCTATAGAAATCAGAACCTGGAAATATATCCAAAAAGAAATAATGATTTATCCCTACCTATCTATCTAAAATTTAGTTAATTAAGGTTATGTGGAAATGATATTTATAAGTGAATTGATTTATCATCCTAAAATCTATTCACACTCTCCAACTATTCTGAATTATCAAAGGGATTAATTCATTCTTTTCATTCCTCAAAGTGGATAGGCTAGTTTTTTTGGAAATACATGAATTAGGCTAAAACATTGTGAATAAGAAATGGAATAGATAAAACCATCCTCCAAGATATTTCTGTTACCCTTCTTCAAAAACACCTTCAATGTGGGATTCAACCTCCTTTGGGGTTTTCTAACAAGTTTGAAATCTCTGACAAGAATAATTCTATATGATCATATTTTTTGGTTTATTCCTGGTATATCACTTAATATCTACTCTATTCCTTAGACATTATATCTGAAAATATTAATCAATGATTTTTATTGGGTTTCAAATAAATTATTATCAAATTATCACTGGTAATTTCTCTCCCTCTCTAAGGTACACATATTTCAAATCAATAGGGAGTGGTTTTAATTATTGGTCAGAGGGATGCTCAAGGGATGAAATTAAATAGTGGTTTCCCACTTCCAAAGGTTGGACCTCCTTCACAAAAAAAATCATGTCATCTTCTTTATCACATAACAAAGCATCAATGAGATCAGACTTTACATCTACTTCCCACATGAAATTAGAATCTCCATTTTTTCTAGAATTCATATGTTCAGTGATATTTTCAATAGAAACATTCTATAATAAGAATAAGAATTCGTAGAACATACCTGATTATTCAATGGATTCAGTACCAACTTCTTGGGAGAGTGTAAGGAGTGAGTGATCATCTGATAGGTGCCTCATGGATTGAAAAATATTGAAGTGGACAATGTTCTCTCCAAACTCCATGGTGAGTTCCCATTCATGGAAATTGATGATGATTTTGGCCTTATTCAAGAATGGTCTCCCCAAAATTATTGGTGAGTTTGATGGTTTCCTATCTTCTTCTATATTCAGAACATAGAAGTTATCTAGGAATAAGATATCTTTGAATTTCACTAAGACATCCTCGAGAACTCCTACTGGGAAACTCGTGGATCTATTTGCAAGCTGGACCACCACTATTGTGGGATTTAGGTCTCCAATATGCAAATAAGTGTATACTGAATGAGTCAATACATTAATTAAAGAACCCATTTCACACAAATCATTAGATAAACTTAAAGAACCAATGGTTCATGGAATGGAAAATGTCCCAGGATCTTGGCATTTGGTTAGAAAATATTGTGTGATAAGGGCTGAGACACTTCTTCTCAAGTTGATCATCTAATTACCTTGAAGTATCCTCTTCATGGTGAAAAGATCTATAAAAAATTTAGCACAATTTGAAATTTTTTTGAGTGATTTAAGTATGGTGATATTAATTTTTACTTTCTCGAAGGTTTCTATAATTTCTTTTTTAAGCGCTTATTCCTACAATCTCTTTTATTCCATCATCCTTGATAGAAATGGTGGGTTTAAATATTTTTTCTCATTTTTTTTCCTTTTCAATGATGTTTCTTGTCTCTTCCTCCTCTGCCTATCCTTCTCCTCTTCCTCTTTCATTTCTTATTCTTGGAACATTTTCACAGAATTTTCAGAATTTACAACTTCATTCTCCCTCAGCTTAGGTGGTCTTGTTTCAGGTTCATGGGTTTTTGATGGTGAGAGTTATTTTCCAATTCTTTTTGTTATCATGATGAAACTCTCTTTTTGATTTGGGATTTTTTTGGGAAGGTATTTTTCTTGGTCTTTTGAATAGGATTTCAATAAGGCTTCTCATAATGTTTTCCATCTTTTCAAACTTATCCTATAGTCCCTCAACCTTGTATTGTCACTATTGCACAAGAGGTTGTGTGCTAGTAGATGGTTTCTCATAGGGTATTTGGAAGGTGGGTGGTTTGTGGTATGAAATACGGTTATAAGATTGATTTTGTTGAAATGGGGATGGGTTTTGGATTTTTTTTATGGAACGAGGGTTGGTTTTGGAACTGGTTTCGGTATGTAGTCTAGCTTGATTCTATATATTTCTAAATCTAACATGGAATTGGTTAGGCTCTATCTATCCTTGATTTTTTTGGAATTTCCTTAGTTGAAATGCTTCCTCACAAGTTTCCATTCCCTATATTTCAGCACATTGGTCAGTGACATGTTTAGGTGATGAGAAAAAACCATATACCTTAGTCGGTGCTTATTGGTCACCCACTTGTTTCAAAGCCATCTACCTCACCAAACTGGTTAACTATTCAATCCTAGTTTTTAGTAATGGTGATGGATGAGAAGTTATTACCTCATTAATACCTCTTGTTCCATTACATCTTGTACCAAACTGTTGTGTGTTCTTGGAAATCTTCTCGATTAGGACCTTGGAATCTTCTGGTGAATTTTCAATCAATGAATTTTTAGATGATGCATCCATAAGGTTTCTATAATTATCTATAAGTCCTTGTTAAAAGAAGAAAAAAAATTGAGTCTTCTAAATTTCATGATGTGGGAAGATGGAACATGGATTTTTAAATCTTTCTTAGTACTCATAAAGGGTCTTTTCTAGATGAATATCTGATGGCATAGATTTCCCATCTGATTTCTCTACTTCTGGAGGTGGGGAAGAAAATTTTCATGAATTATCTCACAAAGTTTTTCTAATAATGCACATATCCTGATTGTAATCCATACAACCATTCTATGGAATCTCCTTCCAACTAAAGTGGGAATTCCTTCCACTTTACCTACCCATAATCCACTCCTCGGGGTCTGAAAGTAGATTAGACATATGTAAACTCTTTAATATGTTTGTTTGGGTCTACACCTATGATGTAATTAAATTTTAAAAGAAATGGTATCATGTTAGGTTTCATCTAAAAATCATTTTTTAACTCTGACATGACAAGTTGAGTATTTTTGTTAAGGAATTTTGGTTCATAGAGGTCTCTAAGGGTTTGGTTCTAATTTCCATCCTTGATGAGATGATCAGAGTGAACACTAAAAGTTTTACTAGAGTCTCTAAAATAAATTTCCTCAAATTTAGATTGAAAATTAAGGTTTATAAGTCCATTCAAAAAGGTTATTTCAATTTTAGGATATAGGGAAAATGGGTTAGTGTTTGAAGTTCTAGTCATTTAATTTTGAATAGAAAATAAAGAAGGAAAAAAATATTGTTGGCACCACCTCCCCTAAAACAACACCAATTTTTAAGACCTGAATGTCGTGGGGTGTGATAAAAAAAATATTTACTAAGTCAAAATGTAGTAAAGTGGTAAAACAAGGTTTTCTCCAAATAGGAGCACACAACAATCATGTTTTTCACTTGAGATTAGATAAAGAAGTGAATTTTGTTTTTAAAATTATTTGATTTTAAAAAGAAATAAATAAATTAAAATGATGTTTGAACAAAAAATGATGAAGAGAGTGATGCTTTTAGGGTAGGATCACATTTTTCAAAGTCATTATTGTTGTAAAAATCATTCCCCCTCTCTTCCTATTGAATGATAAATGAAATACTCCTCTATTGAGTTGTAAATCACCCATCGTTGAAGGAAATAATGGAAGCCACTCCTTATGAATGAAATTTTATAAATCATTCCCAATAAACTAAGGGAATTCCCATTCATGATTTTTTTTATCCTTATAAATCTAAAAACAATTAAATAATTACACACACATGCTAATTATTTCTAGACACTCACCACCTAATGCAATCTTCTCGATCAGGAAAAACGACACTAGGTGGGAGGATTTTAAAAATATTAAACAAAATATACTAAAAATAAAATAAACCAAACCCTAAATATGATATAATTGTGATAATTGGGAACCACTGAAAATAAAAATAATTCAATATAAAAATGATAGTTCTAAATTAAAGAACAAGACTCTGACATTAGAAAAGGAAAACTTCCCCTTCCCTGATCACTCAAAAGTTTTACCCTCTATATGAAGGGTAATATATTTGAAGGGGGAAGAAGGGATAATTTTAAAAATAATAAATGAAAAGGTATAAAATTCACATCAATTCAAGATTCCAATCCTCTATAACCTCCCCTCTTTCTCCTTCTTCAATCCCCTTGAATGGAAGTGGACACGCATATTTATAGGTTTGAGGGGTGGAGAAATTTCCCCCATGATTCTTTCCTCTGAAATATTGAGATTATCTCACATATTAAATGGCCAAATATCGGGAAGGTTCTTTCAAAAAATTTGTTTATATATATCTTATTCATTATTTTTCTAAATATAAACTTGTTTGGACATGTTTGGAAAAGTTATTCTTAAATTATAGAAGAAAACTTTTTTCTGTCTGAGGAGACTCTTTAACTCCCTCTATTTTGTCTCATTACATGGATGTATTAATTAACTAAATTCTCCATGGAATTTAATTTGAATATGATGATCGGATTACTATTTCCAATAAAGTTAGAATCACTTAATTTGGATATCTTTAGGACTATATATTCTTCAATTACTGAGGTAGATTCCATTTTGTCAGCTGGAAATATTTTTCCAATTTATTGATTTTTCTAGGACAGTGTATTTCAAATTAGATTTGGGTTCAAAAGAAAACATTTACACCCACAAAAAAATGAACCTTAAAAAAATAATCATTTAAATTGGATCAAAATTTTGAATGTTGTACAAGAAATTCATAATCTCTAGAAAACTGTTAAATTTACAGAATTAATCAATTTTCAGAATTAAGGCTAAATTTCACAAAAAATACTAAAATGATGAAGATAAGATAAATTATATTAATTGGAATGTATTAAATCTTTGAAAACACATAAAAATTTATTAAAATATTATCTCTATCATAGATAAAATTCCAAAGAATGGAAATAAGAAATAGGTGGAAATAAGATCAAGTAAAGGGAAACCTCTAGAAAAAAGAAACTAGAACTCACCTTGGATTACCATGGATTGATCACATTTATATATAGATAAAAAAACAATTTAAAGGGTATTAAAAACCTTAAGAACACACTTCAGGGTTTCCAGGGGTACATTGGAAGAAGTCGAAGTGAATATGGGTTTTGGGGTATCTGGGTATTTATATACCCACTGAAAAACGGATGACCACGATGCAACCCCTTGAAACACACCACAACACTATCTCACATAGGTAATTCTATGGTGTAGCTTGAGGTACCATACTAAAACTACCATAGATTATTGTTAGTTGTGATAATCCAGGTCAGATCTTATAAAACTAGTTCCGGGGGCTATGACACAGCCTTAGATACCATGTTGTAGAACCCCCTTCGCCAAGAAAAATTCCACACAAAAACCTACTGGCCACGATGTAGCTAGCCCTAAAAAAGAAGTATCCTTGAAATCCACCAAGATATCCCTTACATTGTATCATGTATCCACTATTCCACATCCACCAGCACTCTGGTGCATCAGAAACCACCACATCATAGCCATGCCACTTTTTCCAGTGGCTCCCCCAAAGCACCTCAAACACCCTCCAAACTACCTAGAAACTCATCTGGGTGTCTCCAATGCCCAAAAATAAAAAAGGAAAAGAATTTTGGGATTTCGTATCTTAAATAAAATACCTCTCAAACCATTCTCATCCTTGATAATTAAAAATTCAATCCAAAGAGAAAATAAAGAAAAATGGGGTCGCCCAAACAACCACCCTACAATATACCTCTCAAGTATCCTTCTATCACAAGAGATCATCCACCTCAATTTTAAGAACAAAGTATAAAACCACACAAAAGAAACAATATAAAAATAAACACTCTCCTGGGGAGATACCTCTCAGATAATATAATGGCTTCCAACAAATAGATAACAAGAGTAAACAATCTCATAAACCAGAAAAAGTCTACAATCAAAAATAGAGTTGCACCAAAAGTTGAGCTAAAAAATATATATCATGGTACTGAGAATGTATCTATGATTCATGTTCCTAGGTACTCTCATCCACACCAATGTTCCATCAAATTATATGAATCAAGGGAATATCACACCCATGAAACACATTCTTCTAATATACTTGGATCTCTACAGGCCTCTCCTTGATGGTCGCATCATCGTAAACATCAATATTGACCCAATTGATGACATGAGATTCATCATGAGGATAATGAATAATATTCAAAACATGAAAAAAACCATGTACCTGGCACATTTTTGGGGGAATAACTATATAATATTCCATGATACCATCATGATCTAACACATAGAAAGACCAAAAAATTGCAGAGAAATATTACTCTCACGTCTAGACCATTGCTTCCCATGATGTGAAGCCAGCATCTGGAACATGTGATCTCCAAAATCTTAATACAAAGGCCTCATAATATTACCATAATAGGATTTCTATCAATCCTTCATTGCTTTTATTCTTTCAAAAATTACCTAAACCATCTATGTCATGTTATGAACTAGATCTGACCTAAGAATTATTGGCTCTCTAACCCCGGTCTAGTACAATGGATAATGGAAAGGTTGGACATAAAAATATTCAAATGAAACCATGAAAATGATGGAGAGGAAACTATTATTGTAAGAAAAATCAACCAATGGAAGGTTACTTATCCACAAACCTCCAAAATCTATAACACAAGAATGAAACATGTCTTCAAGATTCTAGATGGAATGATATGTTTAGTCTCCCTTCTTTGGATGAAATGAAATTATAAGGCATAACTATGAGCTAAAAACAGATTAAAGACCTCTCTACATCATGATGGAAAAATGAGGTTCACGATCCAAGATAATCATCCTTGGGACTCTATAGAGTCTCGCCAAATCCTCTAGATACCACCTCAACAAAACCTCCAATAAGCTCTACTCCTTGATCACTATAAAGTGGAATAATTTTGTTAAATAATACATTATCAACCATATAGCATCAAAGCCTCTCTATGTTTGAGGTAAATTGGTAATGAAGTCCATCGAGATGTCCTGCCACTTTTACCGGGGAACATCTAACAGCTAGATAAAACCATCGAGAACATGATGCATGGCCTTCATATTCTAGAAAAAAACATTGAGAAATAAACTATACTACTACATGCTTCAACCCAAACCACCGAAACTAAACTCTCAAAGTCTGGTATATCTTTTGGAGCTAGAAAAAAGTGTCCAAGAATTGACATAATGCTAAGGACCCTAATCCAAAAGTGTATCTCGTTTCACAGGATTCAATTTGACATGTTTTTGGGACCAAAGGGAGTTATGGTTTAGAAGTTGATGAAATTTGAATTCAGGATAACAAAAAAAATTGTGGAGGTTCTGTTTGTGAAGATCTGGTTGGGGAGGTCCCATTCATGGAGGTATAGTTCTGAAGGTCCAACTCACATAGGTCTGGTCTTGGAGGTCCCACTCAAAAGGATCCCAATCTGTGGAGCTCATTTGCGAGCTTGTGAAGGACTGATGGTCACCTCTGCACAACATCAATACAGAGTCATGGAGTGATTCATGAACACGTGAAGGGTTAATGGTAACCTCCACACTGCATTATTCAGAATCATAGAGCCCCATCACTCACAAAGCTCAAAAAGCTTCACGAAAGCCACTAACTATCACGAAACCCACACCCTATAAATACCCTTGTCATTATTTCACTAATAGGGGAGAGGGGATGTCGAGTTGCGACATCACACTCTCAATTCTTGAAGCTACATAGCTTCATGAATTCACATAACTCATTACCTATGGGCTTCACAAGACCCTGAGCTCCGCGAAGCCCCAACTTTTACACAACCATGAGCACCATGAAGACCCAAAATTTATGATACCCCGAGCTACGTGAAGACACAACCATTATGATGCCTCAAGATTTTTGAATCCCCATATTTCACTAATCTCATACCTTTTTGTTGGTTGTTCCAAACTGTGAGGGATGTGCCCCCCACACCCCTTCTTGGGATCAGTGTCAAGCTATTGTCTTGGGCCTCCAACCCGATCTTATTGCTACTATCATTGACCCCAATGAAAAACTGATAGTCACACCATGAACATTTCGAGTCGAGGAGATTTTGGTTTGTGCCTTATATGTCCCCAACACCCACCCCATTCAATACCATGATTCAAGATACTCTAGTAAACTCCATGAAATTCCATAGGTTGACATACTCCTCTCTGTCCATTTCCTGCGTCATGAGTTGAGATTCTCATCTTGGATTCACCGAGTACCTTGAGTTGAAACACTCTTCAAGAAACTCTTGAAATCATCATCACCTGACTCATGTGCTAGATCGAACCAAAAAGAGTTTCTCTTGCATAAGTCCCACACCCCAGCCATTTTTAGGAATCTTACTCCAAGTAGTCATGAATAAATGACATTAAACTATATAACACCCTATATGATTAACATAGGATGCCTCCTATGAAAAATAGAAGATGACTTATGTATCAAGCATAAGATGCCTCACACCCTAATCATGAGATGAACCCCTTAGCCCTCACTACATGAATTTCAACTGTAGTATACCCTGGGTAATTAGAATAGGATGCCTCTTGTGAAAATAATGAGATACCTTATATGTTAAGAATAATATGCTTCATGTAATAATCATGAAATGAATTCCAAAATGAAACCATGGGTATCCTCCTCAGGTTCAATCCCCAATCATATCCCTCATCCCATCAGCAAGTTAAGATGCCCTCGTGACCTCACATAAGGAAGAAAGGATAGGAAACTCAATATATAATCCTCACACACCATGTCCTTCCACAAGACATTAAACTATAATCAAACTCCATAAAATGTATGTGGGATTCCCTCATGACCTGAAATGAGGAAGAAATGATGGTAATCTCAATGCATAGGCTACACTCACTGTGTCCTTTCACAACATGTTAAATTGTAATCTTACACCATGAAAGGACATGTGATTCCCTCTTGAATTGACATAAGGAGGACTTGATAGGAAGCATCCACGCAAAATCCCTATACACACCATCACCACTCCTGGAAATGCTTGGTTAGATTCCATAAGTAATCCCCATTTACATCCTTACTACTCCATAGCATCACCTGGTATGCTTCAACGCATAAGCCCCAACGACATCTTCACTTCTCCTAGCAGGACATGGGAAGCTTCCATGAATAATACCCACACACCAAATCCTTCCACAAAATGTTAAACTGTAATCTTACTTCATTCAATGGACATGGGATTTCCTCATGACCTGACATGAGGAAAATAGAATGGGTTGCTTCCATGCACAAGCCCCACACACCATATCCTTCCACATGCCGTTAAATTGTAAAATTACTCCATGCAATGGACATGGGCTTCCCTCATGACCTGACATGAGGAAGAAAATATGGTGGCTCTATGCATACAGCCCATGCACCACACCCTTTCACACAATGTTAAACTGTACTCTTACCCCAAGCAATGGACATGGAATGCCATCTTGACCCGACATGAGGAGGAAATGATGGAAATATTCCGTGCATAAGCCCCATATACACCATCGTTACTCCTAGAAATCCCCAAGAATCTTCCATGTGTTGGCGACATTCACATCATTGCTTCTCCATAGCATCACCTGGGCCACTTCTACACATAATACACAACCACATCATCATTGATCCTAGAAATACATGGGCATCTTCCATGCATAATCCCCACACACCACATCCTTCCACATGATGTTAAACTGTAATCTTACTCCATAAAATGGACATGGGATTCCCTCTTGACATGACACGAGGAAGACATAACGAGAATATTCTATGTATAATCCTTTCACACCATGTCCTTCCACATGACATTAAACTGTAATATTAAACCATGAAATGAAGATGAGATTCCCTCATGACCTGACATGAGGAAGGTGGAATGGGAAAAATCCATGCATAATCCCTAAAAACGACATCCTTCTGCATGATGTTAAACTATAATCATGCTCCATGAAATTAACATGGTATGCCCTCATGACCTAACACGAGGAAGAGAAAATGGGTAGTTGTCATGCAAAATCCATGCACACCATGTCATTCCACATGATGTTAAAATATAATCATCCTACATGCAATAGAAATGAAATGCCACCATGAATTAACAAGAGGAAGATGGAATGGGAAGATTCTATTCATATTCCTCACACCCCACATCCTTTCTGCATGACGATAAATTGCAAGGATTGTCCATATCACATGACCTTAAACTGTGGCATAGAACTACTTGAATTTTGATCACTACTGGAAATGAAGGTTATACTAATGGTTCTAAACCATTTTTATAGGCTGGAAAACTGTTGGTATAGCCTATACCAATGGTTTTCCAAACCGTAGGGTAGTAAGCCGTGAGGAAATCCCTATACCAATAGTTTGATCTAAACTATTGGTATAGGAAACTGTATGTATTGATTTACCAATGGTTGTAGGCTAAACGTTGGTATATTTTTACCCCAATAGTTAGGAAGACCATGCATTTCATATAAACCAACGGTTTACAGTAGTTGGTATAGAAGTTTTACCAATGGTTTCACTGAACTATTGGTATATATTGAAGACTAAACACTATACCAACAGTTCTAAAGCATTGGGATAGTTTTTTACCAATGTTTTATTGAAACCGAGGGTAAAATTTTTTCTCAACGTATACCAATGGTTTAAAACTATTGGTACTGTGTATTTCCAGAACTATTTCACAATAGACCCTCCAGTAGCCCCTTCAGTATACACCTGTATAAAAAATAGCACAAAAATCACATACAAAAAGACTTAAAACAGAATAAAAAACACCTTCAATAGCACAAAAAAACACATAAAACCATAAAACTCTTCCAACCATGTCATGTACTAAAATTCCCTATTTCAATCGTCATATGAAAACAATATTCTAGTAGAGTTGAATAAAAATTTCAATAACTCAAACATTATTTACACTCATTTCAATCTTCATATGGCAACCACTCTTCCAGTAGTAATTCAACTCACCCCTGCACAACCCCCCCAACCAGCACAGCCCCCCCACCTCCCCATGAAATTTTATTAGATAGAATATTATAAGAAATACTTATTAGAGTTGAATAGGAGTTTGAAATTGGCTCAAATACCAATTTTTTTTTTCTGATCCTATATTTGGGTATGTAATGATTTGTGACGCATTTTGCATTGAACTTGTATTTTTTATAATATATGGTGAAAAATGTATTTTCTTAGTTGTCTCATCACTTATGACCCCATGAGTGAAACTACCCAACTCATGAAAAAGATTTTGAGACTATCGTTGATGAGTGTAAATTTCAGAGACACCACCTCTTTGATTAGAGACATGTTATATATACAAATTGAATGTCATAGTAATATAATTTATTCTAATGTGAAATAAATAGTTTTCAGATGTGTTGGATAAAATACATGTAGATGTTAAAATTTTGAATGGAATGTGTTCTTTGTAAGGGAAATGTCAGTTTTGATGCACTAAGAAGGAATATGAAGGTGGTAGGGGTGTTAATGTCAGATATTGGGTGAATGGTAATGGCTTTGTTGGTAGACTCTATAGTGGTAATAACATAATATAATTGGGTATTTGTTTTTGTATGCATAATGATCATGTCTAAATTTGTTGAATAAGTGGATGTTGAACATGTGTCTGATCCAGATTGTGTCATGATGCATATGAGTTTGACAAAAAATAGTCCCCTTCTAGGATGGGTTATAGTCATACATGGTGTACTACTGGTTAATGTAAGTGATACACTTCTTTATTCCATGAGAAAAATAATTGATGAGACCCTCTAATTCTTAATAGTGAGAATAAAAGTGACAACACATAATATCCTAAAAAAAAATGGATCCAACTGAATCATGCCCCAAATACCCTCTTTAACCCAACCATCCTACAATAGGACTTTGACAAGTGGAAACATATTCCCTCACTACACTTTCTTGATGTTGTGAAATAAAACCCCTAAATTTTTGAAATTGTTAGGTTCTTGAGGATCATAATAAGATCTTTTGATAACGAAAGAACACCCAAATATGATCTATCCTCAAACAAAAGCAACATTTATAGAAAACGAAAAATGTCTGAAAATGGATTTTACCTGGGAGTGGTTTTCTTCTTCCTAAATATAAAGAGAAATTTTGATGATGCATGCTATTAAACTAAATTTGAAAATGGGGTATGGAAACTTACCCATGGTTCCATGGTCGTTAAAAAAGGAGTAAAGTATGGAACTCTTTACTTGATTTAAAATTCAGGCAGAACTGAAATGATCAGAAGTCAACTTGTGATGGTCTAGAAGAATGGAACTATAAGTTTATTGACCTTAGTGAGAATAATATTAATGTTCATAAGGATATGAACACTAAATGGTACCAGTATGGTGTGATCTATTGATCTGAGTAGGATTCCACCACATCATTCCTCAGATTGAGGCGGGGTTGACTCATACACGTAAAAAATGACCAATTTATCATTTTTCTAAAGTATGAACACAATCCAAATATGTTTGGTCAGTTTTTGATATGTCAGTTGTTGTTTTCACTTAAATTGTTGTTCATTTCATAAAAAGTGAGACACTTAGAGTGATACCGGCCCCACCATGCCTCAGATATAGGTGGGGTTTACTCATACACATCATAAATGATACATGTATCATTTTCCTAAAGTATCAATAAAATATGAAAGTGTTTGGTCAGTTATTTGTATGCAAGTTGTTGTTTTCACTTAAAATCATGTCCATTTCAAATAAAAGAGAGACACTTTAAGTAATACTAGTCACATCGTGCCTCCGGTTAAGGCGGGGTTGATTTTACAAGTAAAAAATGACCCATGGATCGTTGTGATAATGTATCAACACAATCCAAATGCTTTTGATTAGTTTTCCATATGTCAGTTGTGGGTTTCACTTAAAATGTTGTCCATTTCAAAAAAAAGTGAGACACTTTGAGTGATACCTGTCACACCATACCTCGAATTGAGGTAGGGTTGACTCATAACTATCAAAAATGATCCATGGATCGTTGTTCTAAAGTATCAACACAATCCGAATGTGTTTGGTCAGTTTTCTATATGCCAATTTTTGTTTTCACTAAAAATCCTGTCCATTTCAAATAAAAGTGAGACACTTTGAGTGGTACCGGCCACACCGTGCATTGGACTAATTCAGTTTTGACTCTTACACATTAAAAATGACCTATGATCGTTTTCCTAAATTATCAACACAATTTGAATGTGTTTGATCGGTTATCCATATGCCAGTTGTTTTCACTTAAAATCATATCCATTTTAAATAAAAGTGAGACACTTTGAGTGGTATCAGCCACACCATGCATCATATTGAGGTGTGGTTTACTCGTACATGTCACAAATGACACATGTATGGTTTTTCTAAAGTATCAATACAATGTGAAATCTTTTGGTCAGTTTTTTTGTATGCAAGTTGTTATTTTCACTTAAAATCATGTCCATTTCAAATAAAATAGATACACTTTGAGTGATACTGGTCACACCGTGCATCTAATTGAGGCCGGGTGGACTCGTAAACTTCAGAAATGACCCATGGATTTTTTTTCTAATGTATCAACACATTTTGAATGCGGTTGGTGGGATTTTTGTATGCCAACTGTTGTTTTCACTTAAAATCCTATCCATTTCAAACAAAAGTGAGACACTTTGAGTGATAACAGTCACACCATGTCTCTAATTGAGGTGGGGTTGACTCGTACCTATAAAAAATGATCCATGGATCGTTGTGCTAAAGTATCAACACAATATAAATGCGTTTGGTCACTTTTCTGTATGCTAATTGTTGTTTTCACTTAAAATCATGTACATCTCAAATAAAAGTGAGACATTTTGAGTGGTACCAGCCACACCATGAATCAGATTAAGGCAAGGTTAACTCGTACACATGAAACATGACCCATGGATCGTTTTCAAAAATTATAAACACAAACCGAATGCTTTTAATCATTTTTCCGTATGCCAGTTTTTTCACATAAAATGTTGTCCATTTCAAATAAAAGAGAGACACTTTGAGTGATACCAGTCACACCATGCCTCAGATTGGGGTAAGGTTGACTAGTACATGTCACAAATGACCTATGAATCATTTTGATAAATTATCAACACATTATGATTGTGGTTGGTCAGTTTTTCGTATGCCAGTTGTTGTTTTCACTTAAAATGTTGTCAATTTCAAACAAAAGTGAGACACTTTGAGTGATACCAGTCACACCGTGCCTCAAATTGAGGCAGGTTTAACTCATACCTATCACAAATGATCCATGGATTTTTTTCTAAAGTATCAACACAATCATAATTCATTTGGTTGGTTTTCTGTATTCCAATTGTTGTTTTAACTTAAAATCCTATCCATTTCAAATAAAATTGAGACACTTTGAGTGGTACCGGCTACACCGTGCATTGGATTGAGGTAGGGTTGACTCGTACACATCAAAAATGACCCATAGATCATTTTCCTAAATTATCAACACAATCCAAATGTGTTTGATCAGTTTTCCGCATGACAATTTTTTTCACATAAAATGTTGTCCATTTCAAATAAAAGAGATACACTTTGAGTGATACTGGTCACACCATGACTCAGATTGAGTCGGGGTTGACTAGTACACGTCACAAATGACCCATGTATCCTTGTGATAAAGTATCAACACATTCTGAATTTGGTTGGTCAGTTTTACATATTCCAGTTGTTGTTTTCACTTAAAATGTTGTCCATTTCAAACAAAAGTCAAACACTTTGAGTGATACCGGTCACACTGTGCCTCGAATTGAGGCTGGGTTGACTCATACCTTTCACAAATGATCCATGGATCGCTGTGATAAATTATCAACACAATCCTAATGTGTTTGGCCGGTTTTCCAAATTCCAATTGTTGTTTTCACTTAAAATCCTGTTCATTTCAAATAAAAGTGAGACACTTTGAGTGGTACCAGTCACACCTTACATCAGATTGAGGCGGGGTTGACTCTTAAACATCAAAAATGACCCATGGATTGTTATCCTAAATTATCAACACAATATAAATGTGTTTGATCAGTTTTTCATATTCCAGTTGTTTTCACTTAAAATGTTTTCCATTTCAAATAAAAGAGATACACTTTGAGTGATACGAGTCACACTATTCCTCATATTGAGGTGTGGGTGACTAGTACATGTCACAAATGACCCATGGATCGTTGTGATAAAGTAAAAACACATTTGGAATGTTTTTGGTCAGTTTTCTATATACCAGTTACTGTTTTCACTTAAAATGTTGTCCATTTCAAACAAAAATGAGACACTTTGAGTGATACCGGTCACACCGTGCCTCGAATTGAGGCATGGTTGACTCATACCTGTAAAAAATGATCCATGGATCATTTTTATAAAGTATCAACATAATACAAATGCGTTTGGTTGGTTTTTCTTATGCCAATTGTTGTTTTAACTTAAAATCCTGTCCATTTCAAATAAAAGTGAGACACTTTGAGTGGTACCGACCACACTGTGCATCGGATTGAGGCAGGTTTGACTCGTACACATCAAAAATGACCTATGGATCGTTGTCCTAAATTATCAACACAATAAAAATTCATTTGATTGGTTTCCCATATGTCAGTTGTTTTCACTGAAAATGTTGTCCATTTCAAATAAATGTGAGACACTTTAAGTGATATCGGCCACACCGTGCATCGGATTGAGGCAGGGTTGACTCAGACACATCAAAAATGTTGTCCTGGGTACTCGGTTTCCCTTGGGATGTGGCACAGTTTCACTGAACTATGTGACAAACATGAACCGCATATTGTTGGGTAGAAAGACTATATTTTCTCTAATAACACTGTAGTAAATACAAGGGAAAAATAAAATACCCAAAAAATATAAAAATTACCTCATAATTAAATAATGGTTGTGACACTTGTCCAACCAGGAACCCACCTCGACAGCCCAGCCCCCCCACCTAGACAGCCCCCACCCCACCCAATCCCCCACCCCATCCCCCACACCACCTACACACTCCCCCTCCCCACCCTAAAAACATGAAATTGAAATTAAAAATACCTTAAATGTGATTTTTTTTCTTCAAAAAAATGAGAATATTATTCCTCTACTCCACATTCTAAAAATGATGACATATTTCTGAAATTCCAATGTTGTTCACAACCTTGAAGGAATAATAAAATCAAGTTTTCCTGTGTTATGAGACTCTTTGGAATGTTCTAAAATTAAATAGGTGGTTTTATAAAAGAAAATTAAAGTGTTATAAGTAGTCTTTTTATGGATTGTTTTCAAATTATTAATTAAATAGCTCCAACTCATATAGAAGATTAAGATTTCTGAATATCCTATAACCAACACATAATTGTAAATGAAGAGATGCCTCAAAGTGGTGTTAAACGAGGATAATTGAATTTGAAATCCAATAAGGGAGTTATCGAGAGAACACCCTAATGGATTAAGAATTCCTAAGGAAATCTATTAATGATACTGATATGAATCACCATTAATATATTTACATTGGTTTTATTCATGGATAATGATCTTATTTATCATGTGTGGAGTTTGGTTGACCTCAAAACATTGAATGGGGTTCCACTCTATAGTTCAGAGAATATATTATCCAAATATATGTAGCTTCCACCTGTAAACATGACAACTTTATATCAGTTCCTATTGGAATTTCATGACATTTAAGGTATATGTGTTTTTTGAAAATCTTATGCATTATAGGGATGCTCATAAATGATGGTTTTTTGTCCATATGTGCATGGAATTCAGCAACGAGGATGGGTTATTCCATCTAACCATTGTTATAGTGTATGTTTAGGTTGTGTTATTGTATTTAACCAGTGTTCTAGTTTATGTTTAGGTGAGGTAAGTTAGAAACTAGGTTAGGCATGTCATTAGAACATGGGTTCTTCAATTTAACCATGCAGTCTTGGATTTCAGGGATGAAAGTGTTTTGGGTGAGCCAATTACAACCCACTCTATAGTATGGCCAACACATCATATGGGCATAACCATGAAATAAAGGCATATTTAAATGGGATGTTTTCAGCACCCCATTTGGCCAAACATACTTTTCACCATAAGGGATTTCCCATGTATATTTACATGGCTATCCAAGTCATGTACTCTGTATAAATTCATAGGACACTAGATTATCTTAAACACCATGCAAACCCTTATACAAATCATGTGAACAATTATACAAACCATGTAAACCCTTATACCATATAGTCATTACTAAAACCATTAAAAACAACTTATTAAACAACATAATTTGTCAAAGATAATCAAATTGAATATAAATCAATAATACAATTATATATATCAAGTAAAATTAAGGCATACTATCTTACATCCTAAATGACCACCCACAACCATGATTAATGTCCATAGAGCTCTCCTTTCTGCCAGATCAAAAGAGAAAAAAAAATAGTTGCAGAAAAACAAAACCGAGGTATAAAAAATAGTTTCAGAATAAAAAAACCAAGGTATCACTTACAAATTTGAAGTGTAGAAGAAACAATTTCCTTAATTGAAGATGGATCGATCAGTGGAATAAGTTTGACCTAATGGGGAAGAGGGTGATTCAATTTAGGGCACCAATCGAGCAGAGGGGGACCTGCAATCGAGTGGAGGGGGAACTGGATGCCCGATCTGCATTTAGGGGAAAACTTTCCAAAATGTTTTTAAAAATCATTGGGAATAAGGCCTATAACAATGTTTTTTATAAACTGTTGGTAAAAGGAGGCAAAATGTGAGGCCTAAACCAATGGTTCACACAAACCATTGGTAAAAATCCAACAAAATCTTCTATGCCAACGGTTTTAAGCTAACCGTTGGTATACATAGCCATTCCCAACGGTTTAGATAAACCGTTGGGATATAAGCATTGGTAAAAGTGGGATTTACAGTATTGGATCCTTGTCTCCTTAATAGAGTGCATAATATGCCTTCATAAGGTTAAATACCAACATTAAACCCAAGTGTGACATATTCACTCTAAGGGAAAAACCTCCTAGATCTACCTCCAAAGGGTGTACCTATTACATCGCTATGGATCTGCCTCCAAAGTGGGTTCTCATCCATCACTCTGGATCTACCTATGAAGGGAGTTTTGACCCATCACATTGGGTCTACCTCCAAATGGCATTATGATTCATCTATTTGGGTTAGCCTCCAAATAGAATTCTGATCCAAACTGAGTTGTTACATATTCTCTCCTAGGGGCACGCCTCTCAGATCATCCTCCAAAGGGTTTATCTTATCCATCTCTCTGGATCCACCTGCAAAGGGAATTCTGATCTGAACTCAGGTGTGTCATCTTCCCTCCTAGGGACACACCTACTGGATCCACCTCAAAAGGGTGTATCTAATCCATCACTCCATATTCGCCTCCAAAGGGAGTTTTAATCCATCACTTTAGGTGCACCTCCAAATGGTGTTCTGATCCAAAATCAGGTGTAACATCTTCCCTCTTAGGGACACACCTCCTTGGTCTACCTCCAAAGGTCATTCTGGTCCATCAGATCCCAAATCCACCCCCAAAAGGGAATTCTCATCCATCACCTCTCAGATTCTCCTCTAAAGGTTGTTTTTATCCATCACCTTCTATATACACCTACAAAGGGAATTTTTATCCATTCATCGATAAACATAGGTGTGACATCTTCCCTTCTAGGTATACACCTCCTTGATTTACCTCAATAGGGCATTCTGATCTCCAAACCTGTCCCCACAAGACATTAACAATGTTCCCATATCCATGGGACATATAAATTGTGACCCAAACTAGAATACCTATCACATGTAATACACATGGGATGCCTGAGGTAAAAATCCATAGAATACTTATGCCATTTGCATCAATTACCTTTTGATCGACATAGGATACACTGGTTTTTGTGCCCAAGATGCCTCATATGAGATTCCCTATAAAAGAGGAAGATTTACAGGTTCCCCACACACCTAGTGTCCATAGAGGCCAAGACATGCTCGACCTCACCATATCCTTAAATGAAAGGTTTCTTCCCTATTGAGATTTGAGTAGCATAATTAACTGGGATCCATATTGAGATGTCACCGGGAATGAGTTTCAAGAACATGACTCAAATCTATGAGGAAGACCCATACTAGGTGATGAACTCCAAGGAGGAATCCATGTAAGGAGGAACTGAAATCCCATAAACATGTTTTGATCAAGGATCCAACATCAAAAACAATGGTGGTAGAGAACATCTTACTTTAGAAAGAAGGAGTGCAGGGAAAGAAACACACGTCGTAATGATGACGCATGCCTTGGCTGTGAAAGTATCAAACACAACATCTTTGTCACACAAAGATGTACCATCAAGGGTGAACTATGGGACTCTCAAATAAAAACCACATGATTCACCAAATATACAAAAAAAATCCCATATAACAACACCCAGTGATGTTTATCCTCAAAACAACCATCAAGGGCATCACTAAAGACAACTCAGTCTCTCCAGAAAACCACCTCAGAATCCCCCAACTGGGAATCCTCCACATACAACACCAAATATGATTGCACTATAATTTAAAAAAACCAATTTCAACATCCTCTACCATATTCAGGTTCATCACTAAGAGTTATTATATCACTCTCCAAGAATCTCTAGATTCATGCACGACATCACTATATGACTTCCTGCTCAACGCATCAGCCACAAAATTTCTCTTAATTGGTGTATAAAAAATCTTGAATCCATAATTCAATAATAATTTCATCTATTTTTACTGTATAATGTTAAATTCATCACTGGAGAAGACATATCTTATTCTATTGTGATTATAAAAAACCACAAAACACTCATCGATGAGGTAATTTCTCCAAAACTTCATAGTAAAAAAAAATCCACCAAATTAGTATCATGGGTGACATAGTTACACTCATGGGTATGTAACTACTGAGACCCATAAGGCACAAATGATCTCTTTTTCATCATAACTCAACTCAAACCAAGACATGAATCATCATAGAAAAACTCAAACTAAACTCCCTCTACTGGAAAATAAAGGACCGGAGCACTTACCAACTTCTCCATTAGGTACTCAAATGTCACTTCACATTGGTCAGTCCATAATAAAACCTGATACTTCCTATTAAAGGATGTTATAGGAGACAAAACTTGATATAAATCATCTATGAACCACCAATAATAGAATGAAATAATGATTTTACTTCTCACCTCTACTACAGTCTTGGGGGATGCCCAAGAAACAGATGCGTCTATATTCCAAGGATCTTCCACTACTCTTAATTGGGATACCACATGCCCCAAGAAAAAAACTTTAAGAACCTAGAAATCATACTTTAACAAATTCCCAAATTTTTTCTGACAATGAAGAACTCCAAACATTGCACAAAGATTCCCTGAATGCCCCCTTAGATGTAGAGTACCCAAGGATGTCATCAATGAAAAAAACCATGAACATATTCAGGAACTATCTGAACACTACATTCATTAAACCTATGAACATGGATGGAGTGTTTATCACACCAAATAGAGTCACAACAAACTCTTAATGCCCATGGTGACAAAAAAAAGTAGTATTTGGAATATCCTCATCTTTCATTTGTATTTGATGTTATCCTAACCACAAATTGATCTTTTAGAACCAACATGCTCTCTTTAATAGATTGAATAATTCATCAATACATGTAATATGATAGAGGTTCTTCACTATCACTTGATTCAAATAATGATAATCAATACAAATCCCCAAAAATCCATTGGCCTTATTCATGAACAAAATGTTTGCACTCCAAGGTGACATGATCAACTGAACAAAACCTCACTACAATAGATCCCCAAGATGCACTCTTAGATCTCACAACTCAGAAGGAGTCATACTATATAAAGAGATATATATATGAGACACTCCTAGATTTATATTGATCCCAAAATCAATATCTCATTGAGGGATAACACTACAATATCCTCATAAAAACTTCATATTACTCTTCTACAACCCTAGGAAACACCATTGGATAAACCTCTGATGAACATAGCATTAGCTCAACCATAAAAAATGATAACGATGGAACACACCTCCTTAATGAAACCTCAATGATTTGAATCATCCTTTAAAATTTTAAAAGTTTATTTTCAAATAATTTTTCCATTTATTAGTGTACATATTTTTTAAAAAAAGTGATTTCAAAATGGAAAAGTTATTTTTCTCAAGAATGATTCCATGTGATATTTAATAAACATTTTTAATCTAATATGTCATCCTTTGATTTTACTTAAGATTTAAAGGGTATATGATCCATGTATTCCATAATTATCATTTCTTTGGATTGGTTATGTATATAATGATAGGATGTTAGTGAAAACTATTCCCTTTTCCATGGTATATAATTTGATGAAATGTTTAGGAAATATATTTCATTGAATGAGTTCTATAATAAGGAATGTTTTATGATCTTGTTTCACACATATGTATGATTTTATTTATGTGATAGGTAGGACCTATATCTACCTCTAATTATTTCAGTGAATCTTAATATCTCATGAGATAATAATGGGAAAGAAGTTGATGAACTCGATCATACTATGAGAAATAAATGTGTTCTGATCTACTATGGGAAACAGGTGCATCTTGATCCACTATCAGAAATAGGTACGTCCAGATACACTATGAGAATCAAGTGAATATTGATCCACTAAGAGAAATAGGTGCATCTTGGTATACTATGAGAAATAGGTGTGTCCTTATCCACAATGGACAATAGGTGATAAGTCCTAATATACTACATTGATGGTCTTGGTAGTTAACCTTGAAATATGATATGTTTTTTCTATATTTATGATGGATCCACACTTTTATAACTTGATATTATGGTTCATGATTGATTTATGATAATTTATCACTCCTATATCCCATATTTTCTTAAATGTTAATGTTTTATTTCATGAATCATGGTTATGATCTATGAAAGATTGGGTATGAACACTGTAAGTTATGTTCATGATCACATATCGTTATTCATACCTTATGATTTCATATGATCATATATTTATATCTCATATGTTTACCCTTATAGTTCATCTGAGATCAACCTTTCTTATGTTTCCTTACCCAGGTTTTGAATAAAGGTTTAGGTAGGGTATGCGAGAGAGGAGTACTATTTTAGAATATCTTTGTGGGAAATGTTGAAAATATTTTATGAAATAAGAGGATAATGTTTCTAGTCTCTAAATTCATTAAATTATTATGGTCATTGGGTGTGTGTTTAAGAAATTTGTTGAATATTCATTTAAAAATATGTAAGATAAATGTATGAGAAGACTGGGTCATTATAAGACAAATGTGAATCTATCAAAAATTGAAAAGAGGTGTTTTCCTGTAAGGTTGATGAGAAGAGTGGTGTTTTCCCTCTTGTCATGGGTTTTGTTCATGAATTCCATGTTCATTGGAAAGAGATGAAAAGCAGGGTTATCCTTGGTATTTTCAAGTGAAATTAAGTTGAGGTCATGTGAGGATGTGAAGTCGTAGGCCCCTGGCTGGCATCTTCCCTCTTCATTGAGTTGAGTGGTTGTATGGTTGAACCCCTTGATTGTGTGCTGGCCCGAAACCATGCCACCCTTTTGTTTTTGAGGTCCCTAATTGTGTATATTTATTTTCACCTCTATAAAATATTTTTTCCCACAAATTTCATGTTTGGTAAGACCACGTATGATCTTTCATTGAATAACTATTTTCTAATATCATCATTTTTTAGTAACATTTTTAAAAAACATATCACATGTCATTTCAAATTTCATGGATGTCATACTGGGATTTATTAGACTAGATGTCTATATATTTCACTACTGAACTTCTAAATTCTATTCTTTAGTTCCTCTCATTCACTTTCATATTATTGAGTGATACCGGTCAGATAGAGTCATGCGCTAGATTGGATATGTTCAGCGCATTCAATTTCCATCAAGATAGTCACAAGTGCTTCATTTTTTGAAGTTTATGGGGAGGAAAGATGTCAACTGGAACTAATGACATTTTGAGTATCTCAACCTCCAGTGAAAATGAGAATCATTTCATATTGAGTGTGTACATATGATGTAATTCCATCTTTCAGAGCAATTTGAGTATGCTTCGTGATATATACTGAGATTATATTTTATCTTACTCCACATGGAAGAGGGCATCAGGATTTGGTAAGTCAATAAATTTCAATTAGTTTCTTTATTTTACTATTTTCTAATTCATTTTAAATCTATTTACATCATACTTGACTATAGAAGATTACCCTCATGTATAATCAGGAGAAAAATGTTGCTAGCCCGTCAGTGATCCATGTTACAGTGAAGGGGATGATACTAGCTTATCATGTGGTTCACAATATTATCTTTGATTGTCAACATTAGGGAAATGATGTTCCTAACTAGGTACTAAAGGTTTCTTTTTAGGAACCTCCTCCAGTAGCTGCTATTACTGAGGATCCATGATGATGACAATGTAGACTATGTTGTGTTGCACATGAGGCCAAACCTATTCCATAGGCAAAGTTCATCCCTCCAGTAGTCTAGCCTCGGCCGATTAGGGATGTGAATTATGAGGCTTCAGATCCATTTGTATTGTCAATATATCCATATTTTCCCCTAGGTGTAGCTTATTTGAGCTTCTATCATAAGTCATTTCCCATGCCTCTACCTTTTGTTCCATATCCTTCACATGTAGTTTGGTTCCCCCCATAAGATGATATCAGGTTCATCTACTTATATAGTGGGAGAAGGATCAGGTGCACACGATGAAATCCACCTGAAACCTCCCCCCATTGAGACACTGATAGAGCATATAAAAGTCAAGTTTCTAGCAGATGAAGATCATCCCTCTCTAGGTCATTATACTCCACCCCAGCATAGTGGTTGGTGATCTCGATTCATGCATCTCATTCGCACACCAGAATATGGGACAATACCTCACCATAGATAGTTACTATACACATTCATGTATATGTTTTATGATGACTTAAAATATTTGAAACAACAATTTATTCTATTCCTTATATGATTATCTCTCTATTAAAATGATGAATTCCTTTTTACTATTAGTCATTTTTACATGTTTAGCCACTTTTTCAATATTCATTTATATTTTAGTTATAGTTTATATTTTATAAGATTTCAAAGTTGAATAATTGAAACATATGTAAACTTACTAAATTTCAAGTAGGTGGCTTTGAAAGTTTATAATATATATAACATAAAAATAATCTAAATAAAACATCGAACATAGTCTGAACATCTAAAAAAATTTGATGTAAAAAGAAGTTCATAAATATAATAAACAATTTAAAATGACAGCATTGTAAAACAATTATAAATACAAATTTAATGGTTTAAAACAAAAATATATTTTACCACTAAAATTAATTTTCAATAACTATTTTTATTAAATGTTTCTTTTTTTTAATTATTCGATATATGTTTAATGAGTTTGTCACATTTCATTTAGATTTCATTTCTACTTTATTATTTATATACTTTCAAATAAATAAACTTCAAACCTTATTATGTTTCATGTAGATGACTATGAAATCATATAAATTATAAAATATAAATACAATATAAATGATATTTTACAAATTTAATCAATATATAAAACGTAATTGAAAATAAACCCAATCATTTATATAATAAATAAAATCTAATTTACATGTCACAATATTTATAACTTAAAAACATAACATTTTCACTTTCAAATATTAATGGACATAATTGTAAATATATATATATATATATATATATTATATGTATATAAAAATATAAAAACATATAAATTTTTATACATAAAAAATTATGTCTTTAAAATATGTTTTTTAATGAAAGGAATCATCGTTGATTCCATGTTTCGACTTAATCAAAATGCGACATCCACAATTCCACCATTCTGTATTAGTTTTAATTTTTTTGACGTAGAATCATTTTCAAACGGGGAGGAAATTCTTTTCATTAGTCCTCCACTCATTTCATCTCAGTAATTTAATGCTACATTAGATAGGAAATGATCTAGAAATCTCCGATCACCTTTGAAATAGTATGAGGACCAAGACTGCTCATTTTTTATGGCAATAACCTCATCCACCCAATATCTCTGTTATTTTCTTCACTATTGGTACTACTCATGCCCCTTCCCTAAAATTTCATTTCATATTTCTTATTTTCCTCACTCCTTCCCTCCTTCCTAGTATATCTTCCCAATCCACATTCATTTTTGGGTTTGTTTAATTTCAACCATTGTCATGAACTACTCCATTTCTCATTTTTGCATGGGCTTCATCATTGGTTACAATGTGCCCCAATAAAGAAACTCGTTGAAACCAAAATTAACATTTTTTGAACTTTCCAAATAGACTCTACTTCCTAATAGATTGAAATATAACCCTTACATGAACCTCAATCTCCTCTCCACTTTTGGAAAATATCATAATATCATCAATAAAAACTACTACAAAGTTATCATGGTAATCCTTAAAGACTCTATTCATTAAATCCATAAAAATATCAAGAGAATTAGTCAAGAAAAAGGGAATAAAAATAATCATAATTCAAATATCTTGATCGGATAGCATTCTTTAGAATTTATTCTTTCTCCACCCTCAACTAATGATAACCAGATCAAAGATCAATCTCAGAGAAGAATTTAGCCCCATGAAGTTGGTCAAATAAATAATCAATTCTTGGAATAGGGTACTTGTTTTTCACTATAATCCCATTAAGTTATTTATAATCAATACATAGCCAAATTTATCCATCCTTATTCTTCAAAAAGAGAATAGGTGATCCCCAAGGGTACACAATTTGTTCAGATAAACCCCTTCTCTAAAAGATATTGGAGTTGCTTCTTTAATTCCTATAGCTCCATAGTTTCCATTCTATATGGGGTCTTTAAAATTGGCTTGGAACTAGGAATGATCTCAATGGATAAATATACCTATCTTTTAGGGGGAGGTCCAGGTTACTTCTCAAGAAACACATCAATGTATTCTTGAATGATGGGGACATTATCTATGCATATACATTCAATTCCTTCTTCATATTCACCACTCATTTTCATAAAGATGGCTATGGGAGTTGATTCTAGAAAAATCTCCGGTCGAGATATATCTCCTTTGAAAACAACAGTAGGTTTTCCATTCAAGATTAATAAGATTTAATTTATTATATATTTGATCTTATCATTATACTTTGAGATCCATTCATCCCTAGTATAATGTAAAATTTCAGTATATGAATGTGTGCGATATTTGCGATGAAATTATGCTCAAAAAAGTAAATACTAGAGTTTATATACACTATTGATGCTTGGATAATCTCTCCAAGAGTCTTCATAGATAGTTCTATATATATATGTTTGATGATTTATTTTATATTTTCTGAAAACTAGTAAGAAATAATGGAATTTATAGAACCAAAAACAAACAAATTACTTTATAGATTTGAGATAACAATGAGAGTACCTTCCACCATATCATTTAGAGCTTCAACTTCAATTTTCATGATAGAGAACGAAAACGCATGCTCCCTTGACCTATGTTGAGGTTGATGGTGATTCCCCTCCATTGTCCTCAGATTTGGACAATGATTGGAAAAGTTCCCAAGTTTTCCACACTTAAATCATTGAACTTTGGGCTGGGCCTACACCATCTTTCCTTTTTCGTTAGTGTTGATAATTTGAGGCTTCACCTCTTTACAATAGTTCCAAGAAATATGGTCATCTCTTACACAATTTTAACGTTTCCTGCTCCCAAGAAAGCAATTCCCCAGATGCTTCTTCCCACATTTTTTTCACATGGGAAGTTTCACTTTCTTTTCTCCTATTCCTTAATCAAATATCCTCCATGATTTTGGCTCCAAATATCTCTTATTTTCATTCAATCTATGGGACCATTAAATCTCTTAGAAATTCATTTCAACTTTCATATCACTTATCACGATCTCCTCATAGTTTTCATAGTCTCTGTTGGCTAGATTATTCCATAGATAGTGTCTTAGTCCACCATAGAATCTATCAACCTTCCCAATATGATCCATGAAAAAGATAGAGGTGTAACGGTAAAGGCTTGTGAAGTTCATCTCGTGGATTCCCATTGATTCATTTTCCTCGTGATTCATATCTAATAATTCCTTCTCCATTTTCATTATCATTTAATGGGGGAAATATTTTTTGAAAAAGGTTCCCCTGAAATCTACCCACTTCATTACATCAATCTCCCCTCTTGGATTCAAGTTTTAAACAAATTTCCACCACTGGTCATCTTCTCCCTCTAAGAAGTACATAGCTAGGCTGACTTTCTCTTATTACGAATAATGGAGTACATAAAAGATCTTTTCTATAGAGCTTATCCATTATTTAGAAATCAATGGGTCGGTAGATGCATTGAAAGAAGGTGGTCATTGATGCATAACAAACTCAACAAAAAAGATATTCCCTTCAAGGTGAATCCAGTATCTTAGCGTGATTCAAGTTATTGATCATAACTCAAGTCAGTTGATTAATCATTATCATTAAGTTTTTCATTCCATCATCCATTATAAGGTCTTCTATGCCTAGTCTATTGCACTCACCATTTACACAGTTTCTCTTATTTCCCTCAATTTTCTAAAATAATAAATCCTTAGCGAGAAACATGTTACATTTAATAATATTATAATTATAAATGAATTTCATTTCTTAAGACTCAATGTTTAAATATTTTATTATTTTAATAAAAATTAAATTTTTTCAATAAATCCATATAATGGATTATAAGAAGTTTTTGATTAACCAAACATATCTCTCGGGTGTGTCAAACTAAGTGTTCAGTAAGACCCATTTTCATCTACCAGGTTACAACAAGTCAGGACTGATGCACCGTGTCAGAGTTTTTACCCCTAGGTGCATCTTTTCCAGAACCATTCCCACTTTTTCATATATAGAAATGAATTTAATTTCATGGAAACCACTTAGTTAATACTTTACCAAAATACCAGGATGTTTTCCTATATTTAAACTTTTCACTTTGGTTCTTCCTAGAGTTTTCAAATCCTAATTTCAAAAAGTCACTAAACCATACTTTAATACCAACTATGGAATCCTGTATTTTTATTACATAACTTTACATTACATTGTACAAATAGAGGATCTATTAATGTTTAGTTTCTTAGAAAAAAGGTACATAATACATGAAAACATAAATCATATATTTAATCCACTTTTATGGATTCTTATTTGGTTCAACCTATGTAAAATTAATGAATCTCATAACCTAGGGACATACATCAAATGAAATTGTGATTATAACGCCCAATAAGGGAAATCAAGGAAAACAATTTACAAGTGATCATGATAATTGTAGATAAGAAATTGAAAAATATCAAAAAGGCATTAGCAAATAAAAAGAGACATATCATAGTAAATACAACATGAATCCTAACATGTAAATGTGGCTACAACATTTAATTTAGTCATTCATAAGAATATCACCAAGGTATATCACTAAGGTGTCATAAAAATTAACAAGGTTATTCACCAAGGTATCATAAATCATGTCATATCTAGAGATTAAATTCTTTACCCAATGAATTAGAGAACTATCATGGTTCACCCTTATAACATACCATAATTTAAAATCATTTATATTACTTCAAAGATGAATAATATTAATTAAAAAATATAACAAATCCAAAAAAGTACTGTATAGGTAAAGTTTCCTTAGAATGTAGGAAACATAATCAAAGGGTTCATAAGACATATTTATTGTCTCCCACTTATCTTTTCATAAATAGACCCCTTATTTATATATCTTACTTAATACCCTTATTCATGATCTTTCAAAAAGAAACATTTGAATGGGTGAGCTCGGATTCTCAGTAAGGGTAAAACATGGATATATCAATCATATCATAATCATAATACAAAAGAACATAACATTTTAAAATCGTATCCTACATATGAAAAATTGTGATATCATGGCATAGGATAAATCCTGAAATTTCATAATAATCAATGAATGTAATCCAAAAAGTCATAACATAAGACATGAGATTTTTTAGTACACACATAATCATATAGAATCATTTCATATTAGTAAAGGATTATTTCCAAGACCATTATAGTAAACAAAGTCTGTTACTGAACAACGGTTTCTTGTCGGTCTAACCCTATATTACTGAACCAAATTTATTTTCCCTTACATTCATGTCAATATCATGAGATATAAATCTTTACCCAATTCATTGGAGGTATATATATATCCCACCCATCTCATAATGAATTCATTCTTACATGTTCCACAAAAATATAATTCTTTCATCATAGCATAACCCAAGGAATAAAATGGCTTTCTTAAACATCATTCCATTATAACAAAATCCATGTAAAAAATGGATTTCATAAATATCATTTCATCATAAAAAAATCAAATCATTGTAATAATAAAATGGGAAACATAAACTTATTTAAAAAATTTAATCTTAGATGGAAAATTGTTTTTAATATAACACATGAAATTAACTATTAAGGAAAATATCCTTTCTTCTTGAAAAATGTTTTCTTTTCTCAAAATACCAAGAAATTTTAAAAGAAAATAATTTATTTGAAAATAACCTTGAAAACTTATAAGGTAATATTCATGGAAATAAGTCATAATTAAATCATAAAAATCCATTCATTCCATATATGTTAAAAAACATTCTCCTCATACTTTTTCTAGAAAAGTGAAAAATTACCTCGTAACGAATAACAACAAAAGATTTATTTAATAGAATTTAGTAAAAATTCAAAAAAGGGTAAAATTAATGTTAAACTAAATTGTAGAATATTGTAATTAGTATTACATATTTATGTAACATGTATGTGGATTATAAATATACCCTAGTAAATACATAAAAATAAACAATCTCAGATAATAATGAGATTGCTAAATTATCCCTTACCTTAGTTTTGATATCCTTCACATATATCTGATCCTCCAATATAATGATTTAAATAATGTTATTGAATTATTATATAATTATATTCATTTTTATGATATCATATATTATAATATTATAATCTGTTTGTTAGTATCATTTCATTATTACTTGTTATTTGGGTATTAACTTCTTTGTGTTCTTATGCATGTTTTTTTTGGATGAGTTCATGTTCAAATTCATAGGTTATAGTTATATGATTTACATAATGATATTATTATAATATATATCATATTTATTCATTCCATTCATTTATATAATTATGGTTTAATGAAGATCATGTAGAATGAATCGCAACGCATCGTGGAGATGGTAGGTCGTACGTACAAACACATGACAATATCATTCCCATAATTGTTGAGTGATATTGAAGTGGATGGTGTATAATATTTTAGAATAATTTTCATGTTATAATAATCATATATAGTTTTTATTTCCATCATTATACCCATCCAATTAAGGTGGTGGTGAAAATCATATTACACCACGGTGTGGAGACGGTATGTTGTACGTACACATGAATGGTGATTTCATTTTTCGTAGGATGGATAGAAGGTGGAATATGGTTTTTTTATAATTATAATAACATATAAGTATATTATTGATAATTATTTTATTATTTTATAATGAAACAACTAATTAAGAGGAAGTAGAAGAAAAAACAAGTTCGAAATAATCGGTAGAAGAGATTACCTCTTCCTCGACGTGCTTCCTCTAAATCTCATCCTAGAGCAATATAGTTGGTATTTGAAGTAGATAAAAACCTATATAATGTAAATAGGTAAGTTTATAATTAAAAATATCAGGGTATGGCCGAGATTTAAGGCTCAAATTGAATTGAAGAGGTGATGGAGGAGGTTCCCTTTTATAATTGAGGTGAGGAGAACCCTTGGAAATTCTTAAAATATTTAATTAATATAAATTAATTTTTTAATCCAAATGCTTAAAAATTGAAATATGTCGAAGATAAGATAAGGATAGTTTGAAATTATCTAATCCAATAATTTTTATAAATCTATTTATTTTATTTTAGACCTTGCCTTCTCAGTTTACACTTAATTATTCTCTTTTAATTTTAATTGCGGTAACAACATTTTAAGTATTAAAGGGAAATAAATTTTACTTATATGGGGTAAAATTCCCATAATTTTACACTTAATGAACTTTCAGACCTTATCATAGTAACTTTTTGATTTTAAAATATTTTAAGGATTTTTAAATAATTTAATAATTTACTATTGTTTAAAAAACATCAATTATGTCAATTTTTACACTATTCATTTTATTGAATTTAAATAAAATATAATAAAAGAGACAACTTCTAGAAAAACCATTTAATAGTCTTATAGAATTCCATATTCACTTGGAAATTTTTTTTATGACATAAATTATGTCAATTTTTTTTTTAATATTTATAATATTATTTATTTGATTACTTCATTAATAAAGCAATCACTGCATCATCATCGTGTCATAATTAAATTTAATTATTTAATGTCTAAAAATTATAAATAAAATAAAATGATATAGGAAATGTCTTTATATTTCTAATGAATATTTATAGTTGAAGAGATCACTTATATAACTCCATATTAAAATTGTTTTAGTAAAAAGATATATGTTCATAACATATTTTACTTTACTTTAAATTATAAGTTATAAGTGTCATAATCACACCCAAGTGGCTTCCAAAGGAAAAAATTTCATCCCAATAGCTTTCTTGGTTAGCTATATCTCATCAAATAATATTAGGAAAAGTGTTAGGGTAGTTTTATAATATTATTATTACCCTTAATTACCTAGTTTACCGTTTTACTGTATTAAAAAATTTTACAAATTTACAGTTCATAATTCCAAAAAAATAATAAAAATATATTTAAATAATTTGGATCTAATGATTATAAATATGGTGTCTATTTTTTAAAATTCAAAACATAGTAGTTTCAGTAATTAATTTAAAATTTATCCTGTTGTCGGAATGAGAGAACCAGTTTTAAGTTGAAACATTGCAAAAGATTGAAATGGTTTTACATCTGAATTCAATGTAAAATTAAGGGTAATGACATAAATTATATTTAATCATAAAAATATATTATATTTATAATTTAAAACAATTTAATATTAAAATTTTACCATATAAATGATTTCGATGAAAAAATTTTCAATTAAAATTTAGTATATTTTTACTATTCATAAAAATTTGGAAGTAATTAGAAAAATATTAAAAATTCATCCAAAGTAAATTTTTATATTCTACTTCAAAATAAAATGTTTATTTTTTTCATATAAAAAATATTAATGTGTCAATATATTATTTAAAATGGCTTCTCCATTCAATGGTGTAAAATTACCCTGTTGACAAAATATAGGTTTTTATACATCAAATAGGGTTTATTCATACCCTATGACTAAAATATATATTGGACGAATATAAAAAATATTTTATTAAGTACATAAAATATATATATCATTAATTTCATTAATAATTTCAATTCACTCAATTTATTGATAAAAAAATAAATATCAAATTGACTTATATTTTTTCATAAATAATTGGCACCTAATTAATTCACAATACATTTTCATAATTTAGTTATACTTACTCCTGATAACCTAACGACTTAGATATAATGGTCATTCTATACTAAAGGTGCCTCATGGTTTATTTAAACTCGTGATTTTGTGCAATGCAATCTACTGAATAATTAAAATTATTTAAAGAAAATATTTCATAAAAACATATGGGTGTTATATTCTACCCCCCCCCCCTTAAACTGAATTTTTCCCCAGAAATTCATCAACTGGAAAAAAATAGATGAGGATGTCTCTCCCTCATCATATCCTCAAGTTCCCAAATATCTTCTTCAAAATGGTGGTTCCTCCATAAAACATTAACCAAGAAAGTGGTCTTATTTTGTAGAACTTTTTCACTACGATCTAGAATCTTTATCATTTGTTCTTCATAAAAAATATCTTAATATAGTGGTACTACTTCTAAGTATACTACATGTCAAGGATCAAGTATGTACTTTCTTAGAAGAGATACATGGAACACATCATGAACTTGAGAGATATTTGGTGGAAGTTCCAATTAGTAAGTAACCTTCCCAACATGAACCAAAATTTCAAAAGGACCAATATACCTAGGGCTCAGCTTTCCCTTCTTTCCAAATCTCATCAATCTCTTCCAGGGATATGTTTATAGAAATACCTTTTCACTCACCTCAAAATCTATGTCTTTTCTTCGGTTATCAGTATAACTTTTATGCCGACTCTGAGATGCTCTTATGTGTTGATGAATAGATCTGACCTTCTCCGCTATATCATCAACACGATCATGTCCTAATAGATTTATTTCCCCTTCTTCATCCTAACAAGTTGGAATTTTCCACTTCTTTCCATAGAGGGATTCATAAGGATCCATCATAATACTGTAGTGAAAGCTATTTTTTGTTAGAAAATTCCACCATAGGTAGGTGTTGATCCCAACCACCTTTGAAATCCATAAACCAAGATATCAACATGTCTTCCAGAGTTTTAATTTTCCACTTAGACTGACCATCTATCTTAAGAATATAAGTAGTGTTGAAACATAACTCTGTATCTAGATTATTCTAAAGACTTCATCAGAACTTCTATGTAAACCTCAGATCCTGATTAGATATAATGGAAAGTGGTAATCCATGAAATCATACCACTTCTTGTACATATATCCTCGAAATCTGATAAAGAGATAAGTCTTATCTAATATAAATGAATTGTGTCGACTTCGTAAGGAGGTGAACTATAACACAAATAGAATTATTTCCTTTGGATGTTTTGGTAATTCTGACGACAAATCCTATAGTGATTTTTCACTATTTTTATTTTGGTATGGGTAATGGTTTAAACATCCCCTTATACTTATATCTCTCATCCTTAACTTATTGAAAAATCAATCATCTAGATATATATTTGGAAACAACTCTTTTCATGTCATCCCACTAGATATACTCTTTCAGGTCCCTGTACATATTTGTGCTTCTAGGTTGAATAGAGAATGAAAAACTATGATCCTCATCCAATATATCCTTATTTAATTCTGCTATGGGAGGAATTCAAACCCGATTCCCAAACCTTATTATTCCATCACAATCAAGGTTGAATTTAGGAACATTTCTTGCCTTTTTTTGTAGCTCTACATATTCCTTTTTTGCCTCCTTAATATTCAATTGTATAGATGGTTGAAATTCCATTTGAAAAACATAATATTTCTCCCCTTCCTTTAAAATTTTAAGATACATCCTTTTCAAATCCATAAATATTGGATATTTTGTGATCCCCATCATGGATAGGCTAGTATGGTCCTTTCAAGTCAAAGAATTTTCCATCTTCTTCGCTTTCTCAGGGTTGTAATGTATTGAGATGTAATAATCTTTAATAAACTCCAAAAATCTTCCTTGGAACATATTCATCTCCTTTTGTGTGAAAATATACATTAAACTATTATAACCAGTATAAATATCACACCTTTCAACATAAATATAATTCCTCCATATCTTTAATGTATATATTACTGTAACTAACTCCAAATCATGAGTTTGGTAATATTTCTCTTGGATTGTCAACTGTTGTAAGTAATAAGCTATCACCATATAACTTTTCATGAGAAAACATCCCAAACCCTTATTTTATGCATCACTATATGTCACGAACCTTTCTCCACTACAATGTATTGTGAGAAAAGTTTCACTGGATAACCTTCTTTTTATCTCTTTGTAATTCTCTTCACATTCCTCCATCCATACGATCAAAAATCCTTTCCGAGTAAACTTGGTTAGTGGATTTGATACTTGTGAAAATTATTTCACAAAATGTCTATAATATCTAGACAAAGTAATAAAACTTCAGTTCTTAGTTTCCATTTTTGGTCTCAGTAAACTTTCAAAAATTTATGTTTTTGATTGATCCACAGATATCCCCTCTCTTGAGATTATGTGACCCAAAAATGAAACTTTTTGAAGCCAAAATTCACACTTTGTAAATGTTTTATAAAGATTTTCCTTTATCAGTGTCTTTAGTACAATTCTCATGTGATATTCATGATCTTCCTTTATCTTTGAATAGAAAAGAAAATTTTCTATAAATACTACCACAAACTGATCGCGATAGTCTCTAAATACTCTATTCATTAGATCAATGAACATAGTGGGGGAATTAGTCATACCAAAATGAATTAATATAAATTCATAGTTTCTATACTATGTACGAAATTCCATCTTTGGTGTATCCTCCTTCTTGACCCTTAATTTATTATATCTACAATGAAAATCAATCTTATAAAAGTATTGATCTCCGCATAGTTGGTCAAATAAATTATAAATATGGGGAATAGAATATTTGTTCTTGATATTGATATTAATAAGTTCTATATAATCAATGCAGAGTCTCATTGATCCATCTTTCTTCTTAACAGATAGAATAGTTGTTCCCCAAGGTGATGCACTAGGGCATATGAATCCATTATCAATATTCTATTGGATTTGCTTCATCAATTATTGAAACTTAATTGGTTTCATTCTATAAGGTGTCTTTGAAATGGTCATAGAACCCAGTATGAGTTCTATTGAAAAATCAACTTCACAATTTGGTGGAAGACCAGAAAATTCTTCCAGAAAGACATCATCAAACTCTTGTACAATGGGTGTATTCTTAATCATGAGTTTCTACCCAACCATTTGAGATAAATAACCTTCATTTATAAGAATAAATACACATAAGATGGAAGAAATTTCAACTGGAAGGTTATATTCATCCCTGCATCTATTGATGATCATAGATTGGTCTGGAATATGAAATGTGACTGGTTGGAAATTGATATAATAACCATATAGAGAAATCCAATCCATACCAAGAATAACATCAAATTACACCATAAGTAGGATCAAAATATTTTCATGAATATCTTTCCAGTAAAATTTAACCAAAGAAGAATTATAAACTGTTGATGCAACTATTATTCCATTATGAGTTTTTACAGCTAACTCAACATCTAATTGTTGAGGTAATAAAGTGATACACTTAGAAAATTATTTATAAACAAAAGGGTGGGTGGATCTAGAATAAAATAAATCATTTTATACTTTTTAGAGGATGGTAAGTGTACCTTTCAAAACTTCATTTTCATACTCCTCATCACTGATAATGATCATATGTGACTTGCCTTTGTATTTGTACTTAAGAGTTTCCAGATGTTGATCGTCATCAATAACCCTTGGATTAGGACATTGACTGGCATAATTCATCATTTCCTTTTACGTGTAACATTGAAGTCTAGGAGGTGAATTTTGTGTAGCCTTTTCATTATTCACATCATTAGATATCTTTTTCCCATCACCTTTTCATTCAACTGCCCTATGACCTTATTTACCACACTTAAAACATTTACTAGTCCCTTTGAGAAAATTTACTGCATGTTTCTTTCTACACTATAAGAATAAGTGAAAACTGATCTTCTTTTATGTGTGGTATTTATATTTCCCCTTTAATTCCATTTTTTCTATTCTTATCAAACCCATAGGAAAGATGGGTTACTCCAATTTCCATATTATACTTAAGAGCAAATTGAATTATTTCTTTATCACTATTGAAGTACCTTATGGATAATTCCCTACAGAGACTTGATTTTAAGCCAATAAATAATTGATCAATTTTACTCTTGGGTTGGATAAAATTACAAAAGTGTACCTTTCAAATCTTGTAAAATTTTATTTTTAGGTACTAACAGATTCATCGTCCTTTTCTTAAGTTGAAGTAACTAATTATCCATATTGGTTTGCAGAATATGATGTTGAAAATAATTTCTTGAATTAGTCCCATTCAATGAATTCAATTTCATCTCTTTGCCTCATATTCTTGAGAAGGTTCCACCATTGATCAGCTTCACCTTCCAAATGATAGACTGCTAAGATGACTTTATCATGTTCTGAATATTGGAGAACTAAAAATATTTTTTCAGTGGTACTGATATATTGTTCAACCACTAATGGATTATTAGACCCACTGAAATAAGGTGGATGTTTCCTCATGAAGGAATCAATAAAATATTGCTCCCTCCTTTTCTCGTTTGGATGTTCCGCATGATTGATAGCTTGAGAAATTTGTGTGAGCATAGATACATGATTTTTTATTCCATCTCCCATAACATTTGGTTTCTCAAGAGGACAATCTTTTCATTGCCTATCACATTCAGCATTAACGTGGTTCCTTCGGGTTCCAACCATTGACTAAGGCCAAGAAGAATTTTGTAAGCAACACTAATCATAATAGTAAAACCACATAATTAAGAATAAAATTTCAATTTAGGACACATTAGGTTTTATCCTAGGTTATTCATGTTTATTTATAAAACACTATGATTGTAACCAATACTTATAAATATCCTTGGGGTTTAAGGCTTTTTCATTCTAGTTTCCAAAGGCTAACTATACCTTTCCTATGATACCAATTATAACACCCCATACTTTACATACAATGATATTACTTCAAAGTTGAAGAATATTCATTACAAAATATAACAATAACACAAAAGTACCATATAGGTATACTGTATCTAGAAACTGGGAAACATAAACAACTTCTTCATAAGACATCTTCATTGTCTTATACTTATTTCATCATAACTAGACCCATTTTTGATATATATTACATAATATCATTATTCATGACCTGAGGAAAAGAAACAAATAAAAGGCTGAGCTCAAATTCTCATTAAGGTTATACAAGAGAGATATCAATCATATCATAGTCATAAGACAATAGAATATAACATTTAAAAATCGTATCCCACATATGAAAGATCGTGATATCATACCATGAGATAAATCATGAAATTTCATAAGAATCAATGATTATAATCCCAAAAGTCATAACATAATTGATGAGATTTTTTGGTATACACATAATCATAGAGAATCATTTCATATTAGTCAAGTATCATTTCCAAGACCATCATAGTAGAAAAGTTCATTACTGAACCGGGTTTACTTATCACTTCATCCCTGTATTACTGAACTGGATTTACTTTTTGTTCTAGTAATGTCTATTTCATGAGATATAAATCTTTACCAAATGCATTTAAGTGAGATATAGGTCTCACCCTTCTCATAATGAAATCATTCTTATGTTTTTCAAAAAAAATATAAATCATGCATCATAGCATAACCTAAGGAATAAAATAGGTTTCTTAAACATCATTCCATCGTAACATAATCCATGTAAAATAGATGGATCTCATAAATATCATTCCATCATAAAAAAAATTAAATCATAGTAATAATAGGGATATAAACATAAACCTATTTAAATAATTTCATCTTAGATGGAAAATATTTTTTTATATAACACAAGAAATTTATTCTTGAGGAAAATGTCATTTCTTCTTCAATAACATTTTCTTTTCTAAAAACACCACAAAATATTAAAATAAAAGAATGTTTTTGAAAATAAACATGAAAAATTGTAAGGGAATATTCATGGAAATAAGTTTTCATGAAAGCGTTAAAATTATTTCATGCCATATAAGTTAAAAAACATTTCCTCGTACACATGCATGGTGATTTTAGTTTTTGTAGGGTCTATAGAAGGTGGAATCTGGTTGTTTCGTAATTATAATAACATATAAATATATTATTTATACTTATGTTATTAATTTATAATGAAACAAATAATTATGTTTAAGTAGAATAAGAATGAAGTTTGAATAATCAGTAGAAGAGATTACCTCTTCCTCGACGTGCTTCCTCTAAATCTATTCTTAGACCACTAGAGTTTCTCTTTTAAGAAAACTAGAACCTCTAGAATGTAAATATAGAATTTTATAAGTGAAAATTTTATGGTATTAACAATCTTGAAGGCTCAAATTTATGTGAAGAGGTTATGGAGGATGTGCCCTTTTATAATTGAGGTGAGGGGCACCCTTGGAAATTCATAAAATATTAAATTAATATAAATTAATTTTTTTAATAAAAATGCTTCCAAATTGAAATATATTTAATATAATATGAGTTTAGTTCTAAATAATCTCATATAATAATTTTTATACATGTATTGATTTTATTTTAAACCTTATATTTTCGATTTATGCTTAATTATTCTCTTTTAATTTTTATTGTGGTAACAACATTTTAAGTATTAAGAGGCTATAAATTTTACTTATATGGGTTAAATTTCCCATAATTGGATACTTAATGAACTGGTAGAAATTATCATTGTCACTTTTTGTATTTTAAAATATTTTTAGGATTTTTAAATAATTTAATAATTTATTATTTTTAGAAAACATCAATTATGTCAATTTTTACACTATTCATTTTATTAAATTTAAATAAAATATAAACATAGATATAACTTCTCAAAAAACCATTTAATAGCCTTATAAAATGTTATATTAATACAGAAAAATCATGGATGACATAAATTATGTCAAATAATATTTATTTTAATATTTATAATATCATTTATTTGATTCCTTTATTAATAAAGCAATCATTACATCATCATCGTGTCATAATTAAATTTACTTATTTAATGTATAAAATTTATAAATAAAATACAATGATATAGTAAATTATTTTATATTTCTGATTACTATTTATAGTCAAATATATCGCTTAATTAACCCCATATTAAAATTGTTTTAGTAAGAAGATATATGTTTACAACATATTTTCCTTTACTTTAAATTAAAAGTTATAAGTGTCATAATCACACACAAGTGGCTTCCAAAGGCCAAATTTTCATCCCAAGCTTTTTCTTGGTCGTATATATCTCATAAAATAATATTATTATAAGTTTTATGATAGTTTTATAATATTATTCTTACCCTTAATTTCTCTTTTTACCCATTTACCATATTAATAAAATTTACTGAAGTTACTATTCATAATGCCCGAAAATAAAATAAATATATTTACATAATTTGGACCTAATGATTCCAAATATGTAGTAAATTTTTCAAAATTCAAAACACATAAGTGGCATTAATTATTTTAAAAATAATCCTATTTTCAGAATGAGAGAACGAGGTTTTCTTTAAAAGTTAAATCATTGCAAAAGATTGAAATGGTTTTACATCTGAATTCAATGTAAAATTAATGATAATGACATAAATTACATTTAATGATAAAAATATACTATATTTATACTTTAAACCCATTCAATATTATAATTTAACCATATAAGTTATTTCAATGAAAAAAGTTGTTTTCAATTAAAATTTAGTTTATTTTTACTATTCCTCAAAATTTAAAAGTAATTAGAAAAATATTAAAAATTCATCAAAATTAAATTTTTACATTCTTCTTCCAAATAAAATATTTATGTAGTCATATAAAAATTATTAATGTTTCAAAATCATAATTTAAAATAGGTTCTCTATTCAAAGGAATAAAATTACCTTTTTAACAAAATATAGGTTTTTATACATCAAATAGGATTTATTCATACCATGTGACTAAAATATCCATTTGATGAATATCAAAAATATTTTATTAAGTATATAAAATATATATCTCATTAATTTCAGGACTAATAGTAATTCAGTCAATTTATTAATAAAAAAATACAAATTTCTAATTGATTTATACTTTTTATAAATAATTGGTAGCCAATGAATTCACAATAAATTTTCATAAGTTAGTTTTAATTATTCCCACTAACCTAACATTTATGCTATGATGGTCATTTCATACTAAGGGAGCCTTGCGGTTCGTTTAAACTCACAATTGTGTGCAACGCAAGCTACTGAAGAATTAAAATTATTTAAAGAAAATATTTCATAAAAACATCCAGCTATTACAACCCTTAATATGTATTAATTAATTTGATTCATATATAACATAATAAAAAAATTTCATAAATAACTCGTGGAGAATAAAAGAAACGGGTTTCATATCAAAATGATGACGTTTTTTTTAAAAAAACATAAAGATAAGATCTTTATTTCCTTATTAACCCATGAAAAAGGAAGGTGGGTTTCATGTATTTTAATCCCAAAATAAAATATATAATTTTTAAATCTAGTTGAATACCATTATAAAATAAATTGGTTTGGGGATATACAAAATAAAATAAAATAATTTCTTGTAAAAAATAAAGAAAATTTGAGAAGAAAATTTGGTAACATAACAAGTATGAAACAATGTTTTAGAAAAAATTAAAAAGGGAGGGGAAAGGGTATACCATTCATAAAATAATATTAATATAGTAAATTTATATAATAAAATGGACATAAGAACATAGTATGTAAATTTAAAATACAAACCACATAAAAAGGGAACTTGAAAGGAAAAGAGAAGTTGAGATTTCTATTACCTTGAAACGTAACTCCTAAAACTCAATTATTGGGACCTTGGGGGATTGAGGAAACATTGGGAAGACTCTTTGGGAGATAAAAATACAAGATATTCTAGTAGGATTAATTTTGAGTTAATTTAAATGGATAAATGGGTGGGTATTTATAGAAAAAGAGCATGATTTGTTTATTAATATTCTTGGACAACTAGGTTGGGGTAAATGAAAAACCATGGGATTCCCCATGGTATTTTTACATGGTATTGGAAAATTGGGAAACCTATTATGATATTTTAATCCAAAATATTATACAAAAATTTTATAGTACATATTTTGGCAAATAAAATAAAATTTTCCACAAAGTATCATTTTTTAAGTTAAAGTTTATATTTAAAAAATTGGAATGTAAATTATATATTTAGAAAATGATTTAAAATATATTAAAATAATTGATATTAATAAAATAAAATATATTAAGTCTTTTACTGTGGTTAATTATTTATTACATCATTATGAAATAATTATGATGTCATTAAACTTACCAAAAAACTCAAACTGTGTTTTTACTATTCACAGAACAATAAAATATTTTAGAAAATTATCATAAATTCACCCTAACCTAATTTCAACATGATGATTTAAAAAATGATATTTATTTTATCATAATAATTATCTAAATGTGAGAATATTAAATATTTAAAAAATCCTTATTTATTAAAAATGACAGTGGGTAAAAAATACATAGTGAAATTGCATAGAGAAATTTCTGACACTTGAAAAAAATAAAATTATTTTATAATATATGTTTAAATAGGAGTGTTTTAAGAATAATATTTCCTTAAAATAATTATTATTAATAATATATTAGTTTATTATAATATTTATATCTTTTTTTAAGTACAATTTCTGTCTGAAAAATCAATTCATCAAATTCCTGCTCAATTTTATTAAGAAAAACTATTCTTAAAATAGAATTTATGGAACAACAATTTTATTTATAAAATATCATTACCCTTTAAGTAGACATGGCCTTGAAACATAACCCCTTATAACAATCTAATAATACCTAATGGTAAGGTGTGTGATGATGATAGATTCTTGGGGCGGTTCAAATAACATCATCTGAGTGGTAATTTCCCTTAACTTGAACTTATCCCGTGGGTGATTTCATTCAAGATTAACATGTTTAAGGCCGACTTGGGAATGTTCAAGAGAGAAGCACCATGATGTTATCTCCCTCCCAATCTCTAAAAATTGTCTTCATACGACACGAATCTACTAGTTCAATCCATTGTTTATCCTTTCTATGTTAATTAAACGTTATCATTTCTATTTATAAACACTAATAATAATATTGAAATTATTATTAAGTGTATTGATTCCAATGATCATATTGACCAACGATCATAATTTACCAATTTTCATATAAATGTAGAAACTTGATGGTCACATTTCAATTTATACTCACTTCATTATTAAATAAATATAATTTTGTTGATTAAAAAATAAAACAACACAAATTTTCTAGAAATAAATTTCATTCAAAAAGATTGGTTCATTACATTCTTCTCCCATTAAGAAAATTTGTCCCTAAAATTTCAAATCCTTCTCTCAGTTGAGCAAAGGTGTGGGTACTTTTGTACCACTTCCTCCTCTGGTTTTGACATCGATTCTTCATATTTTTGTTTCCTCAAAAAAATTGATGAGGTTGGTAGCCTTTTTTCATAGAAGATTGTCTCTATAGTCCAAGATATCCACTAGATACTCCTCATAGGAGAGGCCATGTTCCATTTGTACCACCTCAAAATTTGGTACATGTGAAGGGTCAGGTATGTACTTCCTCAATAGAGTTTTTTGGAATACATCATGAACTTGAGCTAGATTTGGGGGAAGTAAAATTTGATAGGCCACTCCTCATATGAGATCAACAATTTTATAGGGGCCAATGTACATTTAGATGAGCTTCCCTTTCATCCAAAACTGTATGACCCTCTTACAAGGTTAAATTCAAAGGAATACTTCGTTTCCAACATCAAACTCCAAGTCCCTTAGATAGTTGTCAGCATAGCTCTTCTACCGACTCTGAGCAGACTTTATGTTTTTTTGGATGGAATGTATAATGACTCACACTTTACATACATTTTTATTACTTCATAATTGAAGCACACTTATTACAACATATAACAAAACCAGGAAAGGACCGTATAGGTATAGTTTCTTTAGAAACTGGGAAATATAAACAACTGGTTCATAAATCATCTACATAGTCTCCCTTTTATTTTATGATATCTAGAGTCTCTTTCGGCATATCTTAATTAATATCCTTCTTCCTGACCTAGGGAAAAGAAAACATACAAAAGGGTCAGCTCAAATGCTCAGTAAAGGTAAACAAAATAAATATCAATCACATCATATTCATAAGAACATATCATTTTGTAAATCTTAACCTACAAAATAGATCATAATTTCATAACATGGGATAAATCTTAGTAGTAAAATGCAATCCCAATAATCATAACATAAAACATGAAACTTTGTGGAATACACACATAATCATAGAGAATCATTTCTTAGTAGTCAAGACTCATTTCCAAGACTATCTTTGCGGACAAAGTCCATTTTTGAACCGAGTTCACTTCTCGTTTCAGTCCCATTTCACTGAACCGGATTAACCTGTCGTTCCAGCCATGTCTATATCATGAGATATAAATCTTTACCCAATGCATTGGGGGGATATATAGGTCCCACCCATCTCATAATTATACCATTATTATGTGTGCCACAAAATCAAAAAAATCATACATCATTGCATAACCCATGTAATAAAAATGGGATTTTTAAACGTCGTGACATCATAAAACAATTCATATATGATAAAGGAATTCATAAAAATAATTCCATCACCACATAATCAAATAAATGTAATAATAGTGATAGAAACATAACCCTATATTATCTTAGATGTAAAATAATTTTGATAAAACACTTGAACTCCATTCTTGAGGAAAATATCATTTCTACTTCAAAAACATTTTTCCTTTCTTAACATGGCATAAAATTTTAAACTAAAAGAAGTTGATTAAAAATAAACTTGAAAACTTGTAAGATTCTTGGAAATAATGTTTTAAAAATCCATTTATGCCGTATAAGTTAAAAAAACATTTTTCTCATACTTATGTCGGAAAAGTCAAAAAGTACCACGTACAAATAACGACAAAAGATTACTTTCATATCTTTTAATAAAAACTCACTGAAGGGTAAAACTGGATTTAAACAATTTTAGGTGGACGGAAATAATATCACATATTGAGGAAACATGGATGTGGATGATAAATATTCCCCAGTAAGTTCTGAAGTATAAACAATCTCGGATAAAAAATGAGATTGTGAGATTTTCCCTTACCTTAGGTCCGATTTGCTTCATAAGTGTCCGAACCTCCTGTATAATGATTTAAATAATGTCATTGACTTATTCCAGAATCATACTCATTGTTATGATATCATATATGGTCATATACTTAGCTTCTTATTAGTAATATTTCATTGCTACTTGTTATTCGGGTGTTTATTACTTTTTGTTCTTAAGCGTGTTTTGTCGAATAAATTTGTATTCTTCTCTTTAGGTTATAGATACCTCATTTCCAGAATGGTATTAGTGTACTATATATGATTTTTATTTATTCAATTCATTTATATAATCATTATGCAATGAAGATCATTTAGAACGAGTCGCATCACATCGTGGAGATGGTATTCCGTACGTATGCACGAGCGATGATATCCTTCCCATGATCGTGTAATTGTATTGGAGTGTATGTATACTATTTCAAAATCAATACCACTTTACAATAATCATATATAGTTATTTACTTTCACCATTATACCCAACCAAGTAAGGTGGTGGTGGAAAATAGATTACACCACGGCGTGGAGACGGTATTCCGTACGTACGCACGCGCGATGATTTCGTTTTCCGTAGGATGGATAGATGGTGAAATAGGGATGTTTCATACTTATAATAACATATCAGTATATTAGTGATACTGATGTTATTAATTCATAATTAAAAAACTAAACAAGAAGAATTGGAAGAAGAAATAAAGTTGAAAGAATCGGTAACGGACATTACCTCTTCTTTGAAGCGCCTCTTAGGGCACTAAAATTGGTCTTTGAAGAAGACACGGACAACTAGGATGTTTCTAGGGAAGTGGATAAGAGAATTTGGCAGGGGTTGGCCGAGCTTGAAGGCTCAAAGTGGTGTGAGGAATAGAGGGAGGTGGTGCCCTTTTATAAGGGAGGAGAGGGGCACCTTTGGAAAAACTAAAAATATTATTTTATTATAAAGTCATATTAGGTTTTTAATAGCTCCAAATTTATTTATTTCGAAGCTAAGGTGGGGATGGGTCGAAATAAGCTCATCCAATAGAATTTAGACAAGTTTAGGTATCTATTTTAACCTTATCATTTAGATTTAACTTTAAGTAAGATAATTTAACTTTTACCGTGTCTTCTAGTTTTCTTACACTATAAGGTTAATAAAAATACTATAACAAGGAAAAATAACCCCAAGTTGTTTATTATTCATATATATAACCTTATCTAAGTAATTTTTCCTAACCTTATATTTTTAAGAATAAAATAAAAATTAATAATATAATATTTGTTTTAAAAACTATTTTATGTCAATTTTGACATTATTTGGTAATTAATTTTTGTGAAAATCATAACAGAAATTTTAGTTCGAAAAAAGTTAATAAAATCAATACTAAAATGTTATATTAACCAATAAAATAAGTGTAATTTATAAAAAGTCTCAAATTAAATTTATTTGGGTATTTATAAAATCAATTATGTCAATATTTCATTAATAAGATAATTACTGCATCATCAATGTGTCATAAATAATTTAAATTATTTAATGTCTAAAAATTAAAAATAAAATATCATCATGTAGGAAATATTTTTATCTTTCTAATTAATATTTATATTAGAATTTATCTTATGTGTATCTTTATATTAAAAATGATTTAGTTATTAAACATTGATTTTAAATATTTTAACCCTTGTTTAAATAAATTAATAATATATTTCCTAATCTAATCCAAGTGGGCCTAAATGGTCATATTTTATTCCTAAGGTTGTTTTTGGTCGAATTACACTTATCCAATAGAATTAGCACATGTGTTAGGGTAATAATAATATCATTTTTACCCTTAATTACCCTATTTACTTTTAACCGTGGTAAAAAAAAGTAAAAAGTTACTATTCACCAAAAATTATTTTCATCTCATTGAACCACATTTTAGTCCTTGATATTACCCATGTCTATCGGATTTTCGAAATTCCACTCATAGAAGCGGTAAAATTATGTTTTATGTGAATTTTGAAATTTTCTAAGAGGTGGGTAAAAGTTCAATAAAATTTTTATATATCTCAAATTATTATAAAATGACTCCAATGAAATAAATTGAACTTATATAGGTATTATGTATCAATTTGTACCTAAAATAAATTTAAATAAAATAAATAATTATTTAAATAAAAAGTCGGTTTTTAAATAGTAACCCAGTGTTTCACTATTCATCAAAATTTGAAAGTTTTTAGAAAAATACCAAAATTTCACCCTAGGCTAATTTCGATATTCCGAATCCAAAAATGAAGACCATTTTGAAAAATAAAATTTTCAAAATTTCAAAAAGTGGGTATTACTATTCATAACGGCTAGTTTTAATAATATTTTAATAGCATATCGTTGTTTAGTGAAACTCGGTATTGCGTACAACACAAGCTATCGAGGAAGGTCGCGATTGCGTGTAAAGCAAGCTAAGATAGTGTTGTGTGTAGTGAAAGATTCCTTTGATGATTTATATAACATAAAAACAAAATATTTCTCATAAAAGTATCGGGTGTTACATTCTACCCCCCTTAAAAGAATTTCACCCTCGAAATTCGTCACTTTGTAACAAACAGATTAGGATACCTCTCCCTCATCATATACTCAAGATCCCATGTAGATTCTAATTGGTGGTTACTCCATAAAACTTTCACCAAGTGAGTGGTCTTGTTCCATAGAAATTTTTCGCTATGATCCAGAATCTCTATCCGCTGTTCTTCATAAGAATGATCTTGCTCCAGTAGTACAACTTCTGAGCTGAGTACATGTGAAGGATCAGGTATGTACTTCCTCAGGAGAGATACATGGAACACATCGTGAACTTAGGAGAGATTTGGTGGAAGCTCCAATCGGTAAGCTACCTTACCAACACGATCCAGTATTTCGAAAGGACCGATATACCTAGGGCTCAGCTTTCCCTTCTTTCCAAATCTCATTACTCTCTTCCAAGGAGATATTCGTAAGAACACTTTATCACCTACTTCAAACTCTAGGTCTTTTCTTCGGTTATCGGCATAACTTGTTGGTCGACTCTAAGCAGATATAATGTGTTTTTGAATAGATCTGACCTTTTCTACCATCTCATCAACAAGATCAGGTCCTAATAGCTTTCTTTCCCCAACTTCATCCCAGCAATTTGGAGTCCTGTATTTCCTTCCATAAAGAGATTCATAAGGAGCCATCTGAATACTAGAGTGAAAGCTATTATTATAAGAAAATTCCACCAAAGGTAGGTGTTGATCCCAACCACCTTTGAAATCCATAGAGCAATCTCTCAACATATCTTCTAGAGTTTGAATTTTCCTCTCAGACTGACCGTCTTCCTGAGGATGATAAGCAGTGCTGAAACTCAACTCTGTATCCAGAGTATGCTGAAGACTTCCCTAGAACTTCGAGGTAAATCTCGGATCCTGATCAGATATAATGGAAAGTGGTACTCCATGCAATCTTACAACTTCCTTTACATATATCTTGGCAAGCTGATCTAGAGAGAAATACTCTCTAATAGAAATGAAGTGTGAAGACTTTGTAAGATGATCAACTATGACCTAGATAGAATTATTTCCTTTGGATGTTTTAGGAAGTATAGTGACAAAGTCCATAGTGATGTTTTCCCATTTCAATTCTAGTATAGGTAATGGTTGTAAAATCCCCTTAGACTTCTGTCTCTCAGCTTTAACTTGCTGACAAACCAAGCATCGAGAGACATATTCAGCAACATCTCTTTTTAAGCCACCCCACCAGAAGTACTCATTCAGGTCCATATACATCTTCATGCTTCCAGGATGAATAGAGAATGAAGAACTATGAGCCTCATCCAGTAGCTCCTTCTTTAATTCTGGGATGGGAGGAACACAAACCAGATTCCTGAACATTATTATCCCATCACAATCAAGGTTGAATTCAGGAACATTTCTCACCTTCTTTTGTAACTCTACATCTTCTTTCTATGCCTCTTTAATCTTCACATGTATATATGGTTGAACATTCATTTGAGAAAGATACAATTTTTCCCCTTTCATTATAATTCCAAGATACATCCTTTGTAAATCCATAAATATTGGATCTTTTGTGATCCTCATCATGGATAAGCTAGCATGGTCTTGTCGACTTAATGCATCTTCCACTTTGTTTGCTTTCCCAGGGTGGTAATGAATTGAGCAGTCGTAATCCTTAATCAGCTCCAACCATCTTCTTTGGCGCATATTCAGCTACTTTTTTGTGAAAATATACTTTAAACATTTATGATCAGTATAAATATCACACCTTTCTCCATAAAGATAATGCCTCCAAATATTTAATTTAAAGATTACCGCATATAACTCCAAATCATGAGTTGGGTAATTTTGCTCATGGATTTTCAACTAACGTGAGGCATAAGTTATCACCATATCATTTTGCATAAGAACACACCCCGACCCCTTCTTGGATGCATCACTATAGATCACAAACCTTTCTCCACTACAAGGCAGTGTGAGCACAGGTGCACTGGATAACCTTCTTTTCAACTCCTTGAAATTCTCTTCACATTCCTACATCCAAACAAACTTAACTCCTTTCCGAGTCAACTTGGTGAGTGGATTAGATAATCGTTAAAAATCTTTCACAAAACGTCGATAATATCCATCCAAAACCAAGAAAACTTTGGATCTCAGTTACTTTTGTTGGTCTCGACCATCTTTCGATAACCTCTATTTTTGCTGGATCCACAGATATCCCCTCTTTTGAGATTATGTGACCCAAAAATGCAACTTTTTGAAGCCAAAATTTACACTTCGTAAATTTGGCATAAAGCTTCTCCTTTCTCAGGGTCTTCAATACAATTATCAAGTGATCTTCATGTTCTTCCTTTCTCTTTGAATAGACAATAATATCATCTATAAAGGCTACCAAAAAATAATCAAGATAGTCTCTAAAGACTCTATTCATCAGATCCATGAAGATAGCAGGAGAATTGGTAGGAACAAATGGCATCACTATAGTTTCCATACCTTGTACAGAAAGTCGTCTTTGGTATATCCTCCCTTTTGACACATAATTGATGATACCCTGAACAAAGATCAATCATGGAAAATTATTGAGCTCCGCGTAGTTGGTCAAATAAGTCATCAATGCACGAGAGATGGTATTTTTTCTTGATAGTGATCTTGTTATGTTCTCGATAATCAATGCAGAGTGTCATTGATCTATCTTTCTTCTTAACAAATAGAACAGGTGCTCCCCAAGGTGACGCATTAGGGCATATGAATCCTTTATCAAGATTCTCTTGGAGTATCTTCTTCAATTCCTGCAACTCAATTGGGGCCATTCTATAAGGCGTCTTTGAAATAGGCAAAGCACCCGGTACGAGTTCTATTGAAAACTCAACTTCACGATTTGGTGGAAGACCCGGAAATTCCTCCATAAAGACATCATCAAACTCCTGTACAATGGGAATATTCATAATCGTGAGTTTCTCACCAACCATTTGAGATAAATAACCTTCATTTAGTATAATCAAGACCCATAAGATAGAAGAAATTTCCAGTGGAAGGTTATGTTCATCCTTGCACTGATAGACAATCATAGATTGATCTGGAATATGAAATGTGACTTCCCTTCTTTGGAAATTGATATGAGCTCCATATAGAGAAATCCAATCCATGCCAAGAATCACATCAAATTCCACTATAGGAAGGATCACAAGATTTTCAGGAAGCACTTTCCCACAAACTTGAATCGGAGAAGAATTATAAACTTTTGATGTGGCTGTTGTGCCATTAGGGGTTGTCACAGCTAACTCCACATCTAATTGTTGAGGTAATACGGCGATACCCTTAGAAAATTCTTCAGAAATAAAAGAGTTTGTGGATCCAGAATCAAATAAAACATTTTCTACTTTAGAGTGGATGGTAAGTGTACCTTTCACTACATTGTTATCGTACTCCACATCTCTAATAGAAATTTCATGTGACTTTCCTTTGTCTTTAGCCTTAAGAGTTTGTTGACGTCGATCATCATCAACAACCCTTGGATTAGGGCATTGATTGGCATAATGCCTCATTTCCTTTCACTTGTAACATTGAAGTGTAGGAGGTGCACTCTGTGTAGCCTTTTCTTTTTTTGCATCACTAGACATATTCTTCCCATCATTGCAGCATTCAAATGCCCGATGACCTTCCTTTCCACATTTGAAACATTTACTTGTCCCTTTAAGACAACTCCCTCCATGTTTCTTTCCACACTTTGAGCATAAGGTAAAACTCATCTTCTTTTCAGTGTGCTCTTTATATTTTCCTTTGAATTCCATTTTCCTCTTCTTATCAAACCCATATGACTGATGGGTTACTCCAATCTCCATCTCAACATTGAGAGCACATCGAACGATTTCCTCATAGATATTGAAGTCTCTTATGGATAATTCCCTTCTAAGAATTGGTTTTAAGCCACTAAAGAATCAATCGATCTTACTCTGAAGTTGGATAATAATACCAAAAGCGTACCCTGCAAGTCTTGTAAAATTTTCTTCATAGGTACCAACAGATTCATCATCCTTTTTCTTTAGTTCAAGAAAATGTTTCTCCATCTTTGTTTGAAGACTGCGAGGGAAGTAATTATTGAAAAATAAGTTCTTGAACTCGTCCCATTCCATGGACTCAATTTCATCTCTTTGCCTCGTATTCTTGATAAGGTTCCACCATTGATCAGCATCTCATTCCAAATGATACACTACTAAGATGACTTTATCATGCTCAGAACATTGAAGAACTGAAAATATCTTTTCAGTAGTACTAATCCATTGTTCAGCAACAAATGGATCAGTAGACCCGCTGAATGAAGGTGGACGCTACCTCATGAAGGATTCAACAGAATGTTGCTCCTTTTCTCGTTTGGAAGTCCTGCATGATTCATAGCTTGAGAAAGTTGTGTGATCATGGCTAAAAGATTTTTCATTCCATCTCCCATAATGTTTGGTTGCTCAGGGGGACAATCATTGCATTGCCTGTCGCATTCTGCATTAACACGGTTCCTTCGGGTTCCAGCCATTGACTAAAACCAAGAAGAATAGTGTGAGCAACACTAATTATAATATAAAAAACACATAATAAAGAATGAAATTTCACACTTATGGTCTTATCATAGGTTGTTCATGGCCATTTTTAAAACACTAAGATCGTGTTCTATGCTTAGACTTATCATTAGGGTTCTTACTAATTCTTTCATATCCTAGTTTTCAAAGGTTGACTATACCTTTCCTCTGATACCAACTATAACGACCCATACATTACATACATTGTTATTACTTCAGAATTGAAGCACGCTTATTACAACATATAACAAAACCAGGAAAGGACCGTATAGGTATAGTGTCTTGAGAAACTGGGAAACATAAACAACTGGTTCATAAATCATCTACACTGTCTCCCTTTTATTTTATCATATCTAGGGTCCCTTTTGGCATATCTTACTTAATATCCTTCTTCCTGACCTGGGGAAAAGAAAACATACAAAAGGGTGAGCTCAAATGCTCAGTAAGGGTAAACAAAAGAAATATCAATCACATCATATTCATAAGAACATATCATTTCAGAAATCTTAACCTGCAAAAGAGATCATAATTTCATAACATGGGATAAATCATAGTAGTGAAATGTAATCCCAATAATCATAAATTAAAACATGAAACTTTGTGGCATACACACATATTCATAGAGAATAATTTATTAGTAGTCAAGACTCATTGCCAAGACTATCTTAGCGGACAAAGTCCATTTCTGAACCGAGTTCACTCCTAATTTCAGTCCTGTTTCACTGAACCGGATTAACCTACCGTTCCAGCCATGTCTATCTCATGAGATATAAATCTTTAATCAATGCATTGGAGGGAGATATAGGTCCCACCCATCTCATAATGATACCATTCTTATGTGTTCCAAAAAATAAAAAAAATCATACATCATTGCCTAACCCATGTAATAAAAATGGGATTATTAAACATCGTGACATCATAAAACAATTCATATAAGATAAAGGAATTCATAAAAATAATTCCATCACAACATAATCAAATCAATGTAATAATATGGATAGAAACAGAACCCTATATTATCTTAGATGGAAAATAATTTTGATAAAACACTTGAGCTCCATTCTTGAGGAAAATATCCTTTCTACTTCAAAAACATTTTTCCTTTCTTAACATGTCATACAATTTTAAACTAAAATAAGTTGATTAAAAATAAACTTGAAAACTTGTAAAGTAAGCTTCTTGTAAATAATTTTTTAAAAATCCATTCATGCCATATAAGTTAAAAAAACATTCTTCTCATACTTATGTTGGAAAAGTCAAAAAGTACCTTGTACGAATAACGACAAAAGATTCCTTTCATATCTTTTACTAAAAACTCACCGAAGGGTAAAATTAGATTTAAACAATTGTAGGTGGATTTAAATAATATCACATGTTGAGGAAAAATGTATGTAGATGATAAATATTCCCCAGTAAGTTCTGAAGTATAAACAATCTCAGATAAAAAAATGAGATTGTGAGATTTTCCCTTACCTTAGGTCTGATTTGCTTCGTAAGTGTTTGAACCTCCTGTATAATGATTTAAATAATGTAATTGACTTATTCCATAATCATACTCATTGTTATGATATCATATATGGTCACATACTTAGCTTCTTATTAGTAATATTTCATTGCTACTTGTTATTTGGGTGTTTATTACTTTTTTTGTTCTGCGTGTTTTGTCGAATAAATTCTTATTCTTCTCTTTAGGTTATAGATACCTCATTTCCAGAATTTTATTAGTGTACTATATATCATTTTTATTTATTCCATTCATTTATATAATCATTATTCATTGAAGATCATTTATAACTAGTCATATCACATCGTGGAGACGGTATTCCATACGTACGCACGAGCGATGATATCATTCCCATGATCATGGAATTGTATTGGAGTGTATGAATAATATTTTATAATAAATAACACTTTAAAATAATCATATATAGTTATTTATTTGCACCGTTATACCCATCCAAGTAAGGTGGTGGTGGAAAATAGATTACACCACAGCATGGAGACGGTATTCCGTACGTACGCACGCGCGGTGATTTTGTTTTCCGTAGGATGGATAGATGGTGAAATAGGGTTGTTTCATACTTATAATAACATATAATTATATTATTTATACTGATGTTATTACTTCATAATGAAACAACTAAATAAGAATAAGTGGAAGAAGAAATAAAGTTGAAAGAATCGGTAACGGACAATACCTCTTCTTTGAAGCGCCTCTTTGAGACCACCTCTTAGGGTACTAAAATTGGTCTTTGAAGACGGACAGGACCTCTAGGATGTTTCTAGGGATGTGGAGAAAATAATTTGGCAGGTTTTGGCCGAGCGGGGAGGCTCAAAGTGGTGTGAGGAAGAGAGGGAGGTGGTGACCTTTTATAAGGGAGGAGAGGGGCACCTTTGGAAAAACTAAAAATATTATTTTATTATAAAGTCATATTCAGTTTTTAATAGTTCCAAATTGATTTATTTAGAATATAAGGTGGGGATGGGTCGAAATCCTCTCATCCAATAGAATTTAGACATGTTTTGGTATCTATTTTAACCTTATCATTTAGAAATTCTCCTTGGAGGTGGGTAAAAGTTCAATAAAATTTTTATATATCTAAAATTATTATAAAATGACTCCAATGAATTGCATTGAAATTATATAGGTATTACGTATAAATTTTGACCTAAAATAAATTTAAATAAAATAAATAATTATTTAAATAAAAAGTCGGTTTTTAAATATTAACCCTGTGTTTTCACTATTCATCAAAAATTGAAAGTTTTCAGAAAAATACCAAAATTTCACCCTAGGATAATTTTGATATTCTGAATCCAAAAATGAAGTCCATTTTGAAAAATAAAATTTACAAAATTTCAAAAATTGGATATTACTATTCATAACGGCTAGTTTTAATAATATTTTAATAGCATATCGTCGTTTAGTGAAATTCGGTATTACGTACAACGCAAGCTATCGAGGAAGGTTGTGATTGCATGTAAAGCAAGCCAAGCTAGTGTTGTGTGTAGTGAAAGATTCCTTTGATGATTTATATAACATAAAAACAAAATATTTCTCATAAAATTCTCGGGTGTTACAGAATGAACCTTTTCTATCATCTCCTACAAAAGATTAGGCCCAATAATATTTCTCTCACCACCTTCATCCCAACAAGTAGGAGCTCTCCATTACTTCCCATACAGAGCTTCATAGGGTTCCATTTGAATACTATAATGGAAGCTATTATTATATGTGTCACATCCATGACTTCTTTTAAAGTTATTTTTTATTTAATTTCCATTCTTGCTTTGTTTTGGGGGTTTCTCATACATTTCTGGAGGAAATGGCGAGTTTTCATGATTTGGGCCAAACTATAAGCCCATTTCCATATTTAAAAACCTATTTTGTTTCTCTTATAACTCTTTATTTTTTCAACATTTTACACCCATTCCAATTTCCAATTGGTATCCCATGGTATAGTAAAACCACCATATCCATTTGGAACCCATTGGAATCCATAATCATGATGGATTTGGGTTTTATATTAAGGTGTTGTGTCTGCCCAAAATCCCATTTCCTACATTATTTTTTTAAATTATTTAATATATCATTCAATTATTAAGGTTTTTTTGGTGATTCTAACTCTCACTCGAGCCCACTTACCCAAGATACACCCCCAATGATCTCCCCCTCTCTTTGGAGCTCATATTCATCGTGAATTTGGGTGAAGCGTCTCTGGATTTCTCAAATTGCCCATATTTGAAGTGGTAAATTGTTTCTTTCATAACTCCTTCAATTTTTACTCTTTTTTCCCGATTCTAGTTCCTACATGACCTCCTCAACCTTATTCTAACCTCACTTTCATTTTTTCTGTTTGGAAATTCAGCTACTGGTGTATTTGGGTCATTTTATTCAATATTTATTCAAGTAAGTGTTTCTCTCTTCATTTCCTTCCTTCTCCTTAGGGTTTCCTCCCACTTTCATGAAGTTATAAAATGTACAAAAGTTAGGGTTCATACCTAGGATTTTATTTGGTGTATTCTATTTTTCTAATAATGGGGTTTTAGGTTGGATTTCACTCTATCGTGGTGCGGCAGTGGTGCAGTTGATGCTTCACACAATAAATTGGTGTTTTGACACAAAAGGTAGGTGGTTCCATGTGTAATAACCCTAAGATGAGTTAGATTTTCTCATTAAAATTTTTATCATGCTTATATTACATTATTTTTGGTTTGGGAACCATTTTGGGTAGTATTGATTAAGATTTTAATTTCAAAGTTGCATATTTGTTTGAAAATGTGTGTTTTCCATGTGTATCTTTTGTTGTATCACTTGAGGTAATATAATAACATTTGAAAGTGATTTAGTAAATGTTTCTAGGGATTAAAACACTATTTTTATTGTTATTGGTGTTATTTTGGACTTGAAATAGGGTTTTGAAATGGGTTTTGTGTGCAAAACATGGTTAGACCCCTTGGGATTGTTTTATGAAAATTTAAGTGATTTATTGAGTTAAATAAAGTGGGAAAAGGATTTACATGTACTATTTTAGTGAGTGTGTTCAATTAATATGGGTTTTTGAAAGTTAAAGTTGTAATTTAATATTTCAAACATTTTTAGAATGTTTTATCAATTTTATAAATGATTTATCAAATTGCAAGAAAGGCGTGAAACACACTTTTGTGGGTTGTTTTGTATGATTATGATGTGAAAAATGAATATTTGTTTGTGAAAGGAGTATTAAGTGACATGCGTGTGGGTTTTTTGGTGTGTATGTGACTTGAAACTGGACCTTTCATGTGAAAATTTTATTTCATGGCTTGTGGAACTAGTTTGATCACAAGAGGGAAAACTCAGGTATCTAGGTGGGTGGATGCGTACTAGTATGCTAGTGATCCCTTGGGGTTTGGCCTCAGTTTCACATAGAAAGTTGGATGATGACAACACTAACTAAAATATGATGATGATGTTGTTGTTGTTTTTGTTGTTTGGGGACCACTAGGTTATAGGTATGATCCTTACTAGTGGCCCGTGTGCACACGAATAGATATATGTATGGTTTCTTTCACTGAGATATGAGGTATCAGGGACCCACAGTGAGCTAGTTCCTGGGGGTTATTTCATGTTTCTTGTGCTCATTAGATATTTTATGCTTACTATTGGCATAAAGTATATTTGGCTAGAAAATTATGTATCTTTGTAATTCTATTTAAATGTGTTGATTCTTTAAAGTATCCCACTTCAAAACTCTTTTTATTTACAGTTTTGTCTCTTTAAAATTATTATTAGCATTTCTTGTTTACAAAACTTGCAATATTTTTCTCTCATAATGTTTATCACATGGAACATTTTAGTGGTGGAATCCTACTGGGTTTGGATCACACCCTACTTACACCCTTAGATGTAAGTAGACTTGGTTATTTTGTTGCCATTTTGGGTAAAGTTTTTAGTGCCAGTGTTTCGGGTTTCTAGCGGTCCTTCTTAGTGTAGTGTCATGGAGATGGCTTGAGGGTGAAGACCCTTTCCATGAAGAGGTTCTTGGGCTGTCCATTTTGGGTTTCTTCATTTGTTATAGTCTTTGATAATTTTTTTAAATTATGTAATTAAATTCTGAATTTTTGTAAAAGATTGATTGTTTTGAAAAATCCATATTTTTTATATTATATTTTTTTGTTGTTTTATGTTTATAAACATGGGTAAATCATTCCCAAATTATATTTTGAGATATCTAGGAACTTGTTCCAGCCTATGGGGATCGGGAACGCCCTTCAGGCCTTCTGATGAGCTTAGTCAGGTGCCAGTTTTAATTATGACCAGATCCGGTTCATGACAAAATGGTATCAAAGGGGGTTCTCTCTTTTGGGTCATGTTATTTGGGGAAGATTCGGGATAGTCTGGAGTTAGGATTCTCATGGGTGAAAATTCTAATTATGATTAGTGTTCCAAGCTATCACACCTTGTGACATGATTCATGTTTCAAGGAGAATTTGGGATTTATCTAAGTCCTTTGGTTTTCTTGGATTGATGATGATTAGGGGAAATGAAAAGAGAGTTGGGTTAATGCTCTCAGGGAGCTCATAGGGCCTGGAAAGCCATGCGGATCCAGGGATATTTCCTTAGAACACTCTCTATAATTGTGAAGTTATTGGAATATGTCTACCAACCATAGGTCCATGTCATCCACCAAAACTAGTTTCATCTCAGATTGTCTTTTGTCTCTTCATGTTGGAATCTTGGAACATGGTTTTAAGGGAGAAAAGACTTGATTTAATAAATTTAAACTTTTATAAAATGATTTTTCAGTAAAGAATAACTATCTTTATTTCTGAAATGGTAGAACTAAATTTTAAGAATTGTTTGGAAATTATGAATGGTGTGTTTACACCTCTTTTTAAAGAATGAAATTATGTTAAAGTTGGTTATGAAAAAGTGTTTCCAAAAGAGTTTTCTAAACTATTGAAATTTGTTTTAATGGGATGTAATGTTTTGTTGGTCATGTGTGGGGTTTGGAAAGGGTTTTTGATTTGGTAACTAGAGATAATTTGAAACTTTTTATGAAATTTTGGAATCTTTTTATGTAATGAGAAGATTTTAGTTCCCAATTTAATAGGGATTTATGAAATAGAGGTTGTCATTAGTTTAGAAGTGTTTTGAAATGGGGTGAAATGTTTTGAAATTAATGTCCATGAATTGAAAGTGAGTTTTAGCTAAATTATTGGCGATCTTTTGAAATTTTGTACGAATCATTCTAAACATATTTTAAATAAGAAGATATGAGTTTTCAAAGGAATGGAGGCCGATGAAAGGGTGTTTTCATAGAATAGGGAGTTTTTTTAAATAGGATGAGATGTTTTTAAATTAATGTGTATGACTTTAAATTGAGTTCTTATTTGAATGATTGGTCCTTTCAGGAAACAAAATTTTTGGTAAGATGTAAATAGGGATTTTGATTTTATGTTTAGTAGACTTGAGAAAAAAGAAAGTATTGGTTGACTGTTTTGGTTTTGAAAAGTGGAAAGAGTTTTTGTTTTAACCTTTGGTATTTCTCAGAGAGACCACACGCATGGGGTTACATGGGATGTTGGATGGTTAATGGAATGGATATATGATTATCGGGATGAATATGAGGAGGGATCCTAGTGTCGAATGGAAACATGAATGTGTGATGCCCATGGGGTACCATTTGTGGACACTCTAACCACTGAACCGTTTATTTTCAAAGAGATGATTTTAAAGGAAAACATGATGTATTAATGACTAGTTTGGGATGGTGTGTCTTATGTGTTTTTGAAAAAAAAATCATTATGATATGTTTTGAGTACAAGAACAACCCTCGTTTGAATGGTGTTTTCATTTTGTGTTTGGTCCTTAATTTCGGTTGAAGGGCTGGTTAGTGGTCTCCTTTGAGAAAAGTTCAGGAAGCCTTTATGGTGGTTCCCCTCATCTATTCAGTTCTAGTTTTTGGCATGTTTTTACCAATTTACTATCTTGGTTTGGTCCTTGTGTTATCTTCTTGGATAAGGAATTTCCTATTAGGGGTTATTGAAAAACTGAAGTGAAACCCAGATTGTTTTGTAATTGTAAGATCCTCCAATTGATCAATATAAGGAATCTTTTTCTTGATCTTTGGCGATTGAGTCTTCACCATTTCCTCTCTTGGTTTTTTGGATCCTCTTGTAGTGGGAGAGTGGTCACAGTACGTTTAAATATACCTTAGTTTATTAAGTTACCTAATTCTTCAATGGTTACAGTAGTATAGGTTTGTTAGTATGGATGGTGTCTAAGAGGGCCTTTGGGTCCTTTATAGTCTCTTTGAAGTAGGGGTTCATGTTAAACCACCAGTCTGGGAAATCTGGTGATGAGAGGCTGTTATGGACACTTTATGGAATCGTGTGCTGTTTGGGACTCGGCATAAGGTCCCTATCATTGTGTTTTTTTATTAGTCACAATGGTTATGTTTAGTGACTCCTTGTGATGTCGTGTGTTCATTTGACTATAAGGGTGAAGGTTGTGCAATATTATGAGAGTCTCTGTTTTGTCGGATGTGTGTCTCCCTTCAATGAATTATGAAATCCTTTGTTTAGAGGAAGGTCTTTCCATAAATCCTTTCCTATTTTTGTTCCTTATCCTAAGAAACAAGGGGTGATGTGTGTGAATCTTCTAAGAACTTGTTTCAGTGAAAAATTGGGTTAGGGTAAAGTGAGTTTGGAATGTGTTATGACTTGACAAAACCATCTTGGATCGGGGTATAGTTTTCACGGCACCGAAAGGAGAAGTTTCATTTGGTGGGTTCCTAGAGCATAACTGTGAGGCCGAAGGTGATTCAATAATTTGAGCTCCATCCATAGGTCCTGGAGTGAAGCCGGTGCATAGTCACGAGAAATCCTAGGTTTGTTCAAACCCTTGTACAAAGTCATGTCCTCAGTATAAAAGATAGGAATAGTTTAAACCTCTGGTGTCGTTGTCTTGTTCCAATTGTTCTCATTCGGTGGTATAGGTGATAGGACCTTGTTTCCATGTTACAACCTTAGTTCTTGTTATTGCCTCATGTTTCCTTTGAATTTTTAGAGAAAAGGATTAAATTTGGGCTAGGCAGATTGAAGATCACAGTTTTCACATGGTTAGTAGTAATCGTGCGCCGACCTAGGAAACTGTGAGATAAAAGATAGTAGCTACCATACGGTCTTTGCATGTTCATGCACCTCAGACCATGTAATCATTCAGAGCTTCACCTTTGGATAGAATGCCTCGCATGGTTAGCACATGGTTTCCCAAACTGTGTATACTAACCATATAGTTGTTCCAACTCTTTAAATTTTGGGGTCTTTTCATGTCAACCCATGCTAGTTGATTAAGATGGTGGGTTCTTAAGGTGGGGAGAACCACTATGGGTCTCATGTAAGTTATTTTGGAAAAGTATAATGAAATTCTACCACTTATGTCAGGAGTTCATTTGGTCCTCCCCTGTTAGTATCTCAATTCTATCTCGGGAGAAAAATGAGTTTTCCCTTATGATGGGGAGTCTATTTGTGTCTCCCCGTATCAGTAACTTGGTTTTTTCCCTAGTGTTGGTATGGAAATAGGTAGTCTTGTTTGTAATTATTTAACCTACTACTTCCTCCTTGAGTGAACATTAGGATTGTAGTGCGTCCAATATTTTTATTGAAGTAAGACTATGGTGACCTCATTCGTTAAGTTATTTGTTCTAGGTAAGTTGCTTGAGTCTTCTTCAGATACTGTTTGAGGTGTTTTTTAGAAGTAGTTTGAATATGCTTGATCATTTTAGGAAGTGGTGTATGTTTTTTTTGGTTAGATTACTCATTTCACTATTGATCAATTGGAGGTGTTTTTTCCTTTTGGGGGTGGGAAAAACAAGGTAAAGGAGTCCATTTCAGCCTTTCAATTGGGTTTGTTTTTTTTCTTTTGGTCTTATTGTGGATTTTCAAGGGTGCAAAATTTATAGTGGGGAGAATTTTCATATCCCTGACTTATTTTAATGGTATTTTTTTCATTTAATTTCCATTCTTTCTTTGTTATGGGGGTTTCCAATACATTTTTAGAGGAAAGGGTGAGTTTTTAGGATTTGGGCCAAACCATGAGCCAATTTCCAAATTTAAAAACCAATTTTGTTTCTTTTATAACTCTTTAATTTTTCAACATTTTACACTCATTGTACATCCCAATTGGCATACCTTGGTATATTAAAACCACCATATCCATATGGACCTTATAGGAATCCATAATGATGATGGATTTGAGTTTTTTATTAAAGTGTTGGGCCGCCTGAAAGCCCATTTCCTGCTTTAATTTTTTTTTAATTATTTAATATATAATTCAATTTTAAAGGTTTTTCAATGATTTCAACACTCACCCAAGACCACTTACCCAAGGAACGCCCCCATTCTCTCGCCTACCTCTTTGGAGCTCATATTCATTGCAAATTTGGGCGAAACTTCTCTGGATTTCTCAAATCACCCATATTTGAAGATGTAAATTGTTTCTTTCATAACTCCTTAAATTTTTACTCTTTTCCCCCCATTCCAGTTCCTACATGACCTCCTCAGACTTATTAGAACCAAACTTTTTTTTTCTATTTTTAAATTCATCTACTGGTGTATTTGGGTCATTTTAATCAAGATTTCTTCAAGTAAGTTTTTCTCTCTTCTTATTCTTACTTCCCCTTAGGGTTTTCTCCCTCTTTCATGAAGTTATAAAATTTACATAAGATAAGGTTTGTACCCATGGTTTTATTTGTTGTATTTTTGTTCAAATATAGGGGTTTTAGGTTGTATTTCACTCCCTCATGGTGTGGCGGTGGTGTGGTTGAATTTTTGCACAATGAATTGGGGTTTTGACACAAAAGGTAGGTGGTTCCATGTGTAAGCATATTAAGATGAGTTAGATTTGCTTCATTCATATGTTTATCATTATACTCTTACATTATTTTTGGTGCAGGAACCATTTTTGGTAGTATTGATTAAGCTTTTAGTTTCAAAGTTTTATATTTGTTTGAAAATGTTTGTTTTCCATGTGTATCTTTTGTTGTATCATTTGAGGTAATTTCATAACATTTGAAAGTGGTTAAATAAATGTTTCTCAGGATGTAAAATATATTTATTATTGGTATTGGGGTTATTTTAGCCTTGAAAGAGGGTTTTGAAATGGGTTTTGTGTGCAAAACTTGGTTATACCCCTTGGGATTATTTTATGAAAATTGTAAGTGATTTATTAAGTTAAACAAAGTTGGAAAAAAATCTACATGTACTATTTTGGTGAGTGTGTTCAGTTAAGATGAGTTTTTGAAAGGTAAAGTGATGATTTAAGATTTCAAAAAAAAATAGAATGTTTTATAAATTTCTGAAATGATTTATCAAATTGCAAGAAAGGTGCGAAACACATTTGTGGGATATTTTGTGTGAGTATGATGTGAAAAATGAATATTTGTTTTTGAAAGGAGAATTATGTGACATGTGTGTGGTATTTTTGGTGTGTGCGTGACTTGGAACTAGTATTTTCATGTGAAAATTTTATTTCATGGCTTGTAGAACTTGTTTGAGCATAAGAGGGAAAACTCAGGTATCTAGGTGGGTGGACATGTACTAGTATGCTAGTGATTTTGTGGGGTTTGGCCCCAGTTTCACATAGAAAGTTTGATGATTAAAACACTAAATAAAATATGATGATTATGATGATGATGATGATGTTGGGGGCCACTATTTTATGGTTATGATCCCTACTAGTGGCTCATGTGCATGAGAACAGATATCTGTATGGTTATTTTCACTGAGATACGAGGTACCTAGGTTCCATAGCGATCTTGTTCCTAGGGGTTATTTCTCATTGCCTGTGCTAATTAGATACTTTATGATTACCATTATCATATGTAATGTTTTTCTGGAAAATTTTGTAGCTTTGAAATTCTATTTAAAAGTGTTGATTCTTTAAAGTATCCCACTTGAAAACTGTTTTTGTTTAAAGTTTCATCTCTTTAAAAATATTATTAGCATTTATTGTTTACAAAACTTGAAATATTTTTGTCTTATAATGATTATCACATGTAATAATTTATTGGTGGAATCCTACCAGGATTTGGCTCACACCCTACTTACACACTTGGGTGTAAGTAGACTTGGTTATTTTGTCGCTGGCTTGGGTAAAGATTTTAGTGCCAGTGGTTAGGGTTTCTAGTGGTCCTTCCTGGTGCAGTGTCATAGAGATGGATTGAGGGCGGTTCCCCTTTCCATGAGGAGGTTCTTGGGATATCCATTTTGGGTTTCTTCATTTGTTATAGTCTTTGAGAATTATTTTAAATAATGTAATTAAATTCTTATTTTTTGTAAAAGATGGTTTGTTTTGAAAAATCCATATTTTTTATATTTGATTTTTTTTGTTTTTTTATGTTTATAAACTCAGGTAAATCATTCCCAAATTCTATTTTGTGATACAAGGGCACTTCTTCTAACCCGTGGGGATTAGTAATGCCCTTTCAGACCTTTGTAATGGGCCGGGTCAGGTGCCAGTTTTGATGGCGACCAGATCTGGTTCATGAAAAAATGGTATCAAATGACGTTCTCTCTCTTAGATCATGTTATTTGGGGAAGAGTCGGGATAGTCGGGAGTTAGGATTTTTGGGGCTTTACATTCCGATTATGAGTAGTGTAGCTAGCCGACACACCTCATGATGTGATTCAAGTCACCAAGGGATGTCGTGATTTATCTGGGTCCATTGGTTTTCTTTTTTTGATGATGATTAAGGGAAATTAAAAGAGAGTTGGGTTAATGGTATCAGTGAGCTCATAGGGCCTGGAAAACCATGTGGATTCAGGGATATTTTCCTAGAACACTCTCTGTGATAGTGAAGTGATTGGCGTATGGAATCCAACCATATGTCCAAGTCACCCACCAAAACTAGTTTCCTCTCACATTGTCTCATTTATCTTCATGTTGGAATCTTGTAACTTGATTTTAAAGAAAAAAAAGACTTTATTTAAGAAAAGTGAACTTATGTGAAATGATTTTACAGTAAAGAGAAATTGTATTGATTTCTGAAATTGTAGAACTGAATTTTTAGAATTGTGTTGAAGTGGATAATGGTGTGTTTACACCTCTTTTGAAAGAAGGAAATTATGTTAAAGTTGGTTTTGAAAAAGTATTTCCAATATAGTTTTCTAAACTATAGAAAGGTTTTTTAATGGGATGGAATGTTTTGGAGGTCATGTGTGGAGTTTGGAAAGGGATTTTTATTTTGGTAACTATATATCATTTGAACAGTTTTATGAAATTTTGGAATCTTGTTTTGAAATGAGAAGAGTTTAGTTCCCAATTTAATAGGGATTTATCAAATAGAGGTTGTCATGAAATTATAAGTGTTTTGAATTGGGCTGAAATGTTTTGAAATTAAAGTACATGAATTGAAAGTGGGTTTTTACTGAATTATTGGTGATCTTTTGAAATTTTTTACGAATCATTGGAACCCTATTTTAAATAATAAGATATGAGTTTTCAAAGTAATGAATGTTGATGAAAGGGAGTTTTCATAGAACTGTGAGTTTTTTGAAAAGGGATGATATGTTTTGAAATTAATGTGTATGAATTGAGAGTGAGTTATTATATGAATGATTGGGCCTTTCATGAAAAAAAAGTTTGGTAAGCTATAAATTGGGATTTTTATTTTGTGGTTAGTGGTCTTGAGAAAAAATTATGTATTGGTTAACTATTTTGGTTTGGGAAGGTTGAAAGAATTTTTGTTTTAACCTTTGGTATTTCTATGGGAGACCACATGCATGGGGTTTAATGGGATGATGGATGGTTAATGGAATGTCTGGATGAGTTCCAGGATGGATAGAAGGAGGGTTCCTAGTGTGGAATGGAAACATGCATGTGTGGGGCCCATGGGGTACCATTGGTGGAAGCACTAACCTTTGAACCATTTATTTTAAAAGATAAGATTTTAAAGGAAAACATGATGTCTTAGTTACAAGTTTGGAATGGTTTATCTTATGTGTTTTTGGAATTTTTTCATTTTGTTATGTTTTGAGTCCAAGAACCCCTCTTGTTTGAACATTGTTTTGGGTTTGTGTTTGGTCGGTAAGTTGGGTTGAAGGGATGGTTAGTGGTATCTTCTGAGAAAAGTTTAGGAAGCCTTTATGGTGGTTCCCCTCAACTATTAGGTTCTAGTTTTTGGAATGTTTTGACTTATGGACCAGCTTGGTTGGGTCCTTGGGTTCTCTCATTGGATAAGTAATGCCCCCATTAAGGGTTAGTGCAAAACTGAAATGAAACTTGGATTTTTTCGCCATTGGAAGATCCTCCAATTGATCAATATAAGGAATATTTTTATCGAGCTTTGGAGATTGAGTCTACACCATTTCCTCTCTGGGTTTTTTGGATCCTCTTGTAGAGGGAGAGTGGTCATGGTAGGTTGATATAGACCTTAGTTTCTTAAGTTACCTGAGTCTTCAAAGGTGACAGTAGTCTGGGGTTGTTAGTTTGGATGGTGTCTAAGAGGGCCTCTGGGTCCTTCATATTATCTTTGAAGTAGGGGTTTACATCAAACCACCAATGTAGAAAATCTGGTCATTAGAGGTTGTTATGGCCACTTTATGTAATCTTGTGTTGTTTGGGACTTAGCATAAGGTCCCTATCCTTGTGTTTTTTATTACTCGCAATGGTTATGTTCAATGATGTCTTGAGATGTCACATGTTTGTTTGACTATAAGTGTGAAGGTTGTAAAATCTTATGAGAGTCTCTTTCTTTTTGAATGTGTATCTCCCTTCTGGGAATTAAAAAATCCTTTTTTTAGAGTAAGGTGTTTCCAAATATCCTTTCCTCTTCCCATTCCTCATCTAAAGAAATAAGTGGCGATGTGTGTTCATCTTCTAAGCACTTATTTCAGTGAAATTTCGAGTTAGGGTAAAGTGATTTTCGAATGTGATATGTCTTGGAGAACCCATCTAAGATTAAGTTATAGTTTTCATGGCATCGAAAGGAGAAGATCTATTCAGGGGGTTTCTAGAGCCTAACCACAAGGTATAATATGCTTCAATCATTTGAGCTCCAGCTATAAGTCCCATAGTAGAACTGGCGCGTAGTCTGGGAAAATACTAGGGTCATTCAAACCCTTGTACAAAGTCATGTCCTCAGTATGAAAGATGAGAATAGTTTATACATTTGGTGTTGTCATTATGTTACAGTTGTTCACATTCAGTGGTATAGGTGGGAGGACCTTGTTTTCAGGTTATATCCTGAGTTCATGTTATTCCTTTGGGTTTCCTTTGAATTTTTAGAGAAAATTATGAAATTTGGGCTAGGCAGATTGAAGACCAAGGTTTGCGCATGGTTAGTAGTAACAGTGCACCAACCTAGGAAACAGTGCAATAAGAGACAATAGCTACTTCACGGTCTCTGCATGGCCATGCACCTCAGTCCATTTAATCATGTGGAGATTTACTATTGTATGGAATGCTCTGAACGGTTATCGCATTGTTTCCCAAACCGTGCAGACTAACCGTGCGGTCATGCCAACTCATTAAATTTTGGGGACTTTTCATGTCGGCATGTGCTAGTCAATTAAGATGGTTGGTTCTTATGGTGGGGATACCCACTATGGGTATCATGTAAGTTATTTTGGAAAAGTCCAATAAAAGTATACCACTTATTCTAGGAGTCCGTTTGGGCCTCCCCCTATTAGTGTCAGGATTCTATTGTGGAAAAAAATTGAGTTTCCCCTTATGGTGGGGAGTCCATTTGTGTTCCCCATATCAGTAATTTTGTTTTGTCCCTAGTGTTGTTCTAGAAATAGGTAGTCTCATTCGGAGTTATTTGAACTCCTACTTCCTCCTTGAGAAAATGTCGAGATTGGAGTGTGCCCAATAGTTTTGTTCAAGTAAGACTATGGTGACCTCGTTTGTTTCATTGTTCGTTCCAGGTACGTTGCTTGAGTCTTGTTTGTATAGTGTTTGAGGTGTTTTGTTTTGGGATGTAGTTTAAATTTGCTTGATAATTTTAGGAAGTAGTATATGTTTTGGTTGGTGAGATTATTCCTTACTTTATTGATCAATTGGTGGTGTTTTGGACTTTTGGGGTGGGAAACGTGGAAAAGGAGTCCATTTTGGCCTTTCGATTGGGTTTGGTTTTTTCTTTTAGGCATATTGTGGATTTCTGAGGGTGGAAAGATTTATGGTGGGGAGAATTGTCACATCCATTACTTCTTTTAAAGATATTTGTTTCATTTAACTTCTATTTTTACTTTGTTTTGGGGGTTTCCAATAAATTTTTTTTAAGGAAAGGGTGAGTTTTCATGATTTGGGCCAAACCGTGAGCCCATTTCCATATTTAAAAACCAATTTTGTTTCTTTTATAACACTTTCATTTTTCAACATTTTACACCCATTCCACTTCCCAATTGGCATCCCCTGGGGCATTAAAACCACCATATCCATTTGGAACTCATAGGAATTCATAATCATGATGGATTTGGGTTTTTTATTAATGTGTGGGGACAGCTTGAAATCCCATTTCCATATTTATGGTTTTTTAAATATTAAATATGTCATTAAATTTTTAATATCTTTCTTTGATTCAAACTCTCCCCTAACCCCACTTACCCAAGGTTCACCCCATGCTCTCCTCCCCCTTTTTGGAGCTCATATTCATCGCAAATTTGGGTGAAACTTCTTTGGATTTCTCAAATAGATCAGATTTGAAGAGGTATGTTGTTTATTTCATAACTACTTCAATTTTTTACTCTCCCCCCCCATTAAAGTTACTAAATGACCTCCTCATCCTTATTAAAACCTCACTTTCATTTTTTCTCTTTGGAAATTCAGCTACTGGTGTATTTGGGTCGTTGTATTCAATATTTCTTCAAGCGTTTCTCTCTTCATTTCCTTCGCTATCCTTAGGGTTACCTCCCTCTTTCATGAAGTTCTAAAATGTAAAAAAGTTAATTTTCATACATATGGTTGATTTGGTGTCTTTTTGGTCAAATATTGAGGTTTTAGGTTTGATTTAACTCCCTCGTGGTACGACGGTGGTGCGGTTGAAGTTTCAAAAAAAAATTAGTGTTTTGACACAAAAGGAAGGTGGTTTCATGTTTAATAATCCTAAGAGAAGATAGATTTTATTCATTCATATTTTTATCATGTTTCTCTTACATTATTTTTGGTGCTGGAACCATTCTCGGTAGTATTTATTAAGCGTTTATTTTCAAAGTTTCAAATTTGTTTAAAAATGGGTGTTTTCCATGTGTATCTTTTGTTGTATCATTTTAGGTAATTTGATAACATTTGAACTTGGTTTAATAAATGTTTCTAGGGATGAAAACACTATTTTTTATTGGTATTGGGGTGATTTTGGCCTTGAAATAGGGTTTTGAAATGATATTTGTGTGCAAAACATGGTTATACCCCATTGGATTGTTTTATGAAAATTGCAAGTTATTTATTGAGTTAAACTAAGTTGGAAAAGGAGGTAAATGTACTGTTTTGGTGAGTGTGTTCACTTAAGATGGGTTTTTGAATGTTAAAGTGGTAATTTAATATTTCAAACATTTTTAAAATGTTTTATAAGTTTCTTAAATGATTTATCAAATTGTAAGAAAGCCGCGAGACACGTATGTGGACTATTTTGTGTGAGTATGATGTGAAAAATGAATATTTGTTTGTGAAAGGGGTATTATGTGACATGTGTGTGGGCTGTTTTGTGTGTGTGTGACATGGAACTGGTATTTTCATGTGAAAATTGTATTTTATGGCCTATGGAACTTTTTTTAGCAGAAGAGCGAAAACTTGGGTATCTGGGTGGGGGGATGTGTACTAGTATGCTAGTGATCTCGTGGGATTTGGCCCCATTTTCACAAAGAAAGTTTGACAATGAATACACTAACTAAACTATTATTAGGATTATGATGATGATGGGGGACCACTATTTTATGGGTATGATCCTTACTAGTGTCTTGTGTGCACGAGAACAGATATTTTTATGGTTACTTTCACCAAAATACGAGGTACCTGGGACCCACAATGTGCTAGTGCCTAGGGGTTATTTCCTATTTCTTATGCTAATTAGATAATTTATTCTTACTATCTCCATATGGTATGTTTGGATGTAGAATTATACATCTTTTCCATTCTATTTAAAAGTGTTGATTCTTTAAAGTAGTCTACTTGAGAACTGTTTTTATTTAAGGTTTCATCTCTTTAAAATTCATATTACAACATATTGTTTACAAAACTTGTAAGATTTTTGTCTTATAATGATTATCACATGGAATATTTTTGTGGTGGAATCATTCTAGGATTTTTATCACAACCTACTTACACCCTTGGGTGTAAGTAGACTTGGTTATTTTTTCGTAGGTTTGGGTAAAGCTTTTAGTGCTAGTGGTTTGGGTTTCTAGCAGTCCTTCTTGGCGCAGTGTCATGGAGATGGCTTGATGGCGGTGCCCCTTTCCATGAGGAGGTTCTTGGGATATCTATTTTAGGTTTATTCATTTTTTATAGTCTTTGAGAATTGTTTTAAATTATGTAATTAAATTCTGAATTTTTGTAAATGATGGTTTTTTTGAAAAATCATGATTTTTTATATTGGATTTGTTTGTTGTTTTATGTTTATAAACTTAGGTAAATCAATCCCAAATTCCATTTTTTGGTACTCAAGAACTTGTGCCAACCTATGGGGATTGGGAATTCCCTTTGGGCCTTACCATGGGACAGGTCGGGTACCAGTTTTGATGGCGACCATATCTGGTTCGTGACAGTATGAGAACTCAAATAATGGGCGTTGTTGATCTCATCCACCTTTAAATTCCATTTAGTAATTTCTCAACTTGTCCTCAAATTTTTAAATATTCCTTTCATATTTTCCATAATTTTTAGGGTGATAGGTCATACAAAGATTTAGTTCAGTGTTCAGAGAATGTTGAATACTTCTCTATAATTTTGATATGAACCTTAAATCATGATAAAAAATGATAAAAAGTGTCACTCCATGCATCCTTACTAATTATTTCACATATATATTGGAAACTTGTTCAAGTGAGAAATCTTCCCAAATAGAGATAAAATTGACAGTCTTGGTGAGACGGTCTACTATAACCCATATCACATTGCTTCCATTGGATTTTTTTGAGATACTAGTGAAAACTTCCATGGTGATATTTTCCCACTTCCATGCTGGTATGGGTAGTGGTTGTAATACCCATTTAGAAACTCATCGTGCTACCTTTACTTTTTGACACACCAGGCACCTTTTAGTGTTTTCAGAAATCTCCCTTTTCATGTTATCCCACCAATAATGATCATGAAGGTCCTTATACATTTTATTACTTCTGGGATGTATATAGAATATAGATCTACGTGCTTCATCCATAAACTCTTTCTTTATTTCTGGAATATATAGAACACGTAGTCTTGTACAAAATTTCAATACACCTTCTTGATCAATATTGAAGTTATAAAACTTCTCATTCTTCACAGCCTCTTACTTTTTCTGTAAAAAAGGATCTTCTCTTTGATATTTAATGATCTTATATAGTAATGATGATTGATAAATAATTTGGGATTGGGTTAATGATGTACCTGCCCTTACAATTCCCTTGTCCAATTTTACTAGGTCTTTGATCAAAGGATCTCCTTGAATCCTCATTATTACCAACACAATAGGTTCCTTCCATCTTAATGAATCAACATCTTTCTTTTCTCTTATGTAATGATAATGGATTGAAAAAATCATAGTCTTTAAGAAGTTCCAACCATATCCCATGTATCATGTTCAATTAATTTTTCATTAAAATACACTTGAAACATTAATGGTCTATGTATATATAACATTTATCCCCATAAATATAGTACCTCCATATCTTTAGAGCAAAAACAACCGCAAACATTTCCAGGTCATGCGTAGGATAATTATTCACATGAGCCTTTAACTCTCGAGATGCATAAGCAATCACCTAGTCATTTTTCACGAGGACGCACCCAATCCCTTCTAGATATTCATCACTAAAAATAACAAATCATTCTATGATATAGGGTATAGTTAACATTGGTACAGTAACCAATCTCTTTTTCAACTCTTGGAAACTTTCTTCACACTCTATTGTACAGATGAACTTGATCACTTTTTAAGTTAACTTGGTTAGTGGATTAGAAATTCATGCATTTTTTTTCAAAAACCACCTATAATATCCTGTTAATCCTAGGAAACTGTGAATCTCACTTACTATTGTAGGATGAGGCTACTTCTCCAGAACCTTTTTCTTCAGAGGATAAACGGATATTCGTTCATTGGTTATAATGTTTCCGAAGAAAGTAACTTATTGTAACCAAAATTAACATTTGTTGAACTTTCCAAATAGCCTTCCCTTCCCTGGAGTTTTCAATATAACCCTTAGAAGATCCTCATTCTCCTTGAAGCTTTTGGAATATATCATAATATCATCAATAAAACTACAAAAATGTTATCAAGGTGGTCCTTAAATAATATGTTCATCAAATCTATAAAAATAGCAGGAGAACTAATCAAGTATAAAGTCATAACAACAAACTCATAATGCCGATATCTTGATCGAAAGGTAGTATTTAGAATATCTTTTTTCTTCACCATCAATTGATTATAACCAGTTCAAAGATCAATCTTGGAGAAAAATTGATCCCCATGAAGCTGGTCAAATAAATCATCAATTCTAAGAAGAGGGTAATTGTTTTTCACTATGGCCCCATTAAGTTCTCTATAATAAATGCATAGTTAAATTGACATGTCTTTATTCTTCACAAAATTGAATAGGTTCTCCCCAAGGTGAAAAAATTGGTTGTAAAAACCCCTTCCCCAAAAGATCTTGGATTTGATTATTTAATTCATATAGCTCCACATTTTCAATTCTATACGGGGTCTTTGCAATCGGCTTTGAACTAGGCATGAGCTCAATGAAGAACTCTACATCCCTTTCTGAGTGAGGTCTAGGTAACTCCTTTGGAAATACATCAATATATTCCTGAAGGATAGGGAAATAATCTATTTACATAATTTAATTTCCTTCTTCATATTCACCAATCATTTTCATAATGAAGTGTAAATGAGGTGCTTTTAGAAAAATCTCAGGTCGAGATATCCCTCTAAAAAAAACATTAGGTTTTCCATTAAATACTATTGATATTTCCTTACTTATATAGTTGATCTTAGAGTTATACTTTGAGATTCATTCCATACCTAGTATAATGTTGAATTCAATCATGGAAATTACTAATAGATTCTTGATGATATTATGCTCAAAAAAGTAAATACTCGAGTTTCTATACACTATTGATGCTTAGATAATCCCTCAAGGAGTCATGAATGATAGTTCTACTTCTAGAAGTTCATGGATTTATTCAATATTCTTTGAAAGGATGGAAGAAATAAAGGAATGCATAGAACCAAAATCAAACAATGTTCTTTCTAGCATTGAGAGAACAACGAGAGTACCTTCTAGCACATCATTTAGAGCTTCAAATTTAGTTTTCATGATAGAAAAATCATGAACATTATCCCATGGACAATGATAATGTTTATGGTGATTCCCCTCCACTATATTAAGATTTGGATAGGGATTGTAAAAGTTCCCATGTTTTCCACACTTAAAGTATTGAACTTCATAATGGGATTGCACAATCTTCTCATTATAGTTTCTGTTGAGAAGTTGAGTCTTCACCTCACAATGATAGTTCCAACAAATATAGCCATCTCATCCACACTTGTAACATTTCCTGATCCCAAACAAGTAGTTCCATGAATGATTCTTCCCAAATTTTTTTCACATGAGAAGTTTCACTTTCCTTCCTCATCTTCCTTGATCAAAGGTCCTCCCCAATTTCGGATCCAAATATATATTATTTTCATTCGATTTATGGGACCACTGTATCTCTACAAACTCTAGTTCAACTTTCATATAACTCATCACGATCTCATTGTAGTTTTAAAAGTATCAATTGGATAGATTCTTCTGTAGATGGGGTCTTAGTCCACCGAAGAATCTATTAACCTTCCCATTAGGATCCATGACAAAGATAGAGGTGTAATAAGATATTATTATGAATTTCATCTCAAATATTCCCATAAATTTATTTTCCTTTTGCTTTATCTCTAGGGATTCCTTCTCCATTTTCATATTCATTGAACTATGGAAATATTTTTTTAAAAATGTTCCCCTGAACTCTTACCACTCGATTGCATCAATATACCCTCTTGGATTTGTATTTTTAACCAGTGTCCACCATTTATCAGCTTCTCCCTCTAAGAGTTACATAACGAGGGTGACTTTCTCTTGTTCTGAACAATGGAGTGCAGAAAAGATCTCTTCTATAGAGATTATACATCATTTTGAAATAAATGGGTTGGTATATCCACTGAAATAATGTGGTTTTTGACACATAAATGACTCAACCTAAATTTGTTCCCTTCGAGTTGAATCTGAAATCTCATCCTGATTCAAGTTATTTCTCAAAACTCGAGTCAGTTTATTCATCATTTTCATGAAGTTTTCCATTCTGGCTTCCATCAAAATTTCGTCAGTGCCTGATCTGATGTGCTCACCATTTATGTGATATCTCTTATCTCCAACCATTATCTAAAATAATAAAACCTTAGTGAGAAACATGTTTCATTTAATGATATTTTAATTCTAAAGGAATTTCATTTCTTAAAACATCATGCTAAAATATATTATTTTTTTAACAACAATTACATTTTTCTATAAATCCTTGTAATGGTTTATAAAAATCGTGTGATTAACCAAACATACACCCAATGAGTCTCAAACTAGAGGAATAATAAGGCCCGTTTTCATGTACCAGGTTATTCCAAGTTAGGACTAACACACCTTGTCATATTTTTCACCCCTATGTACATCTGTGCTAGAACCATTCCCACTTGTTCATATACAGACATGGATTTCTTTGCTTGGAAACCACTTACTTAATAATTCACCAAAATACCTAGATGTTTTCCTATATTTAAACTTTTATATAAGGTTATTCCTAATGTTTTGAAATCCTAATTTCCACAAATAACTAAATCATCCTTTGATACGAACTATTACATCCCACCTTTTTATTACATAACATTACATTATATTGTACAAACAAAGGATCTTTTAAAGTTTAGTTTCTTGAAAAAATGGTACATAATACATAAAAACATAAAAAATAATTTAATCCAATTGAATGGATTATTTTTTGGTTCACATAATGTAAAATTACATCATCTCATAATATGGGGAGATACATCAAAGGAAAGGGTGAGCATAAGGCCCAATAAGGGAAAGCAAGGGGAATATTTTACAAGTGATCATGAGAATTATTGATAAGAACTTGAAGAATATAATAACATAATAAGAGAAGGAAAATATACATATCATAGTAAAAAATAACACAAATCTTAACATGAAAATATGGATACAACATTTAATTGAGTCATTCATAAGCATAACGCCAAGGTTCATCACCGAGGTGCCATAAAAATTACTAAGGTTATTCACCGAGGTATCATAAAACATATCATCTCTAGAGATTAAATTTTTTACCCAATGAATTAGAGTGCTATTAGGGAACACCCTTAATATATCATAATTAATGTGATCTACATATATCATAATAAAATATTTTAGAAATAACCTATACAAAATAAAAGAAACAAGTTTCATATAAAATTATGATGTTTTTAAAAAAATATTAAAGACAATATCATTATGTCATTATTAATCCATGAAAAAGAAAGAAAGATTTCATGTATGTTAATCCCAAAATAAAATAGATCATTTTTACATCAATTTGAATACCCCAATAAAATAAAGAGGTTTGGGTATTCATAATAGAAAATAAGATAATTTCTTGAGAAAAAGAGAGAAATTTTGAGAAGAAAATATGGCAACAAAATGGGTATGAAACACAGTTTTAGAAAACCTTATAAATATCGAATATTACTTCTATCTTTATATCCCCAAAATCTATTGATTAAGTAGGTAATCGGAACCTTTATCTTCCTTAAGCTTCGAATCCCTCGATTAAGCAGGTAATCAGAACCTATATCTTCTTTTATCTTGGAAGTACTCAATTGTAATCACCAATGATTGGTGTCTCACAAAGAAAAACAAATATTATTGAAGTTTTGAAGTATGTTGAACAAGATATTCACAACTTAATCACTTCAAGGCTTTCACATAAAGAAATTTGGGAAGACCTCTCATGTGTCTCAAATTCCAAAAGTTTTGAGCTCGTCCAAATGATCGGGTATTTATAGTCATGGAGTTCAATAGTCATCTTGATCTCCAATGGTCATATTTTCCCTAAAAAATTAGAGGGACATGTACAGATGGCACTTATAATGGTCATATAATAACAGATTGGATGACATTGTTTAAGTATAACAAAAATTATCATGATAAACATTATCAAGAAATATATATATGTGAATTAGATTATATGAATGAAAGTATTAAGAAAATAAAATGAATAATCCATTTTAAGAAACATATGTAATCATAATCTAAAGATAATGAAAATCAGATTCTAGGAAGATGAGAATCGGATTCTGAAAATATTGGGAATCAGATTCTAAGAAAGTATGTTTATTGGATTTGAAAAAACTAGGCGAATCAGATTTGAGAAATATAGTAAATTGGATTTATAAATCTCAGTGATTCGGAATTGAAGAACATTAAGAATCAGATTCAAAAATTTGTGTGATTTTGAATTTAGAAACAACAAGTATCAGATTTATAAAATTGAGCAAATTAGAATTGAGAAATTATTTGATTCCAATTTTAATTTACTCTAGTATCTATTTAGTCTTAAGAAGGTTTGGTATACGTAACTTGTAAAATAGCATGAAAAGGTTAAATATCATGGTTTCAATTAAAATCATATTTTCATATAAAATTAATTATATAAGGAAACATTATTAAATAAAATTTGTTTTTGATTTCCAAAACATAAAGGTATAAAAAAGTCATAAAAAAACTTTTTACTCAACAATATCCCCTTTTTGGAAACCACAAACAATGTTTAAATAAAATAATATTAAGAGTGAAAAAATTAATTTTATACTTGAACTTAAAAGAAATACTTATCTCCCCTTAGATTTATAACAATTAAAAGAACAAATACAACTAACTCCACATTAGGTTATAAAATCCTTATACGGATTGTATTCTTGTATTTGAATTCCTTTCTTAAGGAAATATTTTTTCTTTTCTTAAAGATTTATTCTTTAAGTATTCTCCCCATTACTTAAGCACTCTCCTCCTTAGACTAATATTCTTTTTAGAACATTATCCCCCTTTGTGATTTACAAAAAGTAATCTAGAAAATATAATGTACATGAAAATTTAGAAAAAAAACTATAAAAAATAATTTATAATAATATTCTGATATTGAAAATGTTTTTACAATAAAATATTAGAGTTAAAAAAATCAATCCTTATTTGTCATTAAGGTTCTGACTATAACCTTCAACTTTTTCAACTCCTTGTGATCGTCTTGAAACTTTTTGAGGAGCATTTCTTGATCCTTATTCTTTTTCTCAAGATGTTGAATCTTTTCTTTCAGAATTTTAATCATTTATTCCTGTTAATTATGTTTTTTATCCACCTCATATTTTTAAACTTTATCTTTTTTAACCTCAACTACAAGAGAATTAAGTTTCCTATATAAATATTTATCTTCTTGAAACCAAATGCCTTTATCTTCCTTTATCTTCCTTGAGAAACTATTTGAAAGTTATTTGAGGGATAATTCATATTCATTGAAAACATTATTTACTAAATTGAACATATCATCAAAAACCTTAAGATTAATGTTGATCTTTTTTTACCACATTGTCATCTATCTACAAGATTTCTTATGAGAATATTAATTTTTCACAAAGGTTCTGAATTCGGCTTCAAGATTTATCAACTTCTCCATGAAAATAGATATTGAATACGATTTTTGATTTCTGGAATCTTGAATTAAATTTCATATTGATTCAATATTTTGAAATTACGGAATGGAGTTTACCAACTTCTTCAAGAACTGAACAATGAAATCTTCTCCTAAGGAAGAGGAAGACTTTTTTTATTCTGGTTCATTCTACTTAGATATTCCAACATCTTCCTACTTTATTTTTCCTTTCATAGATAATTACTTATCTATTATTTGAACAATTTTCATATCATCAAAAAAATAAACAATATTGTCATCATCATCAACATCATCTTCATGATTTCTACCATCATCATCATCACTATCAACATCATAATCAGAAGGTATTTTCTGAACTTCACTATCAGTAAAATTTTCCTTCATAAGTGAGGAAGATTTTCAGATCTGTCTATCATATTTTTGAACTTATTTTCGTTTTGAGGAAAGCTTGGATGAGGTTTTTTGATAGGTTATTATATATAACTTTTTTATTGAATCTCTCTCTGAGTTTCTCTAATTTCTTGAATCTCATCATCACTAACTTTTTCATTACCTTCTTCTTCTTATTCATGGGATTTTTCTTCAAAACTCTGAACTATTTATAAAACAACGTGTTTCCCTTTGACTATTGGGGAAGACTCTATCATAGTGGTACCCAAATATTGAGGGGGAAGTTTGGATTCTTTTAAAAAAGATTACACAATTTGAATGTTTTATGATACTTGTTCAGTATCTTTTAAAAAATACTAAATTATCTCTTCTTCAGATAGATTTTTCTTAAGATTTTTCTCCTTATCTTGTTCTTCATGTTTTAAATTTTTTTATTTTTTTGGGTTTTATCTTTTACATGATCTATCCCAAACACCACATCTCATTCCTTTCTTAGATCTTTATCTTGTCTCCACATGGAGAAGTATTCATTATGATAATATTTCTGCTTCTTTGATTTTAGCAGTTTAATAGCTTAATATTTTCTTTTCTTTGATTTAGAAACTTCTTTCTTTGAAATTTATCTAACTTTATCAACTTTTCCTGATATATAAATAAACTCTTTAGAGTTACTATCAAAATATTATTTCATTATTATGAGAGTTTCATCACTTCAGATAATAATCTTGAACTTCGTTGGCTTCGAATTGTAAGAGACATTGCATGTGTCCAAACAATTTACAATCAACTTGGACAATGTTGTTGGAAACATGAGAATCTGTGACTTGATTGACCCATCCTTTATCTTAGAGATTTTGAGGAAGATATATCTTATTCTATTTTTTTCCCTTATATTTACAAGTAAATCTAGTATGAAGATGTCTATAATATTATGGGTATCCTTAATTCTTTCTCTCGATATCAAAATTCCTTGCATCCATAATGATATGATCTGATTGTTGGATGATATATGGAATTGTTTTTGATTATTTATTTCATGAAGGCATATAGATTATATATATTTTTCTTTATTGAAAGAACCTTCTAATTATAGAAACTTATGAGAAGGATAAAATGATTCTCCATCAAAATGGAATAGTGTGTATGTTAGCAGCTTTCTTAAATGACATAGAATAGGTTTTTTCGTATCTCTTGAACTAGAACTTATCCTTTCCTCCTTCTATGAAGATCTCTAATGATTCATAGAATTCAAATACCAAACCTAGATTTACTAGATCCTGTTCTCCCTTGTTTTTCACAATACAAAAGTTTCCTCATCTGTGGAACTTTATTGTCTTGCTTAATAAAGAATCATACATGAGGGAGAAAACCTGATCAACTAACAATTCTCTAAAAATCAACCAGTATTTTTATTCCTTATGCAAAGACATTGAAGTCTGAGAAGAGATTTAAAGAGACATTCAGAACTGAGGAAGGATGATGAAATCAGAACTGAGGTTTTAAAGGAGGGATGAAACATAGGAATAATTCTCTAGAAATCAATGGGGTCCAATGGGGTAACCTTCTTTATATAGTCTTTGAGGTGTCGGTTCAACTTCAAAGGTTAATCCAATGGTTGAAAAAAAACATATCTGATATGACGGTTGAGATTAAGCTAGAAAAGGATTTATAGCTTCTAATATTTTGAGGTTTTAAGGAAAAAAAATGGATTTAAGGAATTATTATTTCAATAAAAAAAATTAAAACATGATTCAAATACTAACATATAGAAATTTGATTAAGGGATAATGGGTAAGAAGATGTATCTCTCATAGTTCTTTGAAAGTTTGTTAGTATTTGAAAATATTCCTCTTAGAAATCTTAGATTCTTGTTTTTTAATAATATTAATAAAACTTAAAAACTCCAAGGAAAAAATTTGATAAAGTCCAAAAAATTTATTAGATTCTAAAAAAGTAAAAAAATTACAAAAAAAAATATTAAGGAAATTAAATTTACCCCATTATAAAAAAGAGTAACTTAATGTAAGGAGATATTTTAAACAAAAAGTGTATATGAATGATTTCCTTATAGTTATCATTCCTAAATTTTGTTTAATGTAATCAAATCTATCAGATGGTAAAGGTTTTGTAAAAAATTTATCATGTTCTTCTTTCATTTGGATAAATTGGAAAATAATATCTCCTTTTAGGGTGTGATCCCTAAGAAAGTGATTCCTAATATCTACATGCTTTAGATATGAGTAAAGTGTAGGGTTTTTTCCTAATGATATGGCACTAGTGTTATAAAATAGTATCTGGGTTTTATTAAAACTCATTCCATAATCAGTGAGTGTGTGTTGCATCCACAACACTTGAGTACAATAACTTCCAACTGAAATATATTCAGATTTAGTAGTGTAAAGTGCTACAGAATGTTTTTTTTTACATGACCAAGAAACTAAAGAATCTCCTAAGAAATGAAAAGTTCTATATGTACTCTTTCTATCCATTATACGACCACCAAATTCAGAATCTACAATTTTTTTAAAGAAAAATTATTTTCAAAATAATAAAAAAGTCCCAAATCCATAATTCCTTTTAAATAGTGAAAAATTATTTTCACTACTTTTAGATGGGATTATTTTGGATTTTCTTTATATATTGCACATAAGAATTATAAAAACATTTTGTATGGATTAATATATATTAAGTATAGTAAATTTCTTATCATACCTCTAAATTTGTTTGATCCACTGGTTGTCTAGCTTTATCAAGATCCAGGGTATTCGAGGAACCTATTGGAATAATTATACTTTTAGTGTTTTTATATCCATACTTATTAAGAATATCTTTAATATACTTATTGTTGGACCCTCTGAGAAATATTGGTTTTCATTATCATAAATCATGTCAATCTACCTATCCTATTAATTCTTATATTAAGTAATAAATAAATATGATCATATCATTGAATATATCTATGTAAATCAATTATGTTATACAGTACAATACATTTCCATAAATCATTAAACTATGTATATTTATGCTTCAATATGTTTACCAGTGTATATATTCATGTATTTATGAATTTCATTTAATATATTATTGTTTTGTGTAAGATAGACACTTTATAATATTTTTAGAGTCTCTGGAACCGATAATTCAAAATGACTCACTGATGGATGACTCACTGATGGATGACTCACCGATGGATGAATCACCAATGGGAAACACACTGATGGAATAGTCACTGATGGATGATTCATCGATGATCGACTCACTGATGATCGAATCACCGATGACGACTCACTGATGCCCTGACAGAACGATTGCACAAATGACTCACTGATACACTGAGTCACTGATACTGATTGAAAGGACTCACCGATACTTGGAGTCACTGATGCTGAGTCACCGATGCTGATAGACTCATGATGACAGACCAATGCCAATGATTCACTGATACTTACGACTCACTAATTGTCAAAAAAATTGTCTTTAAATTTATTTATTCAAATTTATATCTAACGGTCATATTTAGACAAGTAAATGTTTCTTAAATTATTTAATGTTGTCTGTAGGACTATCCATAGACAGTACGAGGTACATACACATGGACAAATCTTCATATCTATAGGACCTATAAGTATAAATTAATTACATTATGGATTGTGCAAGTGTAGAAAAAAGGAGTGACACGAGGAATGTACTGAAAAGTGAAAATAGTAGAAGAACTGAAACCTCCTAAAACTCTACATCTTTTTCTTCCCAAGAATAGAAATCTAGATCATACGGATAGATCAAGAAAAACCTGTTGTGGTGACTCGAACATCCTAACGTCAAGGAGATGAACTTTTAACAGTTGGAAGCTAGAGTAAAAAGATGAGGATACTCTGTTTTAAATCCAACTTCCAAAAAAGGACTCAATTTTTTTTTTCACTGCTTCAATCTAGTTCAGAGCTTCACTGCATAACACAAAAAGACTTCTAAACACTATTATACATCTATATCTCTATTGTGTTCTTTTTTTTTACATTTTCAAGAAGTGTGTGTATCTGTTTATTACACACACACTGTCTTATATATATAACTGGAAGATACTCAATATACTTAAACTCACTCTCTATTTTACTCTTGTATCCCACATAAAATAGTGGAAAAGGTCAAGTGTGACCAGTATGTTGTTTTTCCCATGAATAACTATGGTAGAGGTCAGGTGTGACCTAGACAGCCTTGTGTGTTATTGTGAACCCCGATCCATGATTTGGATCAGATTGTTAACTAAATTAAAATACTTGGTGGTAGGTGATCACCAAGTGGAGATGACCAAGTCTAAACTTGAGACTGAACCTCTTGTTTATATCCATTGTGACTTTTCCTTTTAGTTTAATTTGATCTGTTTCTATTAAATTTCACATTAAACTGAATTTAACTTTGATAGTTATTTTAGCATGTGTTTATAAATGTTTTGAACCATTAGATTAGTTTCGAAAGTTATACTAAACTTTAGATTAGTATAACTGAGAACTAATCAATCTTTTGAGAAATTAATTGAAAATTCAAGACTTTTATAAATTCACTACAAACTGACTTTGATTATATTTTTATTTTGGGGAAACTTTTAAAGAATCCTTTTTTAACAGAAATTTTTATAGATACTCAATTCAGCCCCCTCTTGAGTAATCTACTCTATCCAATATTTGGTATCAAAGGCATTTGAAAAATTTTCAGCCTTCAAATATTTTTAATAGTTTTCAATGATTTTAAATTGTGATTGTATTTGTCTTTCAAAGATCCTAAAATTTATGTTATTTGTAAATTTTTATCTCTTTGAAATTATTTTATAATTTATATCATGGATAATAGATTAGAAGGAGTTGCTACTAATAGACTACCATTTTTCAATAGATCCAACTATTCTCTATGGAATCATAAAATGAAAATACATCTAGAAAGCATGGGATTTTAAATCTAGACTTCTATTGAAAGTAAATATGAAATTTCTGAAACTGTTAAAAACAATTGGGATGAACCTACCAATATTTCCTGTAACAATAATTGTAAAGAAATGAATTATCAATACCATGCACTAGGATATGAAGAGTTTAATCATATTTCTTCTTGTAAAACTGCACATGAGATTTGGGACACTTTGTCTTTTTCTCATAAGGGAACATCTAATGTTAAATAAATGATATTAAATATTTATAATATTAAATATGATAATTTTAGTATGAAGCTTGATGAATATATTCCTGATATGTATCTTAGGTTCAATGAAATTGTGAATACCATGATTTCTTTAGGAAGATAAGTTATATCCAAATAGAAGATTATGTGGATTATACAATGCTTACCAGAGAGATGGTGAGGGACATCTGTATCTATAAGAGAATCATATGATATTGATAAGATGCCAGTGAAGGAATTTATTGGAAAATTAATGATGTATGAAGAGGAATTGAAGTTAAATCAGGAAGAGGATGAACCAAAAAGAAAGTTTATAGCATTCAAGACTACTGCCTCTAAAAGTAATTACAAAGAGAAAGTTCAAGATTTTATTGAATATTTAAGTAGAGAAGAATCAGTTTTAGACAATGATGAAGAAATGGACCATCTATCCAGGAGATTCATAAAATTTTATAGGAAAAAAGAAGTTTTTCAAAAATCCCAATTAAAAAGGAAAGTATGATAAGAATGGAAATTTCTAAAATTATTTAAAGATAAATGATAAATCAGAAGAGATAATTTTATACTAATGTAAAAGGAAAGTACATGACAAAGCTGACTATCCAAAGATCAAATAAAAAAAGTATGAGAATAAGGATAGAAAGTATAAGAAAGCAATGAAGGTCACCTGGAGTGCCTCTAAGGACATCTCTAGTGAATCTACTTATTATCATGATGAGAAAGATGATATGGATAATATTTGTTTTATGAAAAAAACTTCTCAGGTAATCTTAGACTCTCATATTCAAAATTCTTATTATTTTTAAAATTAAAGTGAGTATGAGAACATGAAAAATGATGAATTATTTTAATATTTCAACATTCTGGAAGAAACATGTAATGAGTTAAAAGATAAGTATAAATATTTAATGAAACAACATGCTCTTAATGTAACTGTTAAATCTAAATTTAGAACTGAAAAAAATGAAAAATGATCAACTACTCATGGAAAACAATGAATTAAAAATGTATAATGATCAATTAAAGAAGGACTTAGAAAAATTTACCAACAGGAAAAATAACCTTACTCAAATTCTTTGTAAACAGATAGCTCCTGAGTACATTTCTGGGATAGGATAGCAACCAAGAAAAAGGAACTTATCCAAAACACACTTTATAACCAAATATATAAAATCTGCATCTTTCTTCAGAAACTAGAATTTTATTGTGAGTTCCAGTTCCAAGAATTCTTTTACTTCATTTAATTCTTCAGGACCAAACAGAGTTTATTTTTCAAATACTCTTTATTGTACATATTGGAATCCCATAAGACGTGAAATCCTTGTCAAAAAGGAAAGAAACATAAAATATATTTCAAACCCAAGAAATAAGTAACTACTTCTCAACCTCTGGAGTTGGTTCACATGGATTTGTTTGGACCATCTAGTGTTTCATGCCTAAATGGGAAGAACTATGTTTATGTTTTTGTAGATTAATTCTTTAGATATACTTAGACCTTTTTCTTAGCTCACAAAAGTTAAGATTTCTCTCACTTTACCAAGTATGCTAGGATAGTGTAAAATTTTAGTGGACTTAATATTAAATCCATAAGAAGTGACCATGGCCGTGAGTTTGAAAATCAATACATGAATCATTTTTCTCACAAAATTGTTATAGGTGAAACTTATATACCCCTAGAACACCTTAAAAAAATGGTGTCGTAGAATGAAGAAATAGAACCCTAAAAGAAATTACCTAAACTATGTTAAATTAATATGAACTACTGATTTATTTCTGAGATGAAGATGTTAATATAGATTGTTATATAATAAATAGAATACTAATCAGACCCATCCTTAAGAAAACTCTTTATGAGTTTTGGAACAATAGGAAACCCAAATTAAGTTATTTTAATGTGTTTAGATGTAAAGTTTATATTCTGAACACTAAAGACAATTTAGTTAAATTTGCCTCCAAAAGAGATAAAGTAATATTCCTTGGATATTATACATCAAGAAAATCCTTTAGAGTCTTTAATAAGAAAACCAAATGTGTGGAAAAATCTATACATGCCAAGTTTGATGTAACATATCCTTAGGAGCCTAATACCTCTCTGGAAAATCTTGAAGAGGTTATGTCCAATCTGGAAATTAATGATAAAACCTCAAATCATCATGTGAAGGAATCTATGAAAACTTCTTATTCTAGAAATTATTCAGAATCTAGCCATAATGAATAAGATCAAAATGGTGAACCTAAAATAACTAGTCCTGCCTTTAATAGACCAACTAAGACCCTTAAAAACCACCACTTAGATGTTGTTGTTGTAGATTTGGATAGAGGAACACAAACTAGAGTCTCTTTGATAAATCAGGTTGAACATCAAGTATTCTTGTCACAAATTGAACCTAAAAATATCAATGATGCAATCATTGATGAATTTTGGGTAATGTCTATGCAATAAGAGCTTAACCCATTTGAAAGAAATAAATTTTGGAATCTTGTAGATGGACCAAAAGATGCTTTGACCATAGGAACCAAATGGGTGTTTTGAAATAAAGTTGATGAAGCTAAAAATATAGTTAGAAACAAAGTAGGTTGGTTGCACAAGGATATAATCAAGAAGAATGAGTTTATTATGAAGAGACCTTTGCACTAGTAGCTAGGCTTTAAGACATTAAAATCTAACTTACCTATGCAGCACACTTGGATTTTAAACTCTATCAAATGGATGTTAAAAGCGCATTATTATAACAACCCATACTTTGCATACATTGTTATTACTTCAAAATTGAAGCACACTTATTACAACATATAACAAAACTAGGAAAGGGCCGTATAGGTATAGTGTCTTTAGAAACTGGGAAACATAAAGAACTGGTTCATAAAGCGTCTACACTGTCTCCCATTTATTTCATCATATCTATAGTCCCTTTTGAATATCTTACTTAATAACCTTCTTCCTGACCTGGGGAAAGAAAACATACAAAAGGGTGAGCTCAAATGCTCAGTAAGGGTAAACAAAAGAAATCTCAATTACATCATTTTCATAAGAACATAACTTTTGGAAATCTTAACCTGCAAAAGAGATAATAAATTCATAACATGGGGTAAATCATAGTAGTGAAATGTAATCCCAATAATCATAACTTAAAACATGAAACTTTGTGGTATACACACATAATCATATAGAATCATTTCTTATTAGTCAAGACTCATTGCCAAGACTATCTTAGCAGACAAAGTCCATTTCTGAACCGAGTTCACTCCTCATTTCAGTCCTATTTCACTGAACCAGTTTAACCCGCCGTTCCAGCCATGTCTATCTCATGAGATATAAAATCTTTACCCAATGCATTGGAGAGAGATATAGGTCCCACCCATCTCATAATGATACCATTCTTATGTGTGCCACAAAATCATAAATCATACATCATTGCATAACCCATGTAATAAAAATGGGATTCTTAAACATTGTGACATCATAAAACAATTCATATAAGATAAATGAATTCATAAAAATAATTCCATCACAACATAATCAAATCAATGTAATAATAGGGATAGAAACATAACCCTATATTATCTTAGATGGAAAATAATTTTGATAAAACGCTTGAACTCCATTCTTGAGGAAAATATCCTTTCTAATTTAAAAACATTTTCCGTTCTTGACATGTCATACAATTTTAAAATAAAATAAGTTGAATAAAAATAAACTTCAAAACTTTTAAAGAAAGCTTCTTGGAAATAATGTTTTAAAAATCCAGTCATGCCGTATAAGTTAAAAAAACATTCTTCTCGTACTTTTGTCGGAAAAGTCAAAAAGTACCTCGTACGAAAAATGAAAAAAGATTCCTTTCATATCTTTTACTAAAAAACTCACCAATGGGTAAAATTGGATTTAAAAAATTTTAGGTGGATGGAAAAAATATTACATATTGAGGAAAGATGGATGTGGATGATAAAATACACCCCAGTAAATACCATAGTATAAACAATCTCGGATAAAATGAGATTGTGATATTTTCCCTTACCTTAGGTCCGATTTGCTTCGTAAGTGTCCGAACCTCCTTTATAATGATTTAAATAATGTTATTGACTTATTCCAGAATCGTACTCATTGTTATGATATCATATATGGTCATATTCTTAGCTTATTATTAGTAATATTTCATTGCTACTTGTTATTCGGGTGTTTATTACTTTTTGTTCTTATGCGTGTTTTGTCGAATAAATTCTTATTCTTCATTTTAAGTTATAGATACCTCATTTACAGAATGGTATTAGTATAATATATATCATATTCATTCATTCAATTCATTTATATAATCATTATTCAATGAAGATCATGTAGAACGAGTCGCATCACATCGTGGAGACGGTATTCCGTACGTACGCACGAGCGATGAAATTGTTCCCATGATTGTGGAATTGTATTGGAGTGTATGTATACTATTTCAGAATCAATATCAATTTAAAATAATCATATATATTCATTATTTACACCATTATACCCATCCAAGTAAGGTGGTGGTGGAAAATAGATTACACCACGGCGTGGAGACGGTATTCCGTACGTACGCACGCGTGGTGATTTCATTTTCCGTAGGATGGATAGATGGTGAAATAGGGTTGTTTGATACATATAATAACATATCAGTATATGAGTGATACTGATGTTATTACTTCATAATGAAACAACTATAGAAGAAGAAGTGGAAGAAGAAATAAAGATGAAAGAATCGGTAACGGGCATTACCTCTTCTTTGAAGCGTTTCTTTGAGAACTCCTTTTAGGGTACTAAAATTGGTCTTTGAAGAAGACCATGACCTCTAGGATGTCTCTAGGGAAGTGGAGAGAAGAAATCAGCAGGGGTTGGACGAGCTTGAAGGCTCAAAGTGGTGTTAGGAAGAGAGGGAGGAGGTTCCCTTTTATAAGGGAGGAGAGGGGCACCTTTGGAATAACAAAAAATATTATTTTATTATAAATCCAAATTCGATTTTAAATAGCTCTAAATTGATTTATTTAAAAGCTAGGGTGGGTAGGGTTCGAAATACTCTCATCCAATAGAATTTAGACAAGTTTATGTTCCTATTTTAACCTTATCATTTAGATTTAACATTAAGTTAAATAATTTTACTTTTACCGTGTCTTCTTGTGTTCTTACACTATAAGGTTAATAAACTTACTATAACAAGCCAAACAAACCCCAAGTTGTTTATTATTAATATATATAACCATATCTAAGTCATTTGTCTGAACATTAGATTTTTAGGAATAAAATAACAATTAATAATATAATATTTGTTTTAAAAACTATTTTATGTCAATTTTGACACAATTTAGTAATTGATTTTTTTGAAAATCATAACATAATTATTAGTTAGAAAAAAGTTAATTAAATCAATACTAACATGTAATATTAACCTATAAAATTAGTTGAATTCATAAAAAGTCTCAAATTACATTTATTTGGGTATTTATAACATCAATTATGTCAATATTTCATTAATAAGATAACTACTGCATCATTGTTGTGTCATAAATAAATTAAATTATTTAATGTCTAAAAATTATAAATAAAATACCATTATGTTGGAAATCTTTTTGTATTTCTAATTAATATTTATAGTAGAATTTATCTTATGTATAACCCCATATTAAAAATGATTTACTTATTAAACATTGATTTTAACTATTTTAACCCTTCTTTAAGTAAATTGATAGTAAATGTCCTAATCTAATCCAAGTGGGCCTAAATGGTCATATTTTATTCCTAAGATTGTTTTTGGTCGAATTACACTTATCCAATAGAATTAGGACATGTGTTACGGTAATAATAATATCATTTTTACCCTTAATTACTCTATTTACTTTTAACAGTGGTAAATAAAAGTAAAAAGTTACTGTTCACCAAAAAAATTATTTTTATCTCATTGAACCACATTTTACTTACTGACATCTACCGTGTCTCTCGGATTTTCGAAATTCCACTCACAGAAGCGGTAAAATTAAGTTTTATGAAAAATTCAGTTTTTTAACTACCACTTAGTGGTTTCACTATTCATCAAAAATTGGAAGTTTTCAGAAAAATACCAAAATTTCAACCTAGGCTAATTTTGATATTCCAAATCCAAAAATGAAGTCCATTTTGAAAAATAAAATTTATAAAATTTCAAAAAGTTGTTATTACTATTCATAACGGCTAATTTTAATAATATTTTAATAGCATATCGTTGTTTAGTGAAACTCGGTATCGCGTACGACGCAAGCTACCGAGGAAGGCCGTGATTGCATGTAAAGAAAGACAATCTAGTGTTGTGTGTAGTGAAAGATTCCTTTGATGATTTAAAAACAAAATATTTCTCATAAAAGTCTCAGGTGTTACATTCTACCCCCCTTAAAAGGAATTTCGCCCTCGAAATTCGTCACTTTGTAACAAACAGATGAGGATACCTCTCCCTCATCATATCCTCAAGCTCCCATGTAGCTTCTTATAATTGGTGGTTCCTCCATAAAACTTTTACCAAGCGAGTGGTCTTGTTCCGTAGGACTTTTTCGCTACGATCCAGAATCTCTATCGGTTTTTCTTCATAAGAAAGATCTTGCTCCAGCGGTACAACTTATGAGCTGAGTACATGTGAAGGTTCAGGTATGTACTTTCTCAGGAGAGATACATGGAACATATCGTGAACTTGAGAGAGATTCGGTGGATGTTCCAATCGGTAAGCTACCTTTCCAACACGATCCAGTATTTCTAAAGGACCGATATATCTAGGGCTCAACTTCCCCTTCTTTCCAAATCTCATGACCCTCTTCCAGGGAGATATTAGTAAGAACACTTTATCACCCAGTTAAAACTCTAGGTCTTTTCTTCAGTTGTCGGCATAACTTTTCTGTCGACTCTGAGCTGCTCTTATGTGTTGTTGAATAGATCGGACCTTTTCTGCCATCTCATCAACAAGATCAGGTCCTAATAGCTTTCTTTCCCCAACTTCATCCCAACAAGTTGGAGTCCTGCATTTCTTTCCATAGAGAGCTTCATAAGGAGCCATCTGAATACTAGAGTGAAAGCTATTATTATAATAAAATTCCACCAAAGGTAGGTGTTGATCCCAAATACCTTTGAAATCCATAGAGAAAGCTCTCAACATATCTTCTAGAGTTTGAATTGTTCTCTCAGACTGACCGTCTGTTTGAGGATGATAAGCAATACTGAAACTCAACTCTGTATCCAGAGTATGCTGAAGACTTCGCCAGAACTTTGAGGTAAACCTCGGGTCCCAATCAGATATAATAGAAAGTGGTACTCCATGCAATCTTACCACTTCCTTCACATATATCCTGGCAAGCTAATCGAGAGAGAAATCCTCTCTAATAGAAATGAAGTGTGCGGACTTTGTAAGACGATCAACTATGACCCAGATAGCATTATTGCCTTTGGATGTTTTAGGAATTCCTATGACAAAGTCCATAGTGATGTTTTCCCATTTCCATTTGGGTAATGGTTGTAACATCCCCTTGGACTTCTATCTATCAACTTTAACTTGCTGACAAACCAAGCATCGAGAGACATATTCAGCAACATCTCTTTTCATGCCATCCCACTATAAGTACTCTTTGAGGTCTCTATACATCTTCGTGCTTCTAGGATGAATAGAGAATGAAGAACTATGAGCCTCATCCAGTAGATCCTTCTTTAATTCGGGGATGGGAGGAACACAAAACCGATTCTTGAACTTTATTATCCCATCACAATCAAGGTTTAATTCAGGAACATTTCTCACCTTATTTTGTAACTCGACATCTTCTTTTTGTGCCTCTTTAATCTTTACATGTATAGATGGTTGAACGTTCATTTGAGAAAGATAAGAATTTTCCCTTTCCATTATAATTCCAAGATCCATCCTTTGTAAATCCATAAATATTGGATCTTTTGTGATCCTCATCATGGATAAACTGGCATGGTCTTGTCGACTTAATGCATCTGCCACCTTGTTTGCTTTCCCAGGGTGGTAATGGATTGAGCAGTCGTAATCCTTAATCAGCTCCAACCATCTTCTTTGGCACATATTTAGCTCATTTTGTGTGAAAATATACTTTAAACTTTTATGATCAGTATAAATATCACACCTTTCACCATAAAGGTAATGCCTCCAAATCATTAATGAAAATACTACCGTAGCTAACTCCAAATCATGAGTTGGGTAATTTTGCTCATGGATTTTCAACTTTCATGAGGCATAAGATATCAACATATCATTTTTCATAAGAACACACCCCAATCCCTTCTTTGATGAATCACTATAGATCACAAACCTTTCTCCACTACAAGGCAGTGTGAGCACAGGTGCACTGGATAACCTTCTTTTCAACTCCTTGAAATTATTTTCACATTCTTCCGTCCAAACAAACTTAACTCTTTTCCGAGTCAACCTGGTGAGTGGATTAGATAATCATGAAAAATATTTCACAAAACTTTGATAATATCCAGCCAAACCAAGAAAACTTCGGATCTCAGTTATTGTTGTTGGTCTCGACCATCATTCGATAACCTCTGTTTTTGCTGGATCCACAAATATCCTCTCTTTTGAAATTATGTGACCCAAAAATGCAACTTTTTTAAGCCAAAATTCACACTTGGTAAATTTGGCATAAATATTATCCTTTCTCAGGGTCTTCAATATAATTCTCAAGTGATCTTCATGTTCTTCCTTGCTCTTTGAATAGACAAGAATATCGTCTATAAAGACTACCACAAATTGATCAAGATAGTCTCTAAAGACTCTATTCATTAGATCCATGAAGATAGCAGGGGCATTAGTAAGACCAAATGGCATCGCTATAAATTCATAGTGTCCATACCTTGTACGGAAAGCCGTCTTTGTTATATCCTCCCTTTTGACCCTTAATTGATGATACCCTGAACGAAGATCAATATTGGAAAAGTATTGAGCTCCGCGTAGTTGGTCAAATAAATCATCAATGCGTGGGAGAGGATATTTGTTCTTGATAGTGATATTGTTAAGTTCTCGATAATCAATGAAGAGTCTCATTGATCTATCTTTCTTCTTAACAAATAGAACAGGTGCTCCCCAAGATGACTCACTAGGGCGTATGAACCCCTTATCAAGATTATCTTGGAGTTGCTTCTTCAATTCCTGCAACTCAATTGGGGACATTCTATAAGGTCTCTTTGAAATAGGCAAAGCACCCGGTACGAGTTCTATTGAAAACTCAACTTCATGATTTGGTGGAAGACCCGACAATTCCTCCAGAAAGACATCATAAAACTCCCGTACAAAGGGCATATTCTTAATCATGAGTTTCTCACCAACCATTTGAGATAAATAACCTTCATTTAGTGGAATCAAGACCCATAAGATGGATGAAATTTCCACTGGAAGGTTATGTTCATCTTTGCATCGATAGACGATCATAGATTGATATGGAATATGAAATGTGACTTCCCTTCATTGGAAATTGATATGAGCTCCATATAAAGAAAGCCAATCCATGCCAAGAATCACATCAAATTCCACTATAGGAAGGATCACAAGATTTGCAGGAATCACTTTCCCACAAACTTTAATCGGAGAGGAATTATAAACTTTTGATGAAACTGTTGTGCCATTAGGTTTTGTCACAGCTAACTCAACATCTAATTGTTGAGGTAATATGGTGATACCCTTAGAAAAATCTTCAGAAATAAAAGAGTGGGTGGATCCAGAATCAAATAAAAAAAATTCTACTTTAGAGTGGATGGTAAGTGTACCTTTCACCACATCGTTATCGTACTTCACATCACTGATAGAAATTTCATGTGATTTCCCTTTGTCTTTAGCCTTAAGAGTTTGTTGACGTCGACCATCATCATCAACCCTTGGATTAGGGCATTTATTTGAATAATGCCCCATCTCCTTGCACCTGAAACATTGAAGTGTAGTAGGGTCATTCTTTGTATCCCTTCCTTTGTTTTCATCATTAGACATCTTATTCCTAACATTACGGAATTCAAATGCCCTATGACCTTCATTTCCACATTTGAAACATTTACTTGTACCTTTAAGACAACTCCCTCCATGTTTATTTCCACACTTTGAGCATAAGAGAAAGCTCATATTCTTTTCAGTGTGCTCTTTAGATTTTCCTTTGAATTCCATTTTCCTCTTCTTATCAAACCCATATGACTGATGGGTTACTCCAATATCCATATCAACTTTGAGAGCACATCGAACGATTTCCTCATAGCTATTGAAGTCCCTTATGGATAAGGCCCTTCGAAGACTTGGTTTTAAGCCACTAAATAATCGATCGATCTTACTCTCAGGTTGGATAATAATACCAGAAGCATAGCTTGTAAGTCTTGTAAAATTTGCTTCATAGGTACCAACAGATTCATCATCCTTTTGCTTCAGTTCAAGAAACTCTTTCTCCATCTTTGTTCGGAGAATACGAGGGAATTACTTATTGAAAAATAAGTTCTTGAACTCGTCCCATTCCATGGACTCAATTTCATCTCTTTGCCTCGTATTTTAAATAAGATTCCACCATTGATCAGCATCTCCTTCCAAAAGATACACTGCTTGGATGACTTTATCATGTTCAGAACATTGAAGAACTGAAAATATCTTTTCAGTAGTACTGATCCATTTTTCAGCAACTAATGGATCAGTAGACCCGCTGAATGAAGGCGGACGCTGCCTTATGAAGGATTAAACAGAATGTTGCTCCTTCTTTTGCTTGTTTGGAAGTCCAGCATGATTCATAGCTTGAGAAAGTTGTGTGAGCATGGCTACAAGATTTTTCATTCCAACTCCCATAACGTTTGGTTTCTCAGGGGGACAATCATTGCATTGCCCGTCGCATTCCGCATTAACATGGTTCCTTCGGGTTCCAGCCATTGACTAAAACCAAGAAGAATAGTGTGAGAAAAACTAATTATAATAGGAAAACCACATAATCAAGAATAAAATTTCACACTTAAGGTCTTATCCTAGGTTATTCATGGTCATTTCTAAAACACTAAGATTGTGTTCTATGCTTAGACTTATCCTTAGGGTTCTTACTAAGGCTTTCACATCCTAGTCTCCAAAGGATGACTATACCTTTCCTCTGATACCAACTATAACGACCCATACTTTACATACATTGTTATTACTTAAAAATTGAAGCACACTTATTACAACATATAACAAAACTAGGAAAGGACCGTATAGGTATAGTGTCTTCAGAAACTGGGAAACATAAACAACTGGTTCATAAAGCTTCTACACTGTCTCCCATTTATTTCATCATATCTATAGTCCCTTTTGGCATATCTTACTTAATAACCTTCTTCCTGACCTGGGGAAAGAAAAAATACAAAAGGGTGAGCTCAAATTCTCAGTAAGGGTATACAAAAGAAATCTCAATTACATCATTTTCATAAGAACATAACTTTTTGAAATCTTAACCTGCAAAAGAGATCATAAATTCATAACATGGGGTAAATCATAGTAGTGAAATGTAATCCCAATAATCATAACTTAAACATGAAAATTTTTGGCATACACACATAATCATAGATAATCATTTCTTAGTAGTCAAGACTCATTGCCAAGACTATCTTAGCGGACAAAGTCCATTTCTGAACCGAGTTCACTCTTCGTTTCAGTCATGTTTCACTGAACCGGTTTAACCCGCCGTTCCAGCCATGTCTATATCATGATATATAAAATCTTTACCCAATGAATTGGAGGGAGATATAGTTCCCACCCATCTCATAATGATACCATTCTTATGTGTGCCACAAAATCATAAATCATACATCATTGCATAACCCATGTAATAAAAATGGGATTCTTAAACATTGTGACATCATAAAACAATTCATATAAGATAAATGAATTCATAAAAATGATTCCATCACAACATTATCAAATCAATGTAATAATAGGGATAGAAACAGAACCCTATATTATCTTAGATGGAAAATAATTTTGATAAAACGCTTGAACTCCATTCTTGAGGAAAATATCCTTTCTACTTAAAAAACATTTTCCTTTCTTGACATGTCATACAATTTTAAAATAAAAGAAGTTGATTAAAATAAACTTGAAAACTTGTAAAGGAAGCTTCTTGTAAATAATGTTTTAAAAATCCATCCATGCCGTATAAGTTAAAAAAAATTCTTCTCGTACTTTTGTCGGAAAAGTAAAAAAGTACCTCGTACGAAAAACGACAAAAGATTCCTTTCATATCTTTTACTAAAAACTCACCAATGGGTAAAATTGGATTTAAAAAATTGTAGGTGGATGGAAAAAATATTACATATTGAGGAAACATGGATGTGGATGATAAAATACACCCCAGTAAATACCAAAGTATAAATAATCTCGGATAAAATGAGATTGTGATATTTTCCCTTACCTTAGGTCCGATTTGCTTCTTAAGTGTCCAAACCTCCTGTATAATAATTTAAATAATGTTATTGACTTATTCCATAATAATACTCATTGTTATTATATCACATATGGTCATATTCATAGCTTATTATTAGTAATATTTCATTGCTACTTGTTATTCAGGTGTTTATTACTTTTTGTTCTTAAGCGTGTTTTGTCGAATAAATTGTTATTCTTATTTTTAGGTTATAGATACCTCATTTACAGAATGGTATTAGTGTAATATATATCATATTCATTCATTCAATTCATTTATATAATCATTATTCAATGAAGATCATGTAGAACGAGTCGCATCACATCGTGGAGACGGTATTCTGTACGTACGCACGAGCAATGATATCGTTCAAATGATCGTGGAATTGTATTGGAGTGTATGTATACTACTTCAGAATCAATATCAATTTACAATAATCATATATATTCATTATTTACACCATTATACCCATCCAAGTAAGGTGGTGGTGGAAAATATATTACACCACGGCGTGGAGACGGTATTTTGTACGTATGCACGCACAGTGATTTCATTTTCCGTAGGATGGATAGATGGTGAAATAGGGTTGTTTCATAATTATAATAATATATCAGTATATTAGTGATACTGATTTTATTACTTCATAATGAAACAACTAAAGAAGAAGAAGTGGAAGAAGAAATAAAGATAAAAGAATCGGTAACGGGCATTACCTCTTCTTTGAAGCGTTTCTTTGAGACCTCCTTTTAGGGCACTAAAATTGGTCTTTCAAGAAGACCAGGACCTCTAGGATGTCTCTAGGGAAGTGGAGAGAATAAATTGGCAGGGTTTGTCCGAGATTTAAGGCTCAAAGTGGTGTGAGTAAGAGAGGGAGGAGGTTCCCTTTTATAAGGGAGGAGAGGGGCACCTTTGGAATAACTAAAAATATTATTTTATTATAAAGCCAAATTCGGTTTTAAATAGCTCCAAATTGATTTATTTCGAAGCTAAGTTGGGGATGGGTCGAAATCCTATCATCCAATAGAATTTAGAGAAGTTTATGTTCCTATTTTAACCTTATCATTTTGATTTAACATTAAGTTAAATAATTTTACTTTTACCGTGTCTTCTTGTGTTCTTACACTATAAGGTTAATAAACTTACTATAACAAGCCAAAAGAACCCCAAGTTGTTTATTATTAATATATATAACCTTATCTAAGTCATTTGGCCGAACCTTAGATTTTTAATAATAAAATAACAATTAATAATATAATATTTTTTTTAAAAACAATTTTATGTCAATTTTGACACTATTTAGTAATTGATTTTTGTGAAACTCATAACAGAATGATTAGTTCGAAAAATGTTAATTAAATCAATACTAACATGTAATATTAACCTATAAAATTAGTGTAATTCATAAAAAGTCTAAAATTATATTTATTTGGGTATTTATAACATCAATTATGTCAATATTTCATTAGTAAGATAATTACTGCATCATCGTTGTGTCATAAATAAATTAAATTATTTAATGTCTAAAAATTATAAATAAAATACCCTTATGTTGGAAATAGTTTTATCTTTCTAATTTATATTAATAGTCTAATTTTTCTTATGTATAACCCCATATTAAAAATTATTTACTTATTAAACTTTGATTATAACTATTTTAACCCTTCTTTAAGTAAATTGATAATAAATGTCCTAATCTAATCCAAGTGGGCCTAAATGGTCATATGTTATTCCTAAGATTGTTTTTGGTCGAATTAAACTTATCCAATAGAATTAGTACATGTGTTAGGGTAACAATAATATCATTTTTATCCTTAATAGCTCTATTTACTTTTAACCGTGGTAAATAAAAGTAAAAAGTTACTATTCACCAAAAAAATTATTTTCATATCATTGAACCACATTTTAATTACTAACATCAACCGTGTCTCTCAAATTTTCTAAATTCCACTCATAGAAGCGGTAAAATTATGTTTTATGAAAAATTCTGTTTTTTTAACTACCACTTAGTGGTTTCACTATTCATCAAAAATTGAAAGTTTTCAGAAAAATACAAAAATTTCACCCTAGGCTAATTTCGATATTCCAAATCCAAAAATGAAGTCCATTTTGAAAAAAAAAATTTATAAAATTTCAAAAATTAGTTATTAATATTCATAACGGCTAGTTTTAATAATATTTTAATAGCATATCGTTGTTTAGTGAAACTCGGAATCGCGTATGACGCAAGTTACCGAGGAAGGCCGCGATTGCATGTAAAGCAAGCAAATCTAGTGTTCTGTGTAGTGAAAGATTCCTTTGATGATTTAAAAACAAAATATTTCTCATAAAAGTCTCATGTGTTACAATTATTAAATAGTTATATAATTGAGAATGTTTTTTTTGAATAACCCCTAGGATTTAAAAATCCTCATTTTCCAAATCAAGTTTTCAAGTTATCTAAAGCTTTACATGGTTTGAAACAAGCTCTAAGGTCTTGGTATGAAAGATTAAGTAATTTATTTATTTCTAAAGGTTTTACAAAAGGAGTTTCCGATCATCCTTTGTTTATAAAAATAATTTAAAAATAATTTTTAATTGCCCAAATATATGTAGATGGTATTATATTTGGATCTTCTAAAAAATATTTGTGTAATAATTTTTCCAATATGATGCAAAGTGAATTTGAAATGAGTTTTATGGGTGAAATTAAATATTTTCATGGATTTAAAATATTTCAAAATAAATAAGGAATTATTATTATTAAAAGTAATTAAACTAAATATATTTTTGAAGAGATATAGCTTCGATATCATTAAGAGTAGTGAAACCCCTATGAGTTCTACATGTAGGTTAGATCTTGATGAAAATGGGAAATCTGTTGATCAAAATTATTATAGAGGAATGATTGGGAGATTACTGTACTTAAGTTCTAGTTGGACAAATATTATGTTTAGTGTGTTTATGTGTGCATGATTTCATGAAAACCCAAAAGAATCACATTTAAATGTTGTTAAAAGAGTTTTCAAGTACCTCAAATATACAACTAATTTAGGATTGTTCTACCCTAGAGGACAACCTTTTGATTTGGTTAGTTATTCAGATGCTGACTTTGGTGGATTTAAGTTAGATACAAAGATTACCTCTAGAACATGTCACTTTTTGGGAAAGTCTCTAAAATCATGGTGTAGTAAAAAAGCAAAATTCATTTGCATTATCAACTGCTGAAGAAGAGTACATTGTTGCTGGTAGTTTCTATGCACAAATCTTGTGGATAAAACAAAATTTATTAGAATATGGATTTCCATTCAGACATATCCCTATAAACTATGACAATACAAGTGCTATTAACATATCTAAAAATCCAATCTCTCATTATAGAACAAAACATATTGATGTAAAACATCAATTTTTAAGAGATTATTATCAAAAAGGTGGTATAACTCTTGAGTTTATTGGGACTGATCATCCACTTATTTTCATATTCACCAAACCCTTAAACTTTGAGAGAATAAACTACATTAGACATGAACTAGGAATGATAAATCTCTAATGTCCTTTCAACCTATTTCCCCTTCTAAAAAATCTTTTTAACTTTGTTACTGGTATATGTGAAACCGATCAGGTGAAACTGATTGGGTGAAACTGATCAGTGAAACTGATCTGGTGAAACTGATCAATGAAACCGATCAAGTGAAATTGATCAATGAAACTGATTAGTGAAACCGATCAAGTGAAACCAATCAGTGAAACTGATCTATCAACCCATTTAGGTGAAACAGATCGTGTAAAATCTGTCTTATGAAACTGATCACTTGAAACTGATTGTGTAATACTGATTGTATGAAACTGATGCCTTTAAGGACCTTTTTGTAATTCTATCCATTTTAAATAAAATGACATAGTTTTGTGTTCTTTTTACCATTTTTCAATTTTAGGTTGTTACGATTTACAATCCCTAAATGATAAAATGAATTCAATCTACATCAACCTTTCACCTCCCTCTATGCCTTAGAAACCTATGATCTTCGACACTCTACCTCTCTACCCACGACCTTTTGACTCCCTTTAGACTCGAATCTTCAGAAATGGAATGGACGAAGCGTGTTATGGAAGAGCCAAGTGAATCTCCATCAGCCAATCATCAGAAGGGTGAGTCCAGTCGTACTACAAATCTAGGTCTAGGAAGTTGAGTTGTTACAGCTAAGAAGGAAGTGTTTGCTGATTGGATTCTATCAAGCAAGTCTCTTTCATTGTGAGTGCTGGAATCTCAATGTTGGGTAAGTTGGTTCTTGAACGATGAGAGGCCTTTTTATCCCCATAAATTTCATTAGTTTTATCTCAAATTGAAGATATCTCTAGATGGAGTTGAAGAATCAAGGATGAAGTTAGTGGTGAAGAAAAAAGAGATTTCTTTTTCATCAAAGGAATGTAATGAATGCTTATAAATACCTCATAAAGGTATCTCTGGTGATTATCAGGGTGAAATTCCTCCTTCCACTAATTTGTTTTCATATGAGGATGCTCTAAAAAGCTGACTTGGAATGAATAATCAATGATTGATAATGCTAAAAAATTGGATGGTGAGGCTAGACTTCTCTTTAACTTTATTCAACATCAAATCATCTGAAGGAAGGGAGACTTATCTGCTGTGAAGTATCAGGATGTATTTCTGATTTACCTATTGAAAAATGGGATAAAGGTTAATCATTTTAGGTACCTAATAGTACATATTTATTATATGATAAAACCCTCCAAGAAAGAAAAATGTTTTCTCTATCCTATAATGATTTCAACAATGCTAAAGTATCTGGATTGTGTGGAAGATGGAGATTAAGTGATCAGTACTTGCAGTGGTTTCTATCTTCACAAAGATATTTTCAAGAGTATGAAGATATTCTTGAAACCTTGGAAGAAATGTTGGGTAGGATATGAGGAAAAAATGTATGAATATTACAATCTGATTGAACATCCTATCATACCAAAGGATAAAGTTGATCCAAGCCTAAAACTAGGTGATGTAACTGTTTACTCTGATGTGGAAGCTAAGGATGAGCTTCCAAGAGAATAAGGGTCTTTTATTGATGATTGGAGTGACCCTGATATTGATAACAACCAAAAGGACGTGTCTTTTGGACCTGCTATCCCACCTTTGGATCTACCCTCTAGGGAACCTTTTTTAGGTGATAAGGAAGAGGAAGAAACAGAAGTCACTGGTGTGGAAGTCTATGTATGTAAGTAAGAGGAGGAGTCTGATGATTATGATGATGATGATGATGATGATGATGATGATGATGAGGATGTTAATGAGGATCATGTCAGTGATTCATTAAAAGTAGGGCAACAAGTGGTTGACAGATCCAGTGAGGAATCTTTACATGGAGTTGCTGATAAAGCTGATGGATAAGGTGGTACTGATCTAGTTGAATATGAGGATGATGATCATGGAGATGCTATTAATGAGGAAAATCCTGACCATACTGATTTTAAAAATCAAGAAATCATTTAGGAGTTGAATGAAATTATGGATGGTGGCCAAAAGGAAGTGGTTGAGGATCTGATTGAGCCTATGCCTTAGGCTGAGGAAGTGCCAAGGGAAGCTGATGTGGCTGGAGTGCAAGTATAACCTCAAGCCCAATTGGTACCTTTGGCCAGAAATGTTTTGTTGTCTAGAGGACGAGAAGTAGAAGATGATGAAGCTAAGACTATACCTGATCCTTAGGGAAGAAGAGTCATGACTGACACAATAGATCCCAAATACTGGACATGTACTGGTGAGTGGAACAGGAATCTAGGGATCATAGTTTTTTTATTGTATTATGACTCAGATGAGGAGATGATGACTCCTCCTCTTGATCCACAAGATCAAGATGAAGCAGAACCTATTGCACCTGCTTCACCGGTTTCACCTCCTGCAGTTGAGCTAATAGCATAGCCAGTGCCAAGTGACTATGTCAATAAGGCTGATTTAGAGCAATTCAAAGATGATATCTATGAGTCAGTGAGAGCCTCATTTGGATCCAAAAGTGAATCCTCTACTTCCATGAGTATTTCAGATGTTGATGCTGGTAAAATTTCAAGGATGGTGATTCATGAGATTCAACCTAATCTCATTACTACAATTGAGAAAATCATTAGAAACAATATTTTTCTGATAGAATAAGTGAAGAGGATGAGCAATGAGTTTAACTCTAGGACAACTGATTTCAAGACCTCTTATAGTGGTGTGATGGAGGTTCTTAGTAAATTAGTAGCACATATACTGATTGTAGATTTAAAGAAATTGATGGAGGAACTTTGTTGAATGATCTCTTTTTCCATCTAGTTCTAGAGGCATCAAGGTTATTGATACTGATATGGAGTCTCTCAGGGCTGTGATGATTGATGAACTCAAGAATCTTCAAAGTGATTTAGAAAAATAAACTCATTCCCTGGTGAATATAAATATTGATCTTGTTTACAACATGGTAAAGAAATGCACAAATGAAGCCTCTTCTCTCAGAAGGATAATAGAGATAAAGTGGATAATTATTTTTCCAAAATCTATACCATGTATGATCTAATCAATAACTTCAAGAATTTGGCTAAAAATATCAAGATTACTCCAGTAACAGAAGCTTTCAAGAATCAAGTGGAACAATTGAAGGAATTTACTCCTTTGTTGGATAAATTCATAGATAATAAGGATGATATTGAGAAGGTTATGTAATATGGGTTGAAATCATTAATGACTTCATCAAACTTCTCAAGCCGTACGTGCATGTTAAAGCTAAATCCATCGTGGTTATACCCGCTGATTCCATTAGAACTACCTCTCGGCCTCCTACTCAGATGACTGTATCTTGGGATCTCTCTCATATTTGACTAGTAATTATAGACCAACCTCAGAGTGGTGTGTTTTCATAAAGGAGACATATCCTTGCAGCCAATGTCCCTACCAGTGTTTCCATTCCTGGTGTTGTCATAAGACAATAGTTTCCTACAGCCACAAAACCACCTCCTACACCTCAAGTTGATCCTTCGGACAAAGGAAAAGCATGTTAGAATCTAAACCCTTAGTAGTGAATTACTTATTTGATAGGGATTTGTACCATTTATTTTTTTTATTCTACTCTCTTCAACCTTAATGAAAATACTTTTTTGTCTTCACTATGTTTCTCATTTTTTATTTATGATTATTTATATTTATTCTTTCTCCTTCTATTAACCTTTTTTCTAATCCCAAAAGGGAGAGAAAGGTAAAGGCTGCATAAAAGGTATAGGTAAAATTATAAATCTCCGGGGGAAAAACTCTGGCATTGGACACATGGAATGTACTCAACATAATATATATATATATATCATCTTTCATAAAAACAAAACTTTGATATACACTCTCTAATATATATTTCCTCTATTACATAATTGAGGGGGAGCCTTAAAAAAGGAAATCCTTAGTTTTTATATTTCCTCTATTACATCATGTTTATGCCCTAATATTTTATTATTAAAAGGGGGGATTGTTGGACCCCCTAAGAAATAGTGGTTTTCATAATCAGAAATCATGCCAATCTACCGATCCTATTAATTCCTGTATTAAGTAATAAATAAACTTGATAATGTCATTGAATATATCTAAGAAAATCAATTATATAATAGTTTAAAATACATTTCAATAGATCAATAATATGGGTTTATTTATGCTTCAATATGTTTTCCAGTGAATATAGTCATGTATTTAGGAATTTCACTTAATCTGATAGTGTTCTATGTAAGACAGAAACTTTATATGTTTCTCAGAGTCTCTGGAACTGATAGTTCAAAATGACTCACCGATGGATGACTCACTGATGGATGAATCGCCGATGAAGGACTTGCTGATGGGTGACACACCGATGGATGAGTAACTGAGGTAAAATTCAACAATGATCGACTCACTGATGATTGACTCACAGATGATGACTCACCAATGCCCTGACAGACCGATAGCACAAACAACTCACTGATACACCGAGTCACCGATGCTAATGGAAAGGACTCACCGATACTTAGAGTCACCTATGATGAGTCACCGATGTTGATAGAACAATGATGATAGACCGATGCTAATGAGTCACCAATACTTATGAATCACTGATAGTCATAAAAACTATCTTCAAATTTATTTATTCAAATTTATATCTAACTATAATATTTAGAAAAATTAATGTTTCTGACATTATATAATGTTGTCTATAGAACAATTCATATATAGTAAAAGGTACATACACGTGGGGAGATCTTCCTACCTACAGGACCTGGAAGTATAAATTAATTACAAGATGAATCATAAAAGTTTGGAAAAAAGGAGTGGCACACAAAATGTGCTAAAAAGTGAAAACAGTATAAGAACTGCAACCTCCTGAAACTCTACAGCTTTTTCTTCCAAAGAACAAAAAGCTATAGAATATGGAGAGACTAAAAAAACCTGTTGTTCTAATTCTAACTTCCTAACATTAAGAATATAAATTTTTCACACCTAGAAGCTAGAGTAAAAATATTACTATACTCTCTTTTGAAGCCAACTTCTAAAATAGGACTCAAATATTTTTTTCACTACTTCAATCTAGTCTAGAGCTTCACTTTATAACACACAGAGACTTAAAAACTCTATTCTTTATCAATATATCTATTGTGTTCTTTTGTTTACATTTTCGAGCAGTGTGTGTATCTGTCTGTTACACACACACTGTCTCCTGTGCATAACTGAAGGATACTCAATATCCTCAAACTCACTCTCAATTTTACTCTTGTATCCTACATAGAATAGTGTAAGAGGTCAAGTGTGACTTGGTTGTTGTTTTTCCCATGAATAATTGTGGTAGAGGTCAGCTGTGACCTAGATAGCCTTGTGTGTTGTTGTGAACCCTGATCCAGGGTGGGGAATAGATTATTTACTAAATGAAACTGCTTGGTGGAAGGTGATCACCAAGTAGAGAGGACTAAGTCTCAGCTTGAGACTTAACCTCTTGTTTAAATCCATTTTTCCTTTTCCTTTTAGTTTAATATAATTTGTGCCTATTACATTTCACATAAAACTGAATTGAACATTGATGGTTAGTTTAGAAAGTGTTTATATTTTCTTGAACTAGTAGATTAGTTTCAAAAGTTACACTAATCTTAATATTAGTATAGCTAATAACTAATCAATATTTTGAGAAATTAATTGCACTTTTAGGACTTTTATAAATTCACTACAAACTGACTTTGATTATATTTATCTTTTTGGGAAGCTTTTAAAGATTCTTTTTTTAACTGAAATTTTTATTGATACTCAATTTACCCCCCCCCCTCTTGAGTAATCTAATCTGACCCACAATTATGTTGAGATATATAGGTTCATTCTAGTTTTCGAGAAATTTTAAAACCAAGGGAAAATTTTAACTCACCCATAATACTCATTTCGAACTCAGATTTCATTAGATTTGAAAATGAATAAATTAAGAATTTCTGAGTTGATCTTAATATAATGTCATCAATATAAATTTTAACAATCAAAACATTTTTTTCTTTAAAAAGGGTTGATCATCAGTTCTATTAACAACATTATTTTGTAAAAAAAATACTATAATTCTATCATATCAGGCTTTAAGGGCTTGTTTAAGACCATATATAGATTAGGTAAGTTTAACAACATATTCAGGGTGTATTTTATCTTCAAAACTAGGAGGTTGTTCAACATAAACTTCTTATATAACATATCCATTAAGGAAATAACACTTTCCATCCATTTGAAAAAGTTTGAGTTGAAGAATTTTTCAAAGGCCAATATAATTAGAATAGATTCAAGTATAGATACTAGATCATAGGTTTCTTCATAGTCTATTACTTCTTGTTGATTATAGCCTTTAACAACTAATTTTGATTTATTTATTACAATGATTCCATTTTCATCGCATTTGTTTGTGAAGACCCACTTTACTCTAATTATAGAAGTTTCTTTAGATCTTTCAACTAGGGTCCATACTTTGTTCCTCTCAAATTTATTTAGTTCATCTGGCATAGATTTAATCTAGTATTCATCATAAAAAGACTCATCAAGAATTTGGGCTTCAAATTGGGAATGAAATTCAAGATGTTCTACTTCATTTCATAAAGAACTTCTAGTCCTTAAAAGTTGATTTATATCCACAATGATATTATCACTAGGATGATTCCTAAGAAACAATTGACTTTGGTTTTATAAGACCTATTCATTAACATAAGATAGAAATTCTTCTAGATTGAATACTTCAGAAAAAAAAACTTCTTGAGTATTTTCCTTATTCTAAGAGTCTTATATCAAAGGTTAATAATAAATTTTAGAAAACACATCAGAATATGTAGGTTGGTATTGTTTAAAAACAAAAGGATTAGTTTCATTAAATTTAACATGTATTTTTTCCTCAACAGTACAATAATTTTTTTTGAAAACTCTATCAGCCTTAAAAGTAGTGGAATAGCCTAAGAAAATACTTTCATCTGATTTGAGTGCAAATTTATATAAATTATAATTTGTATTCAAAACAAATACTTTGCATCCAAAAACTCCGAAGTATGAAACTTTTGGTTTTTGGCCTGTCCATAACTCATAAGGTGTTTTTTTTAAGAAATGTACCTATTAGAACTCTATTTATAATATATCATGTAGTACTCACAACTTCATCCCAAAAATGATTTCCAATAGAGTAGTCAATAAACATGGTTCTTATTATCTCTTGAAGAATATGATTTATTATTTCAACTATACCATTTTGTTAAGGTTTTCTAGGAGGAGAGAAGTTATGAATAATTCCTTTCATACTACAAAAAGTTTTAAAATCTGAATTTTCAAATTCTCCACCATGATCAATATACGTAGTTATTAATCTTAGTATTTTTTCATTTTTAGCTTTGGCTATAAATATTTTAAAGAGGTAAAATGATTCAGATTTCTTTGTATGAAAATAGACCCATGTTCATCATGTATAATCATAAAATAGAACATATACATAGTATTTGACTCTGATACTTCTAGTTTGTGTATAACTGAAGAGATCCATGTGCACTAACTGTAATGCATTAGTATTTGAGACTTCATTAATTGATTTAAATCTATAATTATGTTACTTTCCATATTTAAAAGGGTCTAAGACTTTTTAAGAATATTATATAAGATTTTTTATATCCTTAACAATTCCTTTTTTAGACAATTTACATAAGTTCCTAAGGTTACAGTGTACTAACGTTCTATGCCATAACCAATATTAGTCTTTCATTTCACTAAGACAAGGTAAGCCTTGGATCTTAAGGTCTTCTAAGTTATGTGTGTAAACATTCTCATGCCAATGGGAAGAAATAATGAACTTATCCTTGGAATTGTGTACTAAGAATTTATCATTCCTAAAATTCACAAGGTAACCTTGATCACATAATTGACTTATTCCTATAATGTTGTTCTTAACACATTTGACCAATAAAACATTTAAAATTAAGGCTATTATAAGAAGAAAAATGTCACCTATACCAATAATTTTCCCTTGATAATTATCTCTGAAAGAGACTCTTCCGCATTTCATCTTAATAAAATTTTCAAATAAGTTTTTGTTACCAATCACGTTCCTAGAAAATCTACTATCCATGTACCATGTGTTGTTGTTGGTACTTCCTTTGTTTTCATGAAAATAAAATAGTTAGATTTTTGGAATCCAAACTTTCTTGGATCTAGAAATGTTTGAAAATAAAATCTTATAGATTTAAATTTGTTTAGAAAAATGAGCTTTATGAAATCCTAAGGATTGATTTTTTGTAAAGAACATTTTTTCTCCCAATTTCCACCACTCTGACACTTAGTTCAGAATGGGGAACTTTTTGGAACAAAATAATTATTACTAAAAAAATTTTGATTGAGAATAACCAATTCCAGAACTATTCCTCAAAGGATGATTTTTTTATACATTTTATCAAATTCTTCCTTACCAAAAGTAAAGTTTTATATAAGTTTATTAAGAGAAAAGATTTCATATTTTAGTCTAATGACTAAATTCTTATCCTCATCAGTATTAGTTTTAGAATTTTATTTTTTCATAAATCATTTTTATCAGAAATATTTTTTTAATGATCCTTATAAATTTGATCCTTTTTATAATTTACATCCTCAGGGTTTTTAGAAATTGAAACAATTTAGAATGATTTTTCATTAAGATCTTTAGAATGATCTGATACTTCTTTTGTTAAAACATTGATTCTAGAATTTTCCTTCTCAATTTTCTTTTTGATATTACTATTTTTATTTTCTAGAAACTTAGAAAACTAGAGACTTCTTGAAAAGATATTAAAATATCTTCTTCTAAGGAAGATTATTTAACCAAAGAAATATATCCATTTTCATCATGATAGTTAGAATTTAAAGACATATTTTTTAAGGATTCGGCAGTGTGTACCTTTTCTATGAAACATTTATTATGAAAGGGTATTTTAGAAATAAGAGCAATATTCTTGTGTCTAGATGCTTTAAGATATAAAGATTCATAAGATGAATCTCCACCACTTTAAATCCAAGAATAATTTTCCTTAAACACTTTCTTTCCTTTATTCTTGTAGTAATTTTTATGGTTCCTCTTATAATGCCTATATTTTTTGTATTTTCTTTAAAGCCTAGGACAATATGATATGATGTTTCCTAGTTTCTTACATTCATAGCATGTGACTTCTGAATCTTTATTTTCCTTTTTATCCTTTTTAGTATACCTATATTGAAAATACTTCATGGAAAAAATATTTTTCATACATTGAGAAATATTACCTAACTCATTCTCTAAGAGATCAGTATCACTTGAATCATACTGATCTACAAATTTCTTAGTCTTTATTGATTTAATAAATTTCTCAGGTGTTTTGGATTTCATCTGATTTGAGGTATTATTAAAAGAAACACTCTCATTCTACTTCTTTATATTATCAGAATATCTCTTTAATCCATTCTCATTTTGTAATAGAGTTCCAAAAAATTCATAAATATTTACAATTGTGACTTTCCTTAACTCATCAATAGTATTTCTCTTCTATTCCCATTCATTAGGCATGATGTCTATAATCTTATCTACAATAATCTCATCATCTATTCATTTTACTCCCACTGAATATATACTATTTATGATAGTCATGAATCTTTGTTGAACTTTAACTATAGGTTCTCTATAGGGAAAAATAAAACCATTATAATTTTCTTTAATCATGGATATTCTAGTTTCAATAACTTTAGAAGTACCAAAAATGTGTAACTTCCAATTTCTTCAAAATTCTATTAGATTATTTACAAGAAAATATTTAACTATATATATTCCTAGTCATAGAAAAAAGCAAAGTATTATATACCTTATCGTTTAGATGATATTCTTGCTTCTCTTGATTAGTAAAAGTTCTAACTTCTTTCTCGGGGATTTTTTAATATCTAGTAAGCATGACAAAGTTATCCAAACCAGTATTGATAAAAAAAATTCTTAATTCTATCACTCCAGTATTCATAATCATTCCCATAAAATATAGGTGGTTTTCGGGGTTTTAGATTGTCTATGGATCTGACATTCATTCCTGCCATTTTATAATGATAAAAAAATCCTTTTTCCACAACACAAGTTAGTGTAGAAAATATTTATAAACAAAAATTTTATAAAATAAATTTTCAAAAACTTGTAGAACTTATGAAATAGTAAGTAAACCAACCAGTGAAAGTATTATTTTGATATCAAATGTAGATATCTGTAACTCATAGACCTCCTGTAATACCAATTATTGGATTGAAATATATATAAAGATGCTCACATACAAAAGGGGGTGAATTGTATGTTTAAAAACTTTCATTTTTATCCTTAATGAAAACATTGATTAACAATGTTACACAAATCAAATTCACTAAACCCTTTTTTGTAAGGTTAATAAAAAACACTATAGATTATATAAAGATGATTATCATAATGAAATAATCACACAGGTACACTTAAACCAGATTCTACCTAAAAGCATTTCGAATCTTATATCAGAGTTAATAAAAAAGTGAAAGTATAAGAAACACTTTCTATTTGTAAAAAAACACAGCATAAATTTAAAGTACAAGCAAAAGAGTAAAAATCCTTTGACCTAAAGAGTAAGGTATCCAAACAACTTGGATAAAGTTCCCTTTATTTATAATTTTAAGAAATTCTATCTTACCCACACTAGGGTAATCCCTTGATCCATGAAAGATTAGATGTAGCTTCTATCTTTCTATCCCTGCAAGCTCTCAATTAAGTAGGTAATCAGAACCTCTATCTTCCTTTATCTTGGAAGCCCTCGATTAAGCAGGTAATCAGCACCTATGTCTTCCTTCATCTTGGAATCCCTCAATCCTAATCACCAATGATTGGTGTCGCACAAAGAAAACCAAATCTTATTGCATATTTCAAGTATTTTGAACAAGTTGTTCAAAACATAATCACTTCAAGGATTTTTCAAAAAGAAATTTTGGAAAATATCTCATGTGTATTGAATTAAAAAAGCCTTTATCTCTTCCAAATTACCGGTTATTTATAGGCATTGAGTTCAATGGTCATCCTGATCTCTAATGGTCATATTTTTTCTGAACAATTGAATGGACCTGTATAACTTGCACATACAGAGGACATATAATAACAGATTAGATGATATCATTTAAGTATAAAAAATATCATGAGAAAAATTATAAAGAAATATGTGTGTGTGTGTGTGTGTGTGTGTGTGTGTGAATCCAATTATATGTATGAAAGTATTAAGAAAATAAAAGGACTAATCGATTTTAAGAAACTTAAGTAATAAGATTCTCAGGATAATGAAAATCAGATTCTAGGAATATCAGAATTAGATTATGAAAATATTGGGAATCAAATTCTATGAAATTATGTGAATCAGATTCGAAAAAAACTAGGTAAATTGGATTTTAGAAATAGAGTAAATTGAATTTAGAAATCTGAGCGATTCAGAATTGAAGAACATGAATAATCGGATTTAAAAATTTATGGGATTCATAATTTAGAAATAGCAAGAATCAGATTCACAAATCTGAGTGAATCGGAATTGAGAATATATAGGATTATGATTTTCATTTACTCTAGTATCTATTTAGTATTAAGAAAGTCTGTTATAATTAGCTTGGAAAACAACATAAAATGGTTAAAGATAATAATTTCAATTAAAATTATATTTTCATATAAAATTCCTTATAGAAGGAAACATTATTAAAGAAAATGTGTTAGTGATTTCCAAAACATAAATGAATAAAAAATTCATAAGAAAACATTAGAATCAACACTTTGGGCCTTGAGGACACCTTGATAGGACTCCTTGGGAGGTAAAACTATAATATATTCCTAGAGGATGAATTGTGAGTGAAAGGAAATAGAGAAACTAGTGGATATTTATAGTAAAAGAGGAGGATTTGTATATTAATATCCTTGGATACCTAGGTAGTGGTAAATGAAAAAATATGGGCTTTCCAATGCCTGAATAGCCAGATGGACTTAAATTTTATTTTATTATGGATAATCCCACTTTTAAGGGTTTTAGGGAAACCTGTACATGACCCATAGGCCCAAGGCCCAAGGCCCGACATGACTTGAAAATACATGACCCGAAGGCCCAGAGGCATACCATGCCCAATACATGACCTGTAGGCCTAACCCACTAGAACTACCCCTCCCCAGCTTCTGTATCATTGATCGCCTCACTACCCACCTTGCATTGTTGATCAGCTGGAATTTCTCCCATACAAAGCTTCACGGTGCCTGGTCCCGATGGTGGTTTCCATACCCTCTCATTCTTCCAATCCGGTTAGCTATGAATCTAGTGGTTGCTATTCTTGTTGCTCTGATCCTCTTCTGGGGCCTGCTCTGGGTGAATTGAGCTACTCCATGGCCTCAATGGCCTGAAGGCCATGTGGCCTGAAGGCCTTGGATGGACCGAAGGCCCTTAAGACCCGTAGGCCCAAACTAGTGGCCCGAAGGCCCAAATCGGGTGAATTGTTCTGGCTGCTATAGTACCGAACAGTAACTGCTACAGTAACTAGAACTTCGCCTCCACCCGGTTTTGAACTTGGGTCTCTTGGAAGCCAAGCATGAGCCCTTACGACTCAGGTATGGGCTCATTGTCATGGGCTTTCCCACGGTATTAGACACTTTTGATACCTATTATTAAATTTTAATCCACAAGAGTCAACCAGAATTTTATATTACATATTTTGGCAAAGAAAATTAATGTTTCCATTTTAAAATTTAGAAAGTAAATTATATATTTGGATATTGATTTAAAATATATTAAAATTCTTGATATTAATAAAATAACTTATATTAATTAATTTATTGTGGTTAATTATTTATTACATCATTATTACATAATTATGATTTCATTAAACATATTGAAAAACTCAAACTGTCTTTTTACTATTCACCAAAAAAACAAAATATTTTTGAAATTTATAATAAATTTACCCTAACCCAATTTTGATGCACTAATTTCAAAAATGATTTTTATTTTATCATAATAATTATCTAAATATGATAATTTTAACTTTTAAAAATAAAAATCCCTATTTATTAAAAATAACATCAAATAGAAAATGCATAGTGAAATTGCATAGCGAAATTTCCGAAACATGAAAAAAAATTAAATTATGTTATCATTTATATTTAAATATGAGAATTTTAATCATATTATTTCATTAAAATAATTATTATTCATAATCTATTAGTTTATTATAATACTTATAACTTTTCTAAAAAGTATAATTTCTATCTAAAAAATCAATTTATCAAACTCCAACTCAATTTTATTAAGAAAAAATATTCTTGAAACAGAATTGATGGAACAAAAATTTTATTTATACAATGTAACTACACTTTAAGTAACTACTTCAATGAAACATAACCCCTTATAACACCCACATATGACCAAAGGGTACGGTTTGTGATGGTGATAGATTTTTGGGGTGGCTCAGATAACATTGCCCAAGTGGTAATTTCTACTAACTTGAACTTCTCTCATGGGTGATTTTTTTCAATCTTTACATGTTGAAGCTCATATTGGGATTAGTCAATAGAGAAGCCTGGTGATGCTTCCTCCCTCCCATGTTCTGACAAATGGGATTCGTATGGCACGACTCTACTAGTTGAGGTCGTCGGTTCTCCTTTCTTCCTTGATTAACCATTATCATTTCTATTTATAAACACTAATTATAACATTAAAATTATTATTTAGAGTATTTTTTCCAAAATCCATATTGACCAATGGTCATAATTGAAAAATGGTCATAATTGACCAATGGTCATATAACAGTCGAAGCCTAATGATCACATTTTAATTTATACTCACTTTACTATTAAAGAGATATAGTTTTGTTGAGAAAGAATAAAATAACACACATTTTAAGAAAAAAATCATTCAAAAAGTTAAGGTAGTTACAATTATAGTACAAATTGTTGGTCTTAGGACACAAATTCAACAAACTCCCACTTGGACTAGAGCCAACTACCTAAAACTTTCAATCCGCTAGACCTCACATGATAATCATATTTCTATTGAGTCAAGGATTTAGTCAAGGGGTATGCCACATTGTCTTCCGTGTAAATAATTCTCATTTAAACCTCACCTCACTGAGAAAGAACCCAAGTGATGATACTTCCAAAGCATGTGCTTTATCCCCTGATGTGACCTTGGATCTTTTGTGAGAGTCACTGCGGCAGTATTATCGCAATAGAGTGTTATAGGTTATCTACTACTAATTACCATGTCAAGATCTTGGATGAAGATACGCATCAATACTACTTCTTTATGTGCCTATGAAGCTAAAATATACTTGAAATTTGTTGTATAATCTATGACCACATCCTTATTTGATCTCTTCTAGCTCACAACACCTCTATTCATAGTGAATATGTATCCCTTTTGTGATTTCATATCATCTTAATATATTTGGAAACTAGCATCTTCATATCCTATGATGACTCGTTCCTTTCTCTTTGATATACCAAGAACATATCCTTAGTACACCTAAAATACTTAAATATAGACTTTAATTCCATCCAATGTTAATCACCCAAGTCTTATTGATATTTTTCTACCAAAACTGATGCTTAAGTAACATCTAGCCTATTATGGAATCCTTATAATTTTTTGCCTTTCCTTAAGTTTCTAAGGACACATTTTCTTAGAAAGATGAATTCTATGTGACACTGGAAACAATCTCTATTTGGATTATTCTATACTGAATATCTACAATATTTTTTCAATATATATACTTTTACTTAGGTAGAAAAACCTCTTGGATCCATCATAATGGATCTTGATTCCAAGAATATTTACTACCTCACTTAATTTATTCATTGAGAATCATGTATTCAACTAGGCCTTAACAAACTATAAGGCTGGTATCTAATTTCCAATATTTAAAATGTCATCAACAAATACTATTAAGAAAAAAACCGCACTCCCACTAAACCATTTATAGACATAAGGATCACATTAATTATTTATGAAACCATGAACCCAAATTTTTTTATGGCTTCATTAAATTGAATGTTCCATGACCAAGATGTTTGATATCTTTTAGAGTCCAAAACCCTTTAGGTTGTGTCATATAGACATCTTTCTAATGGTTTTATTTTAGGAAGACTATTTTGACATCCATTTATCACATATCATAGTCAAGAAAGACCATAATGACAAGTAGAATTATGATGGATTTCATCATTGTAATTGGTGAAAATGTTTCATCGTAGTAAATGCGTTGATTATATTTAAACCCTTTTATAGCCTGTCATGTCTTATAAGTACTAACTTATCCTTAAATGTCCAGTTTTTTCTTAAATTACAATTTATAATGAATAACTTGTACATCCACTAGAGGTTTCTACCAAAATCCAAACATAGTTTTGATACATGGGATCCATTTCGTAATTCATGTCTTCTTTCTACATAACAATATTTGTTCCACTTACTGCTTCCTTTTAGAATAGAGGATCATTATTATAAACTAATAATGAGTCACCGTCCTCAATGACTAGAAAACCAAAACTTTCTGGTTATCTAACCTCTCTTATACTCCTATGAAATACTTGTGTCTCTAGAACAAATTCTTCTTTCATGAGCCTTTTTGGAATTCTTTCATATTCCAACTCTTGTGTATATTAAGCCTAGACTTCATAAAAGTCTATCTCACTCCCACTATATCTTTTCGAGATAATATAATTCTCAAGAAATTTGGGATGTCTGTCAACCCCAAACTTTTTATCTTTAGGATTTTATAGGTATTATACATTTGTTTCTTTGGAATATCCTATAAAGATACACTTTGTGCCTCGGGGTTCCAGCTTTTTACCTGAAGAGGCATCAGTAAATTCTTTGTAACCCCTCACATGTAAGTATGACAACACAGGATTATTTCCATTCCCTAAATTGGTATGGTATACTATTTGTCACTTTATTTGGCACTCGGTTTTGTACGTATGCTGGTGTTTGTATTGAATATCCCCAAAATGATAATGGAATATTCACATGACTCGTCATTGATCTCACCATGTCTAATAAGGTGTAGTTCCTCCTTTCGCTTACACTGTTTCATTGAGGTCTATAAGGATGAGTGAGTTAAGGTAGAATTCCAAAATCCCATAAATAATCAATAATGTATTGATTAAGATATTCTCCACCATGATATAAGAAAAGTTTCTTAATCTTCTCCCCAAATATAGTTCTCAACATCATTCTTGTATTCCTTAAATTTTTCAAAGGAATCTGACTTCAACCTCATCAAGTAGACATATCCCTATCTACTAAAATCATTAGTAAAAATTATATAGTATGATTACTCACCCCTTTCTTCAACAAGAAAAGGTACAAAAACATCAGTATGAACTAATTCATGAATCTATTTGGCCCTTTAACCTTTTCTACTAAATGGGGCTTTATTCATTTATCCTTGTGAACATGTGTGACATACACCAGGTGATTTTAGTTCAGAAGAATCCAAATATCCATCCTTGTGTAATTTAGTAAAATGATTTTTGTTTACATGTCATAAGTGATTCCATAATTGGGTTTATTATGAGTCATGTGAAATATTTTCATTATCAATTTCCATTAATTGGTTTGTGTAATATAACACAAAAAGACTATTATTTAAATGTGACTTACCATAACAAATGCTATATTTATAAAATTAGCGACATTTATTTCCTAACATGAAAATAAATCCATCCTTATCAAGTGCAGATATAGATATAATGTTTTTGATAAAGGATGACCCATGGTAATAGCCTTTAAAAATCAAGATCATTCCAGTTGAAAACATGAGGTGGTAGTCCCTAATAGCTACAAAAACATGTTTAGGTCCTTTAGCTGCTCAATGATCTACATCCTCTTAGTCAATCTCTCTAAATATACATGGTTCCTATATTTGAATACATATATGATCACCACAAGATGTATCTAACTCCAAATTTATAGAAACAGATAAATTGCACTTGATTAAAATCACACATTAAGTTTTCTCTTTCTTCTTTGGATAAGTGTAGTTTTTCATCTAATGAACCTTCTTGCGACATGCGAAACAAATACCATCTTTTTATTTTCTTACCCATTGTTATTCCTCTTCTTATAAGGGCGTGAAGAATATTTAGGATTAGAGCACCTTGATTACCCATTATGTTAATTCAATATAAGGAAGGAAGGTTTTTTTCACTTCGTTACCATATCCACTTGGAAAATAAGATTGAGTAGATATGATAGATATTTCTTAATTTTGATTGTATTAAAATTAACAAAACAAAATCAAGAGGATTTGACGGAGTGAAGATAGAATGATATAGATGCATAGTTCATTGGAGATTTTAAACTCTAGAACCTCTTAGAGCTTAATGTATCCCATGATCTTGGCTATGTGAGGCCCAACATGCACACCCTCCAAAATCTTACTCTGAAAGAGCACCTTGGAGATCTCAAATTTTTCATTTCTTTCTCTCTTATAGTAAAGACCACAAAGGTGCTTAAGCATTATATACAAATCCATTTTTTCATGAGACTTCATGATTTTACTTGAAATGGACAAAATCATCAAACATTGAACATCGAATGCAATGTTCACATTTTTTATTTGAAAAAAAACTCTTCACCACTCACATATTTAATAGGTGGACTAGGAAGTGGGGATTCTATCATGTAAGATTTACATTCTTAGTGAAACACAAACCAAAGGCATATGAAAAATTCTTTGAAGTTACTTCTAGTGAGGAGATGGCCTTTCTCCAATATCAATAGTAGAGATAGTGTGAATGGTGAAATTTCCATTTCAGTCAATAATTAAAAAGGAGAATTATTAGTACTTTTTTTTATTACAAATTATGTGAGAAATGTTAAATTAATTGATTTTGTTAAATCTCCCAACATTTTATCAAGTCCCAATACCTTTCACCATTAAACTAAGAATTTATAGTTTTTAGAACATTCTTGTGGAAAGGATCTATATTACTTTTTTTAATGATCTAGACTTTGTCCATAAGACTATAGGGAGGAATTTAGGTAGGTGGTTTTTTCAAATATGGGCTTGAATGTCCTTGATCTGTTGAATAGACTCCCTAATCCAAAAATCCTGACTTATATTTCCTTAAAACATGCCTCCAAATTTTTATGGAACAGACTTTGGTTGTTAAATTCAATAAAAGTTCCATTAATTCATCCAAAAACCCCTCATGAGAACTCCTTGATAAAATTACATGTTCAGACTTTGGCCATGTAAATACATAGTTCTATGGTTACATTCCTAATCAGGTCATGAATTACTAAGTTTGAATTAATATTAAGTTGAATGATTTTAATTTATTATATATAAATTTTATCTTGTTTTATTCTTTACATGAATGATTGATATTAAATGGATTTTACTTAATTATATAACCATGTCGGATAAAACATTTTCACATAATCCATTTATTTAAATTTCATCCTGGCACATTAATTCATTTATTTATGTGATCACAGTCTTTCATCCATAAATTAAATAATGCATAGATAGAAATAAATAAATAAATAAATAACCTGATCATGGGCTTATCTAAGGGTTTATTTATTGATAAGAAAACAAATCAACCTATAACTTATGAGAATAACTCATTTTTTTGGTCTTTACATGAGTTGCAGAATTCCACCTGTCCACATGTGTATTACCTGAGTTGACATCATTATGGTTCTAACTTGAACTGCCTCCACATGCCTTATAATTTTCCTTTAATTACAATTATTTATAACTCACATTCAGATGATAGTAACCAAATGATTTATTAAGGGGATTTTCATAAATATTCTTCGACATGTAGGCCCTATATAATAATGGGGAGAGAGATGACTCACAAGAAATCAATTTAATTTAATAATTAATAATTGAAAACTTATGAAATAAATTAAATTAAATAAATTTCAACACATACATAGGTCTTTGTTAAGATCATGATCAATCATACATGCGATGAATACACAAAATTAGTTGTCTAACATTCATTTTTTATTCATTATTTATTATTAAGATAAATGTGTTTGTATTAATTATTTAATTAATTAATTCTCTTTTATCTAAATGTTCATCAGAATTCATTTAGAGATACCCATATTTAATGACATTCATGATATATAAATTGAAGAACCAATAATTACAGATTTATTAAAATAAATTAAATGAACATTCAAAATTCATTAAAATCATTATTAAATTTGAAAATACAATAGGTTTCATTCAATAAAATAAGGTTTTAATGCTACGATTTTTAATTTAATGTGATTTAATATTTCCATTAATTGGGAGACTACACAGTGTGTATTGTCCAACTATACATCATTTAGCTTAGTTGTCATGTATCTGGGGTACAATTCATGTACCTCGGCTGGACTACATGACGTGTACTAACTAGAAGCATGTCATGTGTTCCACTTTCCATGTACCCAAGATACATGGAAAAGTTTTTTGAATGCATCTAAATGGATTACATAATGCCTACAGGCTAGCTACATGTCATGTGGTTTGAATTTCATGTGCCCACATAAGTTGCCTATTGATTAGACATGTATTTCGGATGTGGGAATACACACCGTGTACACTGCATAGAATTTGAGTATATCATTAATGATTCAGGTTGTCAGTATCACATGATTTGAGCATGTATATTGACCACACAGATTGCACAACTTCCATTGTTGATTTATATAGACTACACAGTGTGTACGCTAGCTACATGTTGTGTAATTTGACATATCATGTGCCAGGTTGGCCCGTTCAACACATGGTGTGAAATTAATGCACTATTTTTAATTTACTTATCGGAGTGTCATGTATCCCACAATAAGGCCAAGTGTGGTGTTCTTGGGTACACGATGTGTACTCCAGCTACACGGTGTGTTCGCAGTGAGGTAGGATATATTGTGTACATCACAAGTAATATTGAATTAATGAATAATGCGAGAAAGGATTTTTCCTTTTGTTCTTTAACAGAATTGGATATATCAGGCCCTTTGATGCAAATTATATAACCTAAAAAAATCCATTCTCATGGTGTTCTAAAGGAAAGTTTGATTTCCATGAATTCAAAGAAAGAGACATCGAGAAAATTGTTTGATGATACCAGCATGCAACCTGCTTGATTAGAGATATCATGATAAAGATATTATATTACACAATAAGCATCTCTATGAGGTATTATTTCATTTAGGAATTAAATTCTTTCTGTAAGGGTTCCTTGGTGTGTTGTTAAATGCTAACCTTGGAATTTAGGTTGTTTCACCTAATTCCACTAAGAAAGAGGCCTAAAGAGTCACACACTAAGCATATCCAGAATCTCATTTAAATAATATATTATTATTTATTATTTAAAAAATAAATAAATATTATTCCTACACATGGTTTAAAAATTATTCATTTTTCCTTTATCACATTTATTATTTCACCGGTTATTCAAGATAATATTATGTGAGAGGAATATTTAATAAATATTTATTTTCTATTCAGTGAATGTATTATTTATTTATTAAAAAAATATTCATTATTCAAGGCCTAATAAATATTCTGGAGGAATGAAGGATTTGTTTATAGGTCCGATGAGAAATAATATATATATAATATTATTTGAATAAATAATATTTAATTTTAATTATAGAGTTTAGTGCATGTCAACAAGTAATAATATTATTATTTTTGACAAGCGGTTTCACAAGGATTAAAAAAATATTAATGGTCAATTATACAATTATTTATTTCTAACCCTAGTTGTTATAAACCAAAAATCCTCTCAAAGCCCTAGAGATCTCCCTTCTCCAAGAACACTCCCAAGAACAGAGAGTGATATTTCTACATCTTCCACTCTTGATTCTAGAGAGATCGAAGAGAAATCTTTGGAAGTGATTCTCACGGTGATAAAATGTGAATGGCGCAAGCGATAAGATCTTCCATGCTACCACCCAGATATTTCTATGATGACATTTGGAGATTTTTGGAACACGTGTGGATAATTTCTAGAGGAAATATCCTCTTGATTACTGCAATGCAACGATGATACAATGTCGATTCATTGTCATATCCATTAATGAATAAATAATTTATCACAAAGTAATTATTTATATTGATTATATTAATTATAAAAAACATGTGATGATCTTGCATTCAGTTTCTGGCATTTTATCCATTGTCTATATTCTTTGATTCCATTCTGTTGTTCATGGAATTTATTGTCATGTAAATCTCATATTGATCATTGATCATGAAAAAAAGAAATGTTGGGCATGACCTGTCACACGTTTCTGTTTCTACCATAACCTTCAAGTGATATCAAATTGGTAACATAATTATTTATAATTATTTAAAGATAGTTGATTGATTTACGCATAAGTAATTGGTTTTAAATTCTAGTTTAATCGTTCTTAAATTTGAATTGCAAGATCTACTTCTTTATCTTTGTTTATTATAAATATAATTGATTAAATTAATTTTTTGATTGAAATAAATTCAAAGATCTCATCCAAAGGTGCTGAGGAGTCTGGTCGGATGACACAAGATTACACACCTTATAACCCGGAGGTACACAATGTGTACTAGTGTTCAATGCACCAAGAATTAATTCATAATTAATTCAAGTCATATGTATTTAATTTCTGCATAATGTTCCAATTTTCATATCATGTATGAGTTGTATTATAGTTATCACTCTACGTGCATTGAAGCAAACACGTGATAGAAAAATCATTTAATTCATGTAATCATTATGTTGATAGTACACATCATAATGGTACATGATAAGTCATGTATACCACATGTTGCAAGAGTAAAAAATATACTTGTATAATACATGTTGGGTAGTTCAGATGGGTACTCACCATGTTTCCTCCAAGGTACATTTATGCACACAATTTATTTTAAATAGATTTATTTAATTTTTATAAAATTATGATGGAAGAGAATCTCAAGGAAATTCAGATGAGAATTAGGTTAAAAGAATTGATTAATTAAAGGTAATTAATTGATTAGAGCATGATTTATCTTAAATGAGAATGATTAAGAATTGAATGCCAATTTTAGTAAATTCATAATTCATTATGTATGATCATGAACTTAAACAATACCTTTGTATGTGATTTATTTTTTTAGTTTATTATTAAATTAAATTTTTGGCATGTGTTCCATTTCTACTCTTATTATTATATAAGGGTATGTTTACCCATGGTTTCTTTCATGTAAACCCCTTCCATGTGAGTAAAATCATATGTAATGGATGGATCTCCCATGCTAGTGGAGGTGGTTCAAGTTTGGAGATGAAGCGAAACAAATCCAAGATATATCCATAGGTGGATAGGTAAAAAACTGCAACACAAACCATAAATGGTTTAAGGTGTTTTTCACCTAGTTAGACAGTTAGTTTATCATCCGCTAGATAAACTAAGAATTAGTAAAAGATCATGATCATACCACTTTATTATTGTATTTCTGTCAAGTTACATGGTTTTTTCATTATGGATGTTTTGTCATGATCACATGAATTAATTAATTAACAATCCTGAAAGACGGAACTAAAATAAATTAGATTATGCATAAATATTATCTAAGACATGGATTATCACTTAAGTAAATCCATTTAATATTAAAAAGAATTTAATAAAGATAATTATTATAAATTTATGCATAAATGATAAATTCTATCAATTATAAATATTAAGTCAGTATAGTCTTCTAATACTTTAGTTAAAATCGAACCATAGTTCAAAGTTATTGACCATCCAAAGTTGGGGTGATTTCAATTATCATGGAATTCTTACATGAAGTTTTTCTTTGACTCAACTTAGTTCACATCAAGGGTTAACTATACAAGCAGGACATGGTGTAATTGAGAGGGAAGATTTGATGAAATTAAATTTGAGGACTTCAGGAATGGAGAGGCCACTAAACAGATCAAGAAACTATGAGTTAATGTAGTTTTCATTTGGAATACCTAACTAAAACCCTTAAAATTTCTTGACAAACCAAATTTGGGCTAATTATAAGTGGAATATGGATCCTTAACATTATAATGACCAAGAAACAAGATATTCTGAAGCCGATGTTGAGGAAAATAATTTCGATAAAATAGTATAAGATTAATAAATATAGTATTTATTTACATAATTTTATTAGTAAAAGTACTAAATATATGCTCATATTATTTTGAGAGAAAAATAAAATGACTTCAAAAATATCACTGTGATCCATACTTGAGAAGGATAACATGCTCACTAGCACATATTATCAAGAGTGGAAAAGGTTCTTTCATGTTATCCTACACCATGAAAAGAAATTATAAGTGCTGGAAGAACCTATTCCTAATGCACTAGGTAATGAGTCTTGTGAGGTAGAGTTATCTCTCAATGAGAAACATTTTAATGATGCTACATATGTTTAATATTTCATGATATTATCGACGAACAATGATATTTTGAAGCAACACAAGGAAATAGATGTGTATATCATGATATCTAACATTGGGGATCTATATCAAGAGAATGAGGGACAAGAGAGATATGAGATCTTCAATGCTATGTTTATAGCTAAGCTTTGAGGGTCGGCACTGGTTGGGCCTCATGTATTCAAACTGATTGGCTATATTGAACACTTTGACAACATAGGGATTGTTGGGTACTAAAAATTACTCATATGAGAAGAAGAAAATTCCATTAATTTGGAAAATGGTAGAAACAAACCCAAAAGAATAATTTGAACAAAAATGTTCCAAATAGCTGAACTGTGAAGGGTGAGTTGATCCCACAAAGTGAAAATGCTTCATGGACCGCCACTCAGCGTGGTGTTCCAATGATTTGGGAATAATCCCATGAATGAAATAGTTCATGGGATGAGATGGATTGGTGGTTCCTGTGAACAAAACCAAATTGTTTGTGGGGTAGGATGGTGATTTCTTCCCTTGTGAACAACAACACCCCATGAATGAAATAGTTCATGGGATGAGATGGACCACTAATGCCTGCAAATGAAACTAAATAATTTTTGGGGAAGTAAGGTGATTTTTGACCCCACATATGAAATGGTTCATAGGAAAATATTGATCATTGGTGCCAAAAAATGAATCCAAATTGTTTCTGGGGCCATACAATGATTTCCTCCCCCATGAACGAAATTGTTCGTGGGCCAGGGAATCTCTTTGGGATATCGAAAATAATGATTTGTGTCCCACCATAGATGAGAAACCATGACGACATGTGATACCTATATTTTTATATATAAATACCCTAAGGCGGACAAGAAATGGAGACGAATAGATGGAGAAAAGGAGGGATCAAGGAGACGAGTGAGGAGGAAAAACAAAAAGAAGAACCTCTGAGATGAATCGAGGGAGATCTATCGATTCCCAATAGGTAAATCCACCACATAACATTAAGGAGAAAATAAAAATCATTTGTATGACTATAAACATAAATCCATTAAAATACCCTTTAGTGAGGCACATACAGATACCCCATATGCAGCCTAGCACCCTGCATAGAAAAACTCTATGTGGGAGGAACCCTACCCTGCACAGCAGAATGCTATGCGGGTGGAGCCCTACCCCATGTAGAAAAATACTATGTGGGAGGAATTTCACCCCACATAGAAAAATACTACATGGGCAGAACCTATCCCAGCGTAGAAAAATGATATGTGGGTGGAACCTAGCCTTTCATAGCAACATGATGCACGGGTGGACCTCGGGTCCAAGTAGCACCATGCTACACAAAGTTTACCCTCACCCACATAGGAACATGATATGTGGAGGTAACCCCATCTCGTATAAAAATTTACTGCATATAATGGTGCCTCATAGGGTGTTCTACGCTCCATCTGCAATCAATCCCTTCCATTATATCATCGGGCCCTATAATGGACCCTCTGTAAACCAATCTAATGGCATAGGCCAAAGCCTTTTCTAAAGCCACCTGACATGTTTGATCTGATCATCTAGCACATCATCATGTCCTCTCAAGTATTCATATCCATGGTAAGCATATCCATGTGTGTAAACCACTCAATAATATGAACCCTCAGAATTCCTTCAAGTGTACATTCTTGTGGTAATGAGGGTTACGAACTCAGAGGTGCTCACATGAGACTCCCTATTCTAGGGACTGATGGGAACCACTGTCCTTTCCCTTTGATGAGGTCTAGTGATGGTCACTCCTCTCTTCCCTAGGGACCATCTAGGGATCCCTCTTGGAGTATGCCTATAGCCTTTATTATGGGATGATACACTCTTTATCCTATTTTCCAGCCTCAAACATATATGGATAGATCACAATATGTGACTGTCATATATAGAAAAATAAAATATGAGACGGTCACACTCAAAGCCCTCTCTCTCTCCATCGCTTTGTGATCCATCATTCATTCACCAGTGGACAAAAGTGGGTTGTGTGATCTTCGTATTTATTTCCTCCTATTGTTTCTCACAACGATCGTGACTCACATGGGATTAGAGGTTAGCGGCGATCGTGAAATCCACAAAATCCCAAACCACCAATTGGACTCCTATATTGTATATTCCCTAGTCATGATCAATGGTACTCCTATATGGTATAATCCTCAATCATGTTAAATGGGAATCCCCTAAGTGTAATCCCAAACCAAATCCACTTAATTAGGACTCCTATATGGTATAAGCCCTGAACTCATGCCTCCTATTCAAAGGGTTATATTCCTGATGAAGAAACAAATTCATGGGAATCCCCTAAGTGTAATCCCCAATATTGTCCCCTCATGTGGTCCTCCACCACAGTTTTAAGCCCCAAACTTTCTAAACTATGTGGGATTTGATTACCAACTAACTGGGATACATATGAAGCCTCCCTGAGGTCTAAACCCAATACCCAAATTCACCCTAATGTTCTCTAGGACACATTCCTAATAGGGTCATAACTTCCTGGAAGACCACATATCTTCTAGGTTCCATGGGATACCTCAGTATAATCCCCACACCATCCTTGACCAGACACCTTTTTCCTGGACATACTTGTCAAATGATGTTAAACTATGTAGTTTGATCCTCATCGTACGACCTTACAAGGTGATGTTTCAAATTAAGTGGCACCAAACTACATGGGTTATTATTCATCTCATGATGATACATAGAAATCTAATTTTATGGGTTCAATAACAATATCAAAACAACTTCCCTACCCCTTGGATGATGGTAAACTCTAGAGTACCTCATTACATGGCTTAAAACTAGTGTCGTCCTATTGAGTGACCAAAGAAACTTTAATCTGTCCATAAAAGGGATTCATTGATGGAGAACCTAGGATACATAAAAATGATTATGGACCCATGAATGTTCATAATTAATCATTACCTCATGGTAATACATCTATAAAAGGGATCCATTGATCATCAGAGTATGATCGATTCCAAACTTCAGCATATTAGTAAGCACATTCTTCTAACCCACAGAAGGTGGAAGCCCAATCTGGCATCGTGTGTCCTTCTGAGTGAACATCATTCAAAGCTTCCAAGTTATCATTAAGTTTTTCTCTTGGAAATAAATTTTTATGGTCAAAGGAAACCTCATTTGATCTTAGTTGAACTAACATGAAAATCTGCAGGTTTCATACCCATTACATATAAGTTCCCTATCAATCCTAAAAACTAAGATGCATTCTCTAAAAGAAATAATACATCCTAATATAGTATGATTCCTAGATGTATCATTTACCAAATTACTAGTGGGATGGGAATACAGAGAAAAGGTTAAACATTGATCATAATTAAGTTGATCCATTATTTCCTTTTCACTCTTGTCTAATGGTTTTACCCCACCTATGCTTTAAAAATATGGTTGGAAATTAGAACCTGATATTATTTGAGGGATTATATATCTTTATCCTCCCATATGGGATCTTACCCAACCCTAGATAACTTGGAAGGGACCCACCAACTGGTATGGTTGTCTTCCCTCACTGATATGTCCCAACAAACGATAAATGTTTACCAGAATTGGGACAACAAGGTTAATACACCAATCGGTGACCAATTTAGCGGCCATTATAAAGGTCATGACTCATACCCTAGTACTAGAGTCATGTAATTGCAGTAAACAGACACTATGAAACATGAAAAGAAATTCTATCAGTCAAAATAGGTAGCCGATGATAGGAATGATTTTCTAGCCCCACTCGTTAAACTGACCTTCCATAAGCATGGTCTAATAGGCCCCCATATTCCTTCAGGTCTCAATATTTGGTCAAGTCCTCAGCCTCCTCACACAAGGATCATGGATTATTAATGAAGAAAATGAATTGATCCAATCATAAAATAGGACGTCCTGATTTAGAATAAGTTCACACTTCAAAATATCCTTCGCCTTGTCAATAAGTTTCTTGGAAAGAGTGGGAGTCCTCTATGCATCATCCCAAGACAAATTTGGTGGAAGAAACTCATCATACATTTCACCCATTATGGGAACCCCTAAAATTAGTTGGACATCCCAGAGACTGATCTCGACCTCCCTATGAACCAAGTGGTAAGTGTTGGTGTCTAGGTTCCACATGCTAAGTAGATAAGGGATAATATTTTGGTTTCTGTGAGAGTAGGTCTGTGATACCCAGGCCACCTCGCATATACCCACGTCCTTTAGCTTAGTCTTAAATTCCTCACAAGTTTAGAAAACCAAAAAAGGACATCCCTAGTACAATATGAATGGGTCCATCGAGGTGAATCTATCATTTTGATGAACACCGTATTTTTTTATTTACTATGGCCTTCCATGCGATGCTATGATAGAAATATATTTTATCATCTAGAACCTGCATGATTTCCTCTAGCAATCAAGTGTTGTTCAAAAGATACCCAACACTATGGGTTTCCCAGATGAATTCCCCCTTCACTGAGATGTTGTCTCATGGAATATTGATGTTTTCAATTATTCAAGTCGTAGGTTGATTTGTTGTGTGTGGTTCTAAAATCAAAGCATCTCATAAAAAATCAAACCACAACCTGGATTTTTTAAAATAAAAATATTCCCCCAGATAACATCTCAATGAGTGGGTAATTCATATGGGAAACCAACACTACTAATTCTATTTTGAAATACACTCCTCAATTTCTTGAGGAAACAGTGTGGAAACTGGGTGATAAAATCCATTGATATTAACACATTGCACAAAATGGAATATAAAGCAAAAAACGAGGGTGGTCATTGAAATCGGACCTTCACCCTGGGTTTCATTCAGTTTGGATAGGGGGTGTCCTTTTTTATGTCTACCAAATTTGTGATGAATTTGAGACTGATTTGAGGGATGTGGGTATATATGAGTCATTATGGGTATCATAGACCTACTCTCACCATGACCAAAATATTATCTCGCGTCTAATTAGTAGGTGGAGCCCGAACATAAACACTTTCCACTTGGTACATAGGGAGGTCAGGATCAGTCTTTTGGTGTCTAATTGATTTCAGGGGAACCCATAATGGGTGACATGTATAATGAGTTTATTCTACCCTATTCATCTTGAGATAACAAGAGAGGACTCCCCCTATTTCCAAGATACTTATTGAAAATATGGACGATATTTTGAAGGGTCTCCCTAATCCAAAACAGGGCGTCCCATTTTTTTATTGGATCAATTCATTTTCTACATTAAGCAGCCCAGAGCCTTGGGCGAGGAAGATGAGTACTTTACCAACTCTTGAGACATGAATGAATATGGGTGCCTATTGGCCCACGCTTGAGGAAGGTCAATTTAACGAGTGGGGCTAGACAATCATCTTTGACGTCGACCAATTGTTTCAACTAAAATTCTTTCTTTCCATGTTTCTCAATGGTTGTTTACTATCAGTATGTGACTATGATATTGGGGTTAGAGTCACAATCTTTATAATGGAGGCTCAATTGGCCACCGAAAAGTGTATTAACCTTTTCTTCCCAGTACTAGAGAAGATTTATCATTTTTTGGGACGAATCAGTGAGGGGAGGCCACCATACAAGTTTGTGGGTCCCTTTCATTTTATCTGGGGTTAGGTGGGATTCCATATGGGAGGCTATAAATACATCAACCCTCAATATATCCTGGGGAATAATATATGACCAAATATTCAAAACATAAGTGGGGTAAACACATTAAACTATAGTGAAAAGGAAATAATGTATTGACTCAATTATCATGAATGTTTCACCTATGCACTGTATGCCCCTCCCTCTGATACTTTGGTAAATGATTCCTCTAGGGATCATGCTAAATGAGGGTATCTTATTTCTTTTAGAGAAGGCATCTTTGTTGCCAGGATTTATGTGGAAATTATATGCGAGGGATAATAAACCTGTATATTTGAACGTCAATTTAACTACATTTAGATGAGGTGTCCTCAGAATATTGACAGTGAACACTAGGAGAAACACATAATTATAGCTCAAAATATCTGGTTGATGTTCACTCGGGAGGACACACAATTCCATATTGGGATTCTTCCTTCTGTGGGTTTCAATCCAACACTTACTAGATCTTATTCTGATGTATGGAATCGATCATACCATGAAGATCAACCTAAAAAACCTAGTTCTCATTTTCAAAGGTCCATGGGAGCCCAAGATTGAGGGGAATAAAACCCAAGATGCCATACATTCAAGGCCTTGGAATCATCTAAGAAAAATATTGTTTCTAAACCTTCAAGGAAAATGTTGAGATCCTGGGGTTCAACTACCCAGGCTACCAAAACTACTTCTCAAGGTCAATAATGCATCTATTATTGTGTCACTTTTCCAAAATCCTGGAGACAATGAGATGCATTGAGGAGCTCCCATTAGAATCACGCTCTATTGAAATTTCTATAGGATAAGGAGGTTTCATTGATCAAATATGACTATGTGTTAGTGCATGAAACTATCTCTTATTCCAATGACCCTGATATAGCGGAATCCTATCTTTGAGATCTCGTCATCTTTGTCCATTCACAGTAAAACCATCATAGATATACCAAGTGAGTGATCTCAATGGTGAGACATGAGGAAAAATAAAGTGATGGGGATGATAGTTTCACTTTTGATGGGAATTGATGAAGCCAACCCCCATGTCATTACTGGTGCTAGAAAAATTCCTTATTCTTATCTGGGGTTATGTAAGCACCTAGCCTTAGAGGTTTCTAGGGTGGATGAGGTGCCCTAAAAGGAATTGAGGTTATTAGAACCTACCTCACTTCCCAAGATGGATCTTCCACCATTAACAATTCCCATCACTACAACCTTCCTAGAGTCTTGGAAAGAATGGGATAATCTGAATGCAGACGCATCTACCAAAGATATTTGGGAACACTCCTGGCAGAGCCCCTTGAGCTTGCAGGCTTTGGATTGATCACTACTCCCACGTGGATCTCTACTTGTGGATATCCTCATGAAGTGGATATATATTTGGAAGAAATGGAAACTTGTATCCACTCTTGAAAGTAAATACCTTACTAGTCTGACTGAGTAGGGTATATGGTAGTGATCATGACGGGGCAAGACGACACCGACAAAGAGGTAATACAATTGTTTATACCAAATCTTCTTTATTTTACCATCTTGATGTTAAAAATCTCACTCTGGGTAATTATAGGAGCTCGTAAAGACTAGGGAACTTGTTTCCCCATATTATACCCCAAGGGGAACCTCTACTGGGGAGAATATACCTTCGGATGTGGGAGTCACCGGAGATGACTCCCCTGAGTTAATGGAGAATATGGAGGTGGTTCTTGCGAATACTTCCAGAGAATTTCCACCCCCAAACCCACCAGATATTCTTTCTAGGGGATCATCTCCATGGAACACCACAAATCATCAGCAAGCATTACAACTGGCGATACGTCTAAAGGTAGGGATAACACGTGATTGTTTCATTTCTTTTTTTAGTTGTCATGTTATGTGTCTTAATTCACTGACCAATAATTTTGAACATGAATTAAGGTTTGATGAGTAATTAGGAATCAATTTCCCAAGGTCCTATAGACCCAATTTCATTGGAGATACAGGTTATACCGCCAGTGGTTGTTCCTAAACCGGATACGGAACCTGGGCCAATTGAGACCATCAGGGAGATCCCAAGTACTAGGGGGTTGACCCTTACTAATCAAATTACTTCTTCGCCCATAAAGGGGATGCCTTTAGGGGTTGATGTTCCTACTGAGCATATTGATCATGCCCCTCTGGGGAGCACAACCACAGAAGGGAGAGAGATTCAAGATCCAGGTGAATCAAAATCAGTTGTCTCTCCTAATTTTGTGATGATTATTCCTACATATAATGTTTTCATGAATGGTTTTATGGATACCACTGACCAGGAAAAACACGATCCCCCACCATGGGTGTCTCTAGAAGAACCCAAAATCAACTTGTATATGGATTATATCTCACCCATTTAGCCATGTGATAATGAAACAATGGTGGTCTTGAGTGTTGATGTCCCTGAGAGTTAAGGTAGTTCTCCATTCATCAACCTATTCTATTTATTTTCTAGGTTTAGATTTTAATTGTTTTGATCGTATGATTCGAGAATTAAATAAAATCATTTATTCATTTGTGAACGATGCTTCAACCCTCCCACCCACTAATATTTCAAGGGAACCAACTGTTATAGAATTGAGCCATACCACAGTTGTCGAGTCAAGACCCTATCTGATGGTGCTTATTCCTGAATATATTACACCATATGAGACTGCTTATAAGGTAGATAACCATCGAAAACATGGAATTAAAAATTCCCAAATCACATCACCTATATTCCTTTATTGTGTATGGGGGGTTGATTATCATTCCTAATAGAAACTGGGTAGAGCTTCCCATGTGTAGAGGGCTGGTTGGTATCTACTAGGGGAAGTGTTTTACATTCTTTGAGAGTGGGCTTGAAGATGTATTAGGAGACAGTTTTCAAGTGTTTATCCAGTTGTTAAGTAGTTAGGTGGTTCCATCTATTATCAAGCGGTAAGGTAGTTGTTAAGAAGTTAGGTGGTTCCTTCTGTTATCATGTGTTTATCCAGCTATTAAGCAGTTAGGTGTTTCCACTTATTAAAATGTATCTTTCTAGAAGGTTCCAATTATTACAAATATTGTGAATCTTTTCTATAAAAATGGGTTGGGGAGGACAGAAGGGGGAATATTAGTTTGTCATTTTCTTCCCATAGAAGCAGTCATAGTGGGTTAGTCCACGACCTCCTGACAAGGCACCTCTAGAGGAGTCTTCTTCTTCTTTCTTCTATTTCTTATTCTTCCCCCATCTTTTACTTCTACTTCTATTTCTTGAAATTCATGAATTTTGTATTGGATAAATATAATATAATTCCTCTGTTGTTTCTCTCTCACAAACCTTGATACATATCAATTGGTGCTTTCATTAAAAGGTAATTCGGAGAGAGAGTTTCTTGAGAGATAAAATATTGATTAAAGAGGTTCTTGATCAGCTAGGTCTACCCTGACAGTTTTGAAGTTGATGCACCAGAATTTTTGAACTTAGTGAAGTAAATTATAGTTACTGTTGTGTCTAGATCGATTCACAGTGGTTGTTTATGTTGTAGTGGAATACGACCTGTAGCAGAAGAGTATGACCGACAACAAACTGAGAAGGAATCACAACAGAACATGAGGCATCAATGGCTAAACTATCTAGGAGTATAGAAGAGTGTCATTAGACACCCAATCCATTCATGATGCTAGTTTTTTTTGGGAGACAATCTCGAGTCTTAGATCACCAAAGCTGGGTACTATTTTACATAACTCCAAACATGGTAAGACTTAAAGATTTGATCAGAATGACTGAGTATGTTAGGTACTTTTGGAGTTTGGTTTATATCATTGGAAGCGTCAACACCTAATCTAGGATGGCCAAAACTCAAGGAGGAGATACTCCAAAAATATGGAAGTTTATTAGGGACTGATACTCTAGCTATTAAAAATTTCTTAAAACGTAAACATAACCAGATGAAAAATAGAACTGGGGAAAGAGACAGGAATTTAGCTGAATTTACTGACCATAATTCTACAATTAAAATTTTAATCCCTAAACAAGATGCATCTACTATGAAGTACCAGTATGACTTCCATAAAATGTAGTAGGATCACACGACAGCCTTATCTACCATGTTAGAATATAAAACATGTACTGAAGAGATGTATTCTGAGTTTGATGCTATAGTATCATACATGTGAAAATTCCAGACTGAACAAGATATAATTGGTTAGGAACAATAAAGATACCTTAAAAAATGAAAAAAAATTGAAGAAAATTAATGAGATGCAAATTTGGTCTCAAGAATACTTTTTTGTTCGATACGATATGACTTTACCTTATATTCCAGATTCTAGATTTGTAGCAGCTGGTAGTATAGATATTTCCAACCTAGGGGAGGAATTACAACCTATTTCCATGAACTACCATTATCAACTATCTTGGGTTGAATTTAAGATTGGAAATCTTACTGGAGGTGTGGTTGTGATTGATTCCTTGAAGTTTCTACAACAGGAAAATTCTGGATAGAGTTTTTAGTTGGGAGAAATTTATCATGGAAACAAAAAGAATCCAAAGGACATGAGTTGTTTAGAGGTGCATTATTTATAAAGATTCTGTTAGGGCCTCCACCATGGGCCTATTTTTAGTGGATTCCACAGCATTCATTGCACTCGTAAAATATTACTATAAGAAATTATTTGTTAATTTTTTTCTCTTTGGAATTATCCATAGTTGCTACTTTGTAAATGAAAAATATGTTAATTTCATTTGGAGGTGTGAGGGATAAAACTATAGTAAAGGAACCTTCACACCAGAAGGATTATTCTCATATTCTTAATACTATTGTTAAGGGAGGAGCTGAGGCTCCTGCAATGATAGATTTGAAACTAGAAACATTAACAGTCGGAGTTCTATCAAACCTCATTGTAACTCTCATTGAAATAATGAGTTTGTTCAATGGAGGCTGTTTCAGTAGATATGTAGGGATGTTGCTCAGTGATACTAGTGGGAATTGTAGTTCTATGATTATTCTATATAGAAATGTTGTAGAATAGGTGATGATCTCTCAACCCAATGAAGAAACTTCTTTTATAAAAGTGCACTTGTACCCTCATTCATTCATTTTCAATAATGATATTCAAATGAAGAAGTATATTGGGGATGCTTATATTCTTGAAAGTAATTGGTTGGATATGAAAAAAGTGTAAGAACTTATATTTAAAAGGATATTCCTCTCTGGGTTTCCCTTTTAAAGTGGTTTGAGGGAGTTGTTACCTTGCTATTATAAATCTAGAAACTATTATTGTCAGATGAGTGATGGGTGTTGTATATCTAGAAAAGAAGTGGTGTCAATTTATTCACCTTGAGGAAAAGGTGGTTTTTTAAAGAAGGGAAAATGATAGGAACCAGGCTCAGGTTCCCCTGCATATAGGGTTGGTTCATATCTATTAGGGGTAGTGTTGTACATTCTTTGAGAGTGGGATAGCAGATGTAGTAGGATGTGGTTTCCAAGTGGTTATCTAGTTGTTAATAAGTTAGGTGTTTCTATTTTTTTCAACTAGTTAGCCAATGTTTAAGCAGGTGGAAGGTTATAGAAGTTAAAAGGTTGCTTTCTAGAAGGTTCCATCTATTACAAGGATAGAGAATCTTTCCTATAAAAGTGGGTTGGGGGAGGAGAGAAGGGGAGATAGATTAGTTTGGAATTTTATTCCCACATAAGATATCATGGTGGTTTAGGCCATGACCTCCAGGTGAGACACCTCTGAAGGATTATTCTTCTTCCTTTATTCTTCTATTTCTTCTTCTTCCCCCATCTTCTACATCTACTAATATATCTTGAAATTTCTATTTGTTTTCTTGGCTGAATATAATAGAATTACTATATTGTTTCTCTCTCTCACATCTTGATACATATCAATGTCATCCATGTAATAATGAAATAAGTTATTTCTTCCCAGGAGAGAACTTAGAACACTCCACTATTGTCTTTTAACTGGAGATTCCATGGCCCATTTTTCTATATATAGATAGATTATTCTTAATGAAGATAATCAACATTTTAGGATGTCCAAGAGGCAACAGGGTGATGTTGAAGAGTAGAGGACCTTAGTAGAGTGACTTTATCTATAATAGGAGTGAATTAGTTAGGAACTATAGTGTATCAATCAAGAATTTTCTTACACCGAGGCATCAGTTGATGAAGGATTTCAGTTGATGGAGGATGAGGAAAAGGTAAGATTGCATGCGGTTGAGAGGTCAGAGGCACTATGGGATGGTGTGAATGCTGATACTGCAACCTTGTCTGAGCTTCAGTAAGCTATAGAGGATTTGGACCAGGCACTGTTTTAACTTTGTGAATCTACTGATTAAGCACTATAATCACAATGTTATACTCATATAGTGATACTTCGGGCTATGGATGTTCCTCCTTTTTTCCATTCAACAAATGAATGAAAACTCGTTTTCCCTCCCACTCTTATTCTTTATTTTGTCCTTCCATACCGGTGAATCATAACTGGTCATATTTTGAAATATAATCTTCACTAGATATCAATTTCAATTACAAACTGGGATAATCAAATTGAAATGATCATGTCATGCTTTAATTTTTACCTGATACGAGGGACTCAACGAGCATAGTTTTGACTATTTCTAGGGTTACATGAAAAAACCCTATGAAATTTTTGTCTTTACTATTATCACCCTAATTTTTTCCAACTTTCACTGTGGTAGGGGCTTAGAGGGTATAACTTGACTTTTTTTAGGCCTCCATTTGAAAGTTTTCAAACTAAAAGTTTTTGTTTATTTTTATTTTTGATTGATCTCTTGTTTCCTAAACCATGAAAATCATAGGTTTAGAAAGCTAGAACCTAACTTTTGTTCAAGGTTCCCTTTGTAGGTTTTCCACTGGGAGATATTTTCCTCTTTTCGTGGGCAGTTAAGAGTATTTTAAACCAGACTAATTGCAACATATGTTTTCAGTCGAACAACTTTGACTCTGATTTATGGGGTGAGAACCCCAATAGGGCTTACTGGACGAGAATGTATCAACATTTTTCAGACATGAATGGGAGATTGTTTACCATAGTTTTGTGATTTATGAATCCGATACATTATATGGGGAAATTAAATGAGGAGAAACTGTAAGAATATTCTCTAGTATGATGTTGTTGGGGTTTATAAATATAGGAGAATCTGCTACTAGGAATGGATTTTTTTTTGATTGATAGACCTATTTTTTGGGCAACTTATGTAAATCCAACTGAGGTATATTGTGCATAGTCAATCAAAGTTTTTCTCATGACATTGTCCCTCAATTTCTAATTTCTAGGTGATCTATGAAAATTCATATTTCTAAAGACCACAAAGGGTTCCTTGTCAAGGTATTGATGTTTGGAAATGATGAGGGCATCGACATTGGTCAGGAATGAGAAAACACTCCAACCTAAATTTGTCTTGTGTAAAGGAGGGTTAGAGCATAGTGTAGTTTAATGTTACACATCTAGAACATAGACCATGCAGTTTTAATGTATTTTGTCAAGGAATTTTGATATATAAGATTTAAGGTCACTTATATTTTATTGAGAGATAAATGATCTTCCCTTTTCATAGTAATTTTTTCAATAATGTTCCATCATGCTCAGGAATTGATGTGAAAGATTTTCAATTGTAATCTAGGGGTTTTTGAATCCAATGAGTGATGTGGAATGAAAACATCATTAGGGTGTACATAAATAGTAAAATCATAACTTGAGGATGAATTTTCCTTTGATTGAAATTTTTTTTGTGGGAAACTTATGCAGAGCCAACCAGGGCATATTGTGTATAGTTAAACAAAGTTTTCCCCAGGACACTAACCCTCCATCAAAAGGCCATGAGGTTTACATAGATTTGGAATTCCCCAGACACAGAGTTTGGTTTTTGAAAGGAGAGTTCCAAAACATGAAAGGATCATTCTATGTTCAAATATTTCAGGAATGGGTGGAAACATTCCCCTTACATAGGTATGACCCCTACATAGGAAGTATTTTTTTATGATGGTTGGGCCTGAGATATAAGGTATGTATGTCACTTCTTATCTTGTAAAAATGAGAATAAATCCATATGTAGTTATATAAAAGTTTCCCCACACGTCAATCAAACTCTTGTGTGGGAAAAGATCATTTTCCCTTGAGTATGAGCTTATGAATGGGGTGAAGCACATATTCCCCCTTGTAGATCTAATTCGTGTCTAGGAGAGAGGGGGTTTTTTTGTAGCTCGATTGGGATATATGATCCATGTATCACTAAATATCCTATCAAAATGAGAATCAATCCATATGTATTTCTTAAAAGGTTTCCTATATAGGTTTGCCACGTGCACAGGGAAAGAGAATTTTTAACTTTTTTTGTGGCTGGACGTAAGATTGGAATTTCGGGTGTCACTATGTATTCCTCTGGGGGGAAAAGAATATGAAAGATGGAAGGAATGTGTTCAGGTACATCAGAAAAATTTATTCCTTGATTGACCATTGATTGTGAAATACTTTACAAATATCTGACTCATATGTTGGGGGATCATTCATGTTTCTTTGATAGATCCCTTAAGGAGGAACCCAAACTTGTGATCTACGACATAGAACGTTGTTTGTGTTAGACCTGGTAAAGTTTATTTTTGAGTCCCACATCGGTTTCCTCCTACTTATATTTATTTTTATCTATCTATAAATCAAAGTCTCCAGATCTATTTGAGATATGGAATTGCACTTGACTACATGGTAATATAGGGATATGTTTGATAAATTTTTCCCCATTTCACCCCACCCCATTTTCCCCCTCCTCCACTACGCTTTGTCATCGGCTGCTCTCTATGCAAGAAGTGGCGGCTTATATGGCCTTCCATCGGCCCACTTGCATAGCGATTCCTACTCTCCATCATCGGCCACACCCTGCATGAGGGCTCCTTCTAACCCCCCCCCCCCCCCAACTATGGATTTCCCTTTTTCATTGTTCGCTAGGACCACGACAGCCCCATGTGGCCCACCCCCTCTAGATCTTCCTATACACATCGGTTGAGACCACCTTGTGTGATTACCACAATCCACGAGCACCACCCCTTCATTCCAATCCACTTTCTCATGTGGCCCTACGTGAGCACATCCATGCTCCTTTTCCTCTGGAGATTGCTCCTTTTGTTTCCTCCCAATGTGTTCCTTCCTCCCATGCACTCTGCTATATATGTGGCTCCCATAGTGACCACACCTCCACCCACCACCCCTGATGGTGTCAGACTTCCCAAGCACACCCTGACTCCCCTACTGATGATGGTCATTCCTACGCACATCCCTTGACAGTCACTACACTCTCCTATCATGTGATGACACTTCCAATACGTGGTCCCTACTATTCACACCTATGCGCCCACTACATCCAGCACCCCCAGACAACACTTCTAGATCCAATACTGAATCTGAATACTATGTGATGGCTATTATAACTACTGAAATTCTTTGGTTTCATCATCTTCTTCATGAAATTGTTTTCCCACCATATAATTCATCACCAATATGGTGTGATAATTAAGAAGCCATGAAGATTACATCTAATCTAGTCTTCCATGAATGCCTGAAACGTATCAAGATTTACTGTAACTTTATTCACCATCAATTTGTGAAAAAAAAATATCAGTTTTAGCTACATTATAATGGCTCATCATCTTGCCAACATCTTCACCAAAGGCTTTTCAGGTTCTCTACTAGACTCTCTAAGAACCAAGCTAGGCATCCAAAACATCAGTGAATCGATTTGATAAGTAGTCTGTGTAGTATTGTTTTTTGGTGTCTTCTTACTTTTTTTTGGGACTCTTCTTCCAAGATATACCTGTTCTAGCTTGAGGGGGAGTGTTGGAATCAATTAAGTGTATTTTTGAGTCCCACATCATTTTCCTCCTACTTGTATTTATTTTCCTCTATCTATAAATGAAAGTATCCACCTCTATTTGAGGTATGAAATTTTACCCTAATATAGTTTTTATATAGGAGATGGGGAATTTTTTTACCAATGTATAAGAATATGACATGAGGTCTAGGTATCACTACGTATCTCATCAAAATGATAATCAACCCACACTTAGTTCTCAAGGAGTCATGCTGTTTAATATCATGCAGGGAGGAAAGTCTCCATGCAGTTTAATGTCATGTGGTAAGGACATAGGTTTCCCAATTTGATAAGGAAATATTGCAGCTGGAACCAGGATTTAAGGACCTAGTTGTAATTGTGTATCCTGTGATGATAGTAATCAATCCATACGTAGTTCTCTAACAGTCTTTGACTGCCTGGTTTAATATCGCATAGTAAGGACATTTGGTGTTCCCTTTAAGGTCTTGCTACCAATACCATGATAATACTAATGTGGATTGATACACCTTGACTGTGCTGGGAGTACCCTACCAAAACTCCTCATCCCATGTGATTTGTGCTCTGTTTGAGAAACAAGGGGCGACAAGGGTTTTTTCTACCACATAAAGGTGATCAAAGGATAGATATGGAAATTTTGAATTGGTGATATCTATACTAGGATGTAAAATTTGGGAATCAATACATATATCATTATAGTGAGAATCAATGCATATGTAGTTTTTAAACTAGCTCCTTATTAAAGTCTAACTCATACACTAAGAGGGGGCCTTTTCCCTTTGATTGTTTTGATTATTATGGCTGGACCTAAGATTGGAGACCTGGGGGTCACTACATATCTTTTGTGAACATGAATCATGCCACATGTAGTTCTGGGACCCCATGTAGTTTAACGTAATGTAGTGGCAATGAAGGTGACTCAACATGAAATATAGGAAATGTTTCAGTTGGTCCCAAGAATGGAATTCTAGGTGTCACTATGTATCTTGTGATGATAGGAGTCAAGCCACACATAATTTTGGAAGGTAAATCTCTCTATGCAGGTCTGATCCATATGCATAGGGGGGATTTTTTTCTATATTTCAGAGTTGGGATCAGAACATAGGGCTCAAACATCACTACATATCCCATATGAATAAGAATCAATCCATGGATAGCTCTCATAAAAATCCATGTGTGGATCAAATTTGTACATTGGGAGGAGGGAATTTTTACTAAAATGGACCAATACATATGACCTGATTTATATTCCCCTACATTGATTTAATTTTTATACAGGGGAGGGAGAATTTTACAGATTTTACAGCTAGGCCTAGGACATGAGGTCTAGGAATCACTACAAATCCTATAAAATTATAATCAATCCACTCATAGTTCTTGATGAACCTTGTAGTTTAATGTTTTTTAGTAATTACAGGGGTCACTTGACATAAAAGAAGTATCATCACGGTTGGGCCCAAGAATTGAGATTCAGGTTTCACTGCATATCATGCAATGGTAGGAATCAAACCACACATAGTTCTTGATTGGAAGATCCTTGCATAGGTCTGGCCCATACGTAGGGAGGGGGCATCATCTTACTTTTGGGGTGGCTAGATTAGGATGTAAAATCCAGGCATCAATATATATCCTATGTGGAAAAGAATAAATCCATAAGTTGTCTTTGAACATGGCATGGTAGGTGACCGATGCTAAGAGAGATGTCCTCTTGGGTGATAATGTTATGGTGTTATGCAGTTTAATTTTATATAGTGAGGAAATTGATGTCATTAAATTTATTGTCTTGTGACATGGATGATGTACCATTCAGTTTAACGTCATGCGATAAAGATGATTGTGTCTTGTGGTTTTGAGAAGGATTATTTTTTGGAATAGTGAGATACATAATCCCAGCATGAAAAGAGGCCTTTAGGATAAAGGTTGGTAAGATATTAATATAATGAATGGAGGAAAATTTATAGTTGGGCCTTATACAAGTGGTCTAAGTGTCACTGTGTATCCTACGATTATAGGAATCGAGAAACATATAGTTATTGAGAAAGAGACTCCCTGTATGGATCTGACTCTCACGTGGGGATAAGGTAATTTTATCTTTCTCACACATAGATCTAGCTCATGTGTAGTGAATCATTGATTGAAATGATGATTCCATGCAGTGAGTAAGTTGAGGTCATACATTTTATTTTCTTGAAATATGAATGAATATGTCATGCTTTTTAAGGTCACTCGACAAATATCGATGATGAAGTTTAACATCAGGTAGTTGGGAAAATATATCATATAGTTTAATGTCATCTGATCAGGATGATTGTGGCATGTGATTACACAAAATATTTCTTTAATAACCTTACATTGGTGGGAGCCAGGGTGTGTTGTTCTTCCTTGGAAATCAGAGAATAGTCTCCATTGTAATAGATATTACGTATGGCATAAGGTCCCTCACATTTCAGTTCCAACTTTGGAGGTTTGTTTTGAGGTATCATTGGAGTCCTGAGGACTAACACAATCTCTCCTTCGAGGAAAGACAAGAGGTGAACCTTTTTTTAAGACACACATGATCCAGTTTTGGTGGACTTGTAAATTATGAAAGTTATGAAATCTTTTCTAATATAACTTCTCCAATTCATCCATCCTTTTCTGAGATTTCTCATCCATGGATAATTGATCATAGATGGAAATGTGGAGAGACAGTATCTGAAATTTGATGGTCATGACCACCTCTATCCCATATACTAATGATTTTGGGGTCTCATGCATGGTAGTGCGAGTCATTGTCCAGTAATCCCACAAAGCATGTTGGAGATTTTATTACCAATACCTTTTGTCCTAATCTATTATCTTTTGGAGTATATTTTATAGGGTCTTGTTAAAGGCCTCTATCTATCCATTAGCCATTACAGCATAGCATAATTAATGGTTTGATTTGATTTCTTACTCCTGATAAAGCTTCTCCAATTCATCATAACATATATTCATGCCATTGTTTGTTAGTATTGTATGAGGGACACCAAATCTAGTGATGATGTTTTCTTTCATGAAGCTAAAAATGTTCCCTGACAAGACTTCTTTGAGGTGTATAACTTCATCCCACTTGGAGAAGAATTACGTTGTGATAATAATGTACTTGAAAAATTTGGCCATAGATGGAGGATATGGTCCCACAAAACTAAGAGGAATGAAACTTTTTTGTGAATTTAGTGTATTCCTTCATTATAGTAGGCTAGTAGTACCCATGATTTTAGATTTGGTGAGAAAACTTGAGTTTTGACTGGTGAGCGCCATAAGCTCCTGTCTTCACTTCCATCATGATAGAAGTGGTATCTTCTCTATAAAGTCACCTGACAAGGACCCCATTAAGGATCCATTTATAGAGGACCTTTTTTTGATTCATTTCATCATATAAAAAATGTTAATTTCTCATCTTTGGATTTTCTCTTTCCCAAATTTGTATGGTGGTATCTCTCCATTTTGAATGTAGTTGAAAATGGTTGTCATCCAACCAGTGGTAGAACCATATAGTTTTGGGATGGGACTAACTTCATTGATCTCTTACATGTAGGGTTTAACAAATGGTGAGACCATCCAGTAGTGTGCAATGATGATTATTGTTTCATCCCGCTCTAGATCAGTTAGACTTGTCGCTGCATTCGCCAGTGCATCTGCTAGAGAATTTTGTGATTTTGGGATGTGATTCAATGTCATCTCCAAATTAAATTCCTCCATTAGTCCTATAATGTGGTTTATTAGGGGGATTAGATCTCCCTTTTTTATAGAATAATCATTGTTTACCTACATAATGAATGGTTAGGAATCGCCTTTTATCTTTATGTGATTTATCTGTACTTGAAGTGACAACTCTAACCCTATAATGAGAGCCTGATATTTTGTTTCATTGTTTATGAATCCTTATGATAGTAGGAAGAAGTAAGGCAGGACTGCCTTTTCTGTAGAAATGAGTAAGACTCCCAACCCAACTTTGTTGGGCATGGGTCTTCCATCCTTTTCCTTGTCTGACTTCTTGATGCATCGTTGAAATACATCTCCCTTACCAGGGGGCCCTCTTGAATAGAAAAACCCTATTCATTGGGTAGTTCAGCATCCAATGAAGTTATTTCTGGGGAGAACTCAGTTCACCAATAAATCTGGTAAATGATAAATGTGTCGGGCCCCCTATTTATAGGCATGGTCCCTTATTGCGGCTCCACCAGCAGACCGCAAACCTATTTAAAATATGACCTATTTTTTTTATAAACAACCTTTTCTTTGTCCCAATCAGTTCCCATTTTGATGAGAGTAATTTTTTGGGTTATGAAAAGTACACATATGAGATGAAAAAAATTTCATTAATTTGGAAAATTGTAGAAAGAAACCTAGAAGAAGAATTTGAAGAAAAATGTTCAAAATGGGCGATCTGTGAAGGATGGCTTGATCCCATGAAGTGAAAATGCTTCACAGACTGCCACTCTGCATGGCGTTCATCAACTCTATGAATCACCCCACAAACAAAATATTTTTGTGGATGAGGAATATTACCATCACCCACAAATGAAACCAAATTGTTTTCAAGGTCGAACGGTGATTTCCACCCCCACGAATGACTGCACACCGCGAATGAAACCAAATCATTTGTGGGGTTATATGTTGATTTATGCCCTTGAAAATGACATCACCCTATAAATGAAATAGTTCACAGGATGTGATATACTGATGGCTCCTGTGAACGATACCAAATCATTTGCGGGGCCGGATGGCTTTTTCTGCCTCCATGAACAACTGTCCCCACAAACAAAATCATCCATGGGTCTGAGCGTACTACATAGGCTCCTGAAAAAGAAGCCATGTTCCCCACTATAGACGACTAGTCATACTGATATCCAGTCCCAAAATTATACTATAAATACCCCAAGGGGACTTAAAAGGGAGACTGGGAGATGGAGAAAAGGAATTCCATAGGTTACGAGCGAGGAGAAAATGAAAAAAGTGAAGCCTCCAAGATGAATCAAGAGAGATCTATCAATTTCCAGTAGGTAAACCCACCACATAGAATTAAAGAGAAAATAGAAAACATTTAATTGACTAAAAAATTAAATCCCTTAATCAGATACCCTTTTTTGAGGCATAAACGGATTCCCCCTAGCCAAACCAACACCACACATAGAAAAACGCTATGTGGGTGGAACCCTATCTCGTCTAGAAAGATTATATGCAAGAGGATCCCTACCTACATAGAAAAATACTACACGAGAGGAATTTCACCCCATGTAGAAAAATTCTATGAAAGAAGAACCTAGCCCCACGTAGCAACATGGTATTCTAGCATACCTTACGTTCATATAGCACCATGTTATGTGGACGGTAGCCTCACCCACATAGAAACATGCTATGTGGAAGGAACCCCACCTGTATAGTAACATGATATGAAGAATGGGTCCTCCTGGGGTGTTTTATGCCCTATCTCCAATCACTCCCTTCCTTCATATCATCGGCCCCCATGATGGACCCTCTATGAATCAATCTAATGACATCAAGCCAATTCCTCTTCCAATGCCATCTGACATATATGATCAGATCATCAGGAATATCAGTGTGTCCACTTGATTCTACATACCCACAGTAAGCAGAGTCACATGTGTAACCCCCTCATCGAGTTGTACCCTTAGAATGTATTCTAGTCTACATTCCCATGGAAAAGAGTGTTCTGATCTCATAGATTCTCATGTGAACATCCATGTCCTAGGGCTTGAGGGGAACCTATGGCCTTTCCCTTCAATGAGGTGCAGTGTTGGTATCTCCTATCTTCCTCGGGGACCAGGAAGAAATCCCTCCTAGATTAAGCCCCTAACATTTCTTACAGAAGGTGGAACTCTTTATCCTCTTTGCTAGCCTGATATATAGACAGATGGATCACCATATGTTATTTTCCTAGATACCAAAATAAAAGAGGATACAGACACACTCACCCCCCCCTCCTTTTGGGCTCTAACATTCATCCACCAGTGGACAAAAATGGATTATGTGATCCTCAAATTTACTTTTTTCTCTTGTTCCTCACACCGAGCATGACTCATGTGGGTTTATAGGTTAGTGGTGATCATGAAATCCACACAATCTTAAACCACCAATGGGACTTCAATATGGTATAATCCCTAATGATTCTCAATGGGCCTCCAATATGGTATAATCCCCAATCATGTTAAATGGGAATCCCTAGAGAATATGCCCCAATCATGTTAAATGGGTCATCATAAGAGGGAATCTTCTATTCATTCCTATAACGTATCGATGGTACAATGTAGATCTGTTGTCAGATCCATCAGTGAAGAAATAATTTCTCACAAGAAAATTATTTAAATTTCTTAAATTAATTATAAATAATATGTGATGATCATGCACTCTGGTTCTAGTTTTTTTTCCGTTTTCTATATTCTTTGATTAAATTATGTTGATCATGACATTTATTACCATTCAAATCTTGTATTGATCATCGATTATGATAAAAAAATGTTGGGAATGACTCATCACACATTTCCACTATACTGAAAACCTTAAAACTGCCCCAAAAACAATTAATGATAAAAGACATTACTAACCCTCTTTATTAAATACTCTTTCACATATATGGAAAACCCAACACCCCACTCTCTTAATAGTCATAGTCTAAATAAGAAGACCCTACTATGTCATTATGCTGTGAAGTACATGCTATAATGAGTAAAATATGGATATCATCTTTGAAATGGTTGTTTTAGAAGTCATTTAAATTGATAAATTTCCTTATGATGAACAATGAGGCTTGTACATATCGTGGTTGAAGTCAAAGTGACTCGCGTATGATTAATTTGAATGATGGTCAAGGCAACACTGTTTTGTGTATGATTAACTTGGATTAAAAGTGGTTTGCATGCAATTAATCTAAAGGAATATCAAAATGACATGGATGGTGAAATGGTAAGTGACAAGGGAAAATTGGTTGTTTCAAAATCAAAATGGTGGTGACCAAGTTGTGGTCCACCAATAGTGGTCATTTTTAAAATTCTATAAAACATCAAGGAGGCTTTTTCCCAAGGAAGTGAAATAGATTGGTTGATTTTTAGTTGTTTTCCAAGGATCAAAACAGGTAGCCCAATGTCATGACACATGTCATGGTGTGAAAATAAAATCCTTGTTTAAAATGATTAAGGGAGAAGATATTGTGGAACAAGGGATTTTGAAACAATATTTAAGTGTAGTTCGGTGCAGTTGAACTAAAACGACCATGGTTAAGTTGAACATGTCATGGTTAGTGAAGAATTCTATATTTTGAGTTGATTTTATGATGTGACTCATTTTATGACTCATGGGATTCTCATACTTGGATCTCTAAATTCCCATTAAAAAATCATCAGTGACTAAGAGGTCTTCAATGATCTAAAAGGTCAAAATAAGTGGGGGAATAATAATAATAATAATAATAATAAAGATGAAGGAAAAAACTCAAGAGGACTCTTTTCACTCCCACCCAAGATCCCAAGCTAATAATTTCTAAACTAATTACAGCCTACCTCCCTAACACACCTACGCCCCTTTATAATAAAATATTATTCATGCCTTTCCCCTCCCCCACATGGGAGACCAGCTAGACCAACTGAGTCAAAGGGTTTGACTGGAATAACTAACTTAAATGGACTACCCCCTTCTCCTACTGTAGAGTATATTTTACTCTTTCCTTTATGAGTATAAACATTCCACTCTTCTAGTTGGTCATAGACTTTATTACTCACTGCTGCTTGAGAAATTGGATTTTTGCAAGACTGGATGAAGTAAACTAGTTGTGGATGATGTAGTCATCTTCCCAAGTTGTGCCTTCCATAGATCGGCCCAACCAATTGATCAAGGAACATAGTCTTGTTACATTATGCTGGATATTTGACCGGCTGGAAAATACAACCTATGGTGTAGGCCCATCACCATCATCCTCTAGTAAATCGGATGGGAGAAAGGGTTGGATAGGGGGATAACCTTACAAATTCTTTAACTATGAGATGTAAAACACTTGGTGAATGCAGGATGGAAGAGGAAACTCAACCTGATATGCCATTGGACTGATTTTTTTTCTTAATGGTAACAACCCAAAAAAACATGGAGACAATTTCTAGTTGATTGGGTGGATGAGAGATAGTTGTTTATGAGGCTGAAGGTGAAAATAGGAAAAATCTCCAACATAAATAGTAACATGGTGATGATGATGATCATCCTATAATTTCATTAATTATTGGGATTTGAATAGATGGCATTTGAGCTATTATAAGGTGTTATTTTGTTCTAAAAGTATTTGATGCCACTTTAATCTCTGAGGGTAAATAATTTAACACTGTGAGTGGGGGTGTCTATATACTAATTCAAAAAGGATTAGTATTGATAGAGGAATTCCATGTAGTGTTATAAAAACATTCATCCCAAGGAATCCAGTAGGACAACTTCTTAGGATGTTCTACTAAATTACAGCACAAATATGCTTTGAGTCCCCTATTGATGAATTCTGTTTGGCTGTCCATTTGGGGGTGATATGTTGATATGAATTTTAATTCGTGGCTTGAAGCTGGAATAATTCAGTCCATAAGTGATTAATAAAAATGGGATCATGATCCCTGATGATAGAATTTGGAATTCTGTGGAGTCAAACCACATCCCTCGTGAAAACCTCATCCATGCCCCAAGTTTTTTACAGATGTTTCAGTAGCAGGAAGTGGCTTTATTTAGATAGGTGGTCCACTACAAAAAAAATGACATTATTATTGTGTGATTTAGGAAACCCAATAATGAAATATGTGGACAAATCATCCCACACTACTTAGGTAATATGAATCTATTGTAAGAGACCTATAGGGTACAAAGTGGAATATTCATTTTGCTGACAAGTGCCCTTGTGGAGTCTGGAAGAATTCATCCAACAGCCTAGGTACCCAGGGTGATGTACTAGGGAGTACCAATATTCCCTTTTAATAGGTTATCCCACGGTCCAAATAAAATGATGGATATGCTTCATCACTAGCCTGAAGTACTAAAATAATATTTTTTAAGGATCCTCAGCCACTCCTTCCAAAAAGTTTTGGTGGTGCTTTCAAACTAGAAAATAATGAATTGCACACCGTTGTGGAGGTTCATTCCTTCAATAAGTTATTGAGTTTTGGTATCCTAGTTTGAACTGTACATATAATTGAAATCCCAACAACTTGGATATCCAACATTGATGGTCAACTGTGGTGATATGTAGTTGGAGAAGGAAATTTTTGATCCAATTATTAGAAAAAATGGTAAAAGGATGGCCAAATTAATGGGGAAACTAGTGTTTAATAGCTAAATACAAATCCATGATTTCTTTTTCGTAAGTGGAGTCAGATAAGTTTTTTTCTAACAAGGATTTAATAAATAATGTGATGGGCCTTTAATTTTTCATGATAATTACTCCAATTCCCCAACTAAAAGCTTCACATTTAATCTGAAAACTTTCAGAAAAATTTATAAGTCTTGAACAGGGACATTTCTAATGAGGTCTTTGAGAATTTAAAAATCCTTGAAGGATTCTAAATTCCACTTGAAATTAGATTTCTTTAAGAGTTGTGAGAAGTTGTTCAATTTTTTCGATAATTCCGAATGAATTTTCTATAATACCCCATGAGGCCTAAGAATCTACGGACCCCCTTCAATATAGATGCACTTTTCTAGTCCAATACTTCTTGAATCTTGGTAAGTTCCTTAGAGACCCCCTTTTTAGAAATCACATGACCCAATTAATCAATTTCTTACTGAGCTAAAGAACATTTACCTCAGTTGGAAAAAATACAATTCTCAAGCATCACCTATAAAACATCAACTAAATGCCCCAAATGGGCATCCCAATCGCTACTATAAATTAATGTCACAAAAAATGAGGATAAAATTACAAAGAAATGGGTAGAAGAGGTCATTCCTGACATCTTGAAATGTAGAAGGAGCGTTAATAATTCCAAACAACATCACCAAATATTCCTAATTAACACTAGAAGTTTGATTAGATGTTGTGAAAGTGGGTTTTTAAAATTAAAAAATAGATGCTTAGTTTTTCCATGCAAAAAACCTGTGTTTTACTAATTTCATGAACCATGCATATCAGTTTTGTGTTTTTTTATTGTTGTGTAATCGGGAATGGGCATCCATGTTCTGGATTCCTATTACGTTGGGCTTCTGTATTATGACCAGCTTGTTTTGTGGGCTTATTGTTCACTGGCCCATTTTACCCGTGTATTTCCACCGTGGAAATTCTGCTACTCAGTTTTTTCCTATCCATTTATGTTTTGTGATCCGGTGGTCTTGATTCGCTACTTTGTGCTTCTTTGGTGATCTGATTAGCATTGCTTGAGCATCTCTGGCCATCTGCATGTCCTGGGATTTGTGGGATTTGTTTCTACCGCCACCACTTCTTGATTCTTCTGTTCGTTGGTTGCTTGTCTCTTGGACCTCGTCAGTTGAGCATGTCAGTGGTGTTGTTTCATTTTCTCAGTCTCTATTATTATGGGGTGTGTTGGTTTTCTTTCACGTGATCTGTTGGCTTTAGATTCCTATCTCAAGAGCTCCATGAGAAGTAGAACCTTTGTCGGTTCGGTGACCAGCCACCTGTACACCTCCATCTCAACAACTATTTTGGTGTTTTCCGGTGTAGACTCCCTTAGAGATCTGGGAAGGAAACCATGGTAGAAAATGGTGAATTTTAGCGCTTATGTATTTGTGAGCCCGTTCTTTATTTTATTACCCGGTATTTGAATTGAATGTTCCTGGTTTATCTTCGAGTCTGTTTCTAGTCGAGGTTACGTATATGAGTCCTTTTAGTTCGGAAGATAACTCCACTATCTCCAAGCTAGGATTCATCATTGGCTCTTAGGGTGGAGAGGTCTTCGTTCTCGGATAGTTTTTGTGGTCCATGTGTGAGGTCTGTCTTTGTAGCTATTCTTCTTGTATGTGCTCTGTTGTTTTTGTTTTTCATAATTACAAAGAAATTGTGGTGGTGTTCTTGTTGTGGAGTATGACGCTAAGGTCCAAACCACATAAATCTTGTTGTTATTTTTTACTTTCTTGTAAGTTTACTTTTCTGTTTTCTGACTTTGTTAATTAAATGTTTTATTTTAGGCTATGTTTACTTTGAATTTATCTATGTAAACTGTAACGATTTCTCAAGAAGTGGTATCATATATTGTTACTCATTTTATTAACAATGTATGTAAAGCTTTAAATTGATAAATTTGATGGAGAAAATTATTTTAATTTGTGGAGAGTTAAAATGTGTGCTTTACTTCTTCATAATTTTCTTACTGATGATTTTCACAGTAGTAAGAAACATGTTGTTACTACCACTATCGATGGTCAGTCTACCACTAGTTTAGTTGATGTTGATCTTGGTATATTGAAAAAGGCTCACTACACCATACTATTAACTTTGAGTGATAAGGTGTTGTGTGAAGTAGCACATGAAACCACTGCTAAATCGATTTGTGTTAAACTCGAGCATTTTTATGTGACTAAATCTTTGCTTAGGAATATATATAAAAAAATGTTTTTATATAATTTTAAAATGTCACCTGGTTCTTCTGTGCATGTTCATATAGACGAGTTTAACAAGATTATGTTAGATTTAGAAAATATAGATATTTAAGTTAAGGACAAAGATTAGGATTTAATTTTGTCAACCTCTCTTGATGATTCTTTTAATTCATTAAGAGATTATATGATGTATGGTCTGGATTCCATTACGCTGGAAGAGGTTAAGTATGTTGTTCTATCTCATTCTCTTCAAATGCATAGTTTGAAGGAAGATTTGAGTTCTGTTAAGAGTGAACCTCAAATTTTATATACCAAAGCTCCTATAGAAAATAAGGGTAGGAAGGATAAGAATAGGTTTAAAGGATTTTGGTGTTTTGAGTGTGGTAATATTGGCCACATTAAATGTTATTGTCCTGATCTGAAAGGAAAAGATAGTATGGCCTAATCTCATGTGGTATGTCCCGATTATGAGTTTGCCAAAGTTCTTTAGTTTTTTATCCCCTTCGTTAGAGCTTAGCATAGGTTATGTGTAGTTTCTTCTTGTGTTCCTAGGACTGGATCCACTTGTCTTTGTGGAGGAATCACAGTTAAGAAAAAGGATTTTTGTGGGCTGGTCTAAGTCGTTCGGGATTAGGTGGAGAAGTTTCTCTCCTGTCGGTTTTCTTTTATGTGATTACTGTGTTTAATTTTCTACTGTTATGATTAATGATTTATTGTTTTGAATCTTTGTTTATATTTCATGATTTTTCCATTGTATTTTACCCATGGGAAAGGCTGTTTGAATTTCAGGTCATTGGTGCATGTGGGACCAGCTGTTTTGGGTTTAATCAAATGTAACTTTTAGGTAAGTTTGTTAAATGCGGTTGCTTAGTTTAAATTTTTGAGTATGTTTAAACTATTTAAGCAGTAGAATTATAGTGTGGGTAGAACATGTTCCACTACCGACACATTCTAGGTGATGTTCATACCCAGTGAATATTTTTAGACTTTGGGTTTTCTAATATAGAGAATTTTCCCACACTAGTGATAGGTTTTATCAGTAGCTAGTTTTTTGCAAGAACACCATCAGTGTAGTTTTTTTAATATTGAAAAGGTGGAGATTTTTGAAAGTGGGTTTTTGAAATTAAAAAATGGATGTTTAGTTTTTCCATTCAAAAAACCCATGTTTTATTAATTTCATAAACCATGCATATCACTTTTTTGTTTTTTTATGGTTGTGAAATCGGGGCTGAGCCTCCATTTTTTGGCTTCCTATTTCGATTAGCTTCTATTTTATGACCCACTTGTTTTGTGGGATTGTTATTTGCTGGCCTGTTTTACCCGTGTATTTCCACCGTGGAAATCATGCTGCTTGGTTTTATCCTAGCCATTGATTTTTCGTGATACGACAGTCTTGATTCGCTACTTTGTTCTTCTTCATTGATTTGATCAGTGCTGCCCGAGCATCTCTGGCCATCCGTGTGTCCCGATCATTGTGGGATTTGTTTCTACCACCAATGTTTCATGATTCTTCCATTTGTTGGTTTCATTCTGTGTAGACCTCGTTAGTTGCACCTGTCAGTGGCATAGTTTCGTTTTATCGGTCTCCATTATTATGGGGTGCGTTGGTTTTCTTTCGTGTGATCCATCAGATTTGGCTTCCAATATTGAGAGATCTGTGAGAAATATAACCATTGTTGCTTCAGTGACCCACCACCTATATGCCTCCATCTCGATGACAGTTCCAGTGGTTTTCTGGTGGATACTCCTTTAGTGATTCAGGAAGGCAACCATGGCATAGATTTGTGCATTTCAGAGCTTATGTATTTTTGATCCCATTCTTTATTTTCTTTCCTTGTCTTTTCATTGTATGTTCCTGGGTTCTCTTAGAGTTTGTTTTTAGTTGGTATTGCGTGCGTGAGTCCATCTATTTCGGAAGAGAACTCCACTATCTCTGAGCTAGGATTCATCACTAGCTCTTGGGGTAGAGAGGTCTTCGTTCTCGGATAGCTTTCATGTTTCAAGTGTGTGGTCTGTCTTTGTAGAAATTCTTTTTGTATGTGCTCTTTTGTTTTCATTTTTTATAATAACAAAGAAACTGTAGTGGTGTTATTGTCATGGAGTAGGACACTAAGGTCCGAACTAGATAAATCATGTTGTTCTTTTTTACTTTCCTTTAAGTTTCCTTTTCTGTTCTCTGAATTTGTCAATTAAACATTTTATTTTCGGTTGTGTTTACTTTGCCTTTATCTCGATAAACTATAACAATTTCTCAACAAGTGGTATCAGAGACTGTGACTTGTTTTATTAACAATGTTTGTCACATTTTAAATTAATAAATTTAATGGATAAAATGATTTTAATTTGTAGAGAGTTAAAATGTGTGCTTTACATGTTTATAATGGTCTTGATAATGCTTTTCATGGTAATAAGAAACCTATTGTTACTACCACTATTAATAGTTAGTCCACCACTAGTTTTTTTGATGTTGATCCTGGTATATTGGAAAAGGATCATTGTACTCTACTATTAACTTTGGGCGATAAGGTGTTGTGTGAAGTAGCACATGAAACCATTTCTAAATCGATTTGTGCTAAACTCAAGAATTTGTATATGACTAAATCTTTTATTGGGGATCTGTATAAAAAAAATGCATCTATATTATTTTATAATGTCGCATGGTTCTTCTGTGCATGTTCATATAGAAAAGTTTAATAATATTCTTCTAGATTTAGAAAATATAGATATTGAAGTTAAGGATGAGGATTAGGCTTTTATTTTTTAAGCTCTCTTGATGATTCTTTTAATTCATTAAGAGATTCTATGATGTATGGTCGGGATTCAATTATGCTGGAAGAGGTTAAGTCTGTTGTCATGTCTTGTGATCTTCAAACTCATAGTTTGAAGGAAGAGTTTAGTTATGTTAAGGGTGAGCCTCAAATTTTATATACCAAAGCTCCTATGAAAAATAAGGTTAGGAAGGATAAGAATAAGTTTAAAGGATTTAGCTATTTTTAGTGTGGTAATATCGGCCACAATAAATGTTACAATCCTAATCTGAAAGGAAAATATAGTATGGCCCAGTCTCATGTGGTATGTACCGATTAGGAGTTTTCAAAAGTTATTTAGTCATGCAACCCCTTCGTTGGAGCTTGAAATAGATTTTCTAAAGTTTTTCTTGCATTAATAGGATTGGCTCTACTTGTCTTTGTGGAGGAATTGTGATTAAGAAAAAGGATTTTTGTGGGATGGTCTAAGTAATTTGGGCTTAGGTGGAGAAGTTTATCTCCTATTAGTTTTATATTATGTGATTACTATGTTTAGTTTCCTAATATTTTGATTAATGATTCAGTGTTTTGATGATTTGTATCAATTTCATGATTTTTCTGTTGTATTTTACCCTCGAGAAAGGCTGTTTGAATTTCAGGTCATTGGTGCATGTGGGACCAACAATTCTGGATTTAATCAAAGGTTAATGTTGGGTATGTTTGTTAAATGTGGTTTCTTAGTTTAAATTTCTAAGCATGTTTAATTAGTTCAAGATGTAGAATTGTAGTGTGGGTATAACATGTTCCACTACCGGCACATGCTAGGTGATGTTCATATTGGGTGAATATTTGTATACTTAAGGTTTTCTGATATAGATAATCTTTCCACACTAGTGATAGGTTTTATCGGTACCTAGTTGTTTACAAGAACACCATCAGTGTAATTTTTTTAATATTGAAAAGGTGGAGATTTTTGAAAGTGGGTTTTTGAAATTAAAAAATGGATGTTTAATTTTTTCAGGCAAAAAACCTGTTTTTTATAAATTTCATGAACCATGCCTATATCTTTGTTTTTTTTATTTTTCTGCAATTGGGGCTAGCCATCCGTGTTTCGGCTTCTTATTTCATTGGGATTCTGTAATATGACCCACTTTTTTGTGGGATTGTTGTTCGCTGGCCTATTTTACCCATGTATTTCCACCGTTGCAATCCTACTGCTCGGTTTAATCCAAGTCATTGATGTTTTGTGATCCAGAGGCCTTTATTCACTTCTTTGTGCTTCTTTAGTGATCTGATCAGTACTACTCGAGAGTCTCTAGACGTCCGCATGTCTTGGGATTTGTGGAATTTGTTTCTACCATCACTGCTTCACAATTCTTCTGTTCGTTGATTTCTTTCTGTATAGACCTCATCAGTTGTGACTGTCAGTGGCATTGTTTTGTTTTCTCATTCGCCATTATTATGGGGTGCATTGGTTTTCCTTCGCATGATCCATCATCTTCGGTTTCCTATCTCAAGAGTTCCGTGAGAAGTATAACCTTTTTCGGTTCAATGTCCCGCCACCTATACGCCACCATCTCGATGACTGTTCCAATGGTTTTCTAGTGGAGACTCATTTAGAGATCCGGGAAAGAAACCATGGCAGAGATTTTTTCATTTCAGGACTTATGTATTTGGGATACCATTCATTATTTTCGTTCCTGGTCATTACATTGTATGATCTTGGTTTCCCTTCAAGTTTGTTTCTAGTTTTGGTTACATGCGTGAGTCCATCAAGTTAGTAGGGGAACTGCTCTATCTCCAAGACAAGATTCGTCACTGACTCTTGGGGCAGAGAGGTCTTTATTCTCAGATAGCTTTCGTGGTCCGCATGCATGGTCTGTCTTTTCATCTATTCTATTTGTTTGTACTCTATTGTTTTTTTCCATAATAACAAAGAAACTATGGTGGTGTTCTTATCGTAGAGTAGAACCCTAAGGTCTGAACCACATAAATCATTTTGTTCTTTTTTACTTTCCTATAAGTTTCCTTTTCTGTTTTCCAACTTTTTCAACTAAATGTTTTATTTTTAGTTGTGCTTACTTTGTGTTTATCTTTGTAAACTGTAAGGATTTCTCAAGAGAGGTTTTTTCAACATACTCATATTTCATTTGGATTTCTCTATAACTAGATTTGAGATCCAACTTTGAAAAAAAACTAAGGGCCGTGTAATTCATCAAATAGTTCCTTGACCACCAGAATGAGTAATTTTTCCGGGATGGTTACCTTGTTGAGATCCCAATAATCTACACAAAGTTTCCACAAGTTTTCTTTCTTTTAAAAAAGAAACATGGGATAGGAATAAGAAATGGAGCTATTTGGAATTATTCTAGAGGCTAACATTTCTTGAACTTTCCGTTTGATCTCATTTTTTTGAGAATTCGGGTAATGATAATGACAAACTATAATAGGATCTTGTCTGGGAAATAATCAGAAGGAATGGACATTATGCCAAATAGGTGGGAACCCCTTGGGTTCATCAAACACCCAGCTAAACTGAATAATTAACTAATGTAAGTCTTTTTTTTGTTTCTTAGTTAAATAAAATTTGTTGTTGGTGGTGTTTGTCCCTAACATAACACTAGTGCCCCAAATGTTATGGTCATTAACTTCTAATTAGTTTTCACATCACCCAGATTTCTTGAATCCAATCTATTCCCAAAATGAGATATTTCCCCCCAATTTCTACAACATTTTCATCAATTATATAGGCATACTCTCACACTTTCAATCGGACATGCTAGCACAACCCATGGGCACACATTCAGTGACCATCACCCAATTTGATGCCTAGTTTCATTGATTTTTTCACTAATAAAAAAATGAGTTGGAATATATTGTGTGATGTTAAATCGTAAGAGGTGTCACTGTCAATTAGTAGAAGAATATTTATTCCCTTAAGGTGACTTTCTACCTTCATGGATGTCAGCTCTCGGGACATCTATCTGAGAGGAGAGGAAGAGTTTTTCATGTCCTCATATGTAATCAGCTTACAATCAACCTCCTCTACATCATCTTTGGTCACTTATAAATTTTTATTTTCAAACATGTACTCCTATTAATCAAGAATAAAAATTTTCTTTAATTAGTAATAATAAAAACATTTTATGGTCAAGACACTTGTCTAGTGGGGAGTAATGCATGTCGCACCAGAAACACAACCTGCTATTTCTTCTCTCTTTCCATTCTTGATTTTTCAAATGCTGAAAATAGATACCTCCAAAGATCCTGTATCATTATCCCACCCTCCCCCAAAATGACTTGATCCACTACTATAAAAAAGAGGGCCTATAAAATGGAGGACTACATGTTCAACATGGCGTTCAAGTCACTTTTCTTTCAAATGCGTTGTAGTGTCATGAATGTGCACCCCAGCTATGGATTTCATCCTGAAGACCATGAAAATAGTATTAAATATATTTTGTTTCTGGTTGTTGTGGGATAATGGAGTCCAAATAATCAAATTCCTCATTATAGTCTGGTATGGTTTCGGTTTGGTGGAGTGGTGCCAATTCTTCATATGAATTACGCACTTCTAAACCACTGAAACGTTCCATTTATTCCTTATTGATGATAATCTAGGATAAGCTAGGATTATATTCCATAAAAATGGTAAACTAATGTATCGAGGGGATGTCCATACTAAATAGAGTTAGAGATTCTTTAGAATGATCTAGTGTTTTTTGGATCCTAAAGTAGAGCTTACCTAGAGGGATCTGCCCCTGAGGATTACGTCCATAAAAAAGAGGCTACTCCACCGCCTTCAGAAATGTGACTGGGTCATGCATCATCCCAAGGAGATCCTGTTGGTCCAGCATATCCCATTTAGAACCACTGTATTATTCTTATGAATCCTCCATAAACATTAATGGTTGGTTGGTTTCCTAGTGTGGTTTTTTTTCTTAGCATCAAATATCACCAGAGAAATATTTCTAAAACTCTACTATCTCATGAGCCTTATGATCCCATCATTGAAAGATGATAATGAACAAGTCTAGTGGTGAGGAGATTGTTTTCACTAATGATTTGAGCTCAACCAACATAGATTGAAATTGATCCATACATATCTCCACTATATCTAGGAATGTGTGATGACACATTTCCATTTCCGAAATGACATCAGTTTTTTCTGTGAAAACTGGTCATCCGTCCAATGATCGAAAGAGGCAAGTTAGACCAATTTTTAAGGACCAAAGACTCTTATTTTATAATTGGAAATTATTTGTATGTATTTCTATTCATAAAATCAGAATTTTAGGATAAAAATAAAGAGGAAGGAAAAAATTAAGGAGGTCCCTCTACACTCCCATCCAATCTCCTAAGTCAAGAAGTTCAAAACTAATTCCAGACAACCTACCTCTAACACATATTACCCCTTGTAACAAAATATTAGTTTCAGATTTCCCCTCCCCCATGTTGGGGACCAGCTAGACAAACTAATGTAAAATGGTTTTAATTACTTAACTAACTCAAAGGGACCACACATTCCCCTATTGTAGAGTCTTTTTTACCCCTGCCTCTACGATTATAAACCTTCCACTCTCCTGGTTAGTAACATACTCTATTAAATGTAGAGGATTCAAGCAGTAAAGATGATTTAAAAGAAGAATAATATGTTTCATTGAGTAGTGATGAAGTCTTACATGGATCTCAAATGGATTTTATGTTGAATAATTAAATGAAGAAGAACATATCCATGTTTGTTAAGTTATAGAAACAAAAAATAATAATGAATAATGCATCCATTGGTTGAATTGGATAAAGCTAAATTTAGAAAGAGGGAAGATGGCTTGGGGTTGCTCTGATGTTATAAAAAAGTAAGCGACTTATACACCTAATAGAAGAAGAAATTTTAAGTGTTTAAGGAGGATTATTTCATGGATTAAGATCTTAAATTTCTTAGATATCTTGATGGATAAATAAAATTATATAAAAAATTTCAAATTAATTTTTCTAATTCTGAGTAGAAATGGGAGATTACTCAAAGAAAGAGAAGTGTTTTTTATTTAAGTGAGACTTTATGTTTATAGAGTCACCAAAGAAAATGACATGGATTCACCGAATAAAAGTTCATGGAGTCACTAAAGAAAAGGTTGAATCCTAATAAATGGTGAGAAAATTGAAGACAAACACACAAGAGAAGACAAGTCAGAATCTATTTTCTTTTGAAAAGTAAACTTTGAACAGAAATATAATATTGTGAGTGAAGAAAATAGATTAGGAGAAAAATATAAAATGAATATGATCGTGTGTAGAGTATCTCAGAGTTTTGTTTTTTTTTATAGAAGTTAAATTCACTTTCAAAATGACAAATTTCAAAAAAAGTTTTATTGCAAGACAGATTGGTGGTCCTGGAAGAAGATTGGCATTTTATGGTCAGTGTTGGTTTTTTGGAGGCTACGTTCATATGTTGAGATGTTTCTAGTTCAAAGGAAGCACATTTTAGTTCATGAAGAGAGAGAGATAGAAGACATACATGTAGGGGGATATGAACCTTGAAAAAAAAATCAAGTAGAATGCTATTAAATAACAAATCAAGAGATGAAGAACCATTTTACAGACTTAAATGAAATTTTCTATAGATGAGATCAATAAGGTCATATAGCTAGAGTGTCTCATGATCCTACCATCTTAGCAGATCTAACAACATGATCTGACATGATTTTAGAAAAGAGACAAGGGAATTAAAGATGTAGATAAAAATATTCCTTTCAAGAAGATCTGGAAAGATGTTGAGAATCCATTGGAATGAAGAAAAATATGAGTTCTCCTAATCAAAATGGGAGTTAAAGATGTGTTTGGCTGATCAAAGTGGTTTCTAGTCAAAGGGATATTTGAATATCAAACCATGGAGGTTTAAGAAGAAATCTCAGCCTTCACTCATTAAAGGCTAAGGTGCGGTGAATCCATACCCTCTCATTTGTTCTTTAGAAATTTGTTATAAAAGGGGGAGAATACCAAGATATATGTTTAATAAAATGGGGGAGAGATCTATTATTTAGAAGAAGAATATATTTATGAGTAGTTTCAAAGGGGTAAAATGTGAAGTTGGTTTTTGATTTGTGTGAGTTATGTGGGTTGTGAACTATTCTAACATATCTGTTGAGCATGTAGGTAGGTACTTGTTCTACACAGGTTCAAAGAACAATTTTGTGATGAAAAAGAAGAATTGTTCCAATAGGTTGATCTCAGTTAGTTTCAAGTGCTGTGAAGAAGTGTATGTAAGTCACTTTAATGGATAACATGATATTATTATTCAATATTCTCGTTTCCTACATCGAGTTCACTCAAGTAGACTTAGAATTATCGAATGTTGCAAGGTTATTTGTGTTTGAAAAGTGATCTTTGTTTCATGGTTTGAAATAAAATTTAAAGGAAGATATTTTTTAGGCCAATAGATGATCAAGCAAGGTGTAGAGATCTATATTTTTTGTTACCTTGAGGATATTATTTTGACTCAAAGGGAGTTTACTAATACTGAGAGGTGAAGAAGAATTTCCTAGCATTGTGGTGTTTGTCTGGGAGAATAATTTGAGAATATATGAAGTGGATATGGTTATTTGGTTCAATTTTTTTTCAACACATAAATCATATTCAAAATCAAATGTTATGTGGTGTTTCTTTTGAGGCTAATTTTATTCTAAGGTGTTGGAGTGATCAAAAGAATGTGGAAGTAGTTTTGATGTTAAAAAGTGGTGATTGAAGTACAGGAAACCTCACTATGTTACAACCAAACATAAAATAGGTGTAGAGATGGTTTGTGAAGTGAAATGAAATGGGTGCTCTAGAAACATACATTTTAGTTAGCTTTAGTCTAAGGAAATGAAATGGGGATGTCATCTTCAAAATATGTGTTTCAAAAGTCATTTAAATTGAGAAATTTATTTGTGAGAAATAGAGAAGCTCATACATGTTGTGGTCGAAGACGCGGTGGATCACTTTTGATTAATTTGATAGACGAGAAAAATGATGATGGATCTCATATGATTTACTTAAGAGGAAAAGTGTTTTTCATGAAATTAATCTAGAGGAAGATCAAAACAACATGATTGGGGAAACAACTAGTGAAAACGACAATGTGGTTGTTTTCAAATCAAAATGGTGGTGACCATGTTGTGTTCTACCTATGGTGGATGTTCTGAGAAATCCAGGAGATGTCAAGGAGGCTTGTACCTAGGTTAGTGAAATGGATTGGTTGATTCATATCTTGTTGTCTAATATTCATAACTATGTTGTGTTGTGAGAAGAAAATCACTATCTAAAACAATTATTGGAGAATATGTCATGGTAAAAGGCATTTTTAAATAAGTTTTAAGATAAATTCAATGTGGTTGAACTGAAATGGCATACAACATGCCGCAGTGAGAATGAACATGACATGGTCGGTGAAGAATTATAGATTTTGAGTGGATTTGATGGCATGGATAATTTGATGACTCATTGTATGCTCATACTTGGTCTCTAAAGTTCCATTAGAAAATAAATAGTGACTAAGAAGACTTAATGATATAAGGTCTCAAAAAGAAGTGAGAGAAGTTTAAGATAAGTTGGGATTTGAATTTAAATTTGAAATTAAAATTTGAACATGAAGAAGTGTCTCTTGTCATGTATGATAGTTTTTAACTAGGGTCTTGCAAAAATTAGAGAGTGAGAGGAATAAGAAGGAGAATAATTAGAAGAATATAGAGAGGAAGGAGAGTGTGCATGAGAAGTGTGCACAGAAAAGAAGAGAAGGAGAAAAAGATTATACACATTTTTTGAGTGACCATCACACCCTTTATGTGTGTTGAGGAAGGAGTTTCACACCTAATATACATCACAAGAAAGTGAGATTGTACTATACATTGTTTGGAGACAATCATTCCAAGGAAAATTATAATCCCTACCTCGGTAAAGACAGGGCAAGATCAACAATAAGATTGATCAAGGAAGAATACTTTATTATTATGTTTATTGTTTTTTATGTTGATTTCTTATTACACGGGTTGAAGGATAAACCCCAATCATTCTATCCACATGGTGATTTTAGTGGACTATATGGTCTAAGTTTATTCTAGATCATGTAAAGGATGTGTAGTTACTCATTTTGACTAGTAAAATTTGTACATCGGGTGTTGTTTGTTTGTTTCCTTTACTTTGTGTGTGGGAAGTTCATTATTGAGATCATTCGCTCTAACAATTGATGGAGGTTGACTTCGTAAGAAATCATAAAAAGAAAAATGGAATATTGTTCACTGACCCTCTCAAAAAACCAACATCGCACATCCAAGACATCACATATAACTCTAATAATTCAAAATTTATTTCTAGAAACAAGTAAAAATAATTAAAAAATTATCATTCCATATTTTATATCATGACATGTCAGAATCCATGCATGGTGTGGTGCTAGGTGATCAATCAACCCTTCATGAAGGTATGGAGAAAATATTTTTCATTTCACAAAATGTATCAGAGACCTAAAAGGGAGACTTTTCTTGGTCATTATATATTTTTTTCACAATAAAAATTCTATAGTAGTGGTTTTCTTGAGTATAAACCCAATTTACGCATTAGATTCAACCAAGGATGGTAGTTCACATATAATATTGGATAGGATCCATCCTAAAATCCATGGTTGATAGGAGGAATTTCCCATCCAAGATTATATGTAAGACATCATACATAGTGGAATCCTATGTGGGACTATGTTTTGTACCCAAAAATCCATCCCTCAAACCAAATAACACACAATTGGGTCTCCCCTTCAATTTTAACGCATCATATCCAACCATCTTGCACCACTGTTTCGTCATCACTAGGACTCGTCGCTTGACCACTATTTATCAGGAAGAATTTCAATACAAGGAACCATGGATTCACATGATTCAAATGAGAAACTAGTGATGTGGTCATACTTTTTTTAGGAATACTCCTCCCTATATCACACCTAGGTTTCACCATGCCTTTGATACCACTTTTCAGGGTTGATTTCCTCCATCCCTAGGTCTTCCAGGCCTAGGACATAGGCCATTATGGGGTTTCATCCTAAAACCCATAGATTATAGGAGGAATTTCACATCCAAGATTATATGTGATCCACCATCCTTGATGGAAACTGATGTGGGAATTGGGTTTGTACCCAGTAATAACACTATGTTCGCCATACAAGCTATTGGTTAAGGCCCGCTTGATAAACTAGCTCAGACGCACATGATCACCTGCCCCAATGGAATTGTGTGAGGTTACCATATGCCACATAACTGAACACTAGAATGACTTGGTGGCCAATGTCCATCGTACCTACTCATCCTCATCCAAAATTGAAAGTTGGAGCCTTGAAGACTCCCTTAGACCTCTTCTTCCTCCTCACCACATGTTAGTCCCCATATGCCTAGAATCCCTTGATGTAAGATGCATAGCTCTGCGACTTTAGCTTTGTGAGTGACTGGAAGGTATTCAATGTTTCCTACCCTATGATCCCTCTACCACCTAGAGACATGCCCCCAGCTTCCATCACCACGTACCACCCATAAAAGTATGAAAATATGTTCTGATTCCTCCTTAACATCTCCCCCATGTACCGCACCCTAGTGGACCGATTAGTCACCACCATCTACAGTACCTATGGAATGTCCTCTAGGAACCTGGTGTTTTACATGTTGACTCCTAGAATCCTAAAAAAGATCACACAAATACACCATGTCCACAATGTTGATGGTTCTACAGCATATATGGGACATGGGTTCACCGTAGAAATCTGTGTGATGTAGCTACTTGCCATCCTTAGCTCTCTATCTTTTGCGGGGAGCCTAGATGTGCATCCATCTGCCACAGAAGCTGACAATATTCCCTTGATATATGGGTTCATCGTAGCACCCTCCATGAGGTTGATCATGATAGGGCGACACAACTTGTGCCACAATAAGTCATGTATGAAAGTTGTGTCTTCCTGGAACTAGGAGGATGCACTCCCATACCTCCAATAAGCCTTCTCAAGAACCGCCAACACCTTCATGGACTGGTTGTTCCCCTACGATTGTAATTTTTGTTGATTCATGATTAGAGAGTGGCCCTACATTGGGATACTCTCTAATCATGAATCAACACAAATACATGTCCCAGAGGGACACCCATTCCAGGAAGGTGTTCACGGTTGATGAGAAGTATTACTGGAGGTATGTGAACATATCCTCTTGGTTCTAAGTAAACACAACTTTTATATAGGACATATTGTGGCATAAGGCCTACACCTTGTCATGATCAATGTCAAGGAGGTAATTGTGATGAAACCATATATCAAGGAAATATTGTCAGTTACAGGGGCGGTCACATGAATATCTAGGCCCCCCATGGAAGAGAGTGATCTGAGGATGGTGAGTAGCTACATCACACTGATGTATATGGTGAACCACATGTTCCACATATGCGATGGAACCATAAACTTCATGAAAATGGTGTATTTTTCTAATCTCATCATGATGCAACCAATCAACAAGGAAACCCCTAGGTTGTTGGAGTACATGCTCGAGGTGCTAGAGACTATGGTGACTAACTGGTCCATAGGGGTGTGGAACCTATGGGAGATGTTAAGGAGGAATCAGGATGAAGTTTCTTACTACTATAGGTGGTATGTGGTGATGGTAGAGGGGGTCATGGATATGGGAAGTGGAGGGATTACAGAGGAAGAAACATTAAAGACCTCTTGGTTTCTCATAAAGCTAAATTCGTAGAGCAATATGTCTTACATTGAGGGCTTCTACGTGTATGGTGACTACCATGCGGTGAGGAGCAAGAAAAGGGATGAGGGGGTCTTTAAGGTTCTAACTTTTAATGTTGGATGGGGATGAGGAGTTACATTGGACATCATCCACTAAGGAAATAGAGTGTTCAGTTAGGTGGTGGATGGTAACCTCGTACTATTCCATTAGGGTAGGCGCTCCTATGCATCCGAGCTAGTTTCTCAAGCTGGCCTTGACTGAGATCTAGTATGGCCTATAGGGTGTTATTGTTGGATACAAACCCCATATCAGATTCCCCAAGGATGGTTTCTCACATATAATCTTGGATGGTAAATTCCTCCTATCACCCACAGGTTTTAGGATACAACCCCAAGAGGGATTATGTGTTGGGAAAGGAAGACCTAGGATTGGAGGAAATTCATCCTAACATGGTTAGAGATAAAATTTTAATTTCTTGGTCAACATAAATTTAGTAGATCTTGAAAATATGGTGTTTTATGAGTCTCTTAAGAATATTAATTTATTTTAAAATGTATATTACAATGAATTTTCATCTAGTGACAATAGATGGTTCCATTTGTGTTTGTGGATACTGGGGAGTTCAATATGTTTCAAAATCTAGAATACTTGTTTTTATTCAAAGAGAGATTGAAAATAGTGCCTTCTCAAATTTGAAGACATTGTACTTTCCTTAGTGTCTTGGTAAAAACTATGATCCTTCAAAATACTAGATCTTTGTAGAATAGCATACCCGTTCATGGGATGAGATGGACCACCAATTCCCGCAAATGATACCAAATCATTTTTGGGGCCAGACGATGATTTCTTACCCCATGAATTTCTACCCCCATGATATAAATCATTCGTGGTCCAGGGAATCCTACTTGGGCCCTCGCAAAATAAGCATTGCAACCCATTGTGAATGACCGGCCATGCCGGTATCAAGTCCCTCTTTTATTCTATGAAATGACCTTGAGGGGCCTAAATGGGAGACGTAGAGATGAAGAAAAGTAAGGATAAAGGATAAGAGTGATGAGAAAAAAAAACAGAGCCACTAAGATGAATCAAGAGAGATGTATTGATTCGCATCAGGTAAATCCACCATATAGCATTAAGGAGGAGGTAAAAATAATCTGGGTGACCAAGAAGTAAAATCCCTTAAATGAATACCCTTATATGAGGCACAAATGGATTCCCCCAATACGGACGAGGACCCCATAAACCAAAATGCTATGTCGGCGGAATCTTGCTCTGTATATCAAAATGCTATGTGGGTGGAGCCCTGCCACACACAGAAAATACTACATGGGAGTAATTTCACCCCATAAAGCAAAATGCTATACGGGAGGAACCTAGCCCCATGTAGCAACATGCTACACTAACAAAACTTAGGTCCATGTAGCACCATGCTACGTAGACAATACCCTCACTCGTGTAGCAACATGCTACATGGGGGGAACTGTCATCCCATATAAGAACTTGCTATGTGGAATGGGTCCTCCTAGGGTGTTATGTGCTCTAACTCCAATCACTCCCTCCCGTCATATCATCTAGCCCCAAGATGGCCCCACCACAAACTAAGCTAATGACATCAGACCTGAAGAACATCAAGATTATCATTCCATTTGATGAGTTTGGGCTGTCTACCAGTGATGTTATTAGAATCCAGGGGCGGATTCATGGGAATCTTGCTTGCAAGATAGTGAGCATTCCTATTGATTGTAAATATTGGAGGCATTTTTATATAGCTTTAAAAAATGAGCCCTTTAATACTCAATTAAAGGTAATATTAATTTAATATTCCTTGATAACTAATTTAAAATACATGAGTAAATTTTTTTCGTATACTTATAAAGTGTTATATTTTTTATTTATAGATGTTTTTTCATTTTGATGTTCGTGACTCCATTTCATGCCCATGGACATTGAAAATTTTGGGCAAGAAATGGAGATATTTCAAATAAAGATTATGGAATGAGTTTAATAACATTTCTATGAGATCATGAAAGATGTATGAGAGAGTGCCTAAAGGAATTTATCATGAGAAATGGAATCTCTTTGTCGATATCAAAAGAGATGTATCTCATGAGTTAATTGCATATTTTATAATATCTTAATAACATAAACATAATAAAATTATAAATTTTATTAATGTTGTTATTTTTTTTAGGAATTTCCTAAAAAATACTATGAATCGTGAGAATCAAGTTACTCCTCACATCGATGGGTCTCAAAGTTTTCAGAAAAAGTAAACAATTTTGGTTTGTATTTTATTCATTATTATTTATATCATTTTATTATAAATCAAGGTTTTTTATAACTTGTTTATATTTTTTTATAAAGGATAAGGAATTAAATCACTCTGTTGGTAAGATGTGGTTTAAAGTGCATAGGAAACTCGATGACAGGTTTGTAAATGACCCAACCAAATATGCTGGAGTAAGTAATTTTTATTAACATTCAAATTAATTTCATTACTATAAATACATAATAACGAAAAATATATTAGAACAAATAATAAGCCTTGAACCCAATTAAATGGGGCCAACTACATGGATCAAACGATGCCAATTTTGTGTCGTTTAATACATCTAGTCAACCCCAATTAATTGGGTTTATGTCTTGTTTGTTGCTATAATATAGTTTCATTATTATGTTTTTATAGTAATGTAATAACAATAAATAGTAATTAAATTTTTTTAATTAGATAATATTATTAATTCTATATATTTTAAAAAATCATTGTTAATATTTTTGTATTAACAGGTTAAATTTCCAGAAGTCTGAGATGTGAATCCTTCAAATCCATATCAGTTTCCCAAAACAATGCAGTTGGAATTTTTTTAGGGAAGGAGCATCCCAAACGTGTACGGGGGATGGGTTCTGGGCCAACTCCATCAGTGTCTTTGGTAGGGTGGCATCATCCATTACTATTACACCCATTGGAGGTTTAATTAGTGTCTTTGATCAGGAATCACAAAGTGAAAGTCCACGATTGAGGGAAAATTTACAATAACAAGACTCTTATAGATAAACAAAGGATTAGTGGAGGTCACAAATGGAAAATGATTTAGTTTATGTATTTTATCATAAAACCAGCATGATCCCCAAGGAAATTTCTAGCCTTATAGATCATCCCACTTAGGTAAATTCTAAATTCCATAGATCATTCACACATTTGGAAAGAACACATATAACATCCATAAATAAAAATAAAATGACACTTTTATATCGAAAATATGAATTTCGAGTCATAATAACAACATCTTGTGCCATATTGACATGTGGTTGATTCCTACAAATTAAAAATGAATTATAGATCATTATCTATATTTTTTAAAATAAATATATCTTGTTTTCTCGATTTTAACTTGGTAAACACTTCTTAAAGGTATAAAAGCCTTTAAAAACAAGTTTCATGGGGTAAAAAATGGAAAAACAACATTAGATTTCCCAAAAAACAGGGAATATCAACCATAGATTTAATTGTTAAATGTACACTTTGATGACACATCATTCTGAATGACAGTTTTCCTGTTATTTCCGTAAACATGTTTTTAGTGTTTTAAAACACTAAAATGTGCATAGAATGGTTAAACCCATATAAAATGATCTCATATTGATTTGGAATCATGATAAAACCACCTATGAGTTATTTTTTATGTTTACCCATAGACAACACATTAATATGACATGCAGTGTGGTCGGTTTGACTTGGTAAACACTTCTTAAAGGTAGAAAAAGCCATAAAAACAAGTGTCAGGGGGTCAAAACTAGGAAAATGGTGTTAGGTTTCCATTAAATTAGGGAAAATAAACTGTATATTTAATTTTTAAATGTAGGCACTTACGAAATGTCATTTCAAATGATGGTTTTCCTATTATGGCCTTAAATACATTTTTAGTATTTTAAAACACTAAAACGTGTGTGGAATGGTCAAAACTATATAAAATGACCTTAGATTGATGTTTAATAATTATAAAACCACTAATGATTTATTTTTATGTATAGAAACATACAACACATCAATCTGATGTGTGTTGTGGTTGGTTTGACTTGGTAAACACTTCTTAAAGGTACAAAAGCCTTTAAAAACAAGTGTCATGGGGTCAAAACATGGGAAACAATGTCGGATTTCTTTGAAATTAGGGGACATAGACCATAGATTTAATTCATAATTTTAGGAACTAACTATACATAATTTTGAAATATGGTCTTCTTGTTATGATTGTAAACATATTTTTAGTGTTTTAAAACACAAAACATGTGTGGAACCGTCAAAACCATATAAAACGACCGCAGATTGATGTAGAATCATGAGACAACCACCGATAAGTTATTTTTGACATGTACGTGAAAACAACACATCATTTTAATGTTCAATGTTGTTTGTTTGACTGGATAAACACTTCTTAAAGGTACAAGAGCCTTTAAAAACAAGGGTTGGGGGTCAAAATGAGGAAAAAGAGGTCAGATTGACCTAAAATCAGGGGAAATCAACTGTAGATTTAATTGTAAAATTTAGGAACCTATGATACAAAATTATGAATTAATATTTTCATGTTATGGTTTTAAACATGTTTTTAGTGTTTTATAACACTAAAATGTGTGTAGAATGGTCGAAACCATAGAAAACAACCTCCGATTGATGTGAAATCATGGGAAAACCACTAATGAGTTATTTTTGACGTTTATTCAAAAAAAATACATCTATTTGATGTGTGATGTGGTCTCAATTACTTATTAAACACTTATTAAAGGTATAAAAGAATTTAAAAACAAGTGTCAGGGGGTCAAAACTGAACAAACGACGTCAGATTGTCCTGAAATCATAAGACAATGACCATAGACTAAATTTTGAAATGTAGAAACTGACAAGACGTCATTAAGAATTATGGTTCTCTTGGGATGGTTGTAAATGTGTTTTCATTGTTTTAAAAGTTTGGGTACAACCATCAAATTATGGGTTGCGCATGCTATAAGGAAAATCCACAAACAAATAGCCCGGGGACTCAACCCTCTGACCAGCGCCCCAAACCCCTCCCACCCCGCCACCCTAGCCGCATGTGGGGGTATGTTTTTAGTGTTTTAAAACACTAAAAAGTGCATAGAATGGCCAAAATCATAGAAAAAACCTTATATTGATGTGAAATCATGGAAAAAATACTGATGAGTTATTTTTTATTTGTACACATACTCAACATATCAATCTGACATGCGATGTAGTTGGAATTACTCAGTAAACACTTCTTAAAAGTAAAAAAGTATTTAAAAACAAGTTTTCAAAAGAGTCAAAATTAAGAAAATGAGGTTTTATTACCCAAAAATCAAGGGAAATTACCATAGATTGAATTTTAAAATTTAGGAACTGATGACACATCGTTCCAAATTATTGTTTCCCAGGATGGCTGTAAATGCGTTTTTAGTGTTTTAAAACTCTAAAATATATGTGGAATGGTAAAAACCATATAAAATGACATTATATTGATGTTAAATCAAGTTAAAACCACCTCAAAGTTATTTTTATGTGTACGTGTAGAAAACACATTAATCTAAAATGTGTTGTGATTATAATTACTCTGTATATACTCCTTAAAGGTAAAAAATATTTTTTTAAAAAAGTTTTGAGGGTCAAAATAGGAAATAAAACTCATATTGTCTGGAAATTAGGGTTAAATGATTGTATATTTAATTGTGAAATTTAGCAACGGATGGCACGTCTTTGCAAAATAGTGGTTTCCCAAGATGGCCGTAAACGTGTTTTTAGTGATTTAAAGCACTAAAATGTGTGTGGAATTGTCAAAACCATATGAAATGACCTCATGTTGAAATATAACCTTATTATAACCACCTTTGGGTTATTTTTTATGTGTATGCATAGAAAAAACATCTATTCGATGTACAGTGTTGTCAGAATTACTCGGTAAACACTTCTTAAAGGTATAAAAGCCTTTAAAAACAAGTGTTGGGGATTAAAATCAAGAAAAAATTTCAGATTTCCTTGAAATTAGGGAACAATGACCATAGATTTAATTGTGAAATATAGGAGCTGATTAAATGTCATTTTGAATTACGGTTTTCCTAGGATGGCCGTAAATGCGTTTTTAGTGTTTTAAAACACTAAAATGTTTGAGGAATGATCAAAACCATAGTAAATGATCTCATATTGACATGGAATCTTGGTAAAACCACTGATGATTTGTTTTCAAAATATAGTACATGTTGTGATATCAGTGTCTTTAAAAAATTATTAAGTAAATTTCAAGAACACCGCACATCGCTTTAAAAATAAATTATAATATTTACTTATCCATTTTCAGTTTCAAATGTTGAATCATATCATAAATAGGTAATTTTATGTTTTCAAAGTGGTTTACATTATATGTTAAAATATATTCTGCTTTATTAACAAAATATCAAATTTTATGTTCCACATTCTAAATATATTCTATGTCTTTTCTCTTTCACATTTATTTTCTTAAATGTTGTAGTTTTCATTGTAGGTGTGAGATGTCAGTAGTAAGAAGTCGGTTGACCATTCTGATCCATGAAATTTTTCAGAAGGTAGTGGCGATGGTTCTTAGTTTCTGTGGTATGCTATAATTTTATAAATTATTCTACTGTATTTATGATTAATCATGTTTAGTTTTTGTTTTTGTTTTTTTTGTTACAGTTGATGAGATAACATGGTTGGTTTCAGTTGATGCGATGATATGGAGGAAGAAATATGTAGTGGAGGTCATTATGTGGATGTATATGGGGCATGTGTTATTTTTGGACATATTTTATATGTATATATTGATGATTGAGGAACTGGTTGACAGATGCATGAGTTGACTGACACTAAGGTTATGATGATTGTGAATGTTTGTATATATGACTATGGATGTATAAAGTATGTATGATGGGTTTATCATATAGTCATGTTTTTGTTTATTTCATGTCATTTTTTTTATTTTTATGTTTTTTATTAAATATTTTAAAAAATCTCCGATTTAGTGACATTTGATAGTAACTGTCACTAAATAAATTAAATAAAATACTTTTAGTAGTGGTTACACTTAACTTCCTCTCATATTTTCAATGGTGATTAGTTTCATTTTATTTATATTTTCTCAGGATATTTTTTTTATAAAATAACCAATGCTAAATACTCAAAAAATGACACATAACAGAATCACCATGAAATTAAATAAATCTTCGCTAAATAACTAGTGACTGTGCAATATGTGGCGATTTTAATAATCATTGATATACTATTAATTGGTGGTTTAAACTACCTCCAGTCCACAACAAACCACCATTAATTATTATTTTTTTGTGAGATATTATAATTGCAGCTTAAGGGGTTTTTCCTCTATAACTTTCAATTGATTCTTTGTATACTGGCACTCCTGACTTATGGAATAGAACTTAACCTTGACCTGGCCTTATTAGTGGGTAGGAGGTAGTATCTCCTACATTTTTATGATATGTACATCACATAGACATGGATTTAGGAGAAGGAAGATTGTTGTGGCTTATATATATAAAGACTTAGTGCTTATTCTATTCCTATTCCAGTGGATTATGCCGTTATCAAATATTTTCTGAGGAGCGTGCTTGGCATTTTTATAGTTATGCCACCACGACGTCCTCATTTTATGTACCAGGAGGGTGGTGATGACTATGCTCTGGTGTTGGTGGGACATGGAATACCATTGTTACCTATAATAGTGCCTCCTATGGAACCTAATGTTATACCAGATATGGGTATGGGTGCCAGGTTTTTCTTGAGGTTCTTCGACTTATACAGACTATTTAGGGAGCACAGCAACTTTCCCCTTATATGGAAGAGCTGACATGAGAGTTTCAGTAGCATGGTATAGAATACCTCAGGCCACAAAGTCTTTATAGAAATCCATTCTAACTATCATCGGGCACCTAGAGACACATCCTGATAGGAGAGTTAAGTTTACTATATATATGCTTTGAGATTCAGCTAAGAGATAGTGGGATGTTATCACCTAGGCAGATCATCATCAGGGTATAGCCTAGGATAATTTTTAAACAGCCTTCTATGAATATTTATTTCTTTATATGTTGATATAATACCATGATAGAGAGTTTATTTATCTACAGTAGGGTACTAGGTCTTTGATTGACTATTCTGCTTGTTTCACGGAGCTCCAGTGCTTTACACCAACTCTTGTTGGTGACGCATTGGCGACAACAAGACATTTTGTGGATGGGATTATAGATGCTATCCAATATCATTTAAATTTCTTTTATTTGGACACTATTTTGTAAAAAGTAAACTAGGCCCTCATCACCAATAAAAAACGAAGGCAACTAATGATGTGGGCTATGATGGTTTAGAACCGTGACTGGGAAGTGGTTTGACTAGCGGCTGAAAACTTCTCTTTGAGACTACATGAAGGAGTAGTAACATCAATATAACACCCAATTATAGTTACATGGTTTTTCATTAGTGTGGGAATCCATGGAATAAGAGGCCTCGGTTTCCTAGAGACCTTGTTGAGGGCTGAGGCTATGGTAGGTTGGGGGATCTTCAACACTTTTACAGGACCTTCATGTATGTGACTAGTGAGAGAGGATATGTATCATCTATTCCTTTAGGATAAGGATCTATATATCCTCATTAGGTAGTTACATGGAGTAATAACAGTCATTCAAGAAGAGGAGGGGTCGTGGACAAGGTATCCATGCTTCAGATGTACAACGCCAGTAGGTCAAGCCTACTCAGGGTAGTCAAGTTGTATATCATGGTCACGGATCATGCTAGATTTATTCAGTACAACATATTCCCCAAGGAGAAGGGTGTTGAACTGTCTATATTTAAAGTTATAATATTGGTAGTGTTTACTCTAGTATCTTCTCTTTTCGATACAGATTCTTCTTATTCTTTTATCACCTTGACTACAGTGGAATGTCTCAAAATTTAAATTCGTAATTTTGGTGGGAATGGTGACCCTTGATACTTTTTTGGGTATATGTTCTGAAAGTGTATTCTAGAGTAATGAGTTCCCCCTTAAGTTAGAATTTTATCTCTTCTTATGGGGCCTATTCTTCCTTGAGATGAAGGGATTTTAGTGTCATTCTTGGGATGGACTGGTTGGACCCTTATCGTGCCTATGTGTAATGTAATCACTACAGGGTATGTTTCACCTCACCAAAGGGTGATAGTTATATTCAAAAGGGTGAATGGGATATCCATACATTTCAATATAGAACAGATCATCGAGGACTGAGTGGATTGATGGTCCATATTGCTAGCATTTTTCTAGACGGCCAAGGAGTACATGGAGCTTAGTTCCCTCTGATAGATGATCATTTCATGGATGTCTTCCCTGAAGACTTTTCTAGTTTACCTACTTAGTGATGGGTGGAGTTCTATATCAAGATAGTATCATGAGCTTCACTGATATCCATTCCTCTTGATATAATGACTACTATTAAGTTGTAAGAGCTCAAGAGGTGGCTAGAGGATTTGGAGGATAATTTTTTTATATGACCCAACACTTCACCATGGGTTTCACCAATTATTTTCACAAAGAAGTGAATGGTACCCTTAGACTTTGTGTAGATTATCATTGGTTGAACCATCTTACAGTTAATAATTGGTATCCACTACCTCGTATTAACGACCTCTTCAACCAGCTCTGAGGATCAAGGGTTTATCCAAGATCAATTTGATTTCATTCTATCATCAAGTATAAGTTAGAACTTCACAAATACCTCATATAACATTTCATAGATGGTATGTTCTTTATGAGTATCTTTTTATGTCATTCTTTGTTACAAATTCCACAAGTATTTTCATGGATTTGATGAATCAATTTTTCCACCCTTATTTGGATTTATTTGTGGTAGTCTTCATAGATGATATATTAGTGTATTCATTTACTTGACATGACCATGATAAATATCTTGAGATCATTCTTAATACAAAAAGAGTGACCCGCATGTATTCTAAGCTCAGAAAATACCACTTTTGGATCAATCAGGTTCACTTATTGGGTCATATTATTTCAGAGGCTGTTGTGTCTAATGAACCATAGAAGGTGAGTGTCATAGTTACCTGGGAGTATCCCAAGAATGTATTCGACATACATAGTATCTTGGGGATGGATGGATATTATAGAAACTGTATACATAACTTTTCATGCCTAGAAGCACCTATCATTGGTTTGACTAAGAATGGTGTGAAGTTTTTATGGATAGAATCCTTTGATACAACCTTTAAAGAGTAGAAAGGGAGATTTACTTTAGCACAAATCCTGATTATTCGATAGCCAAGAAGAAGCTATACAATATATTGTGATGCATAATGTATTGGGCTAGGATAATTTATGATGTAGGATGATCATGTCATGGAATATGGGTCTCTTCAGTTGATACCACATGAGGTGAATTACCTAATGCATTATATCGATATGGTAGTCATAGTTCATGCCTTACATTTTTGGAGACATTATTTTCTTAGAGAGTGTTTTGTGGTTTTTATGGACCATAAAAGCCTCAAATATATTTTCATGCCATGTGAATTGAACCTTAAAAAGATAGGGTGTGTTGAATACATTAAATCCATCAATTTTGATCATGACTATATGATTTGGAAAGGCAATGTTGTAGTAGATGTTGTAAATAAAATGACTCAGACATAGGCAGTTCGAGAGGACAATGATAAGGGGAAGCTTATGGACCTATTTTATGAGATACACTTAAAGGTTTAGAACTATCGTGAATATTCTGTAATTGCATTGATATCAGTAACCACTCCACTTCTGGAGAGAGTGAAGATGAGGTAGTTATCGGGTCCCAAGGTCTTGGTCCTAATGGGGAGTGTTTTAGGAGATGACTATCCTCCTGGTTGGGTCGTGGATAGGGATGAAATATTACGCACCCATGGAAGTTTTTGGGTTTCTATAGAAATCTAGGAGGATTTTATGTGAGACTCTCATGATTCTACTTGGGTGGTACACCATGGGATTACAAATATGTATCGCGATCTATGTCACAAATATTGTTTCCCTGGTATGAAATGGGAGTTAGTTGGTTTTATTACTCAATATTCCACTTATTAGAATGTGAAGGTAGAGCACTGGTAGAAAGTATAGATTTTAAAGTCATTTCCCATTCTTGAGTGGAAATGGGATGATTTCATTATTAATTTTGTGACTGGATTACTAAAATCCCCTCAAGGTAGTTATGCAATATGGGTGATCTTCGACAAGCTCACGAAGGTCACTCATTTCTTAACTATTAGAGAGACCTTATCAGTGGATGAACTTGAAACACTATATGTATGTGATATTATATGCCTACATGGGGTCCCTCACACTATCATTTAATATATGGATGATCATTTCATGTCATGGTTCTGGCAAGGGTTACAAATATTTTGGAAATGCAAGTACTTTTGAGGAAAAAATTTCACCATCAGACCGACGATCATTCAGAATGGATGATAAAGGTGCTAAAAGAAGTGATTAGAGCATGAGTCATTGATTTTGGAGGTTCTTGGGATAAACATATACCTCTTATTGAGTATACCCTCAATAACAGTTTTCAAGTGACGATATATATGGATCCCTATGAGGCTTTATATGGTAGGCCATTCTCTTCACCTTTGTGCTGCTTAGAGGCAAGTGAGTTAGCCTTACTTGGACCCCATCTCATTTAAGAGACCTTAGAGTAGGTTTACTTGATCAGGATTTGAATGACAACAGTATATTCTAGGTAGAAGTCATACACCGATTGTTTCCCCCAACCACTCGAGTTCGAGGTCAGGGAGTAGGTATTCTCACCTGTTTCGACTAGACTGGGACATCGACAGTTTATATGGAAGGGGAAGATTTCAACATGGTTAATTGGACCATTTGATATTGTGGAGAGATTCAGACCAACATCCTATCAGTTGTAGTTACCTCAGAGGTATTAGGTTATACATGGTGCATTCCATGTTTCACAACTTCACTGGTATTAACAAGATCTGTATCATTCTTTTTGATCTGATGAGGTTGAGTTAGAGGTATATGCATCCTTTGAGGAGTATATTATCTGTATTGTGGACTAGAACATGAAGTCACTCTGAGTCAGACCAGTTCCTCTAGTATGGGTGCTATGGTAGTATGTCCATGTATAGGATGAGACTTGGGGGAGAGAGGCTGACGTACATGCTCAGGGACTGGAGTTGTTCTCAGATGAATATTTAACACCCTTATAATGGAAACTCATGGATGACTTTTTAAGGGGGGATGAATGTAAAAAACTAGGTTTTTAAAATCAAGTATGGATCCTTTAAATTTTGTTTAAACCCTTACTGAGGTTTTCTTTTGAATTAGATCCTAGTGATCGGGCCTTTAGGCCAGATTGTTTTATTTTGGGAAGAATGTGGTAGGGAGCTAGAACCTGGGTGTAGATCCAATTCACAGTGTGTAATAAATACATGACACGTACTTAATTCACATTGTGTATTCAACACATTACTTGAATTAGTCAGGACATACCCATTCATGATGTGTGTTGGTTTTTCCCAAAGGGTAAAAAACATGATCATTACACAACATGTAAAATATACATTCCATGTAAATTTCATTGGTTTTTATGCAGAATAACACCTTTATTTTTTCTCAACCATCCCCTATCTTTTCTCCACACAAAATTTATCCTCCCATTTGGGGTCCTCTAAGACTAAAGATAGTCTTTTTTATTCCTTTTCCATCCATCCTATGAATCAACTTCAGTTTTTCATGTTGGATCACCACTGCTAAGATCTCCATTCCTTTATCTCATTTAATCATTTAGTTTCCTATCAATGACACTATTTTGGTGTGATATCATATTTCTTATTTTTAGGGTGATTGTTTATTTTTCTATTTTCTTCTGATCTAGACCAAACCAAAGGCTGATACGAGACGATTGTTACTCTAATCGGCATAAGGTAGGTGTTATAGTAATTATCCATCAATTCATATTTCCTTATATTATGTGTTGTGATGTTGCATTTCGGATCTTCAATGAGTTTCCTTAAAAATACACTTAACCCTCATTTAAATTTATAGCCTTGATATAAATGACCTAGTGTCCCCATATTCATTTTGGGATAGGTCACCGTTGACTATTTCCGTCCCTTGAGGTGTGCCTACAGAACTTACCCTTGGTATTATAACTGCTTATGTGACTAAACCATCCTCTATATGGTTTTGGATGGACTCCTAAATGTAATGAATATAAGGAATTGACTGATAAGTGATTGTTATGATGACATCACATGTTCAAATAGAGACGATGGTTACACCCTTATCAAAGTGAATTTTTAATATTTTGTAAATCCAATTTAACCTCTTATACTTGTTATACATGGGAATGGAATCCATTAAACATATGATTCATGGGAATAAAATCCCATATACTTGTGATACCAAGCATGGAGTCCCTTATACTTATGATATCGGGCATGTTGTTCCTTGTACTTATGATGCTCAGGCATGACATACAATATAATTTTGATACCCAGACATGGAATCTCTTACACATGTGATGCTTGGGAATTATGACCCTTATGATCTATGATACTCAAGCATATAGACCTCTAATTCCTTGTGAGACTGGTGATTAGAGATAGACACATGGGTTAGGCCTTGGGTCTCGGTTAACACTACATATGTATAGATATGGTTATAAAAGTTACTAAATATATAGAGCATATATATATATATGTTCATATAAAATTTTATGTATATGTTTGTGGTCATATACGTTTAGAGGTTATCCCATCTCGGGTCAAAGTAGGTAGTGTCATCCTGGTGTCTTTCAGAAACCAAAACTGACCCTTTTCAATTTACTTATTTCATTACCAATATTATATCTTCACGGTTCTCATATTATATGCAATGGATGGATACTTCTAGACATCATTAGTGGTGGCCTACTAAGTATATATCACACCCTGTTCATGCCATCATTTTGAATCCAGACAGACTTTATGGATGCAAGTAGGGATAGGGGAAAGTACCCAATTGTTGATGCTTGATTTTAATGTACCACGAGAGTAAGGGAGAACAAGACTGAGCTATGGATTTTGATTCTATTTGGAGATAGTCTTTATGTATTTTTTGATTTTTAATATACATGTTTGTATGTGTGCCTGCTGCCAAGTTTTCTGATTCCTTTTTGTTAGAGACATGAAATTACATCATTTTTTATATGGTACTGGATACTACTATTGATGATTGTTATTTTATCTGGATGGTTTACATTCTATTTTTTTTATATTATTCTTCCTCTATTTATTCATTTATTACACTGTTGTGATACTCTGATTATGAGGGTATAGTATCCCCACTATACCACCATGGACCCTCACTACAAGTTGGCATCCCATAGCATACAGGGAGGCATGCTTGGGGCCATGTGACCAACCAACTTAGGACACCACTTGGTGGTTTCCATGTTGGGACATTACCGGGGTAGTGAATAAAATCCAAAAATATACATGATATAATAAATATCACAACCATGCTATGGGAATAACCTATTCCTAATCTCAATTTTAGCTATCTTTGTTCAGACACCCAACATTCACTGATAGGGTATAGATACACTATAAACACACACAAAATTTTAAGATCTACATTAATTAAATCATTCTTATTTATCATTTTCTTTAATTTATTAATTCATTATCCCATAATTAACCATTAAAATTATTCTATATTACATTGCATTAACCATAAAAGTCAAGTCCATGCCCTCTAGGCACAATACAAACCGAGTTCACAGTTACCCAAGATCATCTCCTTGCATTCTAGTGACACTAACCAAATGGGTTAATTCATTTATTATACATTATTAAACATTACATAATTCTAGGTACTCAAGGAAAACATCCTAAGATACCAATAAATGATGCAACCAAGAATATCCAACGATCTCAAGGAGTGGGGAAATGAATACATATAAACAACCAACTTGGTCAATGATCGTTAAATGGATTCATTCAAAGATATAATCCATATTTCATCATAAAAAAATTCAAGATTCAACTCTTTCCAACCATCCCTATGACTAATCCAACATCATAATGCATATATCAACACATCTTGTCATCATAGGCATTAACTATTGCAATTACATCTGGGCCTACATGCCCACATCTCATCATCCATCCCAAGCTCAACCATCAAAGACTCATATCACATCACATAACAAGCTCACATCCAGATCACATCAGAAGGCAGTAAGAAAAAAATCATAATCATCAGGGAAACTTATCCCTAAAACAAGGCATTAATCCTTCACATACAAATGATCTCTCATGACTCCCAATGCAAGGTATTCAGCCTTTATAAGAAAATAGAAACTCTCAGCCCCTAAGAGATATCATTATTAAAAAAGTGGTTCTTACTACATCTTGAATTAACTTATTAATTATTTACATGTTACTACTATGGGAAACCAAATACATCAACTATAATAATCTATCGAACTATTAAATATGCTCTCATTCATAAAAATAATTTTCATCAAACTATGAGAAGAACAAATCTCATTTAACAAAGCTTTTATTATTATCATAAAAAATAATTAACATGATTCACATTATTTATCAATTCCATTAACACATAAAGGATCATATTCAATTAAACATGTACATTTAATCAATTTTATTATCATCAATTTAAATGAAAAAATGGATTACAAACATGCCTCTATAATTCTTTATCCAACTAATTTAATTATTTATAGCCTTACATTATTTATCTGATTTCATCAACAACATGATAAACAAAAACATCACAACATGATAAATATGCATAACATATATAAAACATTAGTAAAATAGTTATCACAGCAGAAAACATAAAAAATATGTGATTGTTATCCATTTTTTATTAATATGGTTCGAGTCATTATTAGGTTAATTCTATTTCCTTCAAAAGGGATAAACCATGATCAATTTATAATTTTACGTAAATAACAGAGAAGCAATGAAACCCATACCTTGAAAGAATCAATGTTTTTCACATGAGAAAAGATCAATGTTATAGATCTCTGGTTACCTCTATCACAAGAAATACGATGTCCCATGGATGTCCTACCACAAACACACTAAAAAATAACAGGAAAAAATCCATTAGAACAGTGGAGATTGAAAAGTACCTATCATGGGGTGAGAAAAAAATATTTCTTAAGTTAAAATGTAGTAAATTGGTTAATCTACGTTTTCTCCAGATAGGAGCGCACAAAAATCATGTTTTTCACTTGAAATTAGATAAATAAGTGAAGGTTGTTTTAAAACTGGTTAATTTTAAAAAGAAATAATGTAACTAAAATGAAGTTTGAACACAATTTGATGAAGACAATGATGAGATCAGGGTAGTAATTTTAATGTCATCATGGTCATAAAAATCATTCCCCCTTTCTTCTTATTTAATGAAAAATAAAAGTCTCCTCGATCAATTTTTGAATCACCCTTTGTTGAAGGAATCAATGGAAACCACTCCTGTGTGCATGAAAATTCATAAACCATTCCAAAAAAACTAATGAAAGCACTAATTGGGAATTTTTTTCTCCTTATAAATCTATAAACAATTCATTAATTACACACACATGACAATAATCTCTAGACACTCACCATCTAACACAATCTTCTTGATCAAGGCAAACGTTACTAAGTAGAGGGAGTTTAAAAATATTCAACCAAAGCTATTAACAATGAAATACACTAAAACCTAAATAATATCACATTAAGATAATTAGGAACCACTAAAAATAGAAATAATTCAATAGAAAAAGAGGGTTTTAAATTAAATCACAATACTCTGACATTACAAAAGGAATCCTCTCCCTTTCCTGATCACTCAAAAGTTTTACCCTTCCATGTGAATGGTAAGAGAGTTGAAGGGGGAAGAAGAGAGCATTATGAAACCAATAAAAGAAAAATTAGAAAATACCTAGAACATAAATATTAAAATCCTCCACCACAACCCCTCCTTACCCATCTTTAAGCCCCTTTAATGGAATTGGACACATATATCTATAGGGTTGAGAGGTGGAAAAAATTCCCTCTAGATTCTACCTTTCAAATGATTCAGACTATTTCTCATAGTAAATGGATAAATATCAGGAAGGTTTATTAACAAATTTTGTTTCTCCCTATTTTCTTCATGTTCCTTCCAAATATCCTCTTTTTTGGAAAGGTTTTGAAAAAGTTATTCCTAAATTACTAAAGAAAACTTTTTCTTGATGAGGAGATTCCTCAAATCCATCTACTTGACTTATTAAATATATTCATTAAGGACTCAAATTCCCCCTAAAATTTAATGTGAACAAGAGGTGTAGAGTTATATTTTCAATATAGATTGAATAATGTAATTTGGATATCTCTATTTTGATATATTCCTCAATTACTGAGGTGGGGTCCATTCTGTCTGCTAGAAATGTTTTTTCACTTTACAGATTTTTTTGGGCAAGTTTGTTTTGAATTGGACCTGGGTCTAGAAGATAAAATTTAATCTCATGAAAAAGGAAGGACTCAAAAAATAATCACAAAAATTAGTTAAAAATTTTAAAAGTTATACTTGAAATACATAAGCTTCAGAAAACTATCAAATTTACAGAATTAAGAAATTTTCCCAATTAAGAAAAATATTCCCTAAAAATACCAAAATAGTAAAAATTAGCTCAAATTGATTAATTGGTAGGGATTAAATCATTTAAAAACTAATGAAAATTATGAAAATATTATATTTATCAATTTCCCCAAACTAAGCACTTGGACTCCTAGAAAAGTCAGGATCAAAATAAAATCAATGTAAATTCAAAACACATACCCATGAGATACACAAATTCCACACTAAGAAAAAAAAGATATAATTCCTCATCAAAAAAAATTATTTTGAGTTCTCCATTCATATCATTCAATATATTTCTACTTCATTTCTCCTCCCATGCGCCTAAAGCACCTACCTCGCGTGAATTTTCACTTATCTCACAAATGTCAATTTTTAACAAGGATTTCCCCATCCAAACCCATTCAAGAGTCACCATAGGCTTGATAAATTACCAATTCTCATCCTGATGTCAGTTAAAAACATGATTTATCATGATGAATTTTTAAGGTTGTTTTGTGGCTTCTGGTTGGTAGGATTTAGATGTCAAAAAATTCTGAGTCTGAATGAGGTGGTTTTGGATCATTTTGAAGCAAACTTGAAAGATTCTAATTTTCACTCAAGTATGGTATCCTCCTAACTCCCCATAGTATAAAATCGTCTCCATATTCATAAAAAATCAAGGAAATTTCACACCATTGAAAATTTTAGAAGAAAAAATGTCAATATTTTCAAACATAAGTTTTCTTAAAATTTCCAGATATGCACAACATTCTTTCTCAATTGGAAGCTCTAGAAAGGAACAACTTCACTTGTAATGAAATCTATAAAAGGGAAGAAAAGTAAATATAATGAATCTTTTTTAGTAGAAAACACATCTCTTAATCATTTAATTTTCCACCCAAAGTATCACCAAATGAGGTAACACAACACAAGACAGCTTCCCCCTACACTTAAGTTCAACTAGATCATGAAATTTCACTCCAAGAGCATGTTGGATACGGAAAATTGACTTGTAAAGTGGGTAACCTAACCGTTTTTTCATGAATTATAAGGGATAAAAGGATTAAATGTACAAATAAGGACAAAATAAAAAGGATTCTTTTTAAAGGGGGGATTTAAACCAAATAAATGTCTCAATCATTTAAATACAAGTACCTCAAACCCTTAAGTTTTGATAGGAATAAATAAAATTATGGTTAAATAAATCATGTTTTGGTCAAATTAATAAGTGATATTAATTTAAATAATTTAAAAAATGGTATAAAAGCCACATGGGAAAGTGATTTCAAAGATAAATACAGTGATATGTGGAATGAGATTCAAAAATCAGAAGACTTTTCATGAAATTACCAAAGACTGGAACATGAAACAAAGTAAATTTCCACATTCATTTAAGCTTAGTTTCATGAGATAAATTGTTTCAACCATAGAAATGGGTTTCAAAAATTGTCAAAGATATTCATTTGAGCTCATTAGTTTCAAAAACACAAAATAAGTGATAAAGAAATGCAGATTTTTTTTAAAAAAAATACACAATTTTTTTGGAAAATAGAAAGAAAAAATTGAAAATCCTAAACAAAAAAGGTTCTATCCCCCACACTTAAATGATGTAGTATACTCAATGTATTCAAATTTATTTAAAATTTAATAATATTTTAAAATTAATCATAGTAATCATGAAATTATAAAGGTTAGGTATGACCTGGGGGATTTTATTGATGAACAAGTAGGATGAGTCCGATATCTTCCATTGGATCTGATGGAATGGTCCCATGGAATTATTCATCCTATGTCCATTAATAGTGAATATATACTACTCTTTATCCTTCAAAATGTTCACATCAATGAAATGATATATATGAGTAACTATAAATGAATCTTCCCATTTATAATGAAGTTTACTTGGAAATAGATTTAGTCTTAAGATGAATAAGATAAATTTTTATCTAGGATAGAAGTATTTTGGTTGGATCATCATGTCATGATTTAATCTTGTTCTCTATTTTTAAATCCTAGAATTTTTAAATACTTCCCTTGTAATTTCCTCTAGGTCCTACAACTGAAAAATTATCTCTTTCCTGGTGCTTTCAAGATCCAAATTCATCTTCCTCAAAGCCCAGTATGCCTTATGTTCCAATTATACAAATAGGTGAAATATTTTCCCATAAATAAACCTATATTTGATCATTCTAGTTAGAGTTTTTTAATATTTCCGATAATCTCATAATGTGTCTTCCAGCCTTTGGCTCCAATCCTTCATATTTGGATTAAAAGACTTTTCCAAAATTCCTTTGATTTCCCTATTGGACACTTCAACTTGACCATTATTATGTGAAGGATAGTGAGTTGATTTTTATGATGAACTCCATACTTTTTCAAAAAAACCTCCATTATCCTATTTAAAAAGAGATCCCCCAATCACTGATAATGGATATGGGCACTCTAAACCTATAAAATATGTTATCCCTAACAAAATCAAAAAAAAAATTTGCATCATCAGTCCCAAGGAATTTTCTTCTACCCATTTTGAAAAATAATTATCTACAAGAAAGATATAAGAATTTACAAATAAAATTGGGAAAGGACCCATAAAATATATCCCCCGAACTTCAGATATTTCAAAAAAGTAAGCATATTTCAGGGCATTTCTTGTCTCTTTGAAATATTACCATAAAATTGACATTTTTTCACGCCTTTTTCAAAATTCATGAGCATATTTAAAAAGGGTGGACCAATATATTATAGATTATAAAACCTTACTTATTGTCCTTTGAGGTCAAAAGTAGCCTCTACAAGCTAAAGTGGGAAAAAAATTAAAGATATAACAAATATTACTCTCTAGAAAATATCTTAGTATCCGCTGGCCATTACAAATATTCCAATGAAATGGATCATCCCAAATGTAATATCTAGATTCAGATTTAAGTTTTTTAATTTTTTGGGAATTAAAATGACATGGGACATAATATGTTACCAAATAATTGACCATGTCAGAATACTAATGCAATTATCCATCAATCGGGTATAAGTACTCTCTTGGAAGGTTATCGTTCAGTGGTTCATTGTCTAGAATTTCAACTTTAATGGTTTTGGGATGTCTTCTTAAATTATCATCCACTTCGTTCTCATATCAATTATTTTACTTGATTTTTATGTAGAACTTCTATAGCAGTAGCATACATCTCACAATCCTTATCTTAGCTTCATCCTTATTCATTAGGTACCTAAGAGCTGCATGATAAAAAAACCCAAGGTCTTTAGTTACAAGAATATATGATCTAAATATCTATAAAGAAAATATAACTACTAAAAATAGTTTTTTTGGTTATGTAATTGAATTGAGCCAAATATAAGGTTCTAGAGGCATAGGAAATGACTTATGTATTTCCCTCAATTCTCTAAGAAAAGACTGCACCAACTACTTGGTTAGAAGCATTACAAAGTAGCTCGAATTGTTCTTCAATGTTTGGTGACCACATCACTAGTGGTGTAATCAATCTCTTCTTAATATCATCAAAGGATTCCATACACGTACCATTTAAATAAAAATAATCATTTTTAAAATGTAATCTATAGATAGGGAGATCAATCTTACTAAAATATTTGATAAACCACCTATAGAAACCTACATGTCCTAAAAATGATCTAATATGTTTATCACAAGTTGGGTAAGGTGATTAATTTATAACTTCCACATTTTATTTATCCATTAAAATTCATATTTTTTTAAATGAAATTCACAAGGACAAATCCTATCTGAAACATGAAATTAAACTTTTCAAAATTAAAAAAAAATATTCTTTTCAATGGATGTTTTTAAAACATTTTCCAAATTTTTCAAAAAAATGGTCAAAATAATTTCCAAAAATATGAAATCATCCAAGAAAACATTCAAGAAATATTAAATGTAATCAGAACAAATACTTAACAAGAACCTTTGAAATGTAACTGGAGCATTACATAAACCAAATGGAATCATTTGGATTGAAAAAGTTTTGAAATGACATGTAAAGGTAGTATTTTCTTAATCCTAATGGGAAATAGGTACCTTAAAATAACCTGAAAATCCATCAAAAAAGAAATAATGAGTTCTCCACATGAATATCTATAACATATGGTCAATGAAGGGGGTGGAAAATGATCTTTCTTAGTGACCTAATTCAACTTCCTAAAATATTTGCACACTCTCCAGATATTCTAAATTCTTAGAGGGATTAATTTATTCTTTTCACTCCTCATAGTGGTTAGGCCAGATTTTTTAGAACTACATAAATTACGATAACCCATTGTGAATCTGAAATGATATAGATAATTCCAACATCCAATACCTTTTTGATCTCCTTCTTCACAACATCCATCAATGTGGGATTCGTCCTCCTTTGGGGTTATCTAATAGGTTTGAAATCTCCCTCAAGAATAATTCTATGTGAACATATTTTTGGGTTTATTCCTAGTATATCACCTAATATAAAACCAATTTCATGTACATTCTATCTTAAAAGATCAATAAATTATTTTTATATTTTTCAGACAAATTACTATCAATTATCATTGGAAAATTATCTCCCTCCATAAGGTACACATATTTCCAATCAGTGGGGATTGGTTTTAATTATATATCAGGGGGATTATCAAGGGATTAAATTAAAATGAGGTTCCCCACATCCGAATTTTTGACCTTCTACACACAAGAAATCATATAATATTCTTCATCACTTAACAAAGCATCAATGAAATCACACTTTACCACTTTTTCCCACATTAAATCAGAATCTCCATCATTTCAGTCATTCACATGTTCAATGATATTTTCAATGGAAAAATTCTCTCTTAAGGCTAAGAATTCATGGAAAATACCTGATTATTCAAATGGTCTAGTACCAACTTCATGGGATAGTTCAAAGAATGAGTGATCATCTGATGGCTGCCTCATGGATTCAAAAATATTAAAGTGGATAGTGGTGTCTCCAAACTCCATGGTGAGTGTCCCTTCATGGAAATTGATGATGGTTTTTACCATATTTAAGAAAGGTATCCCCAAAATTATGGGTGACTATGATGTGTTCATATATTCTTCTATATTCATCACATTGAAGTTGACTGGGAATAAGAGATCTTTGAATTTCACCAGGACATCCTCCAGAACTCCTATTGGGAAAGTTATGGATCTATTTACAAGATGAAACACCACTATTGTGGGATTCAGGTCTCCAATATGAAATGAATTGTATACTAAGTGATTCAATACATTTATTAAATCACATATATCACACAAAGTATTAAACAAACTAAATTAACTAATAGTGCATGGAATGGAAAATGTCCCTGGATCTTGGAATTTGGTTGGAAACTATGGTGTGATAAGGTCTAAGACACTTCTTCCCAAGTTGATAATCTCATTCCCTATAAGTATAATATTCATGGTGAGAGGATACTTAAAAAATTTATCATGATTTATAATTTTTTGAGTGATTCAAGTAGGGGGTATTAATTTCCACTTCTTGGAAGGTGTCCAGAATTTCTTTTTGAAGTGCTTATTCTTGTAAGCTATTTGATTCAATGAGAATTGATGAAAATGGTGGGGGTAAGTATTTTTTATCCATTTTATTCCTTTGTAATGGTGTTTCTTATATCTTACCCCATAAAATATCCTTCCCTTACTCCTATTTCATTTCTTATTCTTGGTGCATTTTTATAGAATTTTCAGAATATAAAAATTCATTATCCCTCAACTCAGGTGATATTTTTTCAATTTAATGGGTTTTTTTGTGGTGACAGTTATTTTTTAATTCATTTTTTATCATTTTTTTATTCTCTTTTGGGTTTGGGATTGTTTGGGAATGGTAGGTTTTTTGATATGATTTCAAAAAGACTTCCCACAACGTTTTCCAACTTATCAAACTTATCCTCTAGTCCCCCAACCATATATTTTAGTTGTTTCACATGAGTTTGTGTGTTTTTGGATAGTTTCTCATAGGTTATTTGGAAAGTTGGTGTTTGGTGGTATGAAGGCTGGTTATAATATTTATTTTGTTTAAATATTGATGGGTTTTGGAAATGTTGCTAGAATGAGGGTTGTTTTGGAACTGGTTTTGGTATGGGGGTCTAGCTTGATTCTGATGATTTCCAAATCCATATTAGACATGGTAAGACTATCTCCATCATTGATTTTTTTGGAACTGTCCCAGCTAATAGGATTTTTCAGAAGTTTCCATTCCTTGTATTTCATCATATTGGTTAGTGAAATGATCAGGTGATGAGTATAAACCACATACCATAGTCAGTGCTTGTTGGTCAGCAAATTATTTCAAGGCCATCTATCTCACAAAACTAGTTATCTATTAAATCCTAGTTTATAGTAAGGGTTATGGATAATAAGTTATTACATCATGAATACCTCTTGTGTCAATACCTCTTGTACCAAACTGTTGTGAGTTTTGGGAAATCTTCTCGATCAAGCCTTTGGCTTCTTCTGGTGACTTGTCAATCAATGCACCCTAGATGATGCATCCATAAGGTTTATTTAATTTTCCAGTAATCCTTGGTAAAATAAGAAAAGAAATTGATGCTCCTAGATTTCCTAATGTGGGAAGCTGGAGCATATCTTTTTAAATCATTCATAGTACTCGTAAAGGTTTTCTCTAGATGACTATCTGATGGCATAGATTTAATTTATGATGGTTGTGCTTCTACAGGTGGGGAAGAATATTTTCATGAATTATCTCACTAATTTATTAGAATCATGATCATATCATGTTTTTAGACCATACAACCATTCTTTGGAAGCTACTTCTAATGAAAATGGGAATGCCTTCCACTTTACTTGATCCTCAACTACTCCTCGAGGTATGAAAGTATAGCAGAGATATGTGAACTCTATAATATGTTTGTTTGGGTATTCACCTTCCAAGACATGAAATTTTAGAAGAATTGGTATCATGTTAGGTTTCATATAAAAATCATTCTGTAACTATGTCATGAAAAGATGATTTTTTTTATTAAGTAATTATGATTCATAGAGGTCTTTAAGGGTTTGGTTCTGATTTCCAGCCATGATGACAGGCACATAGTGAACCCTTAAAGTTTTACTCAAGTCAGTAAGAGAAATTTACTCAATTTCATATTGAAAATTAAGTTTTCTATGTCTATTAAACATGGTTATTTCAATTACAGGATATATGGTAAAATTGTTAGTGTTTGAGGTTCTAGTCATGAAATTTTAAAGAGAAAATAAAGAAGGAAAAAAATATTATTAGCACCATATCCCCTAAAATAGCGCCAAGTTTTGATGTGTACCGATCATGGGGTGTGGGAAAAAATATTTTATCAGTTAAAATGTAGTAAAGTGGTCAACCTAGGTTTTCTATAAAGAGGATTTCACAAAACTTATGTTTGTCACTTGAAATTATAGAAATAAGTGAAGGTTGTTTTTAAAATTGTTTGATTTTAAAAAGAAATAAAGCAATTAAAATGAAGTTTGAACACATATTGCTGAGGAGAGTGATGTTGTTAGGGTATTATCACATTTTTTCAATTTCATCATGGTCATAAAAATCGTTCCCCCTCTCTTTCAATTAAATGATAAATGAAAGACTCTTCAATCAAGTTTTCAGTCACACTTAGTTGAAGTAATAAAAACCACTCTTGGGTGAATAAAAATTTGTAAATCATTCCCAAAAAACTAAGGCAAGTCCTAGTCATTAATTTTTTCCACTTATAAATCTAGAAATGATTATTTAATTCCACACATGTTCCAATGATCTCTAGACACACACCACCTAACACAATCTACTTGATCGAGACAAAATGCACTAGGCGGAGGGAGCATAAAATATTCAACAAAATCTATTAATAATGAAATACACCAAACCCTAAATACAATCACATTAATATAATTGTCACAAATGAAAATAGAAATATTGCAATAAAAATTATATTTTTAAATTAAAACACGAGACTCTGATATTACAAAAGCAAAACTCTCCCTTCCAAAGTCGCTCAAAAGTTTTACCCCTCCATGTGAAGGGTAAGAGAGTTGAAGGGATGAGAATATAGAATTATGAAACTAATATAATAAAAACTAAAAAATACACAGCACTTTAAGATTCCAATACTCCAATAGAGCCCCTTCTTCTCCTTCTTCAACCCCCTTGAATAAAAGTGGACACACATATTTATGTGGTTTAGGTGTTGAAACATTTCCCTTCAGTTTTTTTCCTCTAAAATTTTGAGATTATTTTGTGTAGTAAATTTTTGAATATCGATGATTTTTATTCATAAAAAAGTTTCCTATTATCTTATTAATTATCCCTCAAAATATCAGATTTTTTGGATAAGTGTCGAAAATCTTATGCCTGGATTACTAAAGAAAACTTTTTCTAGACGAGGAGACTCCTCAACTCCCTCTACGTTGGAGTCTTAAATGGATAACTTATTGAATGAAATTCTCTATGAAAATTACTATGAACATGGGTCTCAGAGTTTTATTTATAATAAATTTATAATCACTGCATTTGGATATCTTTAGGCTACAATATGCCTCAATTACTGAGGTAGGGTCCATTCTATTGGCTTGAAATATTTTTCCGCTTTATTTATTATAATGGGCCAGTGTGTTTCGAATTAGATCTAGGTCCAGAATAAAAAGTTGAATCTCATGAAAAAAATAATCACTCCAATTGGAGAAAAATTTTAAATGTTATACTCAGAATACAAAATCTCCGTAAAACTATTAAATTTCCAAAATTAAGTAATTTTTACAATTAAGCCCAAAATTCACCAAAAATACTTAAATGATGAAAATCATCTAAAATTGATTAATTTATACGGATTAAATCATTTTTAAACAAATGAGAATTTATGAAAATATTATCTCTATTAGAGATCAAATGACAAAGAATGGAAAGAATAAATGGGAGGAAATGAGATCAAGTAGAGAGAAACCTCTATAAAAGGGAGGTAGAACTCACCTTGGATAACCATGGATTGATAATTATGATAAAGGGATAAATACCCACTTAAAGGGGATTAAAATCTTTTAAAAAACACTCTAGGTAACCCATGGGTTGATTGGAAGAAGTGGGAGAGAAATTTGGTTTGGGGGTATATGGGTATTTATAGGCCCACTGAAATACTGAGGACCACAGCACAACCCCTTGGACCATGCCACAACACTGTCTAACACAAGGAATTTTATTTCATATCATGAGGGACCACACTACAACTAACCTTGATAAAATATATTCTTGAGAATCTAGTTTAGATCCTATAAAAGTGGATAATGCGGATACGGCACAACCTTAGATACCACGTCATAGAACCCCCTTTACCAAGAAAGCTTCCACACCACAACCTACTAGACATGGTGAAAATAAACCTAAAAAGGTAGTTGCCTTGAAATAAACTATTACATCCCATGGTCCTTAGCATGGATCCACTAAGCCATAGCCACTATCACTATGGTACAACAGAAACCTCTACATCATAGCGATGCCATTTTTGGCAGTTGCTCCCCCAAAACACCTCAAACACCCTCCAAACCACCAGGAACCTCCTATGGGTGCCTCTAACACCCAAAAATCAAAAATTAATGGAATTTAATGATTTTATACCATTAATTATATACCTATCAAACCATTATCATCCTCGATAATTTAAAACTCAACTTTGAGATAAAATAAAACAAAACGGGGTCGTCCAGATAGGCACACCGTGAGATATCTCTCAAGGATCCTGCCATCATATGAGATTAGCCACCTCAATTAAAGGAAATGAGTATAAGACCATTAAATAGAAATAATCATCTCCTAAACACTATCCTGGGGGATATACCTATCAAAAAAGAGTAAGGCTACCAATAAAAATATATCAAGAGGAAACCATCTCATAAACTTGAAAAGGTCTACAACCACAACTAGAATTTCAAAAAAAGAAGAAGTGCTAAACAATGAATATCTTGAGGTACTGAGCATGTATCTATAACTTATGTTCCTAGGTACTCTCCTTCAAACCATTGTTCCACTAAAGGACACAAACCAAGGGAATTTCACATTCATGTAACACCTTCTCCAAGCAATCCTGGATCTCCACAGGTCTCTCCTCAAAGTTTGCATCATCATCAACATCGATCATTCCCCAATCAATGACATGAGATTCATCATGAAGATAATTATGAAACTTATACACATGGAAAACATCAAGTATCTAGATTATTTTAGGGGGAATATCAATTTGATATGCCACGATACCAACATGATCTAATACATTGAAAGACCCAAAAAATTGGGGAGAAAGATAACTCTCAATTCAAAACCTTTATTTCCCAAAATGATGAGTCACCTTTCGGAACACATGATATCCAACATATAACTAAAGAGGCCTCATCCTATGAACATCATAGTATTTTTGAAAATATTGTAGTTCTTTCATTCTTTCAAAAATTTCCTGGACTATCCCTATCATGTTATGCACTAGCTCTAACTTGAGAATTACTAACTCTTTTACCCCGATCCAACATAATGGATAACGAAAAGGTTGGTCATATAAGGATTAAAATGGAAACATGCCAATGGTAGAGTGGAAACTATTATTGTAATAAAAATCAACCACATGAAGGTGCATCATCCATGAAACTCCAAAATCCATGACAAAAGAACACAACATGTGTTCAATATTTTGGATGGAACGCTCTGCCTGACCATACATCTATAGAAAAAATGAAATTCGGAGGCATAACTGAGATCCAAAAACATATTGGAGACCTATATATACTATAAAGTTAAAATGAGGTTCATGATCCAATATAATCATCTTTGGGACTCCATGGAGTCTCACCACCACCTCTAGATACTGCCTCGAAGAAAACCTCCATTGAGCTTCACTCCCTAATCAATATAAAGTGGAATGATTTTGTTAAAAAATCCATTATCACTCATATAGCATCAAAACCTCTCTATTATAGAGGTAAATTGGTAATGAAGTCCATTGATATGTCCTACCACCTTCACCGAGGAATATCTAATAGCTGGAGAAAACCATCGAGAACAAGGTTCTCGGCCATTACCTTCTGGAAAACAAAACATTGAGAAATAAAATCTGCTACTACACAATTCAACCCAGACCACTAAAACATAACTCTCAAAGCTTGGTATATATGTTGGAACTAGAAAAATTTTTACATGAATGGATAAAATTCTTATTAATATAATCCAAAAGTGTATCTCATTTAGTAAGCTTCTATTTGACTAGTCATAGAGAGTGAATGGAGTTATATAACATAACTTGTGGATGTTTGAAGTCATGCTACCAAAAATGATTCACAGAGGTCCTATTTTTGAAGATCTGATCAGAGAGGTCCCATTCATGGAGGTATATTCTTGATAGTCCCGTTCATGGAGGTCTGGTTTTGGAGGTCCCACTCATGAAGATCCCAGTCTATGGAGCTCCTTCACAAGTGTGTGAAGGACTGATGGTAACCTCTATGAAACCTCAATGTGGAGTCGTGGAGTGCTTCATGACCATGTGAATGGTTGATGGTAACCTTCATGCCGCATCATTTAGACTCGCGGATCCCCATCACTCACAAAGCTCATAAAGCTTCACAAAATCCTCCAATAATCATGAAATCTATATCCTATAAATACCCTTGTCTTGACTTCACTAAAAGAAGAGAAGGGATGTTGAGTTGCGACATCATGCTATCAATTCGTGAAGCTACAGAGATTCACAAATTAACATAACTCATTAACAATGGGATTTGAAATAAATTGAGCTCCCCAAAGCCGCAACCTTCACGAGACCTTGAGCTATGCAAATCCCCAACCTTCACAAGACCCCGATCTATGTGAAACCCCAACCTTTGCAAGACCTTGAGATCCACAAAGCCCCATATTTGAAGAAGCTCCTACCTTCGCACCTGTTGGTCTATACCGTGGGGGCTGTGTCCCCACAACCCCACTTGGGATCAGTGGTAGGCTATGGTCTTGGGCCTCCATCCTGGTCTTTTTTCCATAGTCACTCACCCCCATGAAAAATAGAAAGTGTTGTCAAGAACTTTTTTGGGTCGAGGACATTTTGGGCTGTACCTTATATGGAACCAAAATCCAACCCATTTAATTCAATGATTTAAGATACTTAAAAACACTCTCTAAATGTAACACCCCATACTTCCACAGTACGTTTTCCTTTGAATAATGCAATAGCTTGCATTGTACGCAACTTCAAGATTCTAACACACCACAACCAATCAAACTAGCTGTTATGAATATTAATACCCACTTTTTGAAATTTTATAAATTTTATCATTCAAAATGGACTTCATATTTGGATTCAGAATATTGAAATTAGCTTAGGGTGAATTTTTGGTATTTTACTGAAAACATTCAATTTTTGATGAATAGTGAAAAACATTTCGTTATTGGTTAAAACCAACTTTTTATTTAAATAATTATTTATTTTATTTAAATTTATTTTAGTTCAAAATAGATACATAATACTTATATAAGTTTAATGTAATTCATTGGATTCATTTTATAATAATCTTAGATATATAAAAATTTTATTGAACTTTTTACCGTCTTTAACCCACCTCCTAGGAGCATTTGAAAATTTGCATAAAACATAATTTTACCACTTATGTGGGTTGAATTTAGAAAATACAAGAGTCACAGTTAATATCAGTAAGTAAAATGTGGTTCAATAAGATGAAAATATTTTTATTTGAATAGTAACTTTTGACTTTTATTTACCACGGTTAAAAGTAAATAGGGTAATTGAGGGTAAAAATGATATCATAATTACCCTAAAACATGTACTAATTCCATTGAATAAGTGTAATTCGACCAGAAACCACCTTAGGAATAAACTATGACCCCCTTTGGTCCACTTGGTTTAGATTAGCACATTTATTATTATTTTATTTAAAGAATAGTTAAAAGAGTTAAATTCAAAGATTAATAACTAAACCATTTTTAATATAGGGTTACACATAAGATAAATTTCACTATAAATATTAATTAGAAATATAAAAGGATTTACTACATAATGGTATTTTATTTATAATTTTTATACATTAAATAATTTATTTTATTTATGACACAATGATGAAGCAGTAGTTACCTTATTAATGAAAGATTAAAATAATTGATATTATAAATATCCAAATAAATGTAAATTGAGACTTCCGATAAATTAAATTAATTTTATAGCTTAATATAATATTTTAGAGTTGCTTAAATAAATTTTATTCTAAGTGATAAAGTTTTTATGGCTTTTGAAAAAAATCAAATACTAAATAGTATCAAAATTGACATAATTGAGTTTTTAAAACAAATACTATGTTATTAATTGATATAATATTCCTAAATATCTAAGGTTAGTCCAAAGGACTTATGTAAGGTTATTTATATTAATAATGAACCACATGGGGTTCTCTTGGCTTGTTATAGTAATTTTATTAACCATATAATATAAAAATACAAAGAGACATGGTAAATGTCAAACTATTTAACTAAGGGTTAAATCTAGAAGATAAGGTTAATATGATGATCTAAACCTATATAAAATGTATTGGTTGAGAGTTTTTTGACCCATACCAACATTATCCTCTAAATTATTCATTTTTTAGACATTAGAAACTGAAAACTATCTTATTATTAAATAATATTTCAAGCTTTTCCTAAAGTGACCCTCGCCTCTCTTATAAAAGGGAAATTCCCCTTCTCTTAATTTCACACCACCAAAACCATTTGTATCAGCCAAACCCAGAAAAAATATCCTCCCAAATCCCCTCACATCATCCTAGAGGCATTCATTTGGTCATAAAACCAACCTAAGGAGCCCTTTTGATCAAATCAATAAGAAGAACCCGAAGAAGAGGTAAATATTTCATCACCTCTTTCAAGTTCTTTTCTTCTTCCACTTCCTATTTCTTTGTTGTTTACATTATAATATAATAACTCTAGTATATTCTATATACTTCAATGTTATTATAAAAATGGTATAACCATATTCATTATTCTATCCATCATATGAATGACAGAGTCACCATACGTGCATACATACGGCTTACCATCTCCACGTTGTGGTGTAGTTTGTTATTAAAACACTTCATTATTTGGATAGGTATAATAATGAGTATAACTAATGTAAATAATAAATATAACATTTTAATTATTCTGTATATATGATATAACATCCAATTACATATTATTTCACCATCAATATAATGATATTTTTGCTCGTGCGTACATACAGATTATTGTCTCCACGAACACGAAGAGATTCATTCCCCTTCGTAATCATTCAAGAATAATATTTATTTTATGATTAAAAATAATGTTTATGAAATTAATATCATTCTGTATATGAATAAAATACGTACTATCCATAACAAACATGGCTTACGTAACCAAGCATATAAAGGAAAATTAATTGGTTAACACCCGAAACGATAATACTACTGAAATATTATTAACAAAGTAACATTAGAGGATCATATATGATATACTATTTATGTATATAGTTCTTGTATAATTTAATAACAATGTTTTAACTATTATATAGGAGTTTAACATACCATCGACTAAGGAAAATTTAAATGTTAAGGGTTAATTTCACAATCTCTTTATTATCCGAGGTTGTTTTTACATAAGTATCTACTGGGACCTCATTATCATCCACATCCATGTTTTTTTAAAATGTATTTAGAAAAAATTACTATTTAATAGACTATGGGTTAAAGTAATTTATACCATTATTTGACCTTATATGTTTTGAAAGTAATCTTTCCATAGTTTTCCGAACAAGTTCCTTTATGACCTTTTTGACAAAATTAAGGTAAGAAGGTTTTTTTAACTTATACGGCGGGTGCGGCTATATTCCACTATTATAACATCATCGAAGATTCCCTTACAAGCATATAATAATATTTTAAAAATAAATGTTTTCTTTTATAGTTATGTGACTCTTAAATGATTTCAAAATAGAAAGAGATATTTCTCTCAAATAGTTTTGATTTCATCTATGTCAACATCCTTTGATAAATTTTACACTTATTTTAAGTTGATTTATTATGATACAAATATTCCATATTTTAATTAAGGTTTTTTGATATGTTTGATTGTGGATGAGTTAATTTTATACCATTAATGGTTTATGGTTAAATTATTGACATTTTGAATGCTAGTTTTAATACGAATGTTTATGTTATGTTTCAACCTTTTTATATAAGGAATGTGTTGGACTTAGTATGTGACGGGTGGAGCCCGCTATAGCTCCTCAATGCATCGGTAGGTCTCATGAGATAATTAGATGTGGAATTGGCCGAGGCCTTTCCCAATTTGATATATGGTTTTGGTCGAGGCCTTGAAAAGATGTTTCAAAATGTCTGGCATTATACATTCCCTCATTATGAAAATAATAATGATGGTTCATGTGGTTATTCAACTAGTAGAATACCCATGTCTATGTTTTATAATGGCATTGTTTACTCAACTCATATTCCTTCCATAAAGTGTTCATGTTAATTATTTGTAAAGGCATCTATTTTTAATTATTCAACATGCCTAATGTTTATGTTATCTTCTGCTATATTGCTTACCCTTACTGAGCGTTTGAGCTCACCCCTTTCTTATGTTTCATTTTCCCAGGATATGAAGAAGTAAGTTATAAGTGACTTGCTGGCATAATCTTGGAGACTTGGATGTTTCTAATGGAACAAATTAGTGTTGTGTTTCTTTTCCAGTTGTAATGTTGAACTTATGTAAGTATCTTTTTTCCAGTAATACTGAACTGATCAGTCTTTCGGGACATTATTCCTTTTATCATGTCAATGTTATGTAATAAAGCACCAAATTTGGGTAACTAGGGTCAGTGCGTTACACTAAAATACTTTGAGTTGACCTACTTCTCTTGGTCCATTTCCCATGTCATGAGTTTCGATTCTCATCATAGATTCCCTAGGTACATTGATTCTAAAAACTCCTCAAGAAACTCGTGAAACCCTTGTTACCTAACTCACATACCAGGTCAAATTAGAAAGGGATTCTGTTGTATAAGTCCCACACCCCAGCCATTTCTAGGCATCTTCCTCCTAGTAGTCCCCACTACACTACATTAAACTGTAGAACACCCTATATGATAAATATAGTATTCCTCCTATGAAAAACATGATATTCCTTATGTATCAAGTGTAATATGCCTCACGTCATGATCATGAGATGACCCCCTTAGTCCTCACTACATGAATTTAAATTGTTTTATACTCTATGTAATTATAATAGGTTGCCTCCTGTGAAAATAATAGGATGCATTATGTGTCATGCATAAGATGCCTCATGTAATAATCATGATATGACCACCAAATAGATAACATGGGCCTCCTCCTCAAGTGTAAACCCCAATCATATCCCTCAGCCCATTAGTATGTTGGGATTCCCTTATGACCCTACATAAGGAAGAAAGGACAGACAACTCAATGCATAATCCTTACACACCTTGTCCTTCCATAAGACGTTAAACTGTAATATCACTCCATGTAATGGTCACAAGATTACCTCATGACCAAACATGAGGAAGAAAGGATGTGAAGATCAATTAATATTCCCAACACACTATCTCCTTTCACATGACATTAAAATATAATATCACCCCATGAAAAGACATGGGATTCCCTATTGACCTAACATGAGGAGGACATGATAGGATTATTCCACACGTAATCCCCCTACACACCATATCTACTCCTATCAATGCTCAGGAAGCTCCCATATATAAGCCCCATTCACATCATTTCTACTCCATGGAATCACATGGGCTACTTCAATGCATAATCCCCAACCACATCATCGCTTCTCCTAATAGTACACGGAAAGCTTCCATGCATAATCCTTGCACACCACATCCTTTCACATGACATTAAACTATAATCTTACTCCATTAAATGGACACAAGATTCCCTCATGACCTGACATGAGGAAGATAGAATAGGATTCTTCTATGCATAAACGCCTCACACCACATCCTTCCACATGATGTTAAACTATAATCTTGCTCCATGCAATGGAAATGGGATTCCCTCATGACCTGACATGAGGAAGAAAATATGGGAAGATCTATTCATATGACCCATGCACAAATCCCTTTCACACAACATTAAATTGTAATCTTACCCCATATAGTGGATATGAGTTCCCATTTTGACCTAACATGAGGAGGACATGACGGGTAGCTTCCATATGTCATCCCTATATATAACATCGCTACTCCTAGAAATGTCCAGGTAGCTTCCACATGAAATCCTCATTTACATCATTGCTGCTACATTGCATCACCTAGGCTGCTTCCACTCATAGGCCCCAACCACATCATCGCTACCCCTAGAAACACATGGGAAGCTTCCATATATAATCCCTGTACACCACATCATTCCACGTGATATTAAATTGTAATCTTACTCCATGAAATGGATATGTTATGAACTCATGACCTGATAAGAGAAGTACATTACATGAAGCTTCCATGCATAAACCCCACACACCATATCCTTCCACATGACATTATACTTTAATATTACCCCATGAAATGGACATGTGATGCCCTCATGACCTGATATAGGGAAGATAGAATAGGAATCTTCCATGCATAAGCCCCACACACCACATCCTTACACATGAATTTTAACTATAATCTCACTCCATGCAACGGACATGGTATTACCTCATGACCTGACATGAGGAAGAGAAAACGGGTATCTTTCATGTATAATATCAGCACACCACTTCCTTCCACATGTTTTTAAACTGTAATCTTACTCCATGCAATGGACATGGGATTCCCTCATGAAGAAAGATGATGAAGAAATAATGGGAGGCTTCTATGCATAAGCCCCACACACCACATCCATATCGCATGACATTAAACTGTATGAATCAATCATGTCACATGACCTTAAACTACAGCATCAAACTACATGTGTTATGATCCTTGTCTCCTAAATAATTTATGTAGGTAGCCTCCCTAAGGTTAAATATCGACATTCAACCGTGGTGTGACATCTTACCTCTAAGGGACACACCTCCTGAATCTTCCTCCAAAGGGTATACTTAATCCATCACTTTGGATCCTCCTATAAAGGAAATTATGATCTGTCACTTTGGATCTACCTCTAAAGGGTATTCTAATCCATCACTATGGGTCTGCCTCCAACTAGAATTCTGATTCGTCACTCTGGGTCCACCTCCAAAGAGAATTTCAATCCAAACGCTGGTCTGATGTATTCCCTCCTTGGGACGCACCTCTCAAATCCACCTCTAAAGGGAATATATGATCTGTCACTCTCAATTTTCCTCTAAAGGGAATTCTGATCCATCACTCCAGGTCCACATCTAAAGGGAATTTTGATCTGTCACTTTGGGTCCACCTCTAAAGGTTGTTTTGATCTGAAATTAGGTGTGACATCTTCCCTCCTAAGGACAAATCTCCTGGATCTGCCTCCAAAGGGTGTATCCAATCTGTCACTCTAGATCTTCCTCTAAATGGTGTTCTAATCTATCACTCTAAATCCACCTCCAAAGGGAGTTCTAATCCAAAATCCAGTGTGACATCTTTCCTCCTAGGAACACACCTCCCAGATCCTCCTCTGAAGGGTGTTTTGATCAATCACCTCCAAGATCCACATCCAAAGGGCATTCTCATCCATCACCCCTTGAATTCTCCTCCAAAGGGAATTCTAATCCATAACCTTATATATATTTCTAAAAATGGAATTTTGATCCATTTATTGGTAAACTTAGGTATAACATCTTTCCTTCTAGAGAAGCACCTCCTTGACCCACCTCAATAGGGAATTCTGATCTCCAAACCTGTCCCCACAGGACATTAACCCTATACCCCTCTTCACAGGATGTATAACTTGTGACTCAACCTAGAATATATACCCCATTCAATACACATTGGATTCTTGAGGTAAAATTCTTTGTAAGACTAACACCCTTTGCATCAATTACCACATGATTGATAGGGGATTCCTTAGGATCCGTGACCAAGATGCCTTATATGAGATTCACTCAAAAAGTGGAAGATTTACAGGTTCCCCACACACCTAGTTCCCAGAGAGTCATATACATGCTTGATGTTACCATATCCTGTGATGAAAGTTTGTTGCCCTATTGAGATAGAAGTAGCATAATTAATAAGAAGCCACATTGAGATGTCACTGGGAATGAGTTTCAAGAACATGACTCAAATCTATGAGGGAGACCCAGACTAGGAGACGAACTCTAAGGAGTAATTCATGGAAGGAGAAACCAACATCCCATCAACCTATTTCGATCAAGAAGCCAACATCACTAACAATAGTGGTGAAGGTTGTATGCCTTTGGAAAGTGGGAATGTGGGGAAAGAAACTAGTGTCGCAATGACAATGTGCACCACAGCTGCTAAATTTTTAGAAACAACATCTTTTTCATGCTAGATTGTACCGTAAAGGGTAAGCTATGGAACTCTCAAAGAACCACCACATGCTTCACCAAAGTGATAAAATCCTCCCCTGGAACAACACCTGGTGATGTTTATCATCCACCTACTTCACCAAATATGAATACACCTTCATTTGAAAAAAAAACTATGCCTCAAACCTCTCCCATATCTAGATTCATTATTGATATTTCTTCCATCACTCTTCAGTAATCTCTAGATTCACGCACGACATCAATAAGTGACTTCTTGCTCAACGCATCAGCCACAACATTTCCCTTTCCTAGTGTATATAAAATATTGAAGTCATAATTTAGCGATAATTTCATCCATCTTAATTTTCATGAGTTCAAGTCACCATGGGAGAAGATATATATCAGTCTCTCATGATCTGTAAAATTCACAAAACACTCATTGATGGGGTAATTTCTCCAAAAATTCATAGAAAAAAAACTTCCACCAACTCAAGATCATGGGTGGAATAGTTACACTCATGGGGACATAACTGATTACACCCATAAGGCCCAACCAATATATATTTAAATAGAACTTTAACACCCCAATATTCCATGAAACGCTTCTCTTTGAATAATACAATAGCGTGTGTTGTACGCAACTTCGAGTTCTAACACACCACAACCAATCAAACTAGCCGTTATGAATAGTAATACCAACTTTTTAAAATTTTATAAAGTTTATCTTTCAAAATGGACTTCATTTTTGGATTCGGAATATCAAAATTATCTTAGGGTGAATTTTTTTATTTCTCTAAAATCTTTAAATTTTGGATGAATAGTGAAAAACACTAAGTTATAGTTTAAAACCGAGTTTTTATTTAAATAATTATTTATTTTATTTAAAGTTATTTTAGGTCAAAATAGATACATAATACCTATATAATTTCAATTTAATTCATTGGAGTCAGTTTATAATAATTTTAGATATATAAAAATTTTATTGAACTTTTTACCGTCTTTTACCCACCTCCTAGGAGCACTTTCAAATTTACATAAAACGTAATTTTACCGCTTCTGTGAGTTTAATTTAAAAAATACAAGAGACATGGTTTATATAATTAAGTAAAATGTGGTTCAATAAGATGAAAATAATTTTTGTTGAATAGTAACTTTTTTACTTTAATTTACCAAGATTAAATGTAAATTGGGTAATTAAGGGTAAAAATGAAATTATTATTACCCTATCACATGTCCTAATTATATTGGATAAGTATAATTAAACCAAAAACAACCTTAGTAATAAAATATGAACCTCTTTGGTCCACTTGGATTAGATTATGACATTTATTATTATTTTATTTAAAGAAGAGTTAAAAGAGTTAAATTCAAAGTTTAATAACTAAACCATTTTTAATTTAGGTTTAAACAGAATATAAATTCAAATATAAATATTAATTAGAAATATAAATATATTTCCTACATAATGGTATTTTATTTATAATTTTTAGACATTAAAAAATAAAATTTATTTATGAAATGATGATGATGCAGTAATTACCGTATTAACGAAATATTAAAATAATTGATATTATAAATATCCACATAAATATAATTTGAGACTTTTAATGAATTAAACTAATTTTACATGTTAATATGACATTTTAGGGTTGATTAAATGTATTTATTTCCATATAATAAAGTTTTTATAACTTTAAAAAAAATCAATTATTAAATAATGTCAAAATTGACATAAATATGTTTTTAAAACAAATACAATATTATTGGTTGATATAATAATCCTAAAAATATAAGTTTCATCCAAAAGATTTATATAATGATATTTTTATCATTAATGAACTATTTGGTGTTCTCTTGGAATTTTATAGTAATTGTTTTAACCATATAATATAAAAATACAAAGAGACATGGTAAATGTCAAACTCTTTAACTAAGAGTTAAATCTAAAAGATAAGGTTAATATAGTCACCCAAACCTGTCTAAAACCTATTGGTTGAGATTTTTTTGACCCATCCCCAACTTATCCTTTAAATAATTCATTTTGGAGGAATTAAAAACGAAAAATTATTTTATTATAAAATAATATTTCGAGCTTTTCCTAAGGTGCCCCTCACCCTTATTATAAAAGGAGACTTCCCCTTCTCTATAATTCACACCTTCAAAGAAATTTGGATCGTCCATCCCATGCCCAAATACCCCTCTCAAATTTACTCCCTTTATCCTAGAGTCCTTACTTTAGTCATAAATCCAACCTAAGGATCCCTTTTGATCAAATCAAAATGAAGAACACGAAGAAGAGGTAAATATCTCACCACCTCTTTCATGTTTTTTCTTCTTTCAGTTATTCTTTACTTGTTTTTTATATTCTAAAATAATAAAGACATTATCTTATATATAATGTTATTTTATTATAAATATGGTAACACAATATTCATTATTCTATCCACCCTTTGAATGACATGTCACCATACGTGTGTACGTACAACTTATCGTCTCCACGTCGTGGTGTAGTTGTTACTCAATATATTATTATTCAGATGGGTATAATAATGATGTATAAATGATTTAAATAATAAATATAACATGATAATGATTCTTTATATATGATATTCCATCCAATTATATATGATTTTAATATCAAAAGAATGATATTTTCACTCGTGTGTACGTATGGATTACCGTCTCCACCAACACGATGAGATTCATTCCCCATCGTGTCCATTCAAGACTAATATTCATTAGATGATTAAAAATAATGTTTATTGACTTAATATCATTTTGAATATGAGTAATATACATCCTATCCCTAACAAACATTACTTATGTAACCAATAATATAAAGGAAAACAAATCAGTTAACACCTGAAACGACGATAATACTAAAATATTATTAACAAAGCAATATTAAAAGATCATATATGATATCATATTAATGTATATGATTCTTGTATAATTTAATAAAAATTATTTCACCATTATATAGGAGTATAACCTACCCTCTACCATGGTAAAGTATAAGGTAAGGGTTAATTTTACAATCTCTTTATTATCCGAGGTTTTTTTTACGTAAGTATCTACTGGGACCTCTTTATCATCCACATCCCTTTTTCTTAAAAATTTATTTCAAAACATTTTTAATATTTAATAGAAAATTGTTTAAAGTCATTTATACCCTTATTTTAACTTATATGTTTTTGAAAGGAATCTTTTTATCATTTTTTAAACAAGGTACTTTTTGACCTTTTCGACAAATTTAAGGTAAGAATATTTTTTTAACTTATACAGTGGGTGCGGCTATTTTCCTTCTTTATAACATTGTAAAATATTCAATTATAGAATTATAAGAATATTTTCAAAATAATTTTTTTTATAATTATATGACTTTTAAATGATTTCAAAATAGAAAGAGATAATTCTCTAAATAAAAGTTTTGATTTCATCTATGTCAACATCCTTTGTTGGATTTTAAGCTTCTTTGAAGTTGATTTATTATGATACAAAACTTCCATATTGTATTGAATGTTTTGTGATATGTTTGACTATGGATGTGTTATTTTTACACCATTCATGGTTTATGGATAAAGTATTGACATTTCGTATGCTAGTTTTTATAAGAATGTTTTTGTTATGTTTAAACCTTTTCATATGAGGAATGCATTGGACTTAATAAGTGATGGGTGGAGCCCGCTATAGCTCCTCAATGCATTGGTAGGTCTCATGAGACAAACTATTTTCTTGGCATAAGGCCTTGATAAAATCTTATTTGTAGTCTTGGCACAAGGCCTTGACTATATGGTTATGAAGTCTGGCATTATGCATTCCATCATTATAAAAATGGATATTGATATTGCATATGATTATTCGACTAGTAGAATGTCCATGTGAGTATGTAAATTGAATTGTTTTGATTTATATTTTCTATATTATGATGAATTTTATGTTTAAAAGTCTTTTGTTTTAGTTTTATACATTGCCTTAAATGTTTATGCTTATTTATGAAATTTTCCGCTATATTGTTATCCTTAATGAGCATCTGAGCTCACCCCTTTCTATGATTTATTTTTCCCAGGATGAGAAGAATTATATTATTACTGACCTGTAGGGATAGTCTATGGGATATCATTTTTTTCTATGAAAACAATTTTGTTGTACTTTTCCATTTTATGATGTAATGTAAACCTTATGAATGTATCCAGTACTTATAAGGCTACTAAACTAATTAGTGTTTCGAGACTTGATCTTTTGTGATCATGAAAATGATATGTAATAATGCACCAACTCCAGGATTCTGGGGTTGGGGCATTATAGTTGGTATCATAGGAAGTTTATTACAAACCTTGGAAACTAGATTTAGATAAACTCTGATTATATCACATAGCCCTAATATAGACTTTGATGATTAGTATTGAAGAACTTCCTAAAATTTTGGTATTGTAGAGATTTGGTGAGTTTTCCAAGAAATACATCACGTTATGGATACAAGAAGGTAGAGTTGGATCTGACACAGATGTACCTAGGGGTAAAATCCGAAAACACCTCTTTGAGATAGACTCGAACGAGAACTAGTGCATGACAACGGGACTTGCTGCACTCTTGGTTATGACACTCCTAGGGGATATGCATATGATAATTCTCATTTTCTTTAAAAACCATTATGAAGGGTTTATGAGTATATACTTCCTTAAAGAAAACATTTTTATGATTATGGATTATATCCATAAATTGTTCAATTTAGGTTAAGTGTTTTAGAAGTTTGGATTTATGTATTGCGATTCATAAACTAATCTAGTGTATTCCATTGTTTATAAATGGCGCCTAGTGTAATTAATGGAAACTGTATCAATGCACGCACTCCATGAAGGGATTGTCCTCCTGGTTAAGATAATTATAGTGGATCTGGTGATACAAGTAGTGTTGATCAGCTTATCTCTATATTGGGACAACTCACTCAGGATATGAATAATAACCTTACCCGTATGGAGCACCCTGATCCGTAGAGTGGAGGATTAATGTTAGATAATTTCATGAGGCAACGACCAAAAAAATTAAATGGGGGTACAAATCCACTAGTAGCTGAGAAATGGATAAATTCCTTAGATAAAATATTCCACACCTTAGGGAGTAGTGAAAGGGAAAAAAATTCATGGCAGTTTACCACCTCACTGGAGATGCTGATCAATGGTGGTCATTGATTCAAAACACAAAAGAAGATGATGAATTGTAAAATATGGTATGGAGGGAGTTTAAATAAATTTTCTTAGAAAAATACTTTCCTCATGACCATCGAGCAGATATGGAAATACAATTCCTAAGTTTGAGGCAAAAGGAGAATGAGAATGTTGCAAAGTATGAAGCTAACTTTATAAAGTTAGCGAGGCATGCTGCAGATTATATACGTAACCCAAGAATTAATATTTATCATTTCATTGATAGGTTAAACCCATTTATTCATCGAGCATTAGTCTTACAATACTTCTCATCATACGAAGATATTATCTCATGTGCTATCAAGACATAAAAAGAATTCTTTAAGTATTACGACTTTAAAGAAAAGTAAGAGAAGAAGAGATCTACTAAACACTCTGGAAATAGAAATAAGGGGAATAAGAGGAAAGTTTAATATCCATTTTGTAGTAAATGTGGTAAGAAACACCCTGGTACTTGTCTGAAGGTAATGGGAGTCTGTTACAAGTGTGGTGAAAAAGGCTACCAAGCTCGTGATTGAAGGGGGAATAAATAGGTAGTTAATGTTTAATGATACAATTGTAGAGAAAGGTGACATTATGCAAATTAATTTCCTAAGAATCAGGGGAACTTACCTCATAAAAGGCCAAGGGATCAAGTCCAAGATTATGATATCAATACTGCTAAGGTTGAAGCTCTGATAGACATAGTGGCGGGTAATTTAATGGTTTCCTCAAGTTTACCCAATGCTTTATTTTATTCTAGATCATCGCATTGTTTCATATCTTCCCTGTTTGATAAGAAAATTAGATATTTCCAATTTTATTTAACAAGGGATTTGTCAGTCAAAACTCATAAGAGAAACATCATTGCAACAAAGTTTTCTGAATGAGTTCCCATTAAGGTATATAAACATTATTTATCTACTGATCTCATTGTCAAACCCATAATTGAATTTGATATAATCATCAGTATGGATTGGATTTTGGACCATGATTTGAAAATTTATTGTAAGAAGAATTAGGTTACAATTTTTGATGATGATAAGGAGTACTTTATCTTTAGAGCATAAACGCCACCACCTAATTCTTATCTAAATCCACCCCCAGTAGCTCAACTAAATTCAATTATTGGGGAGGAAGAGAATGAAATAACTTGGGGTGAGGAAAGGAATATTCAAATAGAGGATGCACCTATTGTACAAGAATATGTTGATGTTTTTCTAGAGGATTTACATGGACATCCTCCAGAATGAGAAATTGAGTTTTCCATTGAATTAATTCCCGGTTCAAGGCCCATATCAAAGACCCCTTATATAATGGCCATTGTGTAATTAGTGGAACTAAATAAACAACTAGAGGAATTGAGTAACAAGGGATTTATTCTCCCTAGTGTTTCCCCATGGGGAGACCTTGTTCTTTTTGTTAAGAAGAAATATGGATCTATGAGGTTGTGCATTGACTATAGGGAGATCAATGCTATAACAATAAAGAACAAGTATGCCCTACCTTGCATTGATGATTTATTTGACCAACTTAATGGAGCTCAATACTTTTCAATGATTGACCTTCGATCTGGATATCATCAGTTGTGTGCGAATAAGGAAGACATTCTGAAAACTGCATTTCGAACCAGGTACAGGAATTACAAGTTTACAGTAATGCCTTTTGGATTGACTAATGCACCCTCTGTCTTCATGGATCTAATGAATAGAGTTTTCAAGGAATATCTTGATGACTTTGTAGTGGAATTTATTGATGATATCTTAGTATACTACAAAATATACAAATATCATGAAAATCACTTGTGAATTATTCTAAAGACTCTTAGAAGACATGAATTATATGAGAAGTTTAGAAAGTTTGAATTCTGGATTCAGGAGATTTCTTTTCTTGGCCATATTATCTCTAAGGATAGAATCTCTGTTGATCCTTCTAAGACCAAGGAAATCCAAGAATGGCCATCACCAACTAGTATAACCGAGGTACACAATTTTATTGGTTTAGAAGGTTATTATCGATGTTTCACCCAGAATTTTTCCTGGTTGGCTAACCCATTAACAAAGCTCACATGAAAATGGGTTAAATTTGTTTGGAAAAAAGAGTGTGAAGAATGTTTTGAAGAATTGAAGAGAAGATTAGTCAATGCTTTTATCTTGAATCTACTATCGGGGAATAATGGGTTTGTTATTTATAATAATGCATCAAAGAAAGGACTTGGTTGTATCCTTATGCAGAATGATAGTGTTATTGACTATGCATCATGAAAGCTAAAAATTCATGATAAGAACTATCCTACTCATGATATTGAGTTAGCAGCTATAATCTTTTCTTTGAAGATATGGAGACTTTATCTCTATGGTGAAAAATGTGAGATATATATCTATCACAAGAGTTTGAAGTATATTTTCTCACAGAAAGAACTCAACATGAGGAAAAGGAGATGGCTTGAACTACTCAAGGATTATGATTTCACCATACACTACCACCTGGGGAAGGAAAATAAGGTAGCCGATTCTTTGAGAAGAAAGGATCATGGAGTTTTAAACAAGATGAGAGTTGAAAATTATCCTATATACAAGGATCTAGTAAAGTTGGACATGGGGATAACCATGTAAGGTGAAACATCAATACATTTTCAAATGGTTTACAAACCATATTTACTAGAAATTATAAAGAGTTCTCAGACCAATGATGAATAATTTCAGAAGAAGATTAAATCTGTGAATAATGGAAGATTGAGTGACTTTGTGTATGAAGATGGAATTTTGAAATTTGGGAAGAGACTTTGTGTTCCCGATATACCTGATCTAAAAAGGGAATTGTTGGATGATTCTCATAGTTCCAATTTAGATATACAACCTGGTAGTACTAAGATGTATAGAGATTTGAAGGAACATTTTTGGTGGGACAACATGAAGAGGGAGATTTCTGATTTTGTGTCAAGATGTATGGTTTGACAACAAGTGAAAGCTGGAAGGCAACAGCCTGGAGGAGTCATGAGACCTCTTCCCATACCTGAGTAGAAATGGGATAATATTACAATGGACTTTATCAAGGGACTACCAAAGACTCCTATAAGGAATGATGCAATATGGGTCATTATTGATCATCTTACCAAGTCAGCACATTTTCATTCTATAAGAGAATATTTACTAATTGAACGTCTAGAAATACTACATATTAATGAAGTCATGAGACTTCATGGAGTACCCCTATCGATTGTTTTTTATTGTGATCCATGTTTTACATCAAGATTCTAGAAAAGTCTTCAGAAGTCCCTGGATACTGAACTTTGTTTGAGCACTGCCTACCACCCCCAAATTGATGGACAATTAGAACGGACTATTCAAACCTTAGAAGACATGTTGATATCATGCTCACTTAACTTTCAAGGTATGTGGGATCAATATTTACTTCTGGTAGAATTTTCCTATAATAATAGCTTCCATTCAAGTATTCATATGTAACCATATGAAGTGTTATACGGAAAGAGATGTCGTACACCGATATGTTAGGATGATATTGGTGAAAGAAAACTCGTAGGCCCAGAACTTGTGGAAGAAATGATGGAAAAGGTGAAGGTAATCCAAAACCACATCAAAGCAGCTCAAAGTAGACAGAAGATCTATGCCGATAACCGAAGGAAGGATTTGGAATTTCAGGTAGGAGATCATGTTTTCTTGAAGGTATCTACATAGAAGGGTGTTATATGTTTCAGTAATAAGGGAAAATTAAGTCACAAGTACATCGGACCTTTAAAAATTCTAGAACGAATTGGGGTTGTATCTTACCATTTGCAAATGCCGCCAAGTCTCTCTAAAGTTCACAATGTGTTCCACGTATCACAGTTGAGAAAATACATGCCTGACCTAATGCATGTACTCACCTATGAAGAATTAGAACTAGAACTCGATCTATATTATTGGGAAGATCCAATCAAGGTTCTTGATACAAGAGAAAAAGTGTTGAATAACCAGATGACACCTCTGGTAAAAGTTCTATGGAGAAACCATAAGATGGAAGAGGAAACGTTGGAACCCAAGGAACTTATGATGAAGAACCACCCAAGTATTTTTATGCATTAAAATTATAGAAATTTAGAGGATGAATTTTTTTAAGGAGGGTATAATGTAACACCCCAATCTTCCACGGTACACTTCTCTTTGAATAATACAATAGCGTGTGTTTTGCGCAACTTCGAGTTCTAACACACCACAACCAATAAAACTAGCCGTTATGAATAGTAATACCCACTTTTTGAAATTTTATAAATTTTATCTTTCAAAATAGACTTCATTTTTTGATTTGTAATATTGAAATTAGCCTAGGGTGAATTTTTGGTATTTTTCTGAAAACTTTCAATTTTTGATTAATAGTGAAAAACACTGAGTTATAGTTTAAAACCGAATTTTTATTTAAATAATTATTTATTTTATTTAAATTTATTTTAGGTCAAAATATATACATAATACCTATATAAGTTCAATTTAATTCATTGGAGTCAGTTTATATTAATTTTAGATATATAAAAATTTTATTGAACATTTTACCGTCTTTTACCCACCTTCTAGGAGCATTTGCAAATTTTCATAAAACTTAATTTTACTACTTTTGTGAGTTGAATTTCAAAAATAAGAGAGACGAGGTTGATATCAGTAAGTAAAATGTGGTTCAATAATATGAAAATACTTTTTGGTTAATAGTAACTTTTTACTTTTATTTACCACTGTTAGATGTAAATAGGGTAATTAAGGGTAAAAATGATATTATTATCACCCTAACACATGTCCTAATTCTATTGGATAAGTATAATTAGACCAAAAAAGACCTTAGGAATAAAATATGAACCTCTTTGGTCCACTTTTATTATATTAGGACATTTATTATTATTTTATTTAAAGAAGAGTTAAAAGACTTAAATTCAATGTTTAATAACTAAACCATCATTAATATAGGTTTACACACAATATAAATTCGACTATAAATATTCATTAGAAATATAAAAATATTTCCTACATAATGGTATTTTATTTATAATTTTTAGACATTATATAATTAAATTTATTAATGACACAATGATGATGTAGTAATTACCGTATTAATGAAAGATTAAAATAATTGAAATTATAAATATCCAAATAAATATATTTTGAGACTTTTAATGAATTAGAATAATTTAATAGGTTAATATGACATGTTAGGGTTGATTAAATTTATTTAGTTATAAGTAATATAGTTTTTATGACTTTAACAAAAATCAATTATTAAATAATGTCAAAATTGACATAAATGGGTTTTTAAAACAAATACAATATTATTGGTTGATATAATAATTCAAATAATCTAAGTTTCTGCAAAAAGATTTATATAATGATATTTTTATCATTGATGAACCACTTGGGGTTATCTTTGTAGTTTATAGTAAGTTTATTAACCATATAATATAAATATACAAAGAGACATGGTAAATGTCAAACTATTTAACTAAGAGTTAAATCTAAAAGATAAGGTTAATATAGTGACCCAAACCTTTCTAAAAACTATTTGTTGAGATTTTTTCGACCCATACCCACCTTATCCTTTGAATAATTTATTTTTGAGCCATTAGAAACCGAAAATGATTTTATTATAAAATAATATTTCTATCTTTTCCTAAGGTGCCGCTCACCCCTCTTATAGAAGGGCACTTCCCCTTCTCTCTAATTCACACCATCAATGTCATTTGTCTTGGACAAACCCTGCAAAAATACCCTCTAAAATGTCCTACCTTTATCCTATATTCCTTTCTTTAGTCATAAATTCATCCTAAGGATCCCTTTTGATCAAATCAAAAGGAAGAACCCGAAGAAGAGGTAAATATCTCACCACCTCTTTCATGTTTTTTCTTCTTCCACTTATTCTTTCCTTGTTGTTTCTATTATAAAATAATAAATCCAGTATATTATATATAATTTTATGTTATTATAAATATGTCACAACCATATTCATTATTCTATCCACCCTTTGAATTACATGGCACCATACGTGCGTACGTATGACTTATTGTCTCCCCATCGTGGTGTAGTTGTTACTCAATAAATTATTATTCGGATGGGTATAATAATGATGTATAAATGATATAAATAATAAATATAACATGATAATTATTATTTATATATGATATACCATCCAATTATATATGATTTTAATATCAAAATAATGATATTGTTGCTCGTGCGTACGTACGGATTACCGTCTCCACAAACACGATGAGATTCTTTCCCCATCCTATCCATTCAAGACTAATTTTCATTAGATGATTAAAAATAATGTTTAAAGACTTAATATAATTATTAATATGAATAAGATACATCCTATACATAACAAACATTACTTATATAACAAAACATATAAAGGAAAATGAATCAGTTGACACCCGAAATGATGATAATACTAAAATATTATTAACAAAGAAATATTAAAAGATCATATATGATATCATATTAATGTATATGATTCTTGTATAATTTAATAAAAATTATTTCACCATTATATAGCTGGTTAACCTACCCTCGACCAAGAAAAATTACAAGTTAAGAGTTAATTTCACAGTCTCTTTATTATCCGAGGTTGTTTTTACGTAAGTATCTACTAGGACCTCTTTATCACCCACATCCATGTTTCTTAAAAATGTATTTCAAAACGTTTTTACTATTTAATAGACAATGGTTTAAATTAATTTTTACCCTTATTTTACCTTATATTTTTTTTATAGGAATCTTTTTGTTGTTTTCCAAACAAGGTACTTTTTGACCTTTTCCACAAATTTAAGGTAAGAATGTTTTTTTAACTTATACGGTGGGTGTGGCTATTTTACACTGTTATAACATCTTCAAAGATTACCTTACAAGCATATAAGAATATTTTCAAAATAAATGTTTTCTTTTATAATTATATTACTTTTAAATGATTGGAAAATAAAAATAGATATTTCTCTAAAAAAAGTTTTGATTTCATCTATGTCAACATCCTTTGATAGATTTTAAGATTCTTTGAAGTTGATTTATTATGATACAAAACTTCCATATTGTATTGAAAGTTTTGTGATATGTTTTACTGTTGATTTTTTGTTTTTACACCATTAATGGTTTATGGATAAAGTATTGACATTTCACATGCTAGTTTTTATAAGAATGTTTATGTTATGTTTAAACCTTTTCATATAAGGAATGCATTGGACTAAATAAGTGACAGGTGGAGCCCACTATATCTCCTCGATGCATCGGTAGGTCTCATGAGACAAACTAGTGTCTTAGAACATGGACTTTATGAAATCTTATTTGTAGTCTTGGAACAAGGCCTTGACTATGTGGTTATGAAGTCTGGAATTATACATTCTATCATTATGAAAGTGGCTATTGATATTGGATGTGATTATTCGACTGGTATAATATTCATGTGAGTAAGTAAATGGAATTATTTTTATTTATATTTTCCATATTATGATGAATTTTATGTTGAAAAGGATTTTGTTTTAGTTTTATACATTTCCTTAAATGATTAGGCTTATTTATGAAATTTTCCGCTATATTGTTATCCTTACTAAGAATCTGAGCTCACCTCTTTCTATGTTTTATTTTTCCTAGGATGTGAAGAAGTATATTATGACTAACCTAGAGGGATATTCTATGGGATCTCAGTGTTGTATATGGAAACAATGTTATAGTAGTTTTATGTTTTATGATGTAATGTAAACCTTATGAATGTATCTAGTACTTCCAAGTCTACTAAACTATTCGGTCTTTTGAGACTTGATATTTTGTGATCATGCCAATGATACATAATAATGCACCGACTCTGGGCTTCTAGGGTTGGGTTGTTATAAGAAAATAGCTCAAAGAAAGATGTGAAGCATCACAGAAGACCATAAACTAAAATCCCTCTATTGGAAAATACAGGACCAAAGCACTAACCAACTTCTCCTTCAGGTAATCAAATTTCACCTGACACTAGTCAGTCCACAAGAACATCAGATCCTTCCTGGTCAAAGATGTTAGTGGATTCACAACCTGATATAAATCATATATGAACCTCTAATAGTAGCATGAAATAATTAGGAAACTTTGCATCTCTTCTATAGTCCTAGGGGCTGACAATGAAATAAACACCTATATATAAAAAGTATAAACCCCTACTCCCTATTGTGATACCACATGCTTCAAGAAACAAACCTTAAGAGTCCAAAACTCACACTTTTACAACTTCCCAAATAATTTATGGAAATTAAGAACACCCAAAATGGAACATAGATACACTGCATGATCCTTTTTAGATGTGGAGTACACAATGATTCCATCAATGAAAACCACTAGGAACTTATTAAAAAACTCAATAAACATTGAGTTCATTAAACCCGTTAACATGGTTAGAGAGTTGATCACACCAAACAACATCACAATAAACTCTTAATTACCATGGTGAAAATATAAATTAGTCTTGGGAATATCCTCATGCTTCACCTACATTTGATTATATCCTGACCACAAATCAATCTTTGAGAACCAACTTTCTCCCTTCAACTGGTCGAATAATTTATCAATCCGTAAAAGGGGATAGTATTTCTTCACTATAACTTGGTTAAAATGACAATAATCAATACAAATACACAAACAATCATTAGCCTTTTTCATGAAAAAAATTGGTGCACCCTAAGGTGACACACTCAACTGAACAAAACCTTACTGTATCAAATCACCAAGATGTACTCTCAGCTCTCACAACTCAAAAAGGTGTCATGCTATATGAACAGATCGATATATAAGAAACACCTAGTTGTAGATCTATCCTAAAATTGATATCTCATTTATGGTTTAACACTAAAAATACATAGTAAATACATCAGTGTACTCTTTTACAACCCTGGGAAACACCATTGGATGAAACTCTGATGAACTTAGCATAGGCTCGGCCATAAAAAAAGATAAGGATGGGACACACCTATGTCATGATTCCTCAATTATTTGAAGCATCCATTAAAATTTTACAATTTTATTTTCAAATAGAATGTTTTCATTTATAAGGGAGTATCTTTTAAAAAATATATTTTAAAATGGAAAAGTAATTTTTCTCAAGAATTATTTCAATTGATCTTTAAAAATAATTTCCAATCTAAGATGAAATAATTTGATGTTACTTAAGCCTTACTGGGGATATGATTCAAGGATTCCATCCTTATTATTTCTATGGATGGTTTATATTTATAATGATAGAATATTGGTGGAAACCATTCTCTTTTCCATGGTTTATACTGTGATGAAATTTTTATGAAATCTATTTCATTTCAAGAGTTCTGTGATGATGATTGTTTTATGATCTTGTTGCACACGTATCTATTATTTTATTTATGTGATGGTAGGAACTATATCTAACTCCAATGCATTGGGTAAATATTAATATATCATGAGATAATAATGGGAAATAAGTTGATAAACTTGATCATACTATGATAAATAGGTGCATTATGATATAATATGGGAAACAGGTGTATCCTGATCCACTATGGGAAATAGGTGCATCTTGGTCCACTATCAGAAACTGGTGTGTCTTGATCCACTAAGAGAAATAAGCATGTCCTGATCTACTATGAAAAACGGGTGTGCCCTGATCTAGAATGGGGAATAGGTGATAAGTCCTAATATACTATGTCTTGGTAGTTTACCTTGAAATATGATATGGTTTTCTATATTTATGATGGTTTTTCACTTTTATGACATCATATTATGGTTCATTATTTATTTATGATTATTTATTACTCTTATAGACAATGTTTTCTAAAATAATAATGCTGTATTCCATGACTCATGTTTATGATCTATAAAAGGTTCGGTATGAACATTGTAAGTTATGTTAATGATCACATACTATTATTATTATCTCATGATTTCATATGAACATAGATTTATATCTCTTATGTTTACCCTTACGATGCATTTGAAATCACCCTTTGTTATGTTTCCTTCCCTAGTATATAAAGAAAGCTTTAGGTAGGGTATGCCTAAGAGTAGTACTATGTGACAAGATCTTTATGGGAGATGTTGAAAATATCTCACCAAATAAGAAGATTGTGTTTCTAGACTCGAAAGATATTAGACTATTATGGTCATTGGGAATGTGTTTATAAAATGTATTGAATATTCATCAAAAAAAGATGTGAGATTTAGGTATGAAAATATTGGGTCATTACAGGACCAATGTGGTGAATCTGTCATAGATGGGCAAGTAGTTATTTTCTTCTAAGGTAGATGAGCAGAGAGGTGTTTTCCCCTGAGGAGTGGGTTTTGATCATGCAGTCTGCATTCCTTGGAATGAGATGAAATTAAGGGTTATACTTGTTATATTCAAGTGATATCATATCAAGTTAATATTAATATTTGAATTCATATCCCCTTGGTCAGTGTCTTCCCACTTGATTGAGTTGAGTTGTTGTATAGTTCAACCCCTTGATTTTGTTCTAACCTCTAACCATGTCACCCTTTGTTTGTGGTGCCCTACTGTGTATCTTTTTATTCACCTTTGTACGAGCTTTGTTCCAACACATGTCAAGTTTTTTCAGACCCTATACAATATTTCATTGATTAACCATTTCATAATATCCTCATTTTTTGTTTTTAGTAAAAAAAAAAATTTAAAATCTCACATGTCATTTTAGATTACATGGATGCCATACTGGGCTGTATTAAACCTGTTTTTTAAATACTACACTACTGTACTTCATGATTATATGGATATAGTGCATCTCAATCACTTTCATATTATTAAGTGGCACCAGCCTGATAGAGTCATGCACCAATTTGGATGTGTTTAGCACATTCCATTTCCACCCAGACAGTCTCCATTGCTTCATTCCAGGAAGCTAATGGGGAGGCAGAATGTTGTCTATCGTTGAAGATGGGATGAGTATCTCAACCTATCTAGAAGATGATCATCATTTCATATTGAGGTTGTATGTATTATTTGATTCCATATTTCATAGAATCTTGAGTATGTACTATGGTATAGACTGAAGTTTATATTGTATCTTACTTTGCATAGTAGAGGGCTTCAGGATCTGATAAGTCAATAAATTTACATTTGTTTGTTTATTATAATATTTTATAATTCATTTTAACTATATTTACAGAATACTCAACTATAGAATATTATCTTCATGTCTTATCTATAGGAGGAGGAGGTTTCCATCCTAGCACAGATCCATGCTCTGGCACAGGAGATGATGTCTTCTTATTGTGTGATTCACAACAATATCTTCAATAATCAGCCCTAGGTAAATGACTTTACTACCCAGAGAGTGTAGGTTCCTACTCAGGAACCTCCTCCAGTAGTTGTTGACATTGATGATCCATGATGATGATGATGTTGACTGCTTTATGCTGCACATGAGGCCTCACCTTTTCGATAGGAAGAGATCCATCTTTTAGTGATCCACCCTCAGCTAATTGACAATGTGCATCAGGAGGCATGAGATCCATTTTTTCAGGATATCCACAATTTCCCCTGGGTATATCTTATCCAAGATTCTACAAGGAGTCAATTCTCATGCCTCCTCCTTTCATGCCAGATCCATCATTGGTCGTATGGTTCCCACAGGCGATGATTCTAGGTCCTTATACTCAAGTAGTGGGAGAAGGATCAAGTTTCCATGATAACATCCAGCTGACATCTCCTCCCACTGATACATGGGTAGATAATTCGATGGTTGAGTTTCTAGTGACTGAGGATCATCCCTCTCCAAGTTATCATACTCCACCCCAGCACAGTGGTCGGCAATCTCAATATAGGCACCTCATTCACACACCTAAATTTGGGATGGGACGTCTCTATAGAGAGTGACTATACTCATTCTTGTATATGATTTTTTTACTTAAAATATTTGAAAAAATAATGTATTCTATTCTCTATATGATTGTTTGTCTATTGAAATGATGAAATTATTTTTATTATCATCCATTTTTATATATTTATCCACTATTTCAATATTCATTTATATTTTAGTAATAGTTTATTTTTTATAAGGTTTCAAAGTCGATTACTTGAAACATATGAAAACTTATTAAATTTCAATTAGGTAAATTTGTAAGCTTATAAAATATAAACTATAAAATTAGAAATAAAATTTAAAACATGGAATGAACATCTAAAAAATGAAATAAAAATAATTTCATAAATATAATAAACGATTGAAAATGAAAGAATTTTAAAAAAAATATTATAAATAAAAATGTAATGGTTTAAGAAAACTATATATTATGCCACTAAAATTACTTTTCATTAACTATTTTTATGAAATGTTTTTTATTTTGAATTTTTTTTATATGTTTAATGTGCATGTCACATTTCATTTAGATTTCAATTCTATTTTATTATTTGTAGGCTTTCAAAGCCACCAACTTCAAACATTATTATGTTTCATGTAAGTGAATTTGAAACCATATAACTTATAAAATATAAATGCAATATAAATGATATTTTACAAAGTGACTCAATATATAAAACACAATATAAAATAAAAAAATAATAAATATAATAAGTAAAATTTAATTTATATGTCACAAAATTTAATTTTTAAAACATAACATTTTAACTTTCAAATATCAATGGACATAATTGTAAAAAAATAAAATAAACACAATATGTATATTAAAATATACAAACATATATATTTTTAAATATAAAAACATATATCTTTAAAATATATATATTTTTGTTAAAATGAATCATCATTGATGCCATGTTTCAACTTAATTTAAATGTGGTATCCATGATGCCGTTTTTCTATGTGAGCTTTAATTTTTTTGACCAAGAATTATTTTCAAAAGGGTAAGAAATTAACATCATCAGGCCTCCACTCATTTCATGTCAGTAATTTCATGCCACACAAGAGATGAAATGACCCAAGAATCTCTACTATCCTTTGCAATGGTATGGTGACCAAGACCGCTCCTATCTGACGACAATAACCTCGTCCACCCAATCTCTCTATTCTATGCTTCACTCTTGGTACTCCTCATTCCCCTCCCTTGAAATTTCATTCCATATTTCATGTTTTACTCACTCCTTCCTTCCATCCTGGTACACCTTCTCAATCCCCATTCATTTGTGGGTTCATTGAATTTAAATCGCCAACATGAACCACTCCATTTCTCCATTGTGCTTCCATACCAAGAAAAATTTATCGAAGTTACTTTCATAGAATTCTTGAATTTCTTGAAAACCATTACGAAAAGAAATTATAATACTTTATTCATGTTTAAATGCTTGATAGTTTACAATCCCATCAAATATGAACTGTTGTGTGGATGCACTTTATTGGTTGAGTGAATCATTATTTTCATTGATTCTCAATTTATAATCAAGTATTGGCATCTATTTCATATCCATAAGAATGTATTATTTTCAATAATACCATTTAATAAATATTTCATCTTCTCACTATCCAACCTAATCATTACATGACCACTATCAAAGCATTTTATAAAAGGATTGTTTATAAAAATCATCTTCAATATAGGCAATCTGGTTGAATCATTTCCCATTTGAACCAACCTTGAATGGAGAAAGAAACCTACCAAAATATGTAAATTTCTTTAACATCGAACTGAAATAAGGAGAAAGCACTACAATGTTTGATGGGACATAGCATTTGAAAGCACCAATCAACTTCAGAAAATCAACAATTCTTAAGACATCTAAAGGATCAGGAGGATAAAGTGCTAGCCTAAATGAATCATGAAACTCCCCAAATAATTTTGACCTCCTCAACTTCAAAAATTTACTATAAATATGTGTTTCCATGATCATTGAGTCTAGACACTTGTTGTTTGTGTTGCATGTAGATCTCGTAGTCCACTTGCTTCATTTCCCTTGTTTTTCTTCTTCTATTTCATTTCTACTTCCAGTTGTTGATCAACCAAGTATCACATGGTTTTCACAACCTAAGGAGACTATTGTAAAAGTGTCTCCCCTATTAGTTTGAACAACTAGATTACAACATTGCAATAATGTCAGGAAACTACCAGAAAAGATAAAACAATCTAGAAACTTCTCAAGCACTCTGTTGGTTCATCCAATATTAATAAACATTATTCCCCTTTTCTGGATTCATACACTACCTCTGTATCATTTCCTTCCCCTTGAAAACTAGTACCACAATTTTATGAGTCTTTAACACATGGTCTAGGCTCCTGTGACGACTCAATACTAGACATAGACTAAAGAGTTCTAATAGAGTCTAATAAAAATTATTTGAACATGAATAAGAGGTTTAAAATTCTATTTCTAGGATCTTCAGGAAAGAAATATGAAACCTATGTAAAAACTAAAATGAATAAATATTGTAAACTAGTGCACCTTACACCGAAGAAGCCACTGAATCATCTTTATCTTCGTATATGTTTGATAAATATTACTTAGTGGTAAACATAAGCATCCCATCTCCATCGGTATCCACAGGCTAATATGAATCACTCGACATTCAAGCAGGATACACCTTTTCTCCACTGTATGCTAGTACCTCTAAAGCAAATAAGGAAAGTGAAGGTAGCATCAGGACCAAATTGATATCGCATAGTAGTAGACTTTATAAATCCCTTGGGTAAGCTTCTTGACTATGTATGCATTAACTCATGAGTTTCAAATCAGGAGTTGATTCATTGACCAATAAATATATCATATACATAAATAAAACTCTCAAATGTTTCATCAAAATATGAAATGATTTCAATAATGATAGATTACATGGGTGAAACATAAAATGATAACTAGTTTTCATTTTGTTGCAAACGCATGTTGCATAATAATATACCATGTGCATGAAAATCATAATTTTCATTAAATATATATCTCTCATATATATATTTATATATATAATGTTTTAGAGAATATCTCCATTAATTTCATGCTTCCACTAAATCCTAAAAGACTTTATTTCATTTCACCTATATTGTATCATATATAATAACTTATGAAACCATATCCCAAAAATATTTTTGAAAAACTATAATTAACTTCACCTTGTATCACATCATATGAAATACCAGATAGATATCTATCCGAAAGACTTTTTTATTAACTATAAAACACTTTTAGAGGAGAACTTTAACTCAAACTCAATCCCCATTCAGTCAACCACAAAGTGTGGCCTCATGGACCTTTGTAGTGTTGACAAAAAATACGAATATACAGATCTATATATGTATGAAAATAATATCCTCTAGAAAAAACATTAATGTTACTCAAGATATAAAGGGACTTTTCACAATATCTATCAAACACATGTATCTTTATACCTATGTCCACCAGTCTATATTATATGAAAATGTGAATTCTCATTTTTTTACTTTTTCCAAGACATCGAGTGACCATGGGACACAGAGCATGTCAATCTCATGTATTTTATAAGGACCCGCACTTATTTCATACATAATCTTGAATTTATTCAAGAAAACACTTCATTTTACATTGAGGATCTTTTCAAGTTTAGAGCTTTAGAGAATTAAGACAAAATATTCACAACATTACACATTGTTACATAGTGGATACCATAAAATTAGTTTCCATTTTCCTCAGAATATAAAACATTAAAACATAAAACAAGACTCCTTGAAAATTCTTCAACATTTAACATGTCTTCCTTCCTTGTATTATTCATCCATTAACCTGTGAAAAATCATTTAAAACTTGGGATGAGCACAAAAGCTCAGTAAGGTATGAAAAAGAAGGAAAAAATCTCATTAGTCCATGAATACACAAGGCATATGGAAACATTTTCAAAATACATGATTTACACCCATAAAATCTTACTTAGCGTAACATGAGATTTACACAAGATCCATACAAACATAATTATAATCATAAAGGTATATTGGGGCATTACTTACATAATCTTGTAACCATCTTGGCTACCTTAAAATTTGTAACCCTCACGGCTACCTTACTTTGTGTAACCATCACAGTTACACTTGGAGTAACCATACGGCCGACCTCCAACTTACTCATACCCAATGCATTGGAGGGAAATATAGGTCCCACCCTTCATCATAAACAATGCCCAATAGCCAAAACATAATCATTCAACATAAATAATAGCATAAAAACATTGCCTTTGAATCTTATAAAACAGAATTTTAAAAGAGGATTTTAGAAGAAAAGTCCCTTATAAACATCATATACTTGAAGTGAGACTTAATTGAGTGGATGGAATATGTATATACTCTGTAAATACACATAATTAAACATAATATAAACAGAACCCATCACACAAACAATTTAAATAGCACATAAATTATAAAGTAGAAGGTTAACCCAAAGAATGGAAATCGGGTTAAGAATTCCCTTACCTTGGGCTTGTCTTACTTCAAAATTGTTTGAACCTCCTGTATAATGGTTAAAGGAGTGTTAATAGGATTTTAAAGAAACTTGTTCATGTTTATAACATCTTATATGGTCATTTCATAACCTCATTTCACCCCTTATTTGTTAGTATTTTGTTCCTTGCATTATTTTGGGTGAGGTCTTTTGTGATTTTCACGATCGGTTCATGATGAATCGTTCTTGTTGATTGGAAGTGAAACTCCAGAATTGGAATGGAGTATTATTTACATAATTCCAGTACCATAAATTATACCATTAATCACTTTGGTGCTTTATATGATGATTATTTATAAGTTAAAACATTAGTTATGTTCGTTTAGATAATTTAAGTGGTTCTTTGATAATTACAATTTCATTTAGTCTTATAAGTTTGAATCATGAGTACAAAAGAATTACAGAACCTTATATGATTCATAAAACATATATTATAACCTGGTTCAACCATATAAATGGTTTCATGACCAGACTTGAAATAATTAATGGAAATTGAAAATACATCGTCCACGATATCGGTAATTCGACACAAATGGACAATGTTTTTTTTGATTCTTTAAAATAAGTGAAAGAGGAGAGGAATAATGATTTGTAATTTTCCATAAACATGAAAACATCCAGAATATACATGATTCTGGAGATTTCATGCCTCTTGGATAAGAGGGGGTGAATAAAGAAGTGGAAGGAATCATGAAATAAAGAAAACATGAGAAATTTCTTACAAAAAAATTCGGCAGCCTAACAGCGCCTCTAAAAAATTTCATAAAAAAAAGAATGATGAGAGGAATGAAATATCTCATCATTAATACAAAATTTGGACAGTAAGGGAAATATTAAATGAAATATCCCAACAAAAGACATAGGGAAAGGAAGAGAATAACATAAAATGGAAGGAAAGAATGAAAATGAAAGAGGATGTTTACCTCTTGATCTCTTCTCCTTGAGATCCTTCTTAAGGGCTTTGATTTTGGTCTTTTGGTGAGACCAGCAGCTCTAGGACGTGGGGAAGGAGATTGGGGAGGGAATTTGGCAGAAATTAGACAATGCTCAAGGCTTGAGAGGTGTGGGAGGAAGAGGGGAGTGAGGGTGGTATTTATAGTGGAGGAGGGGAGGTATTTTAGATTATTTTAATTATTATTATAATATTTTTATCAAGACTATGAATAATCTCAAATCAAGTGGCCTTAATTAGTAAAAATATCATGTGATTTCGAAGCAAGTGGCCTTACATCACTTATGATGTCATAAATAGTGCATTTTTACTGATAAATTGATTATACGGTATTTTACCGTATTTCACTATTCACCGAAAATTCAAGAGTTTCAGAAAAATACCAAAAATTTACCACAACCATTTTTCGACGTGTAGAATTCAAAAATGAACTCCATTTTTCAAAAATAATTTTCTAAATATTATTAATTTAATTTTAAAAAAGGTCACAGTTAATTCGAAAAATAACAAAATTGAAGTGCAATTAGTTTTATGTGTCATTGGAAAATTAATTAAGATCCCATTATCCTATTGCCATGGGAAAATAAAATAATAATATTATTTACTATTCATGAGGTCATATTACTATTCATATTACTATTCATATTACTATTCATAAGGGCATGTTACTATTCACCAAAAAAAACAAGTTTGTTCCATCAGACTCGAAATAACATACTGAACACAATTGTAGATGATAGTTTCTTGAAATTCAAAACATAGAAGAAATAAAATTATGTTTAAAGGATACTTATAAATATATACCTTAAACAAAATTTCAAGCATTTTCAATTTATTTTTAGAAAACCTTGGGATGTTACATTATCCCCACCTTCTTGAAATTGCGTCCTCGCAATTTTATTTACTTATTAAACAACTGAGGGTATTTTTCCCTCATAGCATTTTCAGACTCCCATGTTGCTTCTTCAACCATGTGGTTTCTCCACAAAACCTTTACCTGGTGGATTACCTTATTCCGCAATACCTGTTCTCTTCGATCAAGAATCTGAACCGGTTTTTCTTCATAAGAAAGGTTCTCTGCTAGCTGAACTTCTTCCGGCCTCAAGACATGTGATGAATCTGGAACATACTTTCTCAACATCGAAACATGAAAAACATTGTGTACCTGAAACAAGCTCGGAGGCAAAGCTACGCGGTACGCAACTGTTCCAACTTTATCCAAGATTTCAAAAGGACCGATGAACCGTGGACTTAGTTTCCCTTTCTTACCGAAACGCATCACACTTTTCCAAGGAGATATTTTAAGGAAAACATGGTCACCTACCTTGAAAGAGAAGTCTTTCCTTCTATTATCTGCATAACTTTTCTGCCTGCTTTGAGCTATCCTCATGTGTTGCTGGATCATCCTCACTTTCTCAGCCACTTCCTCTACTAATTCTGGCCCCATCAACTTTCTTTCACCGACTTCATCCCAAAACGCAGGAGTCCGACACCGCTTTCCATACAAGGCCTCAAAAGGTGTCATCTGAATACTGGAATGGAAACTGTTATTATAAGAAAACTCAACTAATGAAAGATGTTGATCCCAACTTCCCTGATAGTCCATTGAACAAGCTCGAAGCATATCCTCCAAAGTTTGAATCGTTCGCTCTGACTGCCCATCTGATTGAGGATGAAAAGCTGTACTGAAATTCAACTCTGTGCCCAAAGACTTCTGAAGTCCCTTCCAAAATTTAGAAGTGAACCTGGGATCTCGGTCAGACACAATGGAAAGAGGAACTCCATGTAACCTGACAATCTCTTTGAGGTACAATCGAGAAAGCTGATCTAATGTCATTGTATCTCGAATAGAAAGAAAATGAGCAGACTTTGTTAGTCGATCAACAATAACCCATATCGCATTGTTACCTCGAGAAGTCTTTGGTAGTCCCACCACAAAATCCATGGATATATTCTCCCATTTCCATTCTGGCACCGGCAAAGGCTGAAGCATCCCCTTCGGTAACTGTCGCTCTGCTTTAACCTGCTGACATGTCAAACATTTCATTGTAAAATCAGCAATATCTCTTTTCATCCCATTCCACCAGTAATACTCTCGAAGGTCTCTGTACATCTTAGTACTTCCAGGATGAACAGAAAATGGAGAACTATGAGCTTCACACAACAATTCTTTCTTCAGATGGGAATCACAAGGCACACACAACCTTTTTCCAAACCTTAAAACACAATCTTTATCAAGATTAAATTCTGGAAACTTACCCATTTTAACCAATTCTACCTTTTTCTGTAGCTCACAGTCTTCCCTCTGCGCTTTCATAATTCTGTCTGACAACGAAGACTGCACTGAAACCTGAAACAAAACAGATATATTCCCTGCACCAATAACTTCCAAGCCAAAATTTATCAAATCATTAATCAAGGGATCACGTTCCAAACGTAGCATGGTTAATGATGCATGATTTTTCCGACTTAAGGCATCCGCTACTTTGTTTGCTTTTCCAGGATGGTAATTAATCGTGCAGTCATAATCCTTTATCAGTTCTAGCCATCTTCTCTGCCTCATGTTTAATTCCTTCTGAGTGAATATATACTTAAGACTTTTATGGTCAGTATATATTTGGCATTTGGTTCCGTAGAGATGATGCCTCCATATTTTCAAAGCAAAAACCACAGCTGCCAATTCCAAATCATGTGTGGGATAATTCAGCTCATGAGGATTAAGTTGTCTCGAGGCATAGGCAATTACCTGATCATTCTGCATCAAAACACAACCAAGTCCCTTCAAAGAAGCATCACTGTAGATGACAAAATCACCATTCCGGGAAGGTAAGGCCAAAACTGGAGCATTCACCAATCTCTTCTTTAGTTCCTGAAAACAAACATCACATTCCTCTGTCCAAACAAATTTAACCCCTTTCCGTGTTAACTTAGTTATTGGGCTAGATAACCGTGCAAAGTTCTTAACAAAGCGTCGGTAATAACTTGCTAAGCCCAGAAAACTACGAATCTCTGTAACATTTGTGGGTCTTGGCCATTCATCAACTACTTTTGTTTTGGCAGGATCAACTGTTATTCCATCCTTATTTACAATGTGCCCAAGAAAAGAAATCTGTTGCAACCAAAAATCACACTTGCTGAATTTTCCATATAGTTTCTTTTCTTTTAAAGTTTGTAAAACAACCCTTAGATGTTTTTCATGCTCCTCTTTATTTTTAGAAAAAACCAGAATGTCATCAATAAATACCACCACAAACTTATCCAAGAACTCATGAAATACTCTATTCATAAGATTCATGAATACAGCAGGTGCATTAGTTAACCCAAATGGCATAACAACAAATTCATAATGCCCATATCTAGTACGAAAGGCTGTTTTCGGGATGTCATCCTCCTTCACCTTCAGCTGATGGTATCCGGATCTCAAGTCAATCTTGGAAAAGTACTGAGCTCCCTGGAGCTGATCAAACAAGTCATCAATATGAGGCAAAGGATACTTGTTTTTAACAGTGATGTTATTCAAAGCTCTATAATCAATGCAAAGTCTCATGGAACCATCTTTCTTTTTAACAAACAAAACAGGGGCTCCCCATGGTGAAGTACTAGGACGAATGAAACCTTTGACAAGCAAATCCTGCAACTGATTTTTCAATTCAAGAAGTTCTATTGGAGCCATACGATATGGGGGTTTTGAAATTGGCTTAGCATCAGGAACTAAGTCAATTGTGAATTCAACTTCTCGTTTAGGTATGACACTGGGTAACTCCTCAGGAAAAACATCAAGGTATTCATTTACCACTGGCACATCATTGATTTGAATAGTTCCCTTGTTTTCAACAATATGAGCTAGATAACTTTCATTTCCATCTTTCAGTAGTTTCTCAGCTTCTTGATATGTTATCAATTGTATGGGTTCATTCTTGTATACAAACTGAAACTCTTTCTGAAAAACAACTTCTTTAGCTCTACAGTCAATCTTAGCATGATAACCAGAAAGCCAGTCCATCCCCAGAATAACTTCAAACTCGACTAAGGGTAAAACAACAAGGTTTGCAGGTAAAGTCTTTCCACATACCACAATAGAAATATTCTTATAATTCCTCTTTGCTATAACATTTCCCCCTGGTGTTTTAACAACAAGTTCGGGTATCATTTGTTGAGGTGATATTTCCAATTTACTAGAAAATTTCTCAGAGATGAAGGAATGTGTAGACCCCGTATCAAACAAAACTTTAGCAAAATCTGAGTGAACAAACAAAGTACCTGATACAACTTCATTGGATGGCCCAACATCTGCTGACGTAGTCGCAAAGGATCTCCCTACACCTTTCTGCTTGTAGTCTGGCTTCTTTGCATCATTTGGATCCCTCTTTGGACAGGCATTTGCATAGTGACCCATCTCACCACATTTAAAACACTTTACAGTTTGCTTATCAGGATTAGTCTTTGGATCATTTTCATTGCAATCTCGGGCCATATGTCCAAACTTACCACATTTAAAACACTTCCCAGTTTTGATAAGACATTCCCCAGGGTGCTTCTTGCCACACTTTTCACATACTGGAAACTGTATTTTCTTACCATCAGATTTCATTGGTTGATTCTTACCCATTGCTTTCCAATTTGACCTCTTCTTCTCTTTGTTTCCAAATTGCATGTGATCGTCAGCAAACTCCATCTCTACCCTCTCAGCACATCGGACAAGTTTCTCGTAACTTTTGAATTCACGGGAGGCCAACGCCCTTCGATACCTTGGCTTCAATCCTGAGTAAAAACGGTTGATTTTGCTATCGAGATCCAGAATAAGATTCGGAGCATACCTCGCCAGTCGGGTGAAGTTCGCCTCATACATAGCCACTGAATCTTCCTCCTTTTGTTTCAGTTCAAGGAATTGTTTCTCCATTCTAAGTCGCACCACCTTAGGAAAATATTTTTCAAGAAAAAGACTTTTAAATTCATCCCATACTAAGGCATCAAAATCCTCTCTACCCCTGATATTCCTTACCATTGACCACCACTGATCAGCTTCCCCTTCAAAACAATAAATGGCAAGACTTACCTTTTGATTGTCTGAACATCCCATAACATCAAATATCTTTTCAAGGGCCTTAATCCATCCTTCTGCTGCCACTGGGTCAGAAGATCCACTGAATGCAGGAGGATGTTGTCTCATAAAATGTTCCACCACTGTCATGTTCCGTTGGGGTACATCTATTTGTCCTCTTGCATGGATGCCACCACCATTTATTGCCTGTGTTAGCTGAGCCATTACTGTCACAAACTGCTCGGTTCCAATCCCTACCATTCCGGGCTGTTGATCAGGAAGGATGTCATTCTGTCGGTGCCTATCCTCTTCAGCATCCATGTTCCTTCTGCGGACAACCATTCTAAACAAACATTTCTTAGATGAAGCAACATGGTAATCTTTAAATGCTATAACAAATTAAACATAGGGTGAGAATTATTTATGGTTTTCTATTAGCATCACCTTAACCCCTAAAGTCATCTAAACCATCCTCTGATACCAACTATAAGGACCCGCACTTATTTCATACATAATCTTGAATTTATTCAAGAAAACACTTCATTTTACATTGAGGATCTTTTCAAGTTTAGAGCTTTAGAGAATTAAGACAAAATATTCACAACATTACACATTGTTACATAGTGGATACCATAAAATTAGTTTCCATTTTCCTCAGAATATAAAACATTAAAACATAAAACAAGACTCCTTGAAAATTCTTCAACATTTAACATGTCTTCCTTCCTTGTATTATTCATCCATTAACCTGTGAAAAATCATTTAAAACTTGGGATGAGCACAAAAGCTCAGTAAGGTATGAAAAAGAAGGAAAAAATCTCATTAGTCCATGAATACACAAGGCATATGGAAACATTTTCAAAATACATGATTTACACCCATAAAATCTTACTTAGCGTAACATGAGATTTACACAAGATCCATACAAACATAATTATAATCATAAAGGTATATTGGGGCATTACTTACATAATCTTGTAACCATCTTGGCTACCTTAAAATTTGTAACCCTCACGGCTACCTTACTTTGTGTAACCATCACAGTTACACTTGGAGTAACCATACGGCCGACCTCCAACTTACTCATACCCAATGCATTGGAGGGAAATATAGGTCCCACCCTTCATCATAAACAATGCCCAATAGCCAAAACATAATCATTCAACATAAATAATAGCATAAAAACATTGCCTTTGAATCTTATAAAACAGAATTTTAAAAGAGGATTTTAGAAGAAAAGTCCCTTATAAACATCATATACTTGAAGTGAGACTTAATTGAGTGGATGGAATATGTATATACTCTGTAAATACACATAATTAAACATAATATAAACAGAACCCATCACACAAACAATTTAAATAGCACATAAATTATAAAGTAGAAGGTTAACCCAAAGAATGGAAATCGGGCTAAGAATTCCCTTACCTTGGGCTTGTCTTACTTCAAAATTGTTTGAACCTCCTGTATAATGGTTAAAGGAGTGTTAATAGGATTTTAAAGAAACTTGTTCATGTTTATAACATCTTATATGGTCATTTCATAACCTCATTTCACCCCTTATTTGTTAGTATTTTGTTCCTTGCATTATTTTGGGTGAGGTCTTTTGTGATTTTCACGATCGGTTCATGATGAATCGTTCTTGTTGATTGGAAGTGAAACTCCAGAATTGGAATGGAGTATTATTTACATAATTCCAGTACCATAAATTATACCATTAATCACTTTGGTGCTTTATATGATGATGATTTATAAGTTAAAACATTAGTTATGTTCGTTTAGATAATTTAAGTGGTTCTTTGATAATTACAATTTCATTTAGTCTTATAAGTTTGAATCATGAGTACAAAAGAATTACAAAACCTTATATGATTCATAAAACATATATTATAACCTGGTTCAACCATATAAATGGTTTCATGACCAGACTTGAAATAATTAATGGAAATTGAAAATACATCGTCCACGATATCGGTAATTCGACACAAATGGACAATGTTTTTTTTGATTCTTTAAAATAAGTGAAAGAGGAGAGGAATAATGATTTGTAATTTTCCATAAACATGAAAACATCCAGAATATACATGATTCTGGAGATTTCATGCCTCTTGGATAAGAGGGGGTGAAGAAAGAAGTGGAAGGAATCATGAAATAAAGAAAACATGAGAAATTTCTTACAAAAAAATTCGGCAGCCTAACAGCGCCTCTAAAAAATTTCATAAAAAAAAGAATGATGAGAGGAATGAAATATCTCATCATTAATACAAAATTTGGACAGTAAGGGAAATATTAAATGAAATATCCCAACAAAAGACATAGGGAAAGGAAGAGAATAATATAAAATGGAAGGAAAGAATGAAAATGAAAGAGGATGTTTACCTCTTGATCTCTTCTCCTTGAGATCCTTCTTAAGGGCTTTGATTTTGGTCTTTTGGTGAGACCAGCAGCTCTAGGACGTGGGGAAGGAGATTGGGGAGGGAATTTGGCAGAAATTAGACAATGCTCAAGGCTTGAGAGGTGTGGGAGGAAGAGGGGAGTGAGGGTGGTATTTATAGTGGAGGAGGGGAGGTATTTTAGATTATTTTAATTATTATTATAATATTTTTATCAAGACTATGAATAATCTCAAATCAAGTGGCCTTAATTAGTGAAAATATCATGTGATTTCGAAGCAAGTGGCCTTACATCACTTATGATGTCATAAATAGTGCATTTTTACTGATAAATTGATTATACGGTATTTTACCGTATTTCACTATTCACCGAAAATTCAAGAGTTTCAGAAAAATACCAAAAATTTACCACAACCATTTTTCGACGTGTAGAATTCAAAAATGAACTCCATTTTTCAAAAATAATTTTCTAAATATTATTAATTTAATTTTAAAAAAGGTCACAGTTAATTCGAAAAATAACAAAATTGAAGTGCAATTAGTTTTATGTGTCATTGGAAAATTAATTAAGATCCCATTATCCTATTGCCATGGGAAAATAAAATAATATTATTATTTACTATTCATGAGGTCATATTACTATTCATATTACTATTCATATTACTATTCATAAGGGCATGTTACTATTCACCAAAAAAAACAAGTTTGTTCCATCAGACTCGAAATAACATACTGAACACAATTGTAGATGATAGTTTCTTGAAATTCAAAACATAGAAGAAATAAAATTATGTTTAAAGGATACTTATAAATATATACCTTAAACAAAATTTCAAGCATTTTCAATTTATTTTTAGAAAACCTTGGGATGTTACATATTTAACTTATCTATTCTTGATTCTTAGGATATATACTTAATTTATAGATGAATACATCATATTTCATTCATCATATTGGATAATCACATCACATGTCCCTTATTCGGATAGATATATATAATACCATGGTGTGGCTGCATGCTCCCACAATCTATCTGAATTGAGGGAACTGATGTCATAGTCATCATATGAGAGGACAAATCCCATCTTGGTTAAGATTCAACTGACGACATGATAAGCAACATACCAAACCACCCCCTTATTAGCTAATCCAATATAATGACTTGCGTAAGTAGGGAATCGAAGTATGAAAGTTCTCATGCTAGGTATCTCATAAACCTTAGGTAGTGGAGACCAAAATATGATCATTAAACTTATAGTATACCAAAGAAATATATATGACAACCCATGTGGTATACTTTAGCGAGTCATCCATCACACACAAAGATTATCCAATTATTTTTTTGTGCCTCATGAGCATATTTTGTATCTCTATACATGAATCTTACTCACTCTAACCTTAACATTTTACCATAACCTATAATACTCCTTGAAAAACGTTGGTTAGGAATAAGCTAAAAGTCATACTTTGAGAGGTCAATTATAAATACACTTCACAAAATGTATATATATATATATATATCCAATGTGAAATAATTATAAAATGTAGGTTTCCTTTTATATGATACATTTTAATATTTTTAAACTCTTTCATAATATTTGAAAAAATCAACATAATCATGAGTTTATCATATCATATATGATAAAATTTCAGATTAACCTTACGTTTTCTACACTTTCTGGATTTTGTTAACACATTATGTTGCATGTAATCCCTGTCACATCTCTATGTGGACATCTGATAAAACATTCCCACTAAACTCTTTAGAGGAAAACATATATCAAATTATCCAGTTTGAATAATGGTGGGGCATATGATTCATATTTCTAATTGTTCAACTTCTTGAACATATTAAAACTTATTAAATTTAAAACATCAAATGTTATGATGTCAACTTATGTTGTCTACTTACAATTCTTTTTATGTTTTTCATCATCATCATTGGATCCTTATTCCAATAATATTTTTTCTTGAAATAATGTAACTACTAACATTGTTTTTACCAATCCTTCTAAACTATATTAGGATATAGTGAAAACCATTTTGTTATGTTAATTAATAAACTCTTTACATTTTTATTAATTTCCATATCCAAAACTATTTTAGGATATCAAGTATAATTCACTTTTAATTTTGACTGGTACAATAATTTAAGAAATAATGTCTTTCATTTTTATGTTAACTAAATGTAAATATTTATATTTTTCTTTATCATCTCATATTATAAACTCTTTTAGGATATTGATAAAAAACACTTTGATCTTAGACTAGTATAATAGTGATATCCACCTTCAAAATTGGTAAGTAAATATAACACTTTATATTTTTATTTACCATCACATACCCTAAACATTTTAGGATATTGAGTGGAAAAAACTTTAACTAAATATAGGTGTTATTATTTATTTGTTAATTTTGAGCTTTTCTATGCCGAAACATACTCCCACTTTACTATTGTACACTATTATTTTTAGAATAACTTTTTAAGATACAAAAACCCTTTTGTTTTTTAGGAAATAAATTTTATTTCCTTTTAGTAGTAATATTTAACAAATAAACTATGGTTTCTATATCATACGTCGTATTTTATGTGTTGGAACATTTTCATTTTGAATAAAATAATTTATTAAAATATTCCAATGATGGGTGGTAGGAACACATTCCCACATATTTTAACAAATTTATGGATTTTCGAGGTATAGCAGAAGCACCTTTGGTGGGTGTAATATTAAAATTTCTTTTAATATAATATTTTATGAAACTAAAAAAGAGGATATTTTCCATTAATATTATAATTAATTATTTTATATTGGAAGAAATGATTACCTCATCTTAAGATCCTTTATTCATTGATGATGTTGATCTTCTGAAAACCCTTTTGGATTAACTTCATTGATCTATAAGGATTCAAGTGTAGGATCATTCTAGTGGTGATTCACATATTCTCCTTTGATCTCCATGCAATATCAATTGATTTTCTGGTGCTAGCATGGGGAATCAATTATCTTGAATTTTTCATCTTTATGGATCTATGATCCTTCAATATTGAAGGTTTTTTTCTCATTTTTTATAGGAATAGAGGAGGTATAATTGAGAGGGAGAGGTTTTTTGTGAGAAATGATTCTCAATTATCAATTTTGATAAAATTTACTCAAAAGATATAACTTCCTATTTATAGGATCAGGGTTTAGGTTAAAATAATTATTTAATTGTTTGTTGACCCTAAAAAAATTATAACCATGAATAAACCCCATTCCACATATTATTATTATTATTATTTTATTGCATGCTCCAACCTACACAACTTTAAATAATATTTATCAGCTTGTAAATAAATATTTATCAATGGATGTAGTCTTGGTCCATTAACCCTCCACAACATTTATTGAATTCCAAAATAAATATTTAATTTAAATATTAAATTCATCAATAAATATTTATGATCGATAAAAACATGAATAAAATTATTATTCATTCTAAAGAATAATATTTATTCTATTAATTAAATTTGAATATAATTTAATCAAGATCAATAGAAACACTTAGTGTGTGACCCTCTGGGATTATTTCTCATTGAAATTAGGAAGAATTTTCTAAATTAAATATTACTACCTATTAATGGATCAATTCCCACAAGAGAAATAAATTAATGTCGCAATGACAACAACCACATACAAATGCTCACTATGTAATATAATCCATTTGTCACAATATCTCTTCAAGCAGGTTGCACATATGTGTCACCAGCCTATGTACTCAATATGTATTTTCTTTACTCTCTGAAATAAACACATTGTTACACCATGACCATGGATGATTCTATTACAATAAAAAGTATGATATATTAGATTCCATTAAGATGGTATGGGAAAATATTTTCTTAACTTGTTCATTAATAACACATCACTCGTGACACAACCAAAATATCTAAATTCACCATGAACTATTATTTTCATGGTTTATGGAATACATCAAACTGCGCGGGGTGTAATATTCATTAATAATAATCTTAAAGTTTTAGTACCATCACATACACTCACAGATAGGAATATCTGATGACACCAAAATATGGATAATTCCTACTATAAGGTATATTCTCATAATCTCCCATATTATAGATTACCAAGTGTAGAATTTATGAGAATAAGACTCATCCAGTTATGAGCACTCACACCTGATAGTCTCGTTCTATGTGTCCCATAATAGAAAATTATCTATAAAACCAATATATTTTTATACATTAACATGAAATAAATTTTTTGTAATGATTCAAACATTATATAAACAGATTCCCAAAGACTATACTAGTCTAATGCCTTTGGAAACATGTAAACATAAACACTGATAAAAATATAGGTTTTTTAATAGGAATAAAGAAGATTAAAGAAATAATAAATATAATATATAACATATATAAACATATTTTTCATAATAATTTCCACCATGAGATGTGGTAAAGGAAAAATGAGCAATCATTGTTTAGTGAGGTGGTATTTCTCCGTACACGTAAACAGTATATTCCTTATCCATTAGATGGAGGTGTGTGTAAGTGTACGTTGAGAACTTATCATAAAAACATCATAGTATATTGAGGATACTGGTGATTTTATAAAATCATGTAATAAATATAATGGAGGGGTGGAGAAGGAAAATAACAGAATAATCTGGAGAGAAGGTGTTACTTCTTAATCGGGTAACTCCTTTTGGTTTATGCCAAAAGGCTTCCTTGGATTGCCTTATTCCAAAGGGAAGGCTTATAATATGAATTTATGATTTCTAGGAAGTGTATTGGGAATATACTGGTAAATCCTAATAGGGTTTAGAGGTTTCAAGAATAGGGAGAGGTGGTGTCCTTTTATAGGTAAGGAGGAGTGGCACTCTTGTAAATATTTGAAGAGAGAATTCCTCCCACGTTTTTCATGTTGCAAGTGGATCCAATAATGATCCAAAACCTATAAAAGGTATTATAGGGTAGAAATATGTCCATAAAATGGATTTTGGACATGTTTATTTGTCTTTTTTTGGCCTTAAAGTTACGGTTTAGTCCCTTATTAATCTTAATTTAACCTTAATTGATGTAATTAATTTTAATCACTTTCACTGATATTTTTGGTGAAAAAATAAGTTGAACTTATTAGAAATTATAAATTATTATGATTAAAAATAATTAATACATTTTTAAAAGTTTTAAACACATAAGTGGCAGAAATTAATTTAAAATTAATCCCACAGTTGGGTCGACAATGCGGGTTTTTAAAATAAAAAATGATCAAAATTTTTCTAAGTTTTTATATCCAATTTCAATGTGAAATTGGTTAAAATTACCAAAATTGGATTAATTGATAAAAATATAATCTAATTAAACATTCAAAACAAATTAAAATATAATTTAACCATGTAAATAAATTAGATGAAAATACAGTTTTGAATTAAAATCCTTTATTTTTTATTATTCATCCAAAAATGAAGTTTCTCATAAAAATTCCAAAAAATCACCCTAGATAATTTCAAGATTATAAATTCTAAAATTAATTTTATTATATAAAATTAATTTTTTTAAATTTTTCTAAAATTAATTTTATTATTTTTTCACAGAAGGACATTAAAATCAGTTCATTCGAGAAAACCATATTTTTAAACATAAAAGGAATTTACCTAAAATCATATATTTCATTATCAATATGTTTTATTTATATAAAAAATTATAAAAATATTTAAAAATCAGTTATTAATTTTCAAATTACTAAGATTAATGTCTAGGTTATAATTATCTCATTTAAATAATTCTAACAATAAAATGATGTTTCGTAGAAACATCGGTGTTGTGTGTAATGTACACCAAGTCTTTGTTCCGTGTAATGTATTTATATTCAATGTTCCATTTAACGTACAAAAATTTCACGTTCGGTGTTATGTAATCCAATTATTTGTTGTGTGAAAGAAAACTTTGACTTACCGCATTGTAAGAAATAAATAAAAATTTAATTTATTTGAAAAAAAGGTTCATAAAAACTCGATGTGTTACATTTTACTCCCCTTAAAATGAATTTCTCCATAAAAATTAATCACTCAGGTAAAAAAATGAGGATTATTATACTTTATCATATCCTCAAGTTCCCACGTAGATTCATCTAACTGGTTATTTATCCACAAAACTTTGACCAAGTGAGTAGTCTAGTTTCGTAGAACTTTCTTTGATCGGTCTAGAATTTCAACTAGTTATTCTTCATAAGATAGATCCTGCTCCAGTGGTATGACCTCTAATTTTAGTACATGTGAAGGGTTAGGTATGTACTTACTCATAATAGATACATGGAACACATCATGGACTTGAGATAGATTTAGAGGAAGTTCCAAATGATAGGCTACCATAATGATATGATCAATAATCTCAAAGGGACTGATATACCTAGGACTTAGTTTCCCTTTCTTCCTGAATCTCATAAATTTCTTCCAAGGTGAGATTCATAGAAACACATTTTTAACAACTTCAAATACTATATCATGCCAATGGTTATCAGTGTAACTTTTTTTCCGACTTTGAACTGCCTTGATATGCTACTGAATGGTTCTAACATTATTAACCATTTCTTAAGAAATATTAGATCCCAATATATTTCTTTATCCAACTTCATCCCAACATGTTAAATCTATAAATTTCTTCCCATAAAGGTCTTCATAAATTTCTATCTAAATTTTTTATTGAAAACTATTATTGTAAGAAAACTCTACTAGAGGAAGGTATTGATCCCAACTACCTATAAAATATAGAGAATAAGATCTCAACATATCCTCAATGGTTTGAATCGTTATTTTAGAAAGAAAATCAGTATGAGGATGATATATAGTGTAGAAACTCAATTCAATATCAAGTGCCTGCTAAATACTTCTCCCAAACTTTAAGGTAAACCTCAGACCCCGATCTGATACAATAGAGTTTGGTACTCCATGAAACCTTACCACCTCCTTAATGTATATCCTGGAAAGTGGATCTTGAGAGAAGTATTATCTAATAGCAATGAAGTGTGATGAATTAGTAAGGCGATCAACTACCACCCATATATCATTAAACCCTTTAGAGGTTTTTGGTAGTCCAACAACAAAATCCGTAGTGATGTTCTCTCATTTCTATTCTGGTATGGGTAATGGATGAAACATACCCTTTGATGTTTTTCTTTCAGCCTTAACTTCTTGGCATACCAAGAACTGAGATACAAACTAATCCATATCTCTCTTCATTCCATCCCACTAAGAGATTCTATCAAATTCCTATACATTTTTATACTTCCAGGATAAATAGATAATGAAGAACTATGAGCTTCCTCTAACAGCTCCTTCTTAAAATATGGTATGGAAGGAATGCATACATAGTTCCTAAACCTCATCATTCCATCCTGATCAAGGTTAAACTAAAGAACATTTCTGACTTTCTTTTATGTCTCTTCATCTTCCTTCTGGGCATCCTTAATCTTTACTATGATAGAGGGTTGAACATTCATTTGAGAAAGATAATATTTTTACCCTTCCTTCCGGATTTATAGATCCATACTTTGAAAATCTAGAAATATTGGATCTTCTGTGATCCTCATCATAGATAAGGTAGCATGATCCTTCTAACTCAAAGCATCAGCCACCTGGTTCACTTTTCCATGGTGGTAATGTATTGAGAATTCATAATCCTTTATCAACTCTAACCATCTTCTCTGGAGCATGTTCAAGTCCTTCTATGTGAATATATATTTAAAACTTTTATGATCAATATATATATCACACTTTTCTCCATAAAGATAATGCCTCCATATCATTAATTCAAAAATTACCACTACTGATTCCAAATCATGAGTTGGGTAATTTTTCTCATGAATCTTCAGTTTTTGCGAGGCATAAGAGATAACCATGTTATTCTTAATAAGAACACATCCTAATCCCTTCTTGGATGCATCTCTATATATTAAAAACCCTAATCCACTATAGGGTAATGTAAGCACAGGTGAACTGACTAACCTTCTCTTCAGTTCCTTGAAATTTTACTCACATTCATATGTTCATAGAAACATGAAACCCTTTTGAGTTAACTTGGTCATAGTATTAGCTAGTCATGAGAAATTCTCCACAAATAGTTGATAATATCCAGCTAAACCAAGAAAGCTATGGGTCTCATTCACCATGGTTGGTCTAGGACAACATTCAATAGCCCTTATCTTTGATTGATCTCCTATTATACCATCTCTTGAGATTATGTGACCCAAAAATGTAACCTTTTTCAACCAAAATTCACACTTTGTAAATTTTTCATATAGATTATCCTTCCATAGGGTCTTTAGTACAATTCTCAAGTGATCTTCATGCTCTTCCTTTCTCTTTGAATAGATAAGAATATCATCTACAAAGACTACCACAAACTGATCAAGGTAATCTCTAAAGACTCTATTCATTAAATCCATGAATATAATAGGGGAATTAGTAATACTGAAAGGCATCACTATATATTCATAGTTTCCTTACCTTGTATGAAATGTCATCTAGGTTATATCCTCTTTCTCAGACCTCAATTGACGATATCTAGAATGAAGTTCAATCTTGAAAAGGTATTGAGATCCTCACAATTGATCAAACAGGTCATCAATATGGGTGAGATTATACTTATTCTTGATCATGATCTTGTTCAACTCCCGATAATAAATAAAGAGCCGCATTGATCCATCTTTTCTTTCACAAAAAGAACAAGTACACCCTAAGGTGACACACTTGGGTGAATAAATCCCTTATCAAGGTTTTCTTGGAGTTGCTTATTAGCCTGAATGGCCCAAAGGCCTTTTTTTATTTTATTATGGATAATCTCCCTTTTTAAGGGTTGAAGGGGAACACATACATGACTCGTAGGCCCAAGGCACAAGGCCTGACTGACTCTCAATACATGACCCAAAAGCCCAGAGGCATACCATGCCCAATACATGACCCGTAGGCCCAGCCCACTTGAACTACCCCTCCCTAGCTTATGTTTCATTGATCACCTAGCTCCCCACCTTGCATTTATGATCGTCTAGAATTGCCACATACAAAGCTGCATGGTGCCTGGTCCTGATGGTAGCTGTCATACCCTCTCATTCTTCCAATCCGGTTAGCTCTCCATCTGGTGGACGCTACTCTTGTTGCTCTGATCCTCTTCTGGGGATTGTTCTATGTGAAATGGGATACTCCATGGTCTTTGTGTCCTGAAGTCCCTATGGCCTGAATTCCTTTGACGACATGAAGGCCCTTGAGACCCGTAGGCCCAAACCGGTGGCCCGAAGGCCCAAATCGGGTGAGTAGTTCCTGCTGCTACAGTACCGAACCACAACTACTATAGTAATGCTATAGTAACTGCTACAGTATTGCTAAGTGACTACTAATTAACTACTACAGTACTGCTACAGTACCCCTGAAAATTCGCCTCCACCCGGTTTTGAACCTGGGTCTCCTGAATGCCAAGCAGGAGCCCTTACCACTCGAGTACAGGGTCATTGGCATTGGATTTGATTCTTCAATTCATGAAACTCAATTGGAGACATTCTATAAGTATTATGTGAAATTTGTGTGGAACTAGGTATAAGTTATATTGAGAACTTAACTTCACGTTTTGGTGGAATACTAGGAAAATATTTCAGAAAGACATCCAGAAAATCCCAAAAAATAGGCATATCATCGATGTTAATTTTCTCCCCATCCATTTGAGATAAAAAAAAACCTTTTGAATGGGAATTAAGACCCGTACACTGGATGTAATCTCAAAATGAATTTCATAATTAGTGTCATATTGATGGATGATCATAGGAGGGTTTGAAATATCATATGTAACTTCCCTTCCTTGAAAATTGATGTGGGATTTATGTAAAGAAATCTAATCCATGCATAACATGAAATCAAATTCTGCCAAAGGAAGAATTAAAATATTTCCAAGAAGCACATTCCCACAAACTTCAATTGGATATGAATCATAGACTTGATATGAAATCATTGTTCCATTAGAGGTTTGAATTTCTAATTCCACATCTAATTATTTTGGTGGAATCTTAACACCCTTAGAAAATTATTTAGATATGAAAGAGTGGGTAGATATAGAATCAAATATGATATTAGTAGTTCTAGAGTGGATTGAAAGTATACCTTTCATCATGTCATTATCACAACCCTAATTAGAAATAGAAATCTCATGAGATTTCTCCTTGTCCCTCAGCTTAAGAGGTTGTTGGTTTCAATCATCATCACCAGCCCTTGGGTTTGGGCGGTGGTTAGCATAATTCTCATTCTACTTACACTTAAATCATTGAATCTTGGGTGGTATATTTTATGCCAGTTTTTTCCCATTCACAATGTTAGCTAACTTATTCTCATAACTTCATAAATCAAATTCTAGATGGCCTTCCCTTCAATACTTAAAACATTTATGAAACCCCTTAAGGAAATTTCCTTCATGCTTCTTCCCACACTTAGATCATAAAGGGAAGCTCATCTTCTTCTCTTCATGGTTTTTAGATTTTCATTTAAACTCTATCATCCCTTTCTTGTCAAAACCATGAGATTGTTACATGAATCAAACCTCTATTTCAACCTTGATTTCACAACACACAATATCTTCATAGCTGCAAAATTATATTATGGCCAACACCCTTCTTATACTTGGATTTAAGACACTGAAGAACCTATCAAATTTACTTTCAGGTGGGATGATAATTCATGAAGAATACCTCGCAAGTCTCGTGAAATTATCCTTATAGGTACCAACAGATTCATATTCTTTTACTTTAACTCATGGTACTCTTTCTCCATCTTGTTATGGATAATCTGAGGAAAGTGCTTATTGAAAAATAAGTTCTTTAACTCATCCCAATCCATGGATTCAATATCATATTGTTTCCTAGTGTCTGCCATTTTTATACTTAGCCTTCTCACCAATAGATAGCCAGAATGGAATTCTCATTCTATGAACACTAGGGATTGGAGAATATATTTTCAGTAGTACTAATCCATTGTTCAAGAACAAGTGAATCAGAAGACCCTCTGGAAGAAGGTGGATGTTAACTCATAATAGACTCAACAGAATATTGTTCTCTCCTTTTCTCATTTAGAAGTCCACCATAATTCATATATTGAGAATGTTGTGTGAGCAGAGCAATGAGGTTCTTCATTTCAGATCCCATAACATTCAGTTTCTCAACAGAAAAATTTTTGCATTGTCCATAGAAATCACCATTAATGTGGTTCCTTTGGGTTCCATCTATTGACTAAAACCAAAAGGCATAGAGTAAGAAATAGTTATCATAGTGAGGAACTTCATAATCATGAAATGCCACTTATAGGATGTCTAAATTATAAAACCTTCCATAATCTATGAAACCTTAGGTTTATCCTAGGTTATTCATATTCAAGCTCTATTTAAATCTTTCATGATGGTTCATGAAGAGTTTTTGAATTCCCGAAGAATATCCCCCAAGAGTGTCAAACCAGGTGTGGAGTAAGACCCATTGTCATGTACCATATTATCCTAAGTTAGGCCCAAAACATCTTGTCAGAGTTGTTACCCCTAGTTACATTTGTGCAAGATCCAAATCCACTTGTAGTATCCAGACAAGTATGTATTTCTAGGAAATCAATCACTCAATCCTTTACTAAAATTCCAAGACATTTTCCTATAATTTTCCTTATCATTAGGCTTATCTATAGACATGTCCTTAGGGTTCTCACTATGTTTTTCTCATCCCAACTTATAAAGGATAACTAATCCTTTCCTCTGATACCAACTATAGTGACCCTATCATTTCATACATTAACAATACATAACATTTTTAGAATACTTAAAACATTATTCAAAAATATGCCTAAAGACCATATTAGTCTAGTTCCTTTGGAAACATGGAAACATAAACACTTATACATAAGTTAGATACATTATCTCCCACAAGGTTCTTCTTGACTAGAACCCATTTTAGACCCATCAAACATTAAAATTTCTTCATAACCTAGGGATAGAAACATAAAAATGGGTGAGGTTAAATGAGAAATAAGGGTAAACAAGGGAGATATGTAAACATAATCATACGTATAATGGTCTTAGAACATGATCATGAAAATAGAAGATCAAAACCTACATATAAAAGATCATATACATGAATCATGTCATAAATCTTGGAAGTTCATAAGAGATGAATCATATTTAAATAAAGAAAACAATACATAAAATCATAACATAGGAATAAAACATGTAATTTTGGTAGACACATAAGCATATAATATGGTTTCCATAGTAGCCAAGGAATCACTATCGAGACCATCTTGGTAGAATGGGTTCACTCCTCATACCATCTTAGTAGTCATGGTTCACTGCCATGGTCATCTTAGTAGAATAAATTAACTCCTAATACCATCTTGGAATTCATGGTTCACTCCCATGGACATCTTAGTAGTCAAGGTTCATTCCAAAGACTATCATAGTTTATCTCATGAGATATAAATCTTTACCCAATGCATTAGAGGGAGATATAGGTCTCATTTGTCTCATAATGAAATCATACATACATGTGTCACAAGATCATAAAAAATCACATCATTACACATGAAATGAAATGGGTATTATAAATATGTAATCATATAATAACCTGCAGAAAAAATATAGGTTTTATAATTATTTCACCATAAACATAACCCATGAAAATAAATGGGTTTCAAAAGCATATAACTCGTGAAATAGAAATTGGTTTTCATCGATATAATTCCATAAAAACACAATCCATTCATAGAAAGAATATGAATATAAACATTTAATAAATTACACATTAAGGCATGAGTAACAAAAATGTATGTTATCATATATGGGAAATAATTTTGAAAATAAAATCTTTTAAAATCATTTCTTGAGGAAAATATCCTTTCTGCATTGAAAAACACTTTTTAAAACATAAAACCTTTTGAAAACCTTTTTCTTTAAAAATAGCATTGAAATTTTAAAAAGGAATAATTTAAAACCATGAAACATTTTTAAAATCCTTTTTCCTTGAAAATGGGCTTCAAATATATTTTGAAAATTTTTTTGAACACATTTTTGAAAACATGATTATTTAATAAAATAGATTTCTGATCGAAGAGAGAGAGGAAAAATTTTACTTAAAAACATTGTATTAATTAACAAATAGTGGGAAAATGGTACTGATACATGATGATATCTTGAATAAAAAAAGGATAAGAAAATTCAAGTGTGTTCTTAAGATATGTATTATAATATTTTATCAATGAAGCACAATCATTAATAATCTCGAAAAATTACGAGATTGTTTCAATAAAATATTACCACTTAGTTACTTGGAATCATACTATCCATGTAAGAAAACGAAATTACATGAAGCTTAAAATATCATTAAAATAAGGAGATTAATGATATAAAATATAAAATGGAATTACATACACCTCAAAAAGAATTTAGGTTCATAACAAAACATGAGTCTCAAAGAATGAAAATTGAGACAAAACTATTTTACCGATTTGGTAACTTTGGAAACTTAAACCCCATGAAAGAAAGATCATAAAATGAATATGTGAATACCCATAAATTAAATTATATGAGACATATAATAAATTAATGTTCATTAAATACACCATACAAAAGGAATGGGTGGTGAATAAAACATGTATCTCACAGAAATAAAAAGTAAGATGAAATCCCCATAGCTTGTGTCTTGACTCTCTTCATACTCATTCAAACCACTTATATAATAAATATAAATTTATTATAAATAGTTTAAATAAATATATTCCTATATATAATACCATATATGGTTTTTTACAAACTTATATTACACTCTTTTTAATCATCTTATGTTAAGGTTTCACTTTTGATAATATTTGTTATGTTCTTTGCATGTGTCTTAATTTGTTATATATTTGGTCCTTATAATTATATCATGATTCCAGAATGTAAAACATGATTAAAATAAAATTTATATCCATTATATTTGTATTATAATAATCTATATAATATATAATTACAAAATGTAAGACATCGTTCATGGAGACAGTAAGTTGTACGTACACATGAAAGTTGTTTCCATTTTTATAATCATATTGAAAGAAATAAAGAAAATTAAATATATTTATATCATTAAAATATCTTTATGATATAATATTTATCATATATATTCACTAAACACGTTATTAATACATTTCATGTAGTGTATGAATGAATAATATCACTTTGAGGGGGCGGTAGTCCACACTTCCTCAAATGAAATTATCCTATTTACACCAAATGGAATGTAAAAAAGATATGTATTTTAAAAGAAATAAAGAAGATTAAAGGCATAATATATATCATATATATCATATATAAACATATTTTCATCATAATTTCCATCATTATAGGCAGTAAAGGAAAAATGAACAATCATCATTTAGTGAGGCAGTTGTTTGTCGTACATGTAAACAGTATGTTCGTTACCCGTTAGATGGAGGTGTGTGTAAGTGTAGGTTGAACCATTAGCATAAAAATATCCTATTATATTGAGGATATTGTTGTATTTATACAATAATGTAATAAATATAGTGGAGGAATGGAGAAGTAAAATAAAATAAAAGGATCTTGAGAGAAGGTGTTACCTCTTAATCGGGTAACTCCTTTTGGTTTGGGCCAAAAGGATTCCTTGGATTTCCTTATTCCCAAAAGAAGGATTCTAGTAGGAATATAATATTTATGGTAAGTGTATTAGGAATATATTTTATGAAACTAATTGGTTTTATAGGTGTGAAAAATAGGGATAGGTGGTGGTCGTTTGTAGGGAATGAGGAGTGGCACTCTTGTAAATATTTAAAGAGAGAATTCAACCCACATTTTTCATGTTGCAATTGGATCCAATAATGATAAAAAAATCAATAAAAAGGATTATAGGGTATAAATATGTCCATAAAATTTCTTTTTTAAAATTTTATAGGTTTTTTTGTGCCTTAAGGTCATGATTTATTCCCTTATTAAGCTTAATTTAATCTTAATCGATGTAATTAATTTTAAACACTTTCACTAATATTTTTGGTCAAAAACTAAGTTGAACTTATTAGAAATTATAAATTATGATGATTCAAAATATGGAATCAATTTTTACAAATTCCAAAACACATAAGTGGTATAAAATAAATTAAAAATAATCTTGCAGTTGGGTCGACAATACGGGTTTATAAAGTAAAAAATGATCAAAAGTTTACTTTGTTTTTATATCCACTTTCAATGTGAAATTGGTTATAATTTCCCAAATTGTATTAATTGATAAAAATATAATATAAATAAACTTTTAAAAAAATTAAAATATAATTTAACCTTGTAAATAAATTAGAAGAAAAAATTAGTTTTGAATTAAAATCCAGTATTTTTCACTATTCATCCAAAAATGAAGTTTCTCAGAAAAATCCCAAAAATTCACCCTAATATAATTTTGACATTATAAATTAAAAAATGAAGTTTATTTTATCAAATTAAATTTCTAAATCTATCTAAAAATAATTTTATTATTTTTCACAGAAGGACATTGAAAGAAGTTCGTACGAGAAAATAGTAATTTCAAGCATAAAAGAAATTTACAAAAAAAAATATCTTTAATTATAAAAATGTTTTATTTATATAAAAAAATTAAAAAAACATTTGAAAAGTAGTTATTACTATTTATTTTACTAATTTTAATGGATAGATTATAATTATCTCTTTAAAATAATTATAATAATAAAATGATGTTTTTTAGAAACATCGGTGTTGTATGTAAGGTATGTCAAGTAATTGTTACGTGTAACATACACCAATTTGATGTTTCATGTAGCATATTCCAATTTCATGTTCTGTGTTATGTACACTAAGTCTATTCCATGTTAAATTAATGTTTTCCTTACTTCATTTCAATAAATAAATGAAAATATAATTCATTTAGAAAAAAGGTCTATAAGAACTTGGATTATTACATTATCCAACAGTAAAACTGTATTAAGAATATCATCATTTCAATTAAAGGTTCTCATCGTAGCATAAAATTGGTATGCCCTTTTTTTGTGACAACTAGTCTAATACATTATTACATCATAGTCATGAATAACAATAAAAAATATGTAATAAGATGTTTTATTAATATTCAATACATTGAATATACATGTAATCATAGTACAAACAATTGGTCTTAGGACACCAACTTCAAAAAACTCCAACTTGGACTAGATCTAACTTACTGTGACATTCAAGTTTCTAGACCTCACATGATAATCATTTTTTTGTTAATTTAAGACTTTAGACAAGGGGTCCTTCATGTTGTCTTCCATGAAAATACTGCTCATTGCAACCTCACCTCTCTGGAAAACAAATTCCTAAGAGATGATACTTATAAAGAATGTGAATCATATGATGATGTGACCATGGGTATTTTGTGGGAAACACCACTATATTATTTCCATAATAGAGTGTGATAGGATCTTTACTTCTCGGTACCATGTCAATCTCTTGGATGAAGATACACATCAATACTGCTTCTTTAGGTGCCTCTAAAGCTAAAATATAATCAAAATTTACTGTAAAATCTATGACCATAGACTTCCTTGAGCTCTTCAAGATCACAACACCTCCATTCAAAGTGAATATGTATCCCATTTTTTATTTCATATCATCTTGATCTATTTGGAAACTATAATCTAAATATCCTATGATGACTCATTCCTCATATCCTTTATAGACCAGGAACATATCCTTGGTATGCCTCAAATACTTAAAGATATTCTTGACCTCCATATAATGGATATCACCTGAGTTTTCTTGATATCTATCTACCACACTTAATGCATAAGCGACATCAATCCTAGTATTGAATCCTCTTCATTATTTGTCTTTCCTCATGTTTCGGAGGACAAATTTTCTTGGAAAGATGAATTATATGTGAAACTGGAAATAATCTCTTATTGGATTGTTCCATACTTCATATCTTTAGTATCTTGTCAATATATATACTTTTACTTAGGATGAATAGCCTCATTGATCTAACATGATGGATCTTTATTCCAAGAATATATGTCTCCTCTTCAAAGTCCTTTATGGAGAAGCATTTATTCAACCAGGCCTTAATAAACTGCAATATAGATATCTCATTTCCAATAAGTAATATTTCATGAACATACACTATAAAAAAATGACCGCACTCCCACTAAATCTTTTATAAACACAAGTCTCACATTCAATATTTATGAAACCATGAATCGAAATTTTATTATGGCTTAGTCAAATAGAATGTTCCATGACCTAGATTTTTGGTATCTTTTGGAGTCAAAAAACCTTTGGGTTGTGTCATATAGACATCTTCCCAATGATTTTCATTAAGGAAGACTATTTTGACATCCATTTTTTACATATCATAGTCATGGAAGGCTGCAATGAAAAGTATAATTCTTATGGATTTTAGTATTTCAACTGGTGAAAATGTTTCATCATATTTAATGTGTTGATGTTGTTTAAACCCTTTTGTAGCCAGTCGTACCTTATAGGTACTAAATTGTCCTTTCATATCTAGTTCTTTCTTAAATTATCATTTACAACCAACAAGATTTACATCCACTAGAGAATCTACCAAAATCCAAATTTGGTTTTGATACATGGAATCCATTTTAGAATTCATTTCTTCTTGCCACTTGGTAACATTTGTGCCACTTACTGCTTCCTTGTAATTTATAGGATCATTATTATAAAATAATAATGAGTCATCATAATCAGTGACTAAAAAAATATAAATTTTCGGTTCTCTAACCTCTCTTGTACTTTTACATAGTACTTGTGTCTCTGGAATAACTTCTTCCATAGGGGTTTTTTGGAATCTGTTCATGTGAAAACTCTAGTGAATCTATATCTTGGACTTCATCAAAATCTATCTCTCTCCCACTATATCTTTTAGAGATAAGATACTTCTCAAGAAATGTGGGACATATGTCAACCACAACCTTTTTTTTGAAGGATTGTATAGGCAGTATCCCTTAATTTGTCTAGGATATCCTATAAAGATACACTTTGTGCCTCAGGGTGCCTGTTTTTTACCTGAATATGCCTTAGAAAAAGCTTCAAAACCCCTCTCATATAATTAAGACAAAAAAAGATTCTTTACATTCCATAAATTGGAATGGTATACCATCTTTCACTTTAGTTGGGACCTGACTTAGTACGTATGTTGTTATTTGTAATGTGTATCCTCAAAAGGATAATGGAATATTCGCATGACTCATCATTGATATCACCATGTTTAATAAGACATGTTTCCTCCTTTCACTTACACCATTCCATTGATTTCTATAAGTAGGAGTGAGTAGAGATAGAATTCCAAACTCATGTATATAATCAATGAAGTCCTAATTAAGATATTCTCCACTATGGTCTAAGAGAAGATTCTTAATCTTCTCACCAAGATAGTTCTCAAAATAATTATTTTATTCCTTAAATCTATCAAAGGAATATGACTTCTACATCATCAATTAGACATATCCATATCTACTAAAATCATCATTAAAAATAATGAAGTATGAGTACCCACCCCATTCTTCAATAAGAAAAATGTTCACACACATCAGTATGAACTGATTCAAGAATCTCTTTGGCATTGTAACCTTTTCCACTAAATGGAATTTGGTAATTTTTCATCTAAACAAGTGTGACATACACCAAGTGGTTTTAGTTAAAAATAATCGAACTATCCATCCTTGTGTAATTTAGTCAAATGATTTTCATTTACATGTCGTGGCTAGTGATTCCATAGTTGGGTATAGTATGAGTCATGTAAAATAGTTTCATTATCAATTTCCATTACATGGTTTGTGTAATCCAACACATAATGATTGTTATTTAAATGTGACTTACCATAAAAAATTATATATTTATAAAATTATCAACAAATATTTCCAAAATTAAAAATAAAACCATATGTATCACATTTGAAAATAGAAATATTGTTTTTGATAATGGATGACACATAATAACAACCTTTCAAAACCAAACTCATTCTAGTTGACAACAAGAGGTGTTGGTCCTTGATAGCTACAACATCATGTTTATCTCCTTTGGATACTCATAGATCTATATCCTCTTGATCAATCATTCTAAATATATTTGGTTCTAATATTTGAATACTTATGTGAGCACCAAAATCTTTATCTAATACCCAATTTATAGAAACAAATAAATTACACTCGATAAAAAACACACTTAAAGTTTTCTCATGCCTCTTTGGATGAGTGAATTTATTCTTCCAGTCACCATTCTTGAGACATGTGAAACAAACATCATCTTGTTTATTTTATTTTACCTTTATCTTCCTCTTCTTGGAAGGGTGTAGAGAATATTTGTACTTAGATCTCTTCACTTACCCCTTATGTTTATTCACCATAAGGATGAAAGTTTTTTTCACTTCGTTTCTTTATCCACTTTGAGAATAAGAGTGAGTAAATATAAAGGATATTTATCAATGTTGTTCATATTAAAATTAACAACAAAACCCAAGAAGTTTTAAGGGAGTGATGTAAGAATGAGATTGGTACATAGTTATTTGGGGAGTTTAAACCCTAGAACCTCTAGGAACTCAATATAGCCCATGATCTTGGCTACATGAGGCCCAGCTAGAGCACCCTCTAAAATATTACTCTGAAATAGTTCCCTGGAGATCTAAAACCATTATTGTCTTTCTATCTCCTAGTAATGACTATGGAGGTTCTAAATCATGCTATACATTTCCATGTTTTTTGAGACTTCATGAGTTCACTAATCATGGATGAAAGCATCAAACATTGAACATAAACCATGTTGTTCACATGTTTTTCATAGATAGTGAACTCTCCATCACTCACCTCTTTAGGAGGTGGACTAAAAAGTGAGGATTCTAGCATGTAAGATTTTTATTCTTAGAACAACACAACCCAAAGGTGTTTGAACAATTCTTGGAAGTTATTGCTAGTGAGGAGATGATATTTCTCCAATATTGTTTGTGGGGATAGTGTGGATGAAGAAATTTGTATTTTATTCCAAAATTAAAAATAGAACATTATTAGTACTTTTTTTACTAAAAATATGTAATAAATAAAAAATTAATTGATTTTATTAAATCCCCCACTATTTTATCAAGTCCAAATTTCCTTCACCATTAAAATCGAAATGTCTAGTTGTGAGAAAATTTTAGTATAAAGGGTCTATATTACCTTTATTAATGATCTAGCCTTTTTCCATGAAACCATAGGAAGGTATTTAGGTAGGATTTATTTCCAACTGTGGGCTTGCAGCTCCTTGATCCATTGAATATACTCCCTAATCCTAAAATCCTAACTTGGATTTCCTAAAATCTTACCTCCAAATTTTTATTGAATAGAATTTGGATATTAAATTCAATACAAGTTCAATTAATTCAACCCAAAACCCTCATGAGAACTCCCTGATAAAAGTAAGTGTTCGGACTTTAATTATGTAAATACTTAGTTATATGGTTACATTTCAAATCAAGTCATCAAAGACTAATTATGAATTAATATTAAGACGAGAGATTTTAATTTATTATGAAAAAAGTTTATATTGTTTTATTCTTTAAATGAATTATTTATATTAAGTGTATTTTACTTAATTAATTAACTATGTTAGACAAAAAAATTCACATAATCCATTTATTTAAATTCTTTCATTGTACATTAATTCATTTATTTAAGTGATCGTGTTATTTTATCCATAAATTAAATAATGCATAGATAAAAATTATTAAATAAATAAATAATCTGGTCATGGGATTATCTAAAGGTTGAATTATTGAGTAGACAACAAATCAACTTATGACCTAGGGAAATAACTCATTTTGGCAGCCTTGACATGAGTTGTAGCATTCCACTTGTCCACATGTGTATTGCCTAGGTTAACATTATTATGGTTCTGACTTGAACCTCCTCCACACACCTTGTAATGTTCCATTGATTACAGGTATTTATAATTCACACACATGTGATGGGAACCAAATGATTGATTAAGGGAAATTGCACAAATATACTACAACACACAGGTCTTACATAACAACAGAGAGAGAGATAACTCACAAGACGTCAATTTAATTTAATAATTAATAATTAAAAACTCAGGTAATAAATTAAATTAAATAAATTTCAATACATAAATAGGTCTTGGTTAATATCATGATCAGACATACATTCAATGAATACACAAAATTAACTGGATAACATTCATTTCTTATTCGTTTTTTATTATTAAGATAAATGTGTTTTCATTAATTAATTATCAATCGATTAATTAAATAAATAATTAACTCCATTTTATCTTAATGTCCACCTGAATTCATTTGTAAATACCCATCTTTAATGGAATTCGTGACATATAAACAACAAAACCAATAATTACAAATTTATTACAATAAATTTGTCGAGCATTTAAAGTTATTTAAAACCATTATTAAATTTTCAAGTAAAATAGGTGTCATTCAATAAAAAAGGTTTTAATGCTATAATTTTCAATTTAATGTGATTTAATTATGCCATTAATTGGGAGACTACATGGTTTTTATTTTCCAGATACACATCATGTACCTTAGTTGTCATGTATCGAGGGTACACGCCTAGGGATTCAACGTGTACCTCTTCTGGACAACATGGTGTATGCTAACCAGGTAAACATCATGTGTACCACTCTATGTATGTCCAGGATACACGCCTAATTCTTTGGCATGCATCTCGATGGATTACATGGTGCCTATAGTTCAGCTTCATGCCATGTGGTTCAAATGTCGTGTGTCTATATGTCGCTGAATGATTTGACATGTATTTCGAATGTGGGAAATGATGAAATACACACTGTGTACACCACATAAACATCATGTATATCATTAATTATCTATGTTGTCATTATCACATGATTTGATTGTGTATAATGACCACACGGATTGCATGAATTTCGTTTCTGACCTATGCAGACTACACACCATATATGGTATCTACATGTTGGGTAATCTAACATATCATGTTCTAGGTTGGATCAGTCAATACGTGGAGTGTAATTAATGTACCATGTGTTATTTACTGCTCAGAGTGTCATGTATCCCACAATTCGTCCAGGTGCAGTGAACTTGGGTACACAGCGTGTACTACAGCTAAACTCCATGTAGTCCCACGCTATCCGGATAGATTCATCATTACTTCTTGATGACATGTCCAATAATTATTTATCTATTATTAATCCTTTAATAAAATTAAACACTGAATGAACATGATTAATATGTCGATAACATGTTAATTTAAATCAGATTAAAGAATGAATAATATGATATAAAAAACTAACCACTATTGTGCATAGATCAACATTCCAATAAATAATTATAAATTTAAAAAATGACCCCTTTGATACCACTTGATGGCTCCGAGAACAATGGAAGCACCTTTGGTGGGTATAATTTTAATATTTATTTTAATAGAGTTTCCTAAAACCACAAGAGAGAATATTTCATGTTAAATTTATAATTAATTCATTTAAGTCTAAAAAAATGATTACCTCATATTTGGATCTATTTTTTGTTGAAGATGTTGATCTTCTAAAAACCCTTTCGGATTACCTTCATTACACTGTAAGGATTCATGTATATAATCTCTCTAGTGGTAACCCACATGTGCTCCTTTGATCTCTAAGAAATGTGAATTGATTTCTGGGTGCTAGAATACCGAATCAATTATCTTGTGTTATTCGTCTTGATTTCTCTAAGATCATTTGGTCTTGAAGGTGTTCTTCTCATTCTTGAGAGGAAGGGGGGAGGAATAACTGAGAGGGGGAATTTCCTTGAGAACAACGATTCTCAATTCTCAATTCTCAATTTTGAGATAATTTACTCAATATACATAACTATATATTTAAAGAGTCATGGTTTAGGTTAAAATAAATTATTTAATTTTATATTGGCCCTTAAATAATAATATAATATTTAATAAACCCCATGCTGCATAAACAATTAATAATCTAATTTATATTATGTAAAAAAAATTCTTAATCTAAATATCATATACTTAATTATTATTTAAACCTTGTTAATATCAACCATCAAAACACCTTTTTATGTTCCTTAAATAATATACAAATAACACCCCTTCAATTTGAAAATTTTCAAATTAATTAATTTTAATAATTCATAATTTAAATAGAAACATTATATATTATGACTTTGTTCCATAATTTATAACCCATTATAAATGATCACTTATGATTTGTAAATAAAAACTTATTTTTATATCATAATTCATGTCATATAATTCTTTAAAAAGGAATTTAAATATTAGAAATTAATTTTTTTAAAAATGTTTCATATAAATTTAATTTATTATAAAAAATTATAATTTATTAATTTATAAACATTTTATAAATTATTATTTCCCAAAATAACTTTTAAAATTATTTATAAACATTATAAATCATTAAAACCATTTAATATGGTAAAAACAATTTTAAAAAAAATTGAAAACAGTTTTGTTATCACTTATGTTGGGACTCATTCATATGTAAAGGTATCATCCCTTTACCCTAACAAAAACAATCTACGTAAGGGTAGAAAAAACCTTACCCTTATATAGACACTTTTTGTCAAGGTAATCCATTTTTGGAGACCTCATATAAATGTAACCTTGTGGTTATCTTTACCTAGTCGTGTTTGGCGTAAGGGTAATGGCTAGTTACCTTTACATGGACATATGCTAAACTGCAATCAGCCAGGTCAACCATCCAAGTGGTGACCAAATGCCTCTCAACTTTTCATGTGAAAGGTATTATCCCTTTCCATTTGGGGTTTTATTCCATTGTGTTCGCATCTCTCTCTAGTGATTTCTTTCCTAAAGGGATCTCTTTGTTGGGACAATTTTAGCAAGATGGAGAGAGAAAGTTGAAATGTAATAGAATAAAACTTTATTGATAATGACCATAGAAGTGTCTTCCCGTACCTCCCAAGGATCGGCTCACAATTACCCGCTAGCTGAAATGAATCCAAATGAAATTGAATACTCTCTGACATATCCCCTTCCTTATTTAATATTCCAACAACCCCCACCTTCCCTTTAACAGTGTCGGAGTAGGTTCCTTAGAACCAACTTCTTTGAACTTTATGATAAATAATATTCATAGTTTTGAATATTAATAATCTCCTTATCATGTCACGATTTTTCTTCTACATAACATAGTATGTGATAATGTCCTAAGAGTAGTCGTCGAACTGAATGGTCATAACAGTTCTCTGCTATGATGAGAACCCACAATTGACACAATAGTATTCTTAAATATATGTTCTATGTCCAGATGAAATCATTTTAAGGACACAAATGATTCAGGATATTAGGGGTGGAGACTCATAGTACTTTGAGACACCTTCTCATGGTGTACACCCTTGGAAATATCCAGTGTAGGATATTATAAGAACGAGACTTTCCAGTTGGAAATACACATTTATATCTATCATTAGATGCTCCTATCTATGGATGTTTATATTAATCCTTAAACTTAAAATTTATTATTAATGAGTATTACAAGTTGTATAATTTTATGTATTGATGAAAACTATGGCAACATATGTTCACAGGGAGGTAGGATATGTTGTGTACATCACAAGTTATACTTCATTAATGAATAATGTGAGAAAGGATTTGTCCTTTATTTTCTTTAACATAATTTGATATATTAGGCCCTTTTATGGAAATGATATAGCCTAAATAAATCTATATCTGTGGTGTTCTATAGGCAAGTTTGATTTCTGGAAATTCAAATAAAGAGATATCGAGCACATAGGTTGATTACACCAGCATGCAACCTGCTTGATTAGAGATATCATGATAAAGAGATTATATCACATTGTAAGCATCTGTATGAGGTATTATGTCATTACGGCATTAAATTATTTATATATGTGTTCCTTGGCATGTTTCTAGATGCTAACCTTGTACTTTATGCTACTTCTCCTAATGCCACTGAGAAAAAGTCCTGGAGGGTCACACACTATGTGTATCCAGAATATCAGTTAAATAATATATTATTATTTATTATTTAACAAGTTGAATAAATATTATTCCTATATGTGGTTTAATAATTATTAATGTTTCCTTGATCACATATATTCTATCACCAATTATTCGATAAATATTATGTGATCAAAATATTTAATAAATATTTTTTGTCTATTTAACGAATATATTTTTTATTTATTTATTAGTGAAAAATGCAGTTATATTTATTTATTAAATAAATATTAATTATTCAAGGCCTGATAAATATTGTGGAGGAATGATGGATTAGTTTATAAGTCCACTAAGAAATAATATACATTGAATATTGTTTAAATGAATAATATTTAATTTTAATTCGTGAGTTTAGCACATGTCGAGAAGTAATATTATTCTTATGATTATTGACATGTGGTTATGCAAGGATTACATAATTATTAAATGAACTTGTGTAATTATTTATTTATAATCCTAGTGTTATATAAACCCAATTATATTATTTTTCAAGACAGCCAATTATTTGTTTTTTTGCGCACAACAAATCTAGAGAAACCTCTCAAATCCCTAGAGAGCCCCCTTCTCCGAGAATGCTCCCAAGAGCGGAGTGTGATATTTATTCATCCTCAACTATTGAGTCTAGAGATATCAAAGAGAAATTTTTTGAAGTGATTCTCATTGTGATAAAAGGTGAACAACACAAGTTATAAGATCTTTTGTGCTACCACCCGGAGATTCCTAGGGTGACATTCGAAGATTTGTGGAACACGTGTGGATCACTACTATAGGAAATGTTCTCTTGATTCCTACAACACAACAACGATACAATTTAGATCTAGTTTAATATCCATTAATGAAGAAAGTATTTATTACAAGGTAATTTTTTAAATTGATTAAAATAATTATAAATAATATGTGATGATCCTCTGCTCTGATTTTGGGATTTTGTCCATTGTTCGTATTCTTTGATTCAATTCCATTGTTCACAAAATTTATCATCATGTAAATATTATATTGATCATTGATCATGACAAAAAAGAAATGTTGGGCATGGATAATCACCCACTTTCGTTGTTCCCAGAACATAGAAATGATATCAAATGGGTCACAAAATTATTTATAATTATTTAAAGATAATTAATTTATTTATGCATAAGTAATTAGTTTTCAATTCAAATTTAATCATTAATTAATATTAATTGTGATATTTTCTTCTTCCTCTTATATTCTCATTAATATAATCGAATAGATTAATTTTATGAATGAAATAAATTGTAACATCTCATCTGGATGTGTCGAGAAGTTTGTCCAGATAACACAAGAGTACACCTCATGTAACCCTGAGGTACACACTGTGTACTAGTCTTCAATGCATCAAGAAATAATTTATAATTAATTCAAGGAATGTGAATTTATTAAACATGGTGTATTTAATTATACACCATGTATTGACCAAGCCATATTGGTGTACGGTCATCCAAAGTACACGTCATGTAACTTTCATACACGACGTGTACCTCTTTAGTCATAGACAGATCATGTATCTTGTTACATGGACTACCTAACTGGTGATCATGTATCTCAGAGACCACACGATGTGTAGCCCATGTACACGTCGTGTACTTCAACTTTTTTCCATGGAATGGTTAAACGTTGATTCTCTTGGCATGTGTCACATATAGACGTTGAGAAAACATACACACCGTGTAGCTTCAATGTACACACTGTGTACTTTTACCAAATTACATAGAATGAAATTTAATTTTTTATTCTATGAAAACATTATCAACATGTACTTGTGTGTCGTCATTAAGTTGGTAGGTCACACCATGTGATGAGTTTTAACATATATAAATGTTTAATTAATTTCTGTGTAATTTTTGTATTTTTATATCATCTATGAGTCATATTACAGTTATTTCTCTATGTGAATTTAAGAAAAAACATAACAAAAAAAATGTAATTCATGTAATAATTAAGTTTATAATACACATCATGAAGGTACATGATAAGTCATGTATTCCACATGTCGCAAGAGTGAAAAATATACTAATATAATAAATGTTGGGTTGTTCGGATGGGTACTCACCATGTTGCCTCCAAGGTAAATTTATGTACACAATTAATTTAAAATAAATTTATTTTATTTGTTTAAAATTATGATGGATAAAAATCTCAAGGAAATTCGGATAAGAATTAAGTTAAAAGAATTGATTAATTAAAGAAGATGGTTAATTGATTTGAGCATGATTTATCTTAAATAAGAACAATTAAGAACTGAATACCAATTTTATTAAACATGTAATTCATTATCGATGATCCTGATCTTAGAACGGACCTTTTTATGTGATTGTTTTTTTTTAATTTATTATTAAATTAAATTGTTGGAATGCACTCCATTTATCATCTTATTATTATTTAAGGACATTCATGACCATGGTTTCTTTTATGTAAACCCATTCCATGTGAGTAAAATAATATATAATGGACATATCTCCCAAGCTAGTGGAGTTGGTACAAGTTTGGAGTTAAGGAAAAACCAATCCAACAGAGATCCATAGGTGGACAAGTGGAAAACTACAACATGAACCATAAATGGTTTGAGGTGTGTTCCCCCTAGGTCGATTGTTAGTTTATCATCATCTAGATAAACTAATCATTAGTAAAATCTAATGATCATACCACTTTATTATTTTATTTCTTTCAAGATTTATGGTGATTTCATTATGGATGTTTTGTCGTGATCACATGAATTAATGAATTAGAAAGCATACAAGATAGAACTAAAATAAATTGACTTATGTGTAAATATTATCTAATACATTTTGAATCCCTTAAATCCACTTAATATTAAAAATCATGTAATAAATATAGTAATTGTAAATTTACACATAAAGATAAATTCTATCAATTATAAATATTAAGTCGGTATGGCATTCCATTACTTTAGTTAAAATTGAACCATAGTTCAAAGTGTTTGACCCACCAAAGTTGGGGTGCTTTCAATTATCAAGGAAATCTAATAGGAAATTTTGGTTTAACTTAACTTAGTTCCCATCAATATTTGACTACCAAAGTATGACATGGTATAACTGAGAGGCAAGAGTTGAGGGAATTCAATTTGATGTTTTCATGATTGGAGAGTCCACTCAATAGATCAAGGAACTATGAGTTAATGTAGTTTTCATTTGGAATGCCTACCTAAAACCCTTAAAATTGCTTAAACAGCCAAAGTTTGGGTAATGAGAAGGTTAATATGGATCCTTTCCATTATAATGACCAAGAAATAAGATAATCTAAAGCTAATGCTGAAGGTTATTGTTTTTATAATATATTGGAAGATTAATAAATATAATATTCATTTATTTGTGTAAATTTTGTTAGATAAAGTCCAAAATATATATTCATATTATTTTCAGAAACAACAATAAAATGACTTCAAAAATATCATTGTGATCCATACTTAAGAAGGATAACATTCTCACCGCCACAAATTTTCAAGAGTGGAAAAGGCTCTTGTGAGTTATCCTACACCACGAAAGGAAATTATAAGTGCTGGAAGAACCTATTAATGATGAACTAGGTAATGAGGCTGGTGAGAAAGAGTTGTCTCTATCTGAAAAACATTTGAATTATGCTAAAGATGTTCAATATTTCATACTATTATCAGTGACCAATGAGATTTTGAAGCAACATGAGGAAATAGATGCATATAGCATGATATCTCACATTCCGGATCTTTATCAAAAGAAGGAGGGACAAGAGAAATGTGAGATCTCCAATACTCTATTTACAACTATGATTTGAGAGTAGGTGCTATCTGGTCCTCATGTAGTCAATATGATTGGCTATATAGAATACTTTGACATCTTAGGGAATTTTGGGTCCTAAAAATTCTGCATATGAGAAGAAGAGAATTCCATTAATTCTACGAACGATAACACCCCACAAATGAAATAGTTTGCAAGATGAGACAGACTGTCGTTTCCTGAAAATGAAACCATATCATTAGCAGGTAAATATAGTGATTTGTACCCTTGTGAATGAAATAGTTCATGTGATGAGTCAGACCTTCGACACCCATGAATGAAACCAAATCACTTGCGGGACCAGAAAATGATTTCTACCCCCACAAATGACTTAGCCCATGAATGAAATAATTTATAGGTTGGGTAATATTCCTTTGGCTCCCAAAAAAGAATCCACATGGCCCCCCAAGGATGATTGGCCATGGAGGTATTTTATATATCCATTTTTATATAAAAATACCTCGAGGGGCATAAAAGGGAGATAGATAGATGGAGAAAAGAAGGGCTGAAGGAGATGAACGAGGATGAAACGCAAAAGTGGAGCCTCTAAGATGAATCCAGGGAGATATATCGATTCCCAGCTCGTAAACCCACCGTATAACATTAATTAGGAAATAAAAATCATTCAGATAACCACAACAATAAATCCCTTAAACGAATACCATTTTGTGAGGCACAAATATATGCCCCCTATACTGTAACGACTCGGACCCAAACATCCACCTAAATAGTGAAAAACGGGTCAGGTGTTACTAACATAGGCACACCTCCCTGAATTCTAAAAGCTTCCGACTAGTACCGAGGGTCTTATAGGTATAGTGGGGAGGCTATAGCCTATCTAAGGATAATAATGGGACTCATCCGAGTATAATAATAAAGATGTAGCAGAATAAACGACTCAGCAAACTCGAACCAGACCCGCATAGAGGAAGCACAAATAATAGCAATAAACAGTGGAAGAAATAAATATAACAACAACAACGGAAAGTAAACATAACAGAATGTCGATCACTTTTAACTAATACTGAACAACAACATGAATCCAAAGAAAGCCATACATATCCATATATATATAAAGGGTGCCAATGGCTAACTAAATATAGCTACATAACAAGCATGCTGATACAGGAAAGAAAACAGAACAAAATAACTCCATCTAGGCAAGACCTCAAGGTCCATACCATCTCCATGAAATAGCTAACGTAGTCCAGCTCTTGAATCTTTCCTCTTTCCTGCACGTAAATCCATAAAGTTTGCACACGTCCCGAGGGGCCCATGCAGGGTATGAGACGAATCTCAATAGGATGCCACCCAACGGTGTGTACCTAATATAAGTGTTTAAGCAGGCATGCAATTATAAGGAAAACAGTAAACAACACGATGCACAAATAAACACAAACTTCATTGGTGCTTAGCAACCACCATGGAGTGTCACCTGCTTAGGCCAATGCCAGAATCTCTGTCATGTAACCCGACACCATGTGCCCCTGACACTGCGTGTCTCAAGTACCAACATCCCGAAGGGACACCCAACAGTAGCATCTGGAAGAACAGTAATGCATTTCCTCAAACAAGTAGCTGGAGGGATAGCGATTTCTACCCTGAAATAAAGTATCTAGATGGACAGCGATGTCTGCCCTCAAATAGAGTAATCATAGGATCAATAATGTCTTCCCTCAAAATAACGGCAAGCATTTTCCCCAAACCCGATAGCCTCAATGTTATCCCCTAAAGTCTCCTCACCTTCTAAGTGGATTTCTATAGAAAGCACCCCCAAACCAAAAGTACCTAAACTGAAACTAACGGGGGACTCTTCCCACATGAGTGGTAAAAACCACCTCATCACAGAGTCTCTCTATGTGCACACTACTCAAAGTTCTGGGTGAATGGTAATCACCAAAATAGTACCCAAGCCACAACACCTCTGACACCTTGTGTCCCTGCAACCATGCCGCTCAATTCTGATGGCCTCGCCATCCCAGTAACTTAGGCCATGCCCAACCTGACAGTCACCCTGCCTCAAGCCGACGTCCATGATGCCAAATCTTGTGGTCAGAACCCCCTAATGTAACTGGGGTCAAACCCAACCTATGATCAACATCACTCAATAAATATCTAGGCCACGCCCAACACAACTTGAAGGTTCCAACATAGGAAATATCACAAATCACATATATAATTATACTCAAAATAAATACTTTTAAAAGGAAAACAAACTAACATTTGAATTACACTAACTAAAAAAATAGGAAAACAGGCATTCCCAAAGGCATCCCACAGGTCTAATAAGAAATTTGATATACAGAAGCAGATAAATTAATGTCTCGCTCAAATACCCAAATACGCGCTTTAATCCTGTAGAGACCCGAAGCATGACGTACATGGACATTACATTACTTTTGCAGAATACTTAATACATAACAAAAATAGACACACAAGGACTGTAATAGTTTAGTGCCTTTGGAAACTTCGAACATAATCTTCTAATCTTGCTGAAAGATCCTCAACATCTCCCATAAATATCTTCCCTTTTTTTCTTACCTAAAACCTTTCCTTATATCCTTGGGAAAAGAAAACATAAAAAGGGTGAGCTCATATGCTCATTAAGGGAAAACATAGTGATCATAAAACAATCCATAAACATTTGAATGCAAAAACTTGAACATGAAATTTAAACATCAAAATCTAGAGCAAAGACATAAAATCGTGGAAGTATGTAAGGCATATATCATAATGGAACATAAACCATGATAAAATATAATGGGAATAAAACATGTAATTGTGGAAACCATTCATAACATGTTACTATTTCCATAGTAGCCAAGGCATTGCTACCAAGACCATCTTAGTGGACAAAGTCCATTTCTGAATCGAGTTCACTCCTCGTTTCAGTCCTGTAACACTGAACCAGATTAACTTACCGTTCCAGCCATGTCTATCTCATGAGATATAAATCATTACCCAATGCATTGGAGGGATATATAGGTCCCACCCATCTCATAATGAAATCATTCTTACGTGTGCCACAAAATAAACATACATCATTCATAATAACCCAATGAATAAAATGGGTTTCATAAACATCATCCCATCATCACATAATCCATATAAAAGAAATGGATATCATTTAATAATAAAAAGTAAAACCATGTAAATCATAGAGGCATTATACTTGAAACATAAACTTATGAAATAATGTCATCTTAGATGGAAAAATGGTTTTGATAAAACACTTGAAATGAATTCTTGAGGAAAATATCCTTTCTTCTTCAAAATCATTTTCTTTTCACAAAATGTCATGCCATTTTGAAAGAAAAGGGTTTTTTTGAAGATAATAATTAAATCTTATGGAGTAAGATTTTTGAAAATAGTGAGTTATAAAACCATAAAAATCCATTCATGTCATATAAGTTAAAAAAACATTCTTCTCGTTCTTTTGCCGGAAAAGTCAAAAAAGTACTTCGTAACGTAAACAAAAGAAAGATTCCTTAAATACCATGTATTAAAAGTCAAAAATGGGTAAAAAGGACTTTAAAAATACATGAAAACACTTTTATAAAACATGGACATGGATGATAGAAATAACCCCAGTAAATACTTACGAATAAGCAATCTTGGATAAAAATGATATTTGCAAAATTATCCCTTACCTTAGGTCTGATATGCTTCGTATGGATCCAAAACTCCTGTATAATGATTTAAATAATGTCATTGACTTATTACATAATCATATTCATTGTTATGATATCATATATGTTTCACTTATGACTTTATATTACCCGTTCTTTTGTCAATTCCATGTTAAAGCAGCGTTTTGGGTAAAATCATTTCATTTATCGTATGTGTTTCGACTTGTCGTTCTTGATATTATTTCTTATATCCTGATTTACATAATTCCAGAATGTAAAAAATGATTTATATATACATATATATTATATATCGATAAACGGAATTAAATACAACGTTCATGGAGACGGTAGACCGTACGTACGCATGAACGCTGTTTTCGTTTCATTATTCAATTGAATTGAATTAAGTAGATGACATACATATATATATACATAAATACAGTATCATTATTATGTCATATATTTCATGATTAATTATTATATATACTTTATAATCATTCGTGAATGGTTAACATGGAGAATTAATCTCATCACGTCGTGGAGACGGTAGTCCGTACGTACGCACGAGCGATGATATCATTCCAATGATCGTGGAATTGTATTGAAGTGTATGTATAATATTTCAGAATCAATATCACTTTACAATAATAATATATAGTTATTTATTTACACCATTATACCCATCCAAGTAAGGTGGTGGTTGAAAACAGATTACACCACAACGTGGAGACGGTATTCTGTACGTACGCACGCGTGGTGATTTCTTTTTCCATAGGATGGATAGAAGGTGAAATAGGGTTGTTTCATATTTTCATCAAAACATAGATATTTATTAATTTTTTGGGTAGAAAAAGAAAATAGCAAAGGCATAGAAAAAATCGGGCCCACAGCACCCCACATAATAATCCTAGGGGGGGCGAAAGTAATGGAGGCCCAGGGCATCCCCTCGAACCAAGTTGACCCCCTCTGGTTTCATGGAGCTAGCAGTGTGGAAGCAAAAGTGAGCTGGACCAGGGACGTCAAGAGAGGCAAGATGGTATGCTACCTTATTCCCCTCGAGCCAAGTGTGGGTTACACTGATGTTATTGGTGATCATACCTCGGCATGCCCTCGTGGTGTAATGTATAGACCATGGAATGGAACCGGAGCCATGCAAAGCTTTGTGAAGGATTTGGTAATCAGTTTCGACCTGTGATAGGACGATCCCTTTTTGGCGACACAAAGAGAGGCCCAACAATAGCGCCTTTTCCTTAGCTTGAAGAGAGGATCCGTGCCCCAAGAGCCTCGAGAAATCCATGATAACCAACCCGAGATGGTTCCGAACCACCCCCCTCCACGAATTACCCCCATGCTGCAAGACCTGTCGGAGTTGAGTTTGAGCCCTCTTCTTGGCGGAGTCCACCCAACCCAGTTACCTCTACTGGCACTGCTACCCAGAGAATTGCTGACATTACAAGTTTGAAGACGTAGAAGAGTGGGTGCCTCCTTCCATTGGAAAAAATATCTGATCAGTTCCAGTAAAAGGAACTTTGTACGAAGTACAATTCCCCGGCCAGAGGTGATAATCCCTTCGTGACGAGCCTTGTTCCGTGCTTTCCATATCGTCCAGCATCCAGCATGAAGAACCATAGTGCGGGCCATCTGCTCTATTTCATATTTATAATAACATATCATTATATTAGTGATACTGATGTCATTACTTCATAATTAAACAACTAAAGAATAATAAGTAGAAGAAGAAATAAAGTTGAAAGAATCGGTAACGGACATTACCTCTTCTTTGAAGCACCTCTTTGAAACCTCCTCTTAGGGTACTAAAATTGGAATTTGAAGAATACCAAGACCTCTAGAATTTTTCTAGGGAAGTTTAGAAGGGAAATGGGTAGGGGTTTTCTGAGCTTCAAGGCTTCAAATTATGTGAGGAAGAGAAGGAGGAGGTTCCCTTTTATAAGGGAGGTGAGGGGCACCTTTGGAATCCTCAAAAATATTAGTTTAATATAAATTTAAAACCCACATAAAAACCTCCAAAAATGACTCAATTTGATTATTAGATGAGATAGGGTTGTAATATCATCAATCAATAAAATTTATACATGTAGGGAATTTATTTTAAACATCATCAACTTGATTTATCCTTATTTAATATATTAAATTTTATTTGTGGTAATAATATTCTAAATTTTAAATTGTTATAAATAATTACTTATGTGCTGTGAAATATCCACAATTAAATACTTTATGACATTATATACTATATAAATTTCAATTTATAATTTTTAAATATTTTTGGGATTTTTAAACAGTTTAATAATATGTTATTTTTATAAAATAACAATAGTGTCAATTTTGACACTATTCATTTATTTGAATTTAAATTGAATCCACACAAAGGATATATTCAAAATAAAATATTTAATAGGTTCCTAAAATGTCATAATAATCTAGAAAATTAGTGGAGTACATTAAATAGTTCATATAATATTTATTTTAATATTTTTAAAACCATTTATTTGGTATATCTCTTAATAAAATAATTAGTACAACATTTTTGTATAATTATTTAATATACTTATTTGTTGCATAAAAATTAAAAATAAAATCCTTTGATGAAGATAAATATCAAATATTTTATAATAATAATTTTACTCGAATATATCATCTTAAAATAACAACATGTAAATTCTTATCTTTATTAAATTATGAAGGTGACAACTTTGGAATCATTTAAAATAAAATATTATAAGTTTCATAATCACTTTTATAAGGCTCCAAATGGTAAAATATTCGACCATTGTACGATTATGGTTTACATTTACATGAACAATAAGTTTTGTTCCGGGTTTTGGTGCCTTTTATGGTCACTATTAGTTTAATAAAAACTATATTCTTGATTTTTCACTAGATAAACAATTTCTGCATCACTATTGTGTCAAAATTAATGATAATTATTTAATCCCTAAAAATTATAAATAAATTCATATGATGTAGATAATTTTATTATATTTCTGGATACTATTCATGTTCTAAGTTTCATGAAGTTTATCACTAAATTAAAATTAATATACTTATAAGATTTAAGAGAGTGACATGTTGTCACTTTCTTTGGTTTTAATAATAATTAAATTATTTTCAAAGAAACAAGTCCATAAAATGAATCTATTCCAACCATTAAGTGATATGGGTCTACTTTTAGTCATCCAATTGAATTTTTACAGGTGTTAGGGTAATTTTATAATCTTATATTTACCCTTAATTACCTGATTTACCTTCAACTATGGTAAATAAAAGTTTCCGTAGTTACTATTCATAATGCCAAAAAATAAAAAGTAGATTATTAACATAATTTGGACCCACTGATTCCAAATATGGAATCCAATTTTTCAAATTAAATACAAAAAAGTTGCAAAAATTAAATTAAAATTAATCTCGTTGTTGAAAGAAAATGGGTTTTTGTTTAAAACATTGCAAAAGATTGAATTGATTTAACCTACGAATTCAATGTAAAATCAATGCTAATGACATACATTATATTAAATGGTAAAAATATATTCTATTTATACTTTAAAACCATTAAATATTATAATTTAACCATATAAATTATCTCAATCAAAAAGTTGTTTTTAATAAAAAATTAGCGTATTTTCACTATTCATCAAAAACATGAAAGTTATCATATTAGAATCAAAAATTTATCTAAAGTAAATTTTTATATCCTGATTCCAAATAAGAATTTTATTTTGTCAAATTTAACTTATAAACATGTCAAAAAATAGATTTAATGTGGGTGCGCCATCAAAAGGCGGCAAAACTGCATTTTTTAAAAAATTCTTATTTTACCCGAAAAGTTTATTTTGTTCTCTTAACATGTTATAGAAAATGTGTAAGATGAATAATAATGTTATAAAATTTAAAATTTATTTAATACAATTCATAACGGCTAGTCCATAATAATATAATAACAATATATCATTGTTTAGTGAAATCTGGTATTGCGTACAACACACGCTATCGAGGAAGGTCATGATCGTGTATAATGCAAGCCAAGTCAGGGTTGCGTGTAGTGAAAGACTCCTTTTTTGTTTTGAATAGCATAATCCAACCATATTTCATTTATACATTGAATATATATATATATATACATATATATATACACTCAATTTTGCGAACTTGAAATTGTGTGTAACAAGATCCAAGAATAGTGTTGCGTATACTGCAAGCTAATACGGTGTTGTGTATAGTACAAGATAATCTTGGTGTAGCATACAACAGATGATATGAAAGAAATTAAAAAGAATATATCTTATAAAATCTCGGGTTGTTAAATTCTACCCCCCTTAAAATGAATTTCACCCTCGAAATTCGTTGGGGTTATAAATCGTTTACTATTCATAGAAACCCACATCGTAAAAAGGAATACAAAAACTTAATTTTAAAAAATAAAGTATAAAACGTAACGATTACCCAAAATTAACTAATCACTGGGTTTCCACATATGAGAACATAGGTGAAAATATGGATATGGAAGAGAAATCGAACCATCATGTTCTGATGGAGAGTGGTAGAGAACATGACTATGAAAAATCCAACAATCACAAAGTCATAGATTTGTGATGATCTAAGGTACCATCTGATTCATCGGATATAAAAGCACTAGGACAACATTTTTGGTTTTCAATATCATTTCCCTAAAGTTGAAAATTTTGAATTAGAATAAATACTTGCTTAATTTTGGTGTAATCTCACTGTTGTTCGTGCTTTGAACAATTTCCACTTCATCTCTTAAAGAAATGAAGTTGAATTTGTTATTCGTGAAGTGCTAACAGATCATGTGATAGAATGATGGGTCATTCCATCTATTTCAAACAAAATGTTATCAAAAGTTATCAAATATACATAAGTCCATATATGGTGAGGTTAATCATATACGATTCCAAAAATGAACTTATACTTCATATATCATATCGCTTAAAAAAATTTAACTAGTTTATACTAACCAGAGAATTACTGTAGGCTAGTGGTAGGCGATAAAGGCCAGTCGCACTTCGGTTGTGGGTTCGATTCCTACATCCTTGCCCGACGCGATGGGATGTCGCCCGTCCTGCAGGGTGTCCTTTCTCTAAAACTACATTACTATAACATCCCATCAATAATATCAAAATAATTATATCCTTAAACAATACTAAATTATATCCATCATAATCCATTTCAAATCTTTAGGGTTATCAAAAATACTTCTGTCCAAGCTTATAGTATAAAGAAAAAAATTACTAGAAATGTCCTTTACCGAGCATGTGAATTCCTTCATTTGTCCCCGATATATCTTGTTGATCACATTCCAATCATGTGAATACCTTAATCATGTATTCTCTTGAAACATGAATTACCATAGAACCTTAGCGAAAACATGAATTCTGTCAAAAGTTAACTCTTTCCACATACAAAAATCCCAAAAATTTAATATACTCAAACCATGATATCACTTTGTCCTTATATCAGTCATGAGCTCATGAATACAATAAAACATATCATTATCTTCTTATCCCTTCATTATGCTCATATCATCTACTTTTCAAAAATATCTGAATAACCTTCCATGGTTACTGGTACCATTCAACATATACTTTCAAATACTTTAGGAAAAACAATAGTGTAACAATCCTTAGATGATTCTTTATTCCATAGTACCATACATTATTCTTTATAAACATACAATCATTCCACTAACTTCTTAAACCACTGGCTGAGCTTCATCATTTCTTTTATCTCATATTTCATTTGTAGTCTCTTCATCATCATCCACATAAATACTACTCATGTGACCATGTTGATTCTCTTCATGAGATTTTCCCTTAGGGAATTGGTTTGCATAATGCCCATACATTCCACATTTAAAACATCTAATCATTGTTGATGTCATAGCAATACCATTATCCTTGTCTATGGTGTTAACTGAATCTTTTCCTTTGCACTTACTGGCTTTGTTTCCTTCTTTTCCACACCTAAAGCATCTTCTAGTTCCTTTGAAGAAATCTCCCTGATGCCTCTTCCCACATGTTTTACATGAGGGAAATTGAACTTTTTTTCCTCTATGATCATCATGAAACTCCATCTTTCTCTTATTATCTGAGTTGGGAAACTTACCAAATTTGAGATTATTGATCATATTATGAGATTTCTGATTAGGAATAATAACGATGTTTGGACTTCCAAATCCTATTTAATTTGGTTGCTCATAAGGAATATCATTCCATTGTCCTTCATATCCTCCATTATCATGAATCTTCCTGTTTCCAGCCATTTTCTAAAAACCAAAAAGAATAGTGTGAGAGGAAAAAATCATGCTATGGAAAACAACATAATAAAGGGGGAGTACCCTCAATATCTAACATCTTAGGTTAAATTCTAATATTGTTACTGTAGTTCTAGGACTATATCCTATATGTATACTTATCCTTAGGGACATCCCTAGACATACCTTAGAAATATCTCTAGGGATCTCACTAACGTTTTCGCATCCTAGTTTCCAATGGTTGACTAAACCTTTCCTCTGATACCAACTGTAGAGACCCGAAGCTTGACGTACATGGAAATTACATTACTTTTGCAGAATACTTAATACATAACCAAAACAGACACACAAGGGTCGTAATAGTTTAGTTCCTTTGGAAACCTAGAACATAATCTTCTAATCTTGGTGAAAGATCCTCAACATCTCCCATAAAGATCTTCCCTTTTTTTCTTACCTAAAACCTTTCCTTATATCCTGGGGAAATAAAACATTAAAATGGTGAGCTCATATGCTTAGTAAGGGAAAACATAGTGAACATAAAACAATCCATAAACATTTGAAAGAAAAAAACTTGAACAAGAAATTTAAACATCAAAATCTTGAGCAAAGACATAAATCGTGGAATTACGTAAGGCATATATCATAATGGAAAATCAACCATGATAAAATATAATGGGAATAAAACATGTAATTGTGGAAACCATTCATCACATGTTATGATTTCCATAGTAGCCAAGGCATTGCTACCAAGACCATCTTAGTGGACAAAGTCCCTTTCTGAATCGAGTTCACTCCTCGTTTCAGTCCTGTAACACTGAACCGGATTAACCTACCGTTATAGCCATGTCTATCTCATGAGATATAAATCATTACCCAATGCATTGGAGGGAGATATAGGTACCGCCCATCTCATAATGAAATCATTCTTACTTGTGCCACAAAATAAACATACATCATTCATAATAACCCAACGAATAAAATGGGTTTCATAAACATCATCCCATCATCACATAATCCATATAAAAGAAATGGATATCATTTCATAATAAAAAGTGAAACCATTTAAATCGTAGATGTATTATACTTGAAATATACACTTATTAAATAATGTCAACTTAGATGGAAAAATGGTTTTGATAAAACACTTGAAATGAATTCTTGAGGAAAATATCCTTTCTTCTTCAAAATCATTTTCTTTTCACAAAATTCCATGCAATTTTTAAAGAAAATGGTTTTGTTGAAGATAATCATGCATTCTTGTGGATTAATCTTTATCAAAATAATGAGTTATAAAACCGTAAAAATCCGTTCATGCAGTATAAGTTAAAAAAACATTCTTCTCGTACTTTTGTCGGAAAAGTCAAAAAAGTACCTCGTAACGTAAACAAAAGAAAGATTCCTTACATACCATGTAGTAAAAGTCAAAAAATGGGTAAAAAGGACTTTAAACATACATGAAAACACTTTTATAAAACATGGACATGGATGATAGAAATAACCCCAGTAAATACTTACGAATAAGCAATCTCGGATAAAAATGAGATTTGCAAAATTAACCCTTACCTTAGGTCCGATATGATTTGTATGGATCCGAACCTCCTGTATAATGATTTAAATAATTTAATTGACTTATTACATAATCATATTCATTGTTATGATATCATATATGTTTCACTTATGACTTTATATTACCCGTTCTTTTGTAAATTCCATGTTAAAGCAGCGTTTTGGGTAAAATCATTTCATTTATCGTATGTGTTTCGAATTTTCGTTCTTGATATTATTACTTATATCCTGATTTACATAATAACAGAATGTAAAACATGATTTATATATATATATATTATATATCGATAAAAGGAATGAAATACACCGTTCATGGAGACGGTAGACCGTACGTACGCATGAACGCTGTTTTTGTTTCCTTATTGAATTGAATGGAATTAAGTAGATGAAATACATACATATATATATATATATATATATATAAATCCAGTATCATTATTATTTCATACATTTCATGATTACTTATTATATTTACTTTATAATAATTCATGAATGGTTAACATGGATAATGAATCTCATCGCGTCGTGGAGACGGTAGTCCGTACGTACGCATGAGCAATGATATCATTCCCATGATCGTGGAATTGTATTGAAGTGTATGTATAATATTTCAGAATAAATATCACTTTAAAATAATATTATTTATTTATTTATTTACACCATTATACCCATCTAATTAAGGTGGTGGTTGAAAACATATTACACCACGGCGTGGAGACGGTATTCCGTACGTATGCACGTGCGGTGATTTCGTTTTCCGTAGGATGGATAGAAGGTGAAATAGGGTTGTTTCATATTTATAATAACATATCAGTATATGAGTGGTACTAATGTTATTACTTCATAATGAAACAACTAAATAAGAATAAGTAGAAGAAGAAATAAAGTTGAAAGAATCGGTAACGGACATTACCTCTTCTTTGAAGCGCCTCTTTGAAACCTCCTCTTAGGGTACTAAAATTGGCCTTTGAAGAATACCAGGACCTCTAGAATTTTTATAGGAAATTTTAGAAGTGAAATTGGCAGGGTTTTTCTGAGATTCAAGGCTCCAAATTGTGTGAGAAAGAGAGGGAGGAGGTGCCCTTTTATAAGGGAGGAGAGGGGAACCTTTGGAATCCTCAAAAATATTAGATTAATATAAATTTAAACCCCACATAAAATCCTCCAAAAATGACTCAATTAGAATATTAGTTGAGATAGGGTTGTAATATCATCAAACAATAAAATTTATACATGTAGGGAATTTATTTTAAACATTATCAACTTAATTTATCCTTATTTAATCTATTAAATTTTATTTGTGGTAATAAGATTCTAAATTTTAAATTGTAATAAATAATTACTTATGTGCTGTGAATTATCCACAATTAGATAATTTATAACATTATAGACTATATAAATTTCAATTTATAATTTTTATATATTTTTGTGATTTTTAAACAATTTAATAATATGTTATTTTTATAAAATAACAGTAGTGTCAATTTTGACACTATTCATTTATTTGAATTTAAATTGAATCCACACAAAGTATATATTCAAAATAAAATATTTAATAGGTTCCTAAAATGTCATAGTAATCTAGGAAATTAGTGGAGTACAGTAAATAGTTCATATAATATTTATTTTAATATTTTTAAAACTATTTATTTGGTATATATCTTAATAAAATAATTAGTATAACATTTTTGTATAATTATTTAATATAATTATTTGTTGCATAAAAATTAAAAATAAAATCCTTTTATGAAGATAAATATCAAATCTTTTATAATAATAATTTTACTCGAATATATCATCTTAAAATAACAACATGTAAATTCTTATCTTTATTAAATTATGAAGGTGACAACTTTAGAATCATTTAAAATAAAATATTATAAGTGTCATAATCGCTTTTATAAGGCTCCAAATGGTCCAATATTCTACCATTGGACGATTATGGTTTACATTTACATGACCAATATGTTTTGATCAGGGTTTTGGTGCCTTTTATGGTTACTATTAGTTCAATAAAAACTATATTCTTGATTTTTCACTAGAGAAACAATTTCTGCATCACTATTGTGTCAAAATTAATGATAATTATTTAATACCTAAAAAATATAAATAAATTCATATGATTTATATACTTTTATTATATTTCAGGATACTATTCATGTTCTAAGTTTCATGAAGTTTATCACTAAAATAAAATTAATATACTTATAAGATTTAAGAGAGTGACATGATGTCCCTTTCTTTGGTTTTAATAATAATTAAATTATTTTTAAGGAAAAAAGTCCATAAAATGAATCTATTCCAAACCCTTAAGTGATATGGGTCTACTTTTATTTATCCAATTGAACTTTTTCAGGTTTTAGGGTAATTTTATATTCTTATATTTACCCTTAATTACCTGATTTACCTTTAACTATGGTAAATAAAATTTTCCATAGTTACTATTCATAATGCCCAAAAATAAAAAGTAACTTATTAACATAATTTGGACCCACTGATTCCAAATATGGAATCCATTTTTCAAAATTCAATACACAAAATTTTCAAAAATTAAATTAAAATTAATCTCGTTGTTGAAAGAAAACGGGTTTTTGTTTAAAACATTGCAAAAGATTGAATTGATTTAACCTACGAATTCGATGTAAAATCAATGATAATGACATACATTATATTAAATGGTAAAAATATATTATATTTATACTTTAAAACCATTAAATATTTTAATTTAACCATATAAATTATCTCAATGAAAAAATTTGTTTTTAATTAAAAATTAGCGTATTTTTACTATTCATCAAAACATGAAAGTTATCAGAAAAGTATCAAAAATTTATCCAAAGTAAATTTTTATATCCTGATTCAAAATAAGAATTTTATTTTGTCAAATTGAACTTATAAACGTGTTAGAAACTATATTTAATGTGGGTGCGCCATCAAAAGCTGGCAAAACTGTATTTTTTGAAAAATACTTATTTTACCCGAAAAATTTATTTTGTTCTATTAACATGTTATAGAAAATGTGTAAGATGAATAATAATGTTATAAAATTCAAAATTTAGTTAATACTATTCATAATGGCTAGTCCATAATAATATAATAACAATATATCACTGTTTAGTGAAACCCGATATTGCGTACAACACACGCTATCGAGGAAGGTCGCGATTGCATGTAATTCAAGCCAAATCAGGGTTGTGTATAGTGAAAGACTCCTTTGTTGCTTTGTATAACATAATCCAACCATATTTCATTTATACATTGAATATATATATATACATATATATATACACTCAATGTTGCGAACTTGAAATTGTGTGTAACAAGATCCAAGAATAGTGTTGCGTATACTGCAAGCTAATACGGTGTTGCGTATAGTACAAGATAATATTGGTGTAGCGTACAACAGACGATATGAAAGAAATTAAAAATAATATATCTTATAAAATATCGGGTTGTTACAAAGCCGCCCCACCCAAAGGTCTTCAAAAACAGAAAAGAAGGTATGAACCACCTACCTAAGACTTGTAGACATAGGCACGTCCAATATTGAGCTCTAATTTGAAGTTAGTCTTCGTATATCTATGTTTCTGTCAAATTATAGCAATTCCACTTGGATGGAAACTGCGACGCATGAGGCAAAGAAACTGGAACAAAATAGGGTGTGCGGGTTTAGCCTCGCTGTCGTGGTCCTGTAGCCATCGACGAATTGAAGAATGGATGTTAGATGATGATTCTAGGTCTAGGTATGTTCTTCAGGTTTTCGGGACGGAGTGGTCTGAAGTTGGGGAAGAAGAAGACGTTTTTCAAAATAATATGTGATGGCCTTTCACTTAATCGAATAAAAAAAGTACATGGTGTGTATTCAATAACTACACATCGTGTAGTTGCCTTTTCTGTACTCCAACTTAAGCGGGGTAGCCACGTGGCTTGGACGCTCTACACAGCTTGACACATGGCTTGAACCCAGCCGGTACGCAGAATGAAGAATACACGGTGTGTTGAGCAGTGCTCCATGTTGTGTAGTAGGAAATTTCTACGCGGTCATCACACGGCATGTACTCGGTGAGCACACAGCCAGTACTCACCTAACCCATACACAACGTGTACTTTAAAGTACACGGTGTGTAGTATGGAAATTTCTAGAACTTACTAGATTTTCCCAGTTTTCTCAGGAACAAGTCAAAAATAGAAACAGGGTCGGGATTTTGACCCGTTCTAAAAACATGGGTTCTTACAATCTCCCCACCTTAACATAGCTCCTCCTCGAGCTATCAAATGAAACCAGAAGATGGAATCAAACATACCACCCTGATCAAGTAACCTGGACTCCTCCAGTATAAAAGATTCTGGCTAAATTCCACAAGGGGCTCCCCACCTTAGGAATTACCTAACTCTTTCACAAACTCACAAAAATAAAAACAAGAAAATGTTATCTAACCTATTTTCCAAACGCATGGTCCTCTCATGACGCATCGTCACCCCTGCACCTCATTGGTTCTCATGTGTCATTCCCGACACCCAAACGTATCCTGCACGGCATCAGTGTCTGCCTCCACAAGGTCCTGTATCTCATGGATTCTCAAAAACAAACTTGGTTCCTAGAACCTCAAGTAACCTACATCCTTGATGCCCTGATGCCCATGAAACCTCAAGTAACTCACATACTTTATGCCATGATTCCCACGACACCTCATGTAACCTGCATCCTCGATGCCCCTAATTCTACGCATCTCATACATATATATAAATATATCATGCACCCGATATGGCACCAATCCCACTGACCAGCATCTAGTTAGTCCACATAGGTCATGTGAATCATGTGCACTCAAATCGGACATGCCTCTATAGGTCATGTCAAAAGAGAACAAGGAAATAACAACCACATTCGTGGTGTACCTCTAACCGTCGTCAGCTCACCAGCATGCTCCGCCTCTGGCAGCACCACGGTGTGCACCTAGCCTAAAGTATGAATTCCTTATGCCTGACCTCCCTGTGGTGCTGCTCCAGCCATCGGCCACTGGCCCCTCAGCTAGATCTTACTGTCTTTGTCACATCCTCCGCATGCAGCTAAACCTCAGCTACCATCACCTGGTACCAAACTTGAACCAACTCCAGAGGCCACCGTCTATCCTGCTCCTTGCTTGTCGACTGCCTGAGAAGGCTGACTGCAGAACCTCTCCAGATGCCTGACCTGTCCACATGCCTGACATTCCTTTGGAGGCCAATCACACTGATTCTGAACATATTCTGGTTGCCCACACTGAAATAAAACCACTGAAGAACTGTTGTGAGGTGGTCTAGATGAGTCCTTGGCCTGACTTCTCTACTGGAATTCATCGCATCTTTTCTTCCTGTTATCTAAACTATCACCTGAAACAATTCCCCGACCAATCTGGGGTCTATCCCTTTAATTTCCATCTCCTATGAGTGCCGGATTCACTGCCTCTGAGAATGAACCCAGCCCTAAGATATTCAATTGGATCTGAATAGCGTGTCACAAGCCATCCTCAAATCGCCTCACCCATTCCGCTTCATCACTTACCATTCTAGGTGAAAAGCGAGATAGCTTAGTGAAAGTAGGTTCATAGTACATGATGGACATGTCTCCCTGCTGAAGGCTCAATAACTCCTGAGCTCTCTCAGTCCTCAATGTCTCTGGGTAAAAGTGCTCAAACAACCTATCCTCGAAGTCCTTCCATGATTGTACTTCGTGTCTGTGAGCCTGAACCTGCACATCCCACCAACACTTCACTGGTCCTCTCATCATGTACATTTCCCGCTTGAACCTCCACCCTGGAGGCATCTCGAGCTACTCGAAGATCATCTGTATGCTCTCTATCCAATTATCAGCCACTTGTGGACCACCCTTATCTTGAAAAAGTGGTAGGTTCTACGACTGTAACTCCCGCATCCGATATACCATAGATGGCTCTGTTCCCTACGCACCTCTGTCGATCCCCTGAAAGACATGTACCAGGCTAGCTCAGAGCTACTCATTGAGCCATGGTCCAAATGCTGGAAAACCCAAATCTTGTCCTTCCTGTACTGGATCATGAACCTGATCCTATCCATGAGCCTATACCTATGGTTCATGCTCTTCTTGCACCAGATCTTGTACCTGATCCTGCACCTTCACCACTATATCATCTCCCACCTTCCTCTCCATCTGAGTCGTCAAAAGGAAACTACTAAATACAATAAATGGTAAGACATCCCATATATATATAACAATATATATTCAATGCAGATAAGGAAAGTATTAAAGAGGCATAAAAAACAACTACCCTTACTCTCCTCCCACCTCAACCCATGCCCATGGCATCCCAGCCTCATGGCCTCCTTACCCGCCCTTAACAGAGCCAAGTATCAAAAGTACATTGGGACATGTTTGTCCCGACAACCAACATTGCCTCAAACCGATGACCTAGTCACCCAATCCTGGTGATCAAAATCACCCTAACCATAGTACCTTCCTTCACATTCAATTCTACAAAGTTATAAAGTATAGGATAAGACATTGCAATAAACCATCAATTCTATCCATAATTTCACCTATGCACATTTCAAATCATACGAAGCATAGAAATTGATATTATTCCCATGGTATTATCACATCAAAAATAATACATGCAGTTATGAAATTGAAATACCCTAAAAATGTGCCTATCAAAATCCAAGAAAATAAGTTGTATCATACCAGGCCAAGGTCCAATTCTCCCTTACCATACCGGGTCAATGGTTCCATATCACAATCAATAACATCACACACCAAGTGATCCACTGAGGTGGAAATCATATAAACTTTAATCTGAGCAAAAAGCAATAGCAATTCCCACTCATGGAAACTTGGTCCATCACTCGTACCTGGGGCTGCAGGCACCCAAGCACAAGCTAGAAACCCAGTTCCCATAACAACCTATCTCTAATCTACCATATCCCAAATAGTAAAACCAGCAGAAATAAAATGAGAAGTATCAATCTCATTAGTAGCCAGAAAAACACTACTACTAAATCCCTATCAAGAACTCCTATGATACCACTTTGTAACGACCTGGACCCAAACAGCCGCCCGAACAGTGCTAAATGGTCCATGTGTTACTATCTTAGGCATACCTCCCTGAACGCCAAAGGATGTTGACTAGAAGCGAGGGTCTTATAGGTATAGTGGGGAGGCTATACCGTCTCTAAGGATAATAATGGGACTGGTCCAAGTATAATAATAAAGATTCAGTGGAATAAACGACTCAGCAGACTTGAACCAGACCTGTATAGCGGCAATACAAACAATAGAAATAAACAGCGGAATTAATAAATATAACAATAGCAACGGAAAGTAAACACAACATCATGCTGATCACTTGTAACTACTACTGAACAACAACATGCATCAAAATCAAGTCATACATATCCATATATATATAAAGGGTGCCACTGGCTAACCAACTATAGCTACATAACAAGCATGCTGATATAGTAAGGAAAACAGAACAAAATAACTCCAGCTAGGCAATACATCAGGGTCCATACCATCTCCATGAAATAGCTAACACAGTCTAGCTTCTGAATCTATCCTCTTTCCTGCATGTAAATCCATAAAGTATACATGCATCCCGAGGGGGCTGTGTAGGGTGTGAGACGAATCTCAGTGGGATACCACCCAACGGTTCATACCTAATATAAGTGTTTAAGAAGGCATGCAGTTATAAAAAAAACATTAAACAACATGATGCACAAATAAACACAAACTCCACAGGTGCTCAGCAGCCACCATGGAGTTCACATGCTTCATCTGATACCAGAATATTTGTCATGTAACCCAGCACCATGTGCCCCCTAACACCGCATGTCTCAAGTACCGACGTCCCGAAGGCACGCCCAACAGTAGCATCAAGAGGAACAGTGATGCCTGTCCTCAAACAAGTAGATGGAGGTATAGTGATGTCTGCCCTCAAATAAAGTATCTGGAGGGACAGCAATGTCTGCCCTCAAATAGAGTAACTGGAGGAACAGTAATGTCTACCCTCAAAATAACGGCAAGCCTTTTCCCCCAACCCGATAGCCTCAATGTTATCCCCTAAAGGCTCCTCACCTTCCACATGGCTTCTTAATAAAAGCACCCCCAAACCAAAAGTACCTAAACCACAACTAACAGGGGCCTCTACCCACATGATTGGTCAAAACCACCTCATCACGGAGTCTCTCTGTGTGCACACTACTCAAAGTTCTGGGTGAGTAGTAATCACCAAAATAGTACCCAAGCCACAATACCTCTGACACCTCGTGTCCCTACAACCATGTATCTCAATTATGATGGACTCTCCATCCTAGTAACTTAGGCCATGCCCAACCTGACAGTCACCCTGCCTCAAGCCGACGTCCATGATGCCCAATCCCATGGTCAGAACCACCCAATGTTACCCGGGTCAAACCCAACCTGTGATCAACATCACTTAAAAAATATCTGGGCCAAGCCCAACACAACTCAAAGGTTCTAGCATATGCAATATCACAAATCACATATATAAGTATACTCAGAAGAAATACTTTGAACATGCTAACAAACTAATAGTTGAATTTCACTAACTATGTATTGTCCCATACCAGCACCAAGGTAATGGAAACCTCTAATAATTCATATCATAACTTAATGAATCAAACTCAGCACTTAATGAATCAAACTCGGCACTTAATGAATCAAACTCAGTAGTTTAATTAGACAAAATTCAATTTATACCATTTGGAACCCCCGGCCAAATAGCCCCATATGAGCGACAGCCCCTCACCCGACCCCGCTCAAGTAAAACAGGAAAAAGGGCATACCAAAAGGAATCCCACAGGTCTAATAATCAATTTGATATACAGAAGAAGATAAATTAAGGTCGCGCTCAAATACCCATATACGCGCTTTAAGCCGTTCCACCCAAAGGTCTAAAAAAACTCAAAAAAAAGGTATGCACCACCTACCTGAGACTCATAGATGTTGGCACGTCCAATATCAAGCTCCAATTCGATGCCGATATTCATAGATCTATGTTTCCATAAAATTTCGGCAATTCCACTGGGATAGAAACTGCGACGCACGAGGTAAGGAAACTAGAATGAAATAGGGTGCGCAGGTTTAGCCTCACTGTTGCGATCCTGCAGCCACCAATGGATTGAATAATGGACATCGGATGATGATTCTAAGGCTAGGTATGTTCTTCGGGTTTTCAAGACGGAGTGGTCTGAAGTTGGGGAAGAAGAATATGTTTTTTGAAATAAGATGCAATGACATTTCAATTAAGCGAATGAAAAAAGGTACACGCCATGTATTCAAGAACTAAACGCCGTGTAGTTTCCTTTTCTGTACTCCGAATTAAGTGGGGTATCCACACGGCTTGGATTCTTCACACGGCTTCAACCTAGCCGGTACGTAGAAAGAAGAATACATGGCGTGTTGAGCATTACTACACACTGTGTAGTAAGAAATTTCTACATGGTCATCACATGGAATGTACTCGGCGAGCACACATCTGGTACTCACCTAACTCATACATGGTGTGTACTTTAAAGTACATGGTGTGTAGTCTGGAAATTTTCAGAACTTCCCAGATTTTCCCTGTTTTCTCAGGAACAAGTAAAAAATTCAAACAAGGTCGGGATTTTGACCCGTTCTAAAAACTCGGGTTCCTACATATACGGCCTAACACCCCACATAGAAAAGTGCTATGTGGGAGGACCCCACATAGAAAAATGCTATGTGGGAAGAGTCCTGCCTCACATATAAAAATACTATACGGGAGGAATTTCACCCTATGTAGAAAAATGATATGGGGGCATAACCTAGCCCCACATAGCAAAATGCTACATGAGAGGAACCTATCCCCACATAAAAAACATTACATGGGTAGAACTCAGGTCTGTGTACCACCATGCTATTCTGATGGTACCCTCACCCATGTAGCAACATGCTACACATAGGGAACACCATCCATCATAAGAAAATGTTACGCAGATTGGGGCCACCTAGGGTGCTTTATGCTAAAGCTCTAATTACTCCCTTATGTCATATCATCGAGCCCCATGATGGCTGCTCCATGAACCAATCTAATGACATCAGATCAAGGATTCTTCCAAATTCACCAGACATGTATGATTAGATCATCGGTAACATCAGTGTTTCTTCTCTAGTCTACATACCCATGGTAAGCGGAATCACATGTGTAACCCTCTCAATGAGGCAGACCCTTGGAATGACTTCAAATCTACATTCTCATGGTAACAAGGGTTTCAACCTCGGAGATGCTCATGTGAACCTCCATGTTCTGGGTACTGAGAGAAACCACTGGCATTTCCCTTTAATGAGGTTTAGTTCTGGTCACTCCTCTCTTCCCCAGAGACCAGCAGGGTATCCCTCCTAGAATAAGCCCTTAGCCTTTATTGTGATAGGTGACACCCTTGCTCCTATTCTCCAACCTATAATGTAGATGGATGGATTACCATATGTGACTATCCTAGATACAAAAATAAAAAAGGGGATATGGGCACACTCAAAGCCCTCTCTCTCCCTTTGGGCTTTAGCATTCATCCGCCAGTAGAAAAAAGTTGATTGTGTGATCTTCAGATTTACTGATTCCTCTTGTTTCTCAAACCGAGCATGACTCACATAGGATTAAAGGTTTGCGATGATCATGAAATAAAAACAATACCAAATAAAAAATGGGCCTCTTATATGGTATAATCAATAATAGTTCTCAATGGGCCTCCTATATAGTATAATCCCCAATCATGTTAAATGGGAATCCCCTAAGTGTAAGCCCCAACCACATCCACCTAATCAGGCATCTTATATGGTATAAGCCTCGAACTCATATATCCTTTTCAAAGGTACATATTCCTGATGAATAAGTTATTGCATGGGAATCACCTAAGTGTAAGCCCCAATCATGTCCCCTAAATTTGACCTCATCCATAGGTGTAATCCCCAAACTTTCCAAACTATGTGGGATTTGATTCACAACTAACTATGATACATAGGAAGCCTCCTTATGGTCCAAACCCAATACCCAAATTCACCCTAATGTTCTCTGGGGCACATTCTCGGTAGAGTTATATCTACCTAGGAGACCACATCTATTCTAGGTTCCAAGATTCACCTCGGCATAAGTCCCACACCATCCTTGACCAGAAACCTTTTTTCTATACATCCTTGTCACATTATATTAATCTGCATGGTTTGGTACTCATCGCATGAACTTAAAAGGTGATGTGTCCTGTTATGTGTCATTGAACTACATGGGTTCAGATTATTTTCATGAGTATAAGTAGGAAACCTATATTATGAGTTTGATCCGGATTTCAAAACAACTTTTGTCCCCCCTGGATAATGGTAAACTTCAGATCTCCTCTCTATGCAGCTTAAAACCATCATCATCCTAATGAGAAACTAAAGAATATTTAATCTGTCCATAAAAGGGATCTGTTGATGAAGAACCTTAGATACATACAGATGATTCTTGACACATTAATTTTCCAAATTGATCATTAACTCTGTGTAATCCATCTATAAAAGGGATCCATTAATCTTTAAAGTATGATTGATTCCATACTTATGTATACTGGTAAGTGAAGGCTTGAAACCCATGAAGGTGGAAGCCCAATACTATATCATGTTTCCTCCTGAGAGAACATCAACCATATATCTAAAGTTATCATTAAGTTTTTCTCATAGTGTGAACTATTTATGGTCAGAGTACACCTCATTTGAACGCATTTGAATTGAATTTCAAATCTGCAAGGTACATACCTATCACATATAAGTTCTTCATCAATCCTGGAAACTAAGATGCCTTCTCTCAAAGAAATAAGATACCCCTGTCTGGCATGATTCTCACATGCATAATTTACCAATGTACCAACAAAATGGGCATACAGAGAATAGGTCAAATAATCATGATAATTGAGTCGATCCATTATTTCCTTTTCACTCTAGTTCGATAGGTTTTCCCCACTTATGTTTTGAAGATATGGTCAGAAATTAGCCCTCGAGATCTGTTGAGGGTTGATGTATTTGTATCCTCCCATATGAACTCTTACCCCACACTAGATAACTTGTAAGGGACCCACCAACCGGTATGGAGGCCTCCCCTCACTGATCTATCCCAAAAAATGATAATTTTTTTCCAACACTGGGTTGATAAGGTTAATACACCTACTATTGGCCAAGTGATCCACTATTATAAAGTTAGTGACTCTAACCCCAGAACTAGAGTCATGTACCAGTAGTAACCATCCACTGAGAAACATGAAAATAAAGGTTTTTAGTCGAAACAGTCAGTCGACTCTAGGGATGATTGTCCAACCCCACTCATTAAACCAACCTACCTCAAGCATGGTCCAATAAGAACCCATATGTCTTCAGGTCTCAATAGTTGGGAAAGTCCTCGGCCTCCATAAACAAGGTTCCTGGACACTTAATGTATCAAATGAATTGATCCAATAAAAGAATGGGGCCTCCTACTTCAGATGAGGTTTTCCCTTCAAAATATCCTTCACCTTGTCAAAACGTTTCTTAGCAGGAGGGGGGAGTCCTCTCTACATCATCCTAAGATGAAGTTGGTACTGAAAAATCATCATACATGTCACCCATTATGGGAACCCCTGAAATCAACTAGACTTAACAAAGACCGATCCAGACCACCCCATGAACCAAGTGAAAATTTTTGGTGTCTGGGATACACCTGCTAATTAGCTATGGGATAATATTTCAGTTTCGGTGAGAGTAGGTCTATGATACCCTGGTCGAATCATATATACACACATACTTTAGCTCAGTCTTAAATTCCTCGCATATCTGGAGAACTAAAAAAGTACACACCTATTCCAAGCTAAATGAGTCCCCAGGGCGAACGTCTCATTTTTATGACCACCATAGTTTCTCACTTGTTATGGCCTTCCATGTGATGCTATGATAGAAATGGATTTTTTCATATGGTGATCACATAGTTTCCTCCAATGACTAAGGAGAGTAGTTCAAAAGAGACCTAGTAGCATGGGTTTCCTAGATGAATTCCCCCCTCACTGATATGTTTCCTTAGTAAATATTGTTATTTTCAATTATTCAGGTCATAGGTTTATTTTTTTTGTGGTTCCAGAATAAAATAATCATACAACAAATTAACCTATGGTCTGGATTATTGAAAATAAAAATATTTCCTAAGTGAACATATCAGCAAGGGGGAATTCATCTGAGAAACCAATGTTGTCGGGTCTCTTTTGAAATACACACCTCAATCACTTGAGGAAAACATGCAGGTTCTAGATGAAAAAATCCATTACTATAATAACATTGAAAATTCCACGATAAGCAAGAAACTGGAGTGTTCATTGAAATGGGACCTTCTCCCCTAGTGTCGGCCATCTTGTAGAAAGCTGTGTTGATATCTCGGGCAGTTCCCAATATGATTTATGCCTTCCTAACATAATATCATGGGAGAAGGAAGCCTTGTACCTCAAGGCCTATGAATCCTTTGATAGGAACACAGACTTCACTGTCAGGGAGGGGGTCAAGGATGATGTGAAGAATTTTCTGAACAAGGACAATAATTTTGAAAAAACGGATAGGGAAATGGTCTATACCCTAATCACCTATGTGACAGGGATCATCCTAATACAGGGATACTCTCTAATAATGAATCAACACCACGGCCTCTTTTAAGGGGACATCCATTTGGGAATGTGTTTGTAGTTGCAGAGAAGGATTACTATGGGTGTACGAGCAAGTATTCTTGGTTCTAGACAGGTATGGATTTCACACAGGACATATTGTGGCACAAGACGTGTCACCCTATCTTGTTCAACGTCTAGGAGAGTGCTGCAATGATCACATCTATCAAGGAAATAGTATTGACTACTGGGGCGGGTGCATGCACATCCAATCTCCCCATAGAAGAGAGGGAGTTAAGGATAAAGAGAAGCTATATCATACTGATGACTACAGTGAACCCCATGTTCCACATCTATGTTTGAACCATTAATTTCTTGGACATGGTGTATTTATATGATCTTGTAAGGAAGATTCCAGTCAACATGTAAAACCCCAGATTTCTGGTGGACATGCCTGAGGTTATGAATATAGTAGTAGCTAACTGGTCCACTAGGGTGTAGAACCTAGGGGAGAATTTTAGGAGGAACCAATACATTGTTTCTTACTAATACAAGTGGTACATGGCGATGGAAGAGGGGAGCGTGGATATAGGTGGTGGAGGGAGCACAGTGGTGGACACATTGAAGACCTTCTGGTTGCTTGTAAAATTGTGCAAGGTGAGGAGACTAAACTAGGCCTTTTAATTCTAGATTCTTGTATGTGCTATGATTTTAGTGATAGGGACCAAGATTGGATTAAATCCATCATTAATAAATTTAAATGTGGACCTATTTCTAGTGATGATTGATTTTTTAGGTCATATAATTATACGAATTTCTAATTAATACAATTATGTGTTATTGTTCTTATTCTTGATTCAAATTTTTCACTCTTTGGATTTTCTATCCTATAAATTATTTAAGGGTTTTATTGCTTCTTAATCTTGTTTTTATAGTCAAAAAATACTTCTAATTTTTTTATATTTAGAAAAATTATGAATCATTGTTTTATTACCTCTAAAATGAGTAAAGAAATGTGTGTTAAGTTTCAAAATTGGATAATTATAATTTCTTACAACATTAGATTATTAATTTTTTAAATAATTATTTCTATAGAAATTAATTTGTTATTATTTTTCTATGATTATTCTAGATACTGTCTTTATTTTATAAATATTTAAATTTTTACTAGTGTTGAATCACACATAAGTTGGACCATCTTCATAGGATATAATGAAACTTATGATAATGACACTTAGGTAGTGTCAAATGAAACTTGAACAGCTATATGAAAACATCCTTATGTAAATACAAAATGGAATAGATGAGAAAATGAATTGGTTTTTAAAATCATGAAATATACAATTTTTTGCTTATATTTTTTAATATTGATTTTCTACATATTTTTTTATGATTATTTTAATTGTTTTATTTGTTCCATAATTACATACTAATTATTTTAATGTTAGGAAAAATAATTTGAGAAATTTTTGTAATTATTTAAATCACCATTCTATGGTATAAATTCTCACACCGTAAATTTTAGAAAGTTGCGAGTTTCCAGTTTGAAATATTTGAAATATGAAGACTCTCTTTCATGTGTTGAGGAGAGAGTATTCTAAGAACTTTAATATTTAATAATATTTAATATTTACTAATTTATTTTATGTTATAATGAGTAATACCATACAAAATTTTTTGTTTACAAACTGATATGAGAAACCATGAGTGCATTTTTTTCATGTTCACTTAATAAAGAATGCTTGTGAAGAATTATATGGAATAAATTCATCAAAAAACTTTGAAGTAGTTATTTTAAGTCTCATGTGTGTGATGCTTTGGTAAAAGAGGAAATGCATTGGGTTTCATGTTTTTTATTTTTTTATGCATGAAGAAACACTTTATATAAATTTTGAATGAAAGATGTGGATGACATGAAGGTTGAGGATATTTTCAAACTATATTATTCTTGATCGTTTTGAGATCACTATTGTAGTTGGAGTGAACACTGTGGTCTCAACACTCTGATCACTATAGTTTCTACTATTTTATGTGGTTATTAATTCTTTCTATCTTTTTTATGTACTTGTTTTTCAGTCCATGATTTTTCATTCAAAATTAGAATCTTATTATCAAGGGTTATACTACCACATAAAAAATGTATATCTTGGGTTGTGTCTCTCGGTTGAAAAAGATAGTTTTTTATTTGTAACTTGGTCTAGTAAAAGGTAGAATATTAAGTTGTGTCTTAGTTTGAATAATTACAAATTTGGTTATATCTCCACTAAAAAAAGGTCGGTTATGGGTTGTCACTATGGGTGTGTAAAATTTAGGATTTGGATTGTGGTTCCAAGGGTTAAAAAGACATTTGTAATAAGCTTGCGACTCCTTTAAAAAGTTTGGTCACTTATTATAGGGGTACCATACCCTTGTGTTGAGAGTGTGAAGAGTGGACATGGGATATCTTTGATCCAAATTACTATAAAAATACTTTTCCATATTTATTTTCCACTATATAAATAACTTAACTAGATAAGTATTTAAAATTTTTAAAAAGTCAATTCACCCCTTTTTGACCATTCAACTATCTTACCTATGGGATCAAATAATTAGTATCAGAGCTTGACCATGAAGATATTCATTATTTCTCTTATTTATTTATTTCTTGTGTTAACTTTTATTATAGAATTAATCATCTAAGGAATATATCTTCTTAAGATGATAGGAACAAGTTTTAATGATGTCTATGTTATGAAAAAACTTCATTTTTTATGGTAATGATTATAGAAAATGAAATGTTTTGATGGAACTATATCTGAAATAGATAAGTATTGATCATTGTATAATCATGGTAAAACCTTAAAAAAATCTAATTTTGATCTTGATCCTCTCATTAGTTCTCAAGATCTAAAATATGTTCTTAATTATAAAATCATGAACATAATTTATTTTTCTATTGATCAAAATGTTTTCAGTCATATTTCAACATGTAAAACTGCACATGACATGTGGAGAATCTTGCAAACAACACATTATGGTTTTGATAAATTAATTGAAACTATGATTGGTATGTTTAGAGTAATAAATCAATATTTTAATATGGGTGATAATGAAAGTGTAATTCAAATGTTTTATAGATTCACAAGCATTGAAAATGGAATGGATGAAATAAGAGACACTTTAGATAATACTATATTTTTAAGAGATCTACCTAATAAATGACATGATAAGAATGTAGAAATTGATGAAAGAGATAATTTTAAAGAATATACTCTTGATGAGATTATTGGTTCTTTACTAAAATATGAGATAAACTTGAAAAAATATTGATGAAAGAAGAAACTATTAAATGAATAGGAGTTTCCTTGAAATAAAAAATAGATGTTACTAATAACTCTTCATATTTTAAGATAAATTAAAATGAAATTGATGAGTTTGTTTCAACAAAAAAGGTATTTTACAAATAGAATAAATAATACTCAAGAAGAAACAGAAGGGATAATCGAAGAGTTGATCACAAGAATAGAAAAGGGGTAATGCAATTCCTGATGAAGTTGTGAAACTAATGTGTTATGAATGTAGGATAAAAGGGTATAAAAACCTGAATGATCGAATCTAAAATGAAATAAAAATAATATGAAAATGTGTGAAACAAGTGCTCTTTTATATGGATGGATTTGTATCGATGATTCTAATTCTAGTGTAGACTTAGATTCTAAAAAGGAAAAATCAAATATATACTTGATTTCAAATCAAATATAAACTTGATTTCAAATCAAATATATACTTGATTTCAAATCAAGTAAGTGAATCTAATTATGAATCTTCTCAATATGATTATAAATATCATAAAATGGATGGATTATATGGTGGAACTTAAAGGTCAAACAATGTGATTTTTAGAATTACAAAAATACACAGTCCAAGAATAAGTATAAGAAACTTGTTGAAGATAATAAATCTAGAAGAGAATTAAAAGTTGAGAAATTCTACTTCAAGTACTAATGAAAAGATATGAGAAAATTTGGAAATAATTAACAAATAAAATATTAAACTCAAGGAATATATTTCTGAAAATGACCAATCTCAAGAAATTATGTTTAATGTTATTCTTGATGAAAATGGAAATTTAAAAATGGAAATTGAATGTCTGAAAACTGATTTTTTCAGATTTTTTTAAGGAATAAAAGGCTATGAAAAAATTATAAGATTAAAAAAATGAATAAAACTAAAAATTGGTCTTTGTTATGATTATCAATTACTAAAATTATATGATATTTTTTGGAAAAATTCACGTGTTTCAACGGTAACTTGTTTTAAATATGGAATGAAAGGGCCCTATGAATGGGAATGTTCATTGAGATTTCACAATCTCTTAGAGGAAAAAAAATTATTTATTTATAAATCCTTATCATCAAGATTGTCTATAAATAAGTAAATAAATATCGAAAATCAATTTGGGTTCCAAATAAATCTTATTTTAACCTGATTGGACACAAGTTTTCATGGGCATAAAAATAATTTTGAATCTATCTTTATATGATGTGTGCCTTAAAAATATAATAAAGGAAACCTCGTATATGGAAAATGGATGTTCAAGACAAATGAATGGTGATTATTCAAATATTTTATCATTCAACCAATGTGAAGGAGGTAAAGTTACATTGGTGATAATTAAAATGGTATAGTAAAAGTTTTTTAGGAAGTTAGGATTTTTAATTCTATTTTCATTTTAAAAGTCTTATTTGTTGAAGGATTAAAACCTAAATTAATTAGTTTCTCGCAATTATGTGATTATATAATGAATGTGAAATTTCAAAATGATAAATGTATAGTTAATAAAGATAAATATATCCTATTTTATGAAAATTGTAAGGATAATATTTATTCTATTTATTTTTATGAATTGACTAACTATAATGTTAAAGGTTTGAGTATCATTCAGTCAGATAAAATCTTAAGGCATATGAGATGTGGCCATGATAATTTCAGACTACTATACAAGTTGTCTAAATACTAAAGTTTTCTACATCTCCTTAAACTGAATATAGACAAAACATGCATGTGTGACTCATATATGAAAGTTAAACACCATAAAGAGTCTTTTAGATCTTTAAAGGAAGTACACACGGTAAGGCCCTTACAGATTTTACATCTTGATTTATTTGAACTGATATCTATTGAATGTATGGGTGGAAATAGGTATGTGATTTTAATTGTTGGTGATGTTGTCTGATTTACATGGGTATACTTTTTAAATCATAAATCTAAAACAATTTCAAAATTTTCCTACATATTGTAAGATTGTTCAAAATGAAAAAGGATATCTAATTTTTTCTATTATAGGTGATAAAGGAGGATAATGGAGAATTTTTAAACGTTTAATTTGAGAAATTTGAGATAAAAATGGATATTCCTATAATTTTTTCATCCCATAAGACACCACAAAAAAATGGTATTATGGAATAGAAAAAAAGTATAACTCTATTAGAAATGAGTATAACCGTGATAAATGAATTTAAAACTCTTAATTATTTCTAGGAAAAGATATAAATAAAACTTGTTATGTATCAAATAGAGTTATTTTGAGACTCATATTAAAGAAAACACCTTATGAACTTTATAAATATAAAAAACCAAAATTTGGGTACTTTAGAGTGTTCGATTGCAATATTTATATTCTTAACACTAAAGATTCATTAGATAAATTTGATTCAAAATCTAATGAAGCTATCTTTTTAGAATATTAAAACTATAGAAATGCCTAAAAAGTTTAAAATAAAATATATATGGTAGTTGAAAAATATTTACATGTGAAATTTAAAGAGAATGTTTCAAATGATAATAATGATTATATGAACCAACTCAAGGAGGAATTTAGAGAATTAAATTTTGTAGAGGTTAGACCTAAAAATGAAAATAAAAATGTTTAGGGGGAGATTCACCCTCATGAAAATTCATGTAAATCACATAGAGACCACATTTTATACAAGGTAATTGGTAATTTTTATTTGATAATTCAAACAAAAAATTCCTTAAATAATGTTTATGGTTATCATGCATTTATTTCTGATTTTGTTCCTAAAACTATTGATGAAACCTTATCTAATTATAATTGTACACTCATTATGGAAGAAGAATTAATTTAGTTTTCTAGAAATAGAGTTTAGGATTTAGTTGAATTACACAAATATTCTCAAGTAATAAAAATTAAATAGATTTTTAGAAATAATATTAGTGAATGTAAAAATATTTTAATATGTAAATATAGATGAATTGCACAAGGCTATTTCCAAGAATAAGGGGTAGATTATGATGAATTTTTTCCCCAATTTCTAGGTTATAATCTATAAGACTATTGTATACAGTGGTTTCAAATTATTTAAAATGGATGTGAAAATTGAATTTCTAAATAGTTATATTTATGAAGAATTATATGTTAGATAACCCTCTAGTTTTGAAACTGAAAATCATATTTTTCATGTATTAAAACTTTCTAAAGCTTTGTATTGACTTAAACAATCCCCTAAGGCATGGTATGAAAGGTTGTTACAATTTCTTTTAAAAATTATATTTTTAAAAGGAATGGTTCATCTTACCTTGTTTATAATGAAAAATTCCAGTGATATTTTGATATTTGAAACCTTTGTAGATGAAATTATATTTGGATATTCAAATGATAAATTATTTAATGGGTTTTTAAATTATTGGAAATTTAATTTAACATGATTCTTATGGAAGAATTTAAATTATTCCAATGATTTCAAAATTTTCAAAGAGAATATGAGTTTTTTATTAATCAGTCTAAGTATGATAAATAATTGGTAAAAATATTGGGACTTGATTCTAGTAAAAAATCTATTAATACCATGATCACTTCATGTAAATTAGATGTTTATGAATCTAGAAAATCTATTGATAACAAACTTTATAGAGTTTTGATAGGTATTTTATTATATTTAACTAATTTTAGGCCTAATTTAATGTTTTAGTTTTTTTATTTTTGATAGATCCTAAAGTGATCATAAAAAGAGTCACATAAAGTCTATAAAAAGAATAATCAATTATGTTGAAGGATACCTAAACCTTAGAATGTTTTATGATAGAAAACTGATTTTGAGATAAAATGTTATATGGATTTTGATTTTGGTGGGTGTAAAATTTATAGAAAAAGCACAAGTGACATATGACATTTTCTATAAAAAACATATCATCTTTCCATCATGACCCTATCCCTCTAAAGGTACACCTTTCAGGCTGACAATGAAGAAAGAGAGATGATGAACCACAAATCCCACCTCCAATAGGCCATGAGTTGATGACTAGTATCAAGAGTATATAAATCAGATTCATGAGACGCATTACCTCTATATAGATTTATGGAATAATTTAAAATATGAGAAACCATCAACCAACACCATGTATAATTAAAGAAGAAATATGAATACATACAATGTCATACAAAAATCGATACAACTAAAAAAACTACAAGTATCAAAAGTAAATCCTTAGTAGAAACCATAAAGATCCAATAGGTAATAAACAACTCCCATGATCTAGTATCACCAACCCACACTTGTGGACCTGGAAAATAGTTTATATATATGTAGGGTGGACATAGAATCTTTACTCATTAGGATCCTCCCTGAAATATCTCATGTAAAATGTAAAAACTGTATACTAAAACCCAGTGAATAAACAAGTGAAACTAACACGTTCCCTAAATATGTTAGACTATTTTCCCATCCTCACCATGGGTCTCTTACCAAGTAACACATAAAAGTAAGACATTCTATATCAAAAGAATATATATATATATGTATATATATATATATATATTAAGGTACCCCACTTCCACTTCCTCACTAGTTTGTTTCTCTCACACACTAATTCCACACATCATGTGTTCATCCCTTATATAATTCCTCTTATATCTCATGAAATATTATCATAAAAATATTGAATCCCGTTTTTTATAATGCCTCATCATCACCATTCCTATTATTATCCAAGTGTGTGCTCAAAAGACATTAAAACCTGTGTAAATGAATTATACCTCAAGCCATCACAACCCATGCATGTACACATGTGGGAAGATATAGCCACCATGATAGGATAAAAGTATGTGTTATACCTCAAGATATTATATCAAATATATAAATCTATAGTAAAACCAAGATCCATCATAACTTGGGTAATAATTCACCCTATACCATAATACATTAGATCCCAAGGCATGCTTACTGATAACTACAACCAAAGGGAGAGTGGGGGAGAGGGAGAAGTCAACCATTCATTCCCTCTATATCTTGGATGTTGGAGAAAACACCCCAAAAACATTTGATTGTTGGTCGCCCTACAGATGTGGTGTTTAAGTGTATGAAATCAAAATATATATATTATATCACACACACCAACACTATGGGAAGTTACATATCCTTAGACTCATCTACCACTATTGTCACATAGGGCACTCTACTGCCACTACTATGTACTAAATCTCAACAAGCTTACAAAAATAAATGTCCAAAATTAAATATTCTACCACTATTTAATTATATTTCATTTTTATTTCCAAGATTAATACTTTAATATTATAAACCAAGTGAAATTGGAACCATAAATTCCTTTCTAAATTATATTCTCAAGTATTTATTCCTTCTTATATTTCTTCTTCCTCCCCCATCTTCTACTTCTACTAATAGTTCTTGAAAGTACTATACACTATCTTGGATGAATATAACAGAATTCCTCTATTGTTTCTCTCTATAATTCCTTGATACATATCAATTGGTTCTTTTATTGAGAGATAATCTGGAGAGAGAGTTTCTTGAGAGAAAAATCTTGATGAAAGTGGTTCTTGATCGGTTGGATATACATTGAAAGTTTTGAAGTTGGTACAGAAAATTTTTTGAACCGAGTGAAGAATATTATTGTTTTGTGGTGTCTAACTTAATTCGCAGTGGTTTTGATGCTGCAGTGGAATATGGATTGTAGCAGAAGAGTACGACCAACAAGAAATTGATAAGGAATCATATCAGAACTTGAGGCATCAATGGATAAACTGGATAGGAGTATAGAGGAGTGGCATTGGACTCTCAATATATTCATGATGATAGTTTGTACTGGATAAGATCTTGATTCTTGGATCACCAAAGATGAGTACTATTTTACATACCACTAAACACAAGAATACTTAAAGATTTAGGCGACACAACTGAGTATGCCAGGTACTTTTGCAGTTTGGTCTATGTCATTAGAAGCATCAACACCTAAGCTCATATGGACATAACTCAAGGATGAGATACTACAAAAATATAGAAGTACGGTAGGAAATGATACTCTAGATAAGAAAAAATTATTTTAGAAACAGGTGAACCAAATGGAAAATAAAACTGAGGAAAGAGACTAGAGTTTAGCTAAATTTATTGACCATCATTATACAACTAGAATTTTGAGTCATAAACAAGAGGAATCCAGTGTGAATAACCATCATGACTTCCATAAAATAGAGTAGGGGAACACGAAGGTCTTATCTTCCATATTAAAACATCAGGCAAGTTCTGAACAAATTTATTCTAAGAAGTTATCGCAGCATACCTAAAAACATTAATGATTGGACAAAAATGAATCAGCCAAGATCAGAAAAGATACCTTCTATAATGACCAAAAAAAGTGGAATAAAATGAATGAGATGCAAATTCAGGCTCAAGAATAATTTTCTATTCGACTGAGTACAAATTTACCTTTTGTTCCAGATTATCAATTCATAGCAGACAGTAGTATTGGTATCACCAACTTCTATGAGGACTTACATTCCATTTCCATGTGCTTCTATTCTAAACTATCTTGGGATGAATTAAAGATCAAACATCTTATTCAAAGTGTCATTTCAATTGTGACTGATCCTTTGAAGTTTCTAAAAAAATTAGACATCTTGGAATGAAAATTTTCTCTTATCACCTACTACAATAGGAAAATATGGGACAAAGTTTCTAGTTACGATAAATTTATCATGGAATAAAAAAACATTCATAGGACATGACCTATTTGGGGGTTCACTATTTTTAAATATGTCATTACGGTCACTACCAGGGGCTTGTTTCTAGTGGAGTTTATATCATTCCTTGCACTCAGAAAATATTACTATAGGAAATTAATTGTTACTTTTTTTCTCTTGGGAATCATCCATAGTTTCTTCTTTGGACAGAAAAACCTTTCTAATTTTCTATGGAGGTGTGCAGGATACAACTACAGTAAAGGAACCTCCACACTAGAATAAGTATTTTTTGTATTTCTAATACTATTTCTAAGGGAGGAGAAAAGGTTCCTATAAAGATATATTTGAAACTAGAAACATTAACAGTTATAATTCTATCAAGATTCATTGTAATTCTCATTGAAATGTTGAGTTTATTCAACAAAGTCCTCTGCAGTAGATCTGTAGGGATGTTTCTTAGTGATACTAGTGGTAATTTCAGTACCATGATTATTCTATATGGAAACACTATAGAAGAGGTGATTACTACTAAACCCAAGGAAGAAACTAATTGTGTACAAGTGAAATCATAACCTCATTCTTACATTTTCAAGGATGATATTCAAATGGAGAAGGATGGTTGGGCTTCTAGGTTGCTTGATAATAATTTTTTTCTTTGTAAAAAGTGGAAGAACCTATTGCTAAAGGAGATGCATCTCTTTGTTTCTCTTTAAAATTGGTTGGATAGAGTTTTACATTGAATTTATAAACATTTAAACTATTATATTCAGAGGAGCGATGGTTTCTGTTGAGCTGTAAAAGAAGTGGGATCAATTTATTCACCTTGAAGACAATGTGGTTTTTCAAAGAAGGGGAAATGATAGGAGTTGGGATGAGGTTCCCCTGCATAGAGGGTTGTTTGGTATCTACTAGGGGAAGTGTTGTACATTTTTTAAGAGTGGGATAGTAGATGTATTATGTGGTGGTTTTCCAGTGGTTAACTAGCGGTTAATAAGTTAGGTGGTTCTAGTTATTTTCAAGTGGTTTTTAGGTTGTTAAGTAGTTAGGTAGTTCTAGTTGTTAAAAGGTAGTTTTTTGGAAGGTTCTAGCTATTACAATAATAAGTAATATTTCCTATAAAAGTGGGCTAGGTAGGAAATTATGGGGGACATATTAGTTTGATATTTTCTTCTTACAGAAGCTATCATGGTGGGTTAGGTTATGACCTCCTGGTGCGGCGCCTTTGGAGGAGAATTTTTATTCCTTTCTTCTTCTATTTCTTCTTCTTCCCCCATATTCTATGTCTATTTCTATTTCTTGAAATTCATGTACATTTTCTTGGATAAATATAATATAATTCATCTTTTGTTTCTCTCTCACACACCATGATACATGTCAATACTATTTATGACATAGCGAAACAAGTGATTGCTACATGAGAGAGAACTTAGCAAGATCCACTCTAATCTTTAAATTATAGATTCTATGGCCCATCTTTCCACATCTAGGAATATAATTCTTTATAAAGATGTTGAGCATGCTGGGATGGTCACAAGGCAACTGGGTGAAGCTGCATAGTAGAGGACCTTAGTGCAACGACTTTTTCAAGAGGTATAGTGGCTTAGTCAGTAACTATAGAGGCTCAAGAAACAATTGACTCACACCGAGGTAGTAGTTGATAAAGGGGAATGGTTGGTGGATGAGGAGTAAAATACAGGGTTGGAAGTATATGGGAGGGTAGATCTAGTATGGGCTGATGTGAATGCTTAGACCGCAACCTTTTCTAAGCTCCGCTAGGACATAAAGAACTTGGACCAGGCACTGATTCAACATTTTTAATCTACTGAGTAGGATCTATAATCACAATTTTATACTCATATGACAATACTCCAATCTATGTATGTTCCTTCTTTATTTCCATTCAATAAATAAATGAAAGCATGTTTGGCCTCCCATTCTTATCCTTTATTTTATCCTGTTGTGATAGTCAATCATAACTGTTTATATTTTTAAAGATAGTCTCCACTAGATATCAATTGAAATTGAAACCTAATATAATCAAATTGACATGATCATGTAATTCTATAATTTTTTATCGAGTTTAGAGACTTAGCGAGCATAGTTTTTACTATTTCTAGGGTTACATGATAAACCCTAAGGACTTTGTGTCTTTACTATCATCACCCTAATTTTTACCTAATTCCACTTTTGTATGGTCTTTGTGTGTGTAACTTGACTTTTTTTAGGCCTCCCTTTGTGGGTTTTCAACCTAACAAGTTTTTTTTTTATTTTTGATTTATCTAGTGTTGCTTAAACCATGAAAAACATAGGTTTAGCAAGCTAGAACTAGAATTTTTTCAGGGTTCCCTTTTTGGGTTTTCCACCTCACAAGTTTTGTGTATCTTTTCATGGGAATTTTAGAGCCTTGCAAACTAGACTAATTGCAACAGATATTTTAGGTCAAACAGATTTGACCATGAATTTTGGGGTGAGAACCCCAATAGGGATTACTAGTCGAGAATGTATCAATATTTTTCGGACATGAATGAGATATTTTGAGACCCTAGTTTTGTGATTTATGAATTTGAGACATTATATGAGGCAAGTACACGAGGATTAACTGTAATAATGGTTTACATCAGGATGTTTTAGGGTCATATAGAGATAGGATAAACCTCTCATGGGGACAGATTTTCCTTTCATTTATAGGAATGTTTTGTGGGAAACTTATGTAGAGCCAACTCAGGAATATTGTTCATATTCAAGAAAAGGTGTCCTCAAGACATTGAACCTCCATTTCCGATGTCTAGGTAATCTATCAAAATTCAAATTTCTCACGACCATGAAGGGTGTCTTGTTAATGGAATGAGGTCTGAAAATGACGAGGGAATCTGTATCGGCACTGGACATGAATGAGAAACCACTCCTATATGAATATTTCTTATGTCAAGGAGGGATGAAGCATGGAATAGTATAATTTTTTGTATCTAGGACATGAACCATATAGTTTTAATGTCTTGTGGTAAAGACTTTTGAGGTTTATGATTTAAGTCACTTAGCATTGATAGAGAGATAAATTATTTTCCCTTTTCATGGTAATTTGACCAAGAATGTTCCATCATCCTCAGGCATGAAGGGGATAGGTTTTAATCTATAATATGGGGGTTTTCGAACCCGCTGAGTGATATGGGATGAAAACATCATTGGGGCATATTAAAACAGAAAAATACTCTCCTAGGGATGAATTTTCCTTTGATTGGAAGACATTTTTTGTGGTAAAATTTTGAATATCCAACTAGGGAATATTGTGCATAGTCAAACAAAGGTTTCCTCAGGAAAATGAACCTCCATTTATGATGGCTGATGAGGTTTATGTAGATTCATACTTCCCCATACAAATATTTTGGTTTGTAAAAAGATATTTCCTAAACATGAAAGGATCCATTACGGGTCAAAATTTTCTAAGAATAGGTGGAAATGTTTCCCTTGTTTAGGTCTAACCCATACTTAGGAAGGATTTTTTTTTATTATTATTATGCATGGTCTTGAGATATAAGGTATTTATGTCACTATAAATCTCATCAAAACACGAATCAAACCATATAAGGTTCAATAAAGGTTTCCCCACACGTCGATCAAACTCTTGTGTGGGTAAGAAGAATTTTTCTTTCAATACGAGCTCATGAATGGGGTGAGGCACATATCCCCCCCCCCATGCAGATCTAGCACATATATAGGAGAGCGCAAGATTTTTTTGTGGTCGGACTGGGATATAAGATTCAGGTGTCACTACCTATCCTATCAAAATGAGAATGAGGTCATACATAGTTCTTATATGGTTCCCCATACAGGTATGTCCCATGCATAGGGAAATGTTGTTGTAAACGTTTTTTATTGTGGGACCCAGTATTGGATGTTTGGGTGTCACTATGTATCTTGCGGTGGAAGGAATCAGGCCACACATAGTTATGGACACCATGCAGTTTCGTTTCACATGACTAGGACATCATTTGTGTAGTTTAACATCATACGGTGAGGACGGAATGTGGTCTTGCGTTTTTAGGTCATACGACTAGGACCATATTTCATGGAAATGATGAGTAATCGGAGGATCATCAGGCTGGGATGTTCCAACATGCCTCGAATGTGACGAGGAAAGAATTTGTAAAATGTGAATCTGTAGATTCTTAGATAATGAGAAATGATATGGGGCATAAATTCCATTGGGATTACATAGATAGAAGAGGTATCTCCTAGGGATGAATTTTTATTTGGTTGGTAGACATTGTTTTTGTGGGAAACGTATGTATTTACAACTAATACATATTGTTCATATTCAAACAAAAGTGTCCTTAGGAAACTAACCCCCACCCCATTTCTGATGGATGAAGGAAGGATGTGAAGATCTGAAGTTTCCCGAGGCACAACATATAACATATGGAAGGAATGTTTCTGGGTTTGTAAGAAATATTTAGACTATTATTGACCATGGTGTGTGAATTTCCCTACATACATCTGACTAAAATATAGGGGTCATTTATATTTCCTTAATAGATCCATAAAGGAGGAACCCAAACTTGAGATTTGTTTCATAGATATTTATTTATGTCAGGACCAGTTAAGTTTATTTCTGAGTCCCACATTGATTTCATCTTACTTATATTTATTTTCCTCTATATATAAATGAAACTCTCCACCTCTATTTGAGGTAGGTAATTGCACCTGACTACATGGTATCAGAGGGATATGTCTGATAAATTTTCCCCTGCTTCAACCCTCCCCATTTTTCCCCTCCTCCGCTATGCCCCATCATCAACCGCTCCCAGTGCAACAAGTAGTGAATCCTATGGCCCAACATCAGCCTGCTTTCACAGAGGCTCCAACACTCTGTCGCAGACTACACCCTACGTGAGGTATCCTTTCAAGCCCCCACCCCCACCCACACCCTTGAATGCAATGAATTTCTCTATGCCATTATTCTTCAGGACCACAAAAACCCTCTATATCCCACACCCCTCCAGATCTACCTAGCCCCACCAGTCATGACCACCCTGTGCGATTACCTCCCTCCACGAGCATATCCCATGCGCATCAGTCCACTTTTGCCTACAGCCTTGCGTGAGAACCTCTCCAACACGAGCACCTCCCTACTCTACTGCCTCATGTGACTGCTCCTTTTTCACCCTCCCTGTGTGTGCCTTCCTCCCACATGCCTATCCACCCATGTGGCTCCCCTAGCGACCACACCTCCACCCACCACCACTTCTGGTTCAAACTACCCAAGCTCACCTCGACACCCCTACTAATGGTTATTCTTCCTATGAATATCCCCTGATGGTCACTACACTCTCCTATAATGTGGAGAAACTTATGATCTTTGGTCTCTACTGATCACACATATGCACCAACTATGGCCAGTACCCCCAAGAAGCACCTCCATATCCAGTGTTTATAATCAGGTAGCCATGAATATTGCTTCTAATACAGACTTCTACTGATCACACATATGCACCAACTATGGCCAGTACCCCCAAGAAGCACCTCCATATCCAGTGTTTATAATCAGGTAGCCATGAATATTGCTTCTAATCCAGACTTCTATGAATGCATGAAGCATATAGATATTGACACTCACTTTCTTCACCATCACCTTGGGGAAAACCATATTAGTTTTAGTTACATTCCAAAAACTCATAATCTTTCCAACATCTTCACCAAATACTTTCTAGGAGATCAACTAGACTCTATATGCATGAAGATGGGCATCTATAGCATTAGGAGCCCAACTTGAGGGGGAGTGTGTGTGGTCTTGTGTTTTGGTGTCTTCTTACATTATTTTTTTTGTGGGATTCTTCTTCCATGCTATACATGTTCTAACTTAAGGGGGAGTGTTATACCCAGTTAAGTGTATTTTTGAGTCCCACATCAGTTTCCTCCTGCTAGTATTTATTTTACTCAACCTATAAGTGAAAGTATTTGCCTCTATTTGAGTTAAGGAATAGTACCTAACTAAAGTTTTTATACAGGATATGGGTACATTTTTTTACCCATGGTTGAGACTAAGACATGAGGTCTATGCATCACTATGTATCTTTTCAAAACAAGAATCAATTTGAACGTAGTTCTTGAGGTGCCATGCGGTCTAATGTCATGTGAGGAGGACAATCTCCATGCAATTTAATTTCATCTGGTAAAGAAATAGTTTCTCTGATGTGATAAGGAAATATTATAGTTAGACCTAGGATTTAAATACATGGTTGTCACTATGTATCCTATGATGGCAGGAATCAATCAATATGTAGTTATTTAACTGGATTTGACCACATAGTTTAATGTCATATGGTAAGGAAATATGGTGTTCCTTTTAAGGTCTTGGTACCATGACCATGGATTCCCTAATGTGGATTGATACGCCCTAACCATGTGGGGAATCCCCTACTAAAAATCCTAGGCCCATGTGAGTTATGCTCTGTATGAGAAACAAGGGGAAAAAAGGTTTGTTTTGCCACACAGAGGCGATAAAAGGAAGGATATGAGAATTTTTAATTTTTGGTGGATGGACCAGGATGTAAAATCTAGGCATAAATATGTATCTCATTATAGTAAGAATCAAGTCATATGTATTTTTTGAACTGGCTCCCTGTACAGGTCTGACTCGTACAATGGGAGGGGGAATTTCCCCTTTGATTGTTTTGATTGTTGTGGTTGGACTTGGGATTGGAGACCCAAGCGTCACTATGTATCTTGTGTGAATAGGAATCAAGCCACATGTAGTTCTAAGACACCGTGCAGTTTAATGTCATGCAGTGAGGATGAAGGTGACTCAACATGAAAGAGGAGAAATGTTGTGGTTGGCCCCAAGAATGGAAATATGTGTATCACTATGTATCCTATGATGATAGGAATCAAGCCACACATAATTTTGGATGGGGACTCTCTCTACGTAGTTTTGATCCATATGCCCCCAGGGCATTTTTCTTGTATTTTTCGGCTGGGCCCAAGATATAGGGTATGTATTTCACTACATATCCCATTTGAATGAGAATAAATCCAAACATAGTTCTCAAAAACCTCCTTGTACATATCAGACCCATACACAATGAGGAGGGCACATTTCTTGAAATAGACCAGTAAATAGGACCTGCTTTGGAGTCCCCTGCAATGATTTATTCTGTATGCAGGGGAGAAGTTGAATGGTTGGATTAGATTTCATACTACTAATACATATTCTCCAATTCATAAGAACATAAATTGGTTCCATTTTTCATCAGTATTGTATGAGGAACGCCAAATATGGTGATGATTTTGACTTTCACGAAGCTGGCAATTTTCCTTTCCCTGACTTCTTTGAGGGGTATAGATTCAGCCCACTTGTAGCAGAAGTTAGTTGCAGTAATAATGTAGTTGAACTGCTTGGAAATAGTAAGAGGATATGGTCCCATGATGTCCATTCCCCCTATGAAAAATGGCCAGGAGTACTTGGTTGTGTAAAGAAACTATGGGGGTTGGTTAATGAAGTTGGCATGAACCTGATAGTAATGACACTTTTTGGTGAATTTAGTGTAGTCCTACATTATGGTAGGTCTGTAGTACCCAATTATTTGGATTTTGTGAGAAAAATTGAGTCCTGACTGGTGAGCACCACAGGCTCCAGTGTGAACTTTCTTCATGACTATAGCAGTCTCTTCTTTATCACAACACCTGAGAAGGACCCCATCAAGGCTCCACTTATAGAAGAAATTTTGGTGATTTGTGTCATCATATAGAACAAATTTAATTGCTCATCTTATGATTTTATCTTTCCCAGTTTTTTCTAGTGGGATCTCTCCCTTTTAAAGGTAGTCCGGAATGGGTGTCATCTTGCCAATGGTAGGACCATATGGTTCAAGGATGAGACTAACATCATTGATATCTTCTGTTTAGGGTTAAATTAATGGTGAGACCATCCAGTGGTGTGAAATGCTAATGATTGTATCATCCCTCTCTAGATTGGATAGAGTTGTGGTTGTATTCATAAGAGCATCATCTTGGGAATTTTGTGATCATGGGATGTCAGTCAATGTCAGATCCAAAGGGAATTCATTCATTAGTCCCTTAACTTGGTTTAGTATGATGATTATATATCCCTTTTTATAGCATGATCTTCATTAACCTTCTTAATGGCCAATTTGAAATCGCCTCTTATCTTCAAGTGATTTACTTGTACTTGAAGTGCCAGCTCTAACCCTATATTGAGAGCTTTATATTCTGCTTCATTGTCCATTCATCCTTCCGACAATAGGAAGGAGTAAGGTAGGACTAACTTTTCTAGATAAATTAGGATGACTCCCAACCCTACATTTTTAAGCTTGGGGTCTTCCATCATCTTCCCTATCAGACTTCTAGATGCACCGTCGAAATACATCTCCCATGCCTGGGGGCCTCTTGAATAAATAAAACTAATTCATTGGGTAGTTCAGTATCCAATGTAGCCATTTATCTGGAACACTCAGTTCAACAAGAAATATTATAAAGGGAAAATGATTTGGAACCTCTATTTATAGATGTGGTCCCTTCTTGTGGATCCACCTGTGAACTGCAAACATGTTTAAAATTGGACTACTTTCTGCATCTGAACAACCTCCTCTTCATCCTGATCGGCATGAATTCTGATGGAGGATATTTTTTGGGTTCTAAAAATTGTACATATTAGAATAATCAAATTTCATTAATTTGGAAAATGGTAGAAACAAACCCATAAGAATAATTTGAAGAAAAATGTTCAAAATGGGAAAGTCGTGAAGGATGGGTTGATCCCATGAAATTAAAATGCTTTGCGAACTGCCACTCCGTATGGAATTCCACTAATCAACAAAACACCCCGTGAATGAAATAGTTTGTGGGATGAGGCAAACCACCAGAACTTTTGAACAAAACTAAATCTTTTTCAAGTCTAGTCAGTGATTTCCTCCCCTCCAAAAAAACCAAAATGCTTTCAAGGCCAGACGATGATTTTCGCCCCCCGCGAATGATAGCACCCTATAAACAAAATAGTTCATGAAATGAGATGGACTGTCAGATCCCAAGAATGATAAAAAAAATTTCATGGGGATGGAAAAAAGTTTTTTCCACCACGAATGACTACCACCATGAATGAAATCATTTGTGGACCAGGGTGTCCTACTTGAGATCTTACAAAAGAATCCTTGTGCCCCACCACGGAAGACCGGCCATGCAGGTATCAGGTACCTCCATTATTCAATAAAAATACTCCAAGGGGGTCTGAAAATGGAGAAGGAGAGATAGAGAAAAGGATGACCAAAGGAGATGAGTGAGGAGAAAATGAAAAAAGTGGATCCTTTAAGACGAATCGAGAGAGATATGTTGATTCACAACCAGTAAACCCACCTCATAACATTAAAGAGGAAATAAAAAACATCTAGTTGACTGCAAACTTAAATCCATTTAATGTAAAACCTTCCACAAGGAACAAATGGATTCCCCCTATGTGGGCCATCACCTCGCTTAACAAAATGCTATGTTGGCGGAACCCTTCCCCTCATATCTAAATGGTATGCGGGCAGATCCATGCCCTGCGTAGAAAAATACTATGCAAGAGGAATTTCTCCTCATGTAGAAAAATGCTACGTGGGTGGAACCTAGACCCATGTAGAAACATGACACATTATCCTATATAAGGTTCGTGTAGCACCATGCTGCGCAAATGATACCCTCGTCCGTATAGAAACATGATACCCAGAGGGAACCCCATATCGTATAAGAACATGCTATGTGGAATGGAGCCCCCTAGGGTGTTTTGTGCTATAAATACAATCAATCACTTCCATAATATCATCAGGCCCCATGATGTCCCCACTGTGAACTAATCTAACGACATCATACCTATAGGACATCAAGATTATCATTCCACTTTATGAGTTTGGGGTGCCTACTAATGACGTTTCCATAATCTAGGGGTAGATTCTTCTGAATCTTTCTTACAAGACGGTGATCTTTCCCATTAATTATAAGATTTGAGGTATGTTCATACATCTTGGAAAAATGAGGTCTTTGATACTCAAGTAATGGTAATATTAATATGATATTCCTTGAAAACTAATTTAAAAGACATGAGTATAATTTTGTAATATACTTATAAAGTGTTATGTTTTCTTATTTCTAGATGTTTTTCATTTTGATATCCCTAACTCCGTTTCATTCCCATGGACTTTGAAAATTTTGGGCAAGAAATGGAGAGATTTTAAATGGAGATTATGGTATGATTTTAATCACACTTCTCTAAGCTCATGACAAATGTATGAGAAAGTTATTGAAGGCATTTCTCATAAGTAATTGAAGTTCTTTGTAGATATCAAAAAAGATGCATCTCATGAGGTAATTGCATATTTTACAATATCTTAATAACATAAACATAATAAAATTATAATTTTTATTAATGTTACTATTGCGAATCATGAGAATCAAGTCATTCCTTACATCAATAGGTCTCATAGTTTTTTGAGAAAATGAACAATTTTGGTTTGTATTTTATTCATTATTATTTATATAATTTATAAATCAAGTTTTTTTTCTAAGTTGTTTATATTTTTTTATAAAGGCTAATGAATCAGGTCACTATATTGGTCGAACAGAGATGTGGTTTAAAGTGCATAGGAAACACGATGGAAGTTTTGTAAATGACTCTACCAAAGACACTGGAGTAATTAATTTCCATTACCATTTCATATTATTTCATTACTATAAAAACATAATAATGAAAAATATATTATAAAAACTAACAATCCTTAAACCCAATTAAATGGGGCTATCTACATGGATCAAATGATGCCAATTTGGCATCAGTTGATATATCTAGTCAACCCAAATTAATTGGGTTTAAGTATTGTTTGTTGTTATAATATAATTTTCAATATTATGTTTTTATAGTAATGAAATAAAAATAAATAGTAATGAAAATTTTATTAGTTAGATGATATTATAAAGTTAGGATATTTTAAAAAATCATTGTTAATATTTTTGTATAAACATGTTAAAATTCATGAAGTCTGGGATATTAACCCTTCACAATCATCATCAGTTTCCCAGAACGAATCAGTTGGAATCGTTTTAGGGAAGGTGCATCCCAGACGTGTATGGGGGATGGGTTCAGGGCCAACTCCATTAGTTATCTTTGGTAGGGTGGTGTCATTAGTTACTCTTACACCCAGTGGGGGGGGGGGGTTAGTAGTATCATCGATCAGGAATCACAAAGAAAAATTGAAATATTAAAAGAAAAAGTGCAAGAACAAGACTCTTATAGAAAACATAGTATTAGTGGTGGTCGCAAATGGAAAATGTTTTAGTTTCTATATTTTAGAGGATGTCTAGAATGATCCATGAGGAAATTTCCATCCTTATAAAACATCCAACCGAGTTAAATTCTAAATTCTATAGACCATTCACACATTTTCAAAGAACACATAAAACATTCATAAATAAAACTAAAATGACACTTTTATATAGAAAACTTGTATTCTGAGTCATACCAACCAAATATTGTTCCATATTGACATGCGATTGATTACTACATGTCAAAAATGAATTATAGATCATTATCCATAAGTTTGAAAACAATCAGAACTTTTTTTCTCAGTTTTGACTTGGTAAACACTTATTAAATGTACAAAAGCCATTAAAAACAAGTGTCAAGGGGTAAAAACCAAAAAAATGTTGTCATATTTTCCTAAAATCAGGGGAAATCAACCATATATTTAATTTTCCAAAGTAGGAACTAACATCACATCATTCTGAATAACGGTTTTCCTGTTATGCCCATAAACACATTTTTACTATTTTAAAACACTAAAACGTGTGTGGAATGGTCAAAACCATATAAAACAACCTCAGATTGATGTAGAATCATGATAAAACCACCATAGATTTATTTTTGATGTTTACACATAGACAACACATCAAACTAATGTGTGGTGTAGTCGGTTTGACTCAGTAAACACTTCTTAAAGTAACAAAAACCTTTAAAAACAAGTGTCAGGGTGTAAAAACTAGGAAAAAGACAATGGATTTCCCTGAAACCAAGGGAAATTGACTATATATTTAATTGTGAAATATAGGAAACTATGACACGCCATTTCAAATGATGGTTTTCCCATTATGACCGTAAATGCATTTTTAGTGTTTTAAAACACTAAAATGTGTGTGGAATAGTTAAACCCAAAGAAAACAGCCTTATATTGATGTGGAATCATCAGAACACCATTGATGGGTTATTTTTTATGTGTATGTGCAGACAAAACTTCAATATGATGTGTGGTGCGGTCATTTTGACTCGATAAACACTTCTTAAAGGTACAAAAGCCTTTAAAAACAAGTGTCAGGGGGGTCAAAACTATGAAAATGACATCGGATTGTCTTAAAATCAAGGTACATCAATCATAGATTTAATTTTAAAATGTAGGAACTAATGGCATGTCATTAAAAATGATATTTTTTCTATTATGATTGTAAACATGTTTTTAGTGTTTTAAAACACTAAAACGTGCATGGAATAGTAAAAACCATAGAAAACAACCCCAGATTGATGTGGAATATTGAGAAAACAACTTCTGAGATAGTTTTGGTGTGTATGTGTAGAAAAAATATCAATTCGGAATGAAGTGTGGTTGTTTTGACTCAGTAAACACTTCTTAAAGGTATAAAAGTATTTAAAAACAAGTGTTGGGGAGTTAAAACCTAGAAAATGATGTTGGATTACCCTGAAATTAAGGGAAATAAAACATAGATTTAATTTTGAATTATAGGAACTGATGACACGTCATTCCGAATGATGGTTTTTCTATTATGGTCATAAATTCATTTTTAGTGTTTTAAAACACTAAAACTTTTTTGGAACAATCAAAACCATGGAAAACAACTTTGGATTGATGTGAAATCATGGAACCACCGCCAATGATTTATTTTTTATTTGTATGTGAAGACAAAATGTCAATTCGATGTGCAGTGTAGTCGGAATTACTTGTTAAACACTTATTAAAGATACAAAAGCCTTTAAAAACAAGTGTCAAGGGGTCAAACCCAGAAAAATGGTGTCGGATGGCCCTAAATTCAAAAGAAAAATACGATAGATTGAATTATGAAATGTAGGAACTAAAAACATACCATTTCAAAATACGGTTTTTTATGTTGGTTGTAAACATGTTTTTAGTGTTTTAAAACACTAAAACATGTGTGGAGTGTTCAATAGCCTAGAAAATGACCTCAAATTGACATGAAATCAGGGGAAACTCACCGCTGAGTTATTTGTGACATGTACTCATAGACAACATGTTAATATGATGTGTGGTGTGGTTAGAATTACTTGATAAACACTTATTAAAGGTACAAATGCCTTTAAAAATAAGTTCTGAGGAGTCATAATAAGGAAAACGATGTCAAATTGCCCTAAAATATGGGTACAATGACTATAGATTGAATTTTAAAATGCATGAACTGATGGCATTTCATTCCAAAATACGGTTTTCCCATGATGGTTATAGATGCATTTTTAGGGTTTTAAAACACTACAACATGTGTGGAATGGTCAAAACCATAGAAAATGATCTCATATTGATGTAAAGTCAGGGAAAAATCACCTCTAAGTTATTTTTGATGTGTATGTGTAGAAAAAACATTAATCTGACCTATAGTGTTTTCAGAATTACTTGGTAAATACTTCTAAAAAGTACAGAATCCTTTTAAAACAAGTTTCATGGGGTCAAAACTAGATAAAAGACATTGTATCTCCCTGAAATCATGAGACAACAATAGTATATTTAATTGTAAAATGTAGGAACTAACGGCACGTCATTCTAAATTACGGTTTTCCTAGGATGTCCGAAAACACATTTTTACTATTTTAAAACACTAAAACGTATGTGGAATGGTCAAAACCATAGAAAAAACCTTATATTAAATGAAATCTTGGTAAAACAGCTACTGATTTATTTTTGACATGTATGTGCAGAAGAAACGTCAATCCAATGTGTGGTGTGGTCAGAATTACTCAGTAAACACATCTTAAAGGTACAAAGGCCTTTAAAAACAAGTTTCGGGGGATCAAAATCAAGAAAACAATTTCTTATTTCCCTAAAATCAAGGGAAAATGACTATAGATTGAATTTTGAAATATAGTAACTGATGACAGATCATTCCGAATTATGGTTTTCCCAAGATGGTTGTAAATGTGTTGTTAGTGTTTTAAGATGCTAAAACGTGCATGGAATGGTAAAAACCATATAAAATGATCTCATATTTACATGGAATCATGGTAAAACCACAACTAATTTGTTTTTTAAATATAGTACAAGTTGTGATATCAAAGTCTTTAAAAAATTATTAATTAAATTTCAAGCACACCACACACCACTTTAAAAATAAATTAGAATATTTACTTATCCCTTTTTAGTTTCAAGTGTTCAATCATATATTAAATATGTAATTTTCTATTTTCAAATTTTTTAAAATTATATATATATTTATGTTATAATTTCTTCTATTTTATTAAAAAAATAACAAATTTTATGTGAAACATTCTGAATATATTTTGTGTCTTTTCTATTTTGAATTTATTTTCTTAAATGTTCGAGTTTTAATTGTAGGTGGAAGATGTCGGTAGTAGGTACGAGGTTGAACATTTTGATCCATGAAATTATTTAGAAGTTAGTCATGATGGTTCTTAGTTTCCATGGTATGTTAAAATTTTATCAATTATTCTACTATAATTATGATTTATTATGTTTAGTTTTCTTTTTTGTTTCTTTTTTGTTAAATTTGATGAGATAATGTGGTCAATTTTAGTTGATGAGATGATGTGGAGGAAGAGAGATTTAGTTGATGTAACATGGATTTATATTGGCAATGAGTTATTATTGGACATATTATATATATATATATATATATATTGATGACTAAGGTATTAGTTGGCAGATGTATGGGTTGACTAAGACTGAGGTTATGATGATTGTGGATATTTTTATATATGATTGTGTATGTATGATATATGTATGATGGGTTTATCATATATTCATGTTTTAGTTTATTTCATGTTAGTTTTTTTATATTTACAGTTTTTTATTAAATATTTTAAAAAAATATTATTTAGCGGCAGTTTTTAGTAACTGCCACTAAATACATTAAATAAAATATGTTTAACAACTATTACGCTTAATTACCACTCATATGTTTAGTGGAGACTAGTTTCATTTTATTTATATTTCCCCTAGATATTTTTTTTATAAAAGAACCACCACTAAATAAATAGGAAATCACTTTTAAATTCTTTAAAAATTATACCTAACAAAACCACCACGAAATTAAAGAAATCACCTCTAAATGACATGTGATTGTGCAATATGTGGTGGCTTTAATAATCACCACTATACTATTAGGTGGTGATTTAAACCACCACCCATCCATGAAAAACCCACTACTAATTCCCTTTTTCATAGTGAGATATTTCAATTGAAACTTAATGTTTTTTTCCTCTATAACTTGCAGTTGATACTTTGTATACCGGGACTCTTGAATTTTAACAGAGGACTTGACCTTGACATGACCTTAGTAGTGGGTAGTAGGTATAATCTCATGTGTTTTTATGATCTATACATCACCTATACCTAGATTTAGGAGTATTCAGAGTGGTATGACGTTTATATAGAAGTTTTGGTACCTATTCTATTCGTATACCTATGGCTTATGCTGTTATCAAATATTTTCTGAGGTGTGTACTTGGAATTTTTAGATCTATTCCACCATGATGTCCTCGAGTCATGAACTAAGAGGGTGGTGAAGACTATGCTCTGAAGGTGGTGGGCCCTGGGACACCATTTTTAACTCCAATAGTTCCTCTTGTGGAGCCTACTCTTATACATAATATGGGTGTAGATTCCCATTTTTGTGAGGGTATTCTTCAATATATTCAGCCTATTCAGGGAGCTTTGTGGCTTTCCCCTTCTATGGAAGAGCTGATGCTAAAGTTTTAGTGGTATGAGGATAGCATCCCTTAGGCTATAGATTCATTTTAGGAGGCCATTATAACTATCTTTGATCACCTAGAGACACCTCCTAATAGGAGAGTGAAGCTCGCTACATATAAGCTTTGATATTTTTCCAAGCTATGGTGGAATGTTATCACCTAGGAAGATCGTCATTAGGGTATAGACTGGGATGGTTTTTAGATAACCTTATATGACTATTTATTTCCTTGTATGTTGATAGAGAACTAGGCTAGGGATGTTATGCATCTACAGTTGGGTACTAGGTATGTGATGGACTATTCTACTAATTTCACGGAGCTCCAGTGCTTTGCACCAACTCTTGTCGGTGATGCATTGGTAAAAACAAGATGTTTTGAGGATGGGATCTTATATTCCATCCAATATAACATAAATGTATTCTAGTTGACCACTATTTCAAAAATAGTAAACTAGGCCCTCATCACCAATCAGAACCTGAGGGAAGATGAAAATGTGGGCCAAGATGGTTCAGAACTGAGATGAGGAAGTGGTTCGAACAGTATCTAGAAACATCACTTTGAGATTGCATGTAGGAGTAGTAGAATCTATATGACACCCACTAATAGTTATGTGGGTTTTCATCAGTGTAGGAAGTAAGGGAATAAGAGTCCCAAGTGTCCTATCCATTGAGGACTGAGATTGTGGTAGGTTGGGAAATCTTTATCAATTTTGCAGGACCTTCCTGTATGTGACTAGTGGGAGAGGATCTTTATCATCTTCACCTTCAAGAGTAAGATCTGTAGAACCTCATCAGGTAGGTAGATGGAGTACTACTGACCATTCAAGTTTAGGAGGAGGTTGTGGAGGAGGTATTCAAGCTTCAGATGTACAATGCCAGCAAAGAGGGCCTGTTCAGGGCAGTCAGCTTGTATCTCATGATTCTGGATTAGGCCAGGTTTATTAAGTGCATCCTATTACTAAAGAGTGGGGGTAGAACCATCTAGATTTAGAAGTATAATATTGGTATTTTTTACTCTAGTATCAACCCTTTTTGATATGGGTTCTTCTCATTATTTTATCTCTATGACTACGATGGAAAGTATCATACTTGAAATTTGGAATTTGGTGGGAATGATGACCCTTTATACTCCTTTGGGTATACGTTCTAAGAGTGTATTCTAGTGTAAGGAGATCCTCCTTAAGGTAGGTAGTTATCTCTTCTTATGAGGCCTATTAATCCTTTAGATGAAGGGATTTTGATTTCATTCTTGAGATGTATTGGTTGGTACCCTACCATTCCTATATGGAATGCAATCACCATAGGGTATCATTTACATCACCAGAGGGTGATAGTTATATTAAAAGGGGTTAATGGGATGTCTAGACATGTCGATCTAGACCAGAGCATCGAGGAATGAGTGGATTGACGGTCCAGATTGCTATCCATTCTCTAAAAAACCAGGGAGTACATGAATCTGAGTTCCCTTTGATAGTATATCATTTTAGATATTTCATCCCTAGTGACTTTTTTGGTTTACCTACTTAGCAAGAGGTTGATTTCTCTATAGAGCTAGTTTCAAGAGCTTCACCAGTATCCATTCCTTCTGATATGATGACTACTACTGAGTTGCAAGAGCTCAAGAGGTGGCTAGAGGATTTAGACGCTATGGGTTTTATATCACCCAACACTTCACCATGGGGTTCACATATTCTTTTCACCTAGAAGGAAAATGGTACCCTCCAACTTTTCATGGATTATAGTTTGTTGAACTAGATTACGGTTAAGAACCGGTATCCACTGCCTCGTATTAATAGCCACTTCAACCATCTCTGAGGAGAAAGGGTTTTATCTAAGATCAATTTAAGTTTAGGTTATCATCGGGTATGAGTTAGACCTTCATAAATACCATGTATAACATTTTATATAAGGTATAGTATTTATGAGTTTCTTGCTATGTCGTTCATTCTTACAAACGTTCTAGTTGTTTTCATGGCTCTGATGAATTGAGTTTTCCACCCGTATTTGGATTCATTTGTGGTAGTATCCGTGGATGATATCTTAATGTATTATTGTACTCAACAAGACCATGGTAAAAATCTTGAGATCATTTTGAATACAAAAAGGTATCACCACCTATATTATAATCTCATCAAATTCCACTTTTGGATCAATCAGTTTCACTTCTTAGGTCATGTTATTTTAGAGGTTGGAGTGTATGTTGACCCAAACAAGGTGAGTTTCATATTTACCTGGGAGTATACCAAGAACATTTTGACATATATAGTATCTTGGGTATCGATGGTTATTATAGGAACTTTATATAGGACTTTTCATGTTTGTAATCACCTCTAACTGGTTTGACTAAGAAGGGTTTGAGGTTCTTATTTTTAGAAGCCTATGATGCATCTTTTAAGAATCTGATAGGGAGATTTACTTTAGCACCAGTCCTGATTACTCCAGAGTCAGAAAGAAGCTATAAATTCTATTATGACATATCAGGAATTGGTCTAGGAGAATTTATGATGTAGGATGATCTAGTCATGGCATACATGTCTCTTAAATTGAGACCACATGATGGGAATTACTCGACGAATGATCCTGAGTTGGAAGTCATAGTTCATGCCTTACATCATTGGATATATTATTTTTCTTGAAGAGTGTTTTGTGGTGTTTATGAACCACAAAATCCTCAAATATATTTTCATGAAGCATGACTTGAACCTTAGGTAGATAAGGTGGGTTGAATACCTAAAATAATTCAATTTTGATGTTTCATATATTCTTTGGAAAGGTAACATTTTAGAAGATGCTCTGAGCCAAAGGACTCATACACATGCAGTTTGAGAGGCCAGTGATGAGGGGTAGCTTATGGACCTATTTTTTGAGATGCACTTGGAGGTTCAGGACTATCATGAATAGTTTGTACTTTCATCTTTATCAGTAACCTCTTCACTTCTTGAGATATTGAAAATGAGGAAGTTATCGGGTCCCTAGGGCTTAGTCCTAAGGGAGAGTGTTTCGGGCGATGACCAGCCTCCTAGTTGGTTCATGGATGGGGATAAGATATTATGAATCTATGGACATGTATGGGTTCCAACAAACATATGAGAGGAGTTTATGTGAGAGTCACATGCTTCTACTTGGGTGGTACACCCTAGTCTTACAAATATGTATCACGATCTACGTCGCAAATATTGGAGCCCTAGTATGAAAAGGAATTTAGATGGTGTTGTTACTTAGTATTCCACTTTTCATTAGGTGAAGGAATATCACCAGTGACCATCAGGTTTTTTACATCCATTTCCCATTATTGAGTGGAAATGGGATGATTCCATGATTGATTTTGTGACTGGATTATCAAGATCCTCTCAATGTAGTTATGTAGTATGGGTGATTTTCAAGAGGCTCACGAAGGTCAATCATTTCTTACCTATCAAAGAGACCTTCTCATTGTATAAACTTGGGAGACTATATTTCTATGATATTATATGCCTACATAGGGTCCCTCAGAATATTTTTTCATGTTGTGGTTCTAGAAGGGATTATAGAAAGTTTGGGTACGTAGGTACTTTTGAGCACAACCTTTTACCCTCAGACCAACGGATAGTCAGAATGGAAAATAAATATACTAGAAAACTTTCTTTAAGAATGAATCCATGATTTTGGAGGTTCTTGGAGAAACATATACCTCTTATCAATTTTACCTACAATAACATCTTTTAGGAAATGATACTAATAGATCTATGTGAGGATTTATATGGTAGGCCATTTATTCACCTTTGTGCTGCTTAGAGGTAGGTGATGTAGCCTTACTTGGACCCCATATAATTTAGGATTCTTCAGAGTAGGTTTACTTGATCATGAAATGAATGGCTACAACATAATCTAGGTAGAATTCATATGACAATTTCTACCCTCGACCACTAGATTTTGAGGTCAGGGATTGGGTATTCTTACCTGTTTCGACTCGGCTGGGCATCAACAATTTATATGGCAGGGGAAGTTTCACCATGGTTTGTTGGACCTATTGATATTTTAAAGAGATTTGGGTCGGTTTCCTATTAGTTGTAGTTACCTTAGATGTATCGAGCTATGCATGATGTATTCATTATTTCCCAACTTTGCTGGTACTATCCAGATTTATCCCATTTCTTTCGTCCTGATAAGGTTGAGTAAGAGGTGTATGTTTCCTTTGAAGAGAATCTTATCTGTATTATAGACTAGATCATGAAGGATCTATGAGGAAGATCAGTTCCTCTGGTATGGGTGCTATGGTAGTACGGCCATGTACAGGATGAGACTTGGGAGAGAGAGGCCGACATACATGCTAAATAACCAGAGTTATTCTCAAATAGAGATTTACCACCCTTATAAGGGAAACTCAAGGATGATTTTTTTAAGGGGGAATGAATGTAAGAAACTATTTTTTCATATTAGGTATGGATCCATTAAATTTTGGTTAAACCCTTGTTGAGGCTATCTTTTGTCTTGGACCCTGGTGATCGAGCCTTTAGGCCTGATGGTCTTCTTTTGGGAAGAAAGTGTCACAGGAGCTGGAACTTGGTTGCACAGCCAGTTCATGATGTGTAAGAAATACATGAAATGTACTTAATTCATTTCATGTATTCAATACATGACTTGAATTAGTTAGTCCATACCCATTCATGATGTATATTGGTTTTTCCAAGATGGGGGGAACTTGAGAATTACATGACGTGTAAAATATACACACTATGTAAATTTTGTGGGTTTTTAAATGGGAAGAATACCTTAATTTTTCCTCACTCCTCCCCACTCTTTTCTTCACACAGAAAATCTCCTCCCATTTGAGATCCTCTATGCCTAAATCTAGGATTTTTTATTCCTTCTCCATCCAACCTCTGAATCGAGATCTATTTTTCATGTTGGATCACCATCAGTAATCTATTCATTCCTTTACCTCATTTCATCATTTATCTTCCTTTAAATGATGATATTTTGGTTTGATCTCATATTCCCTATTTTCAGGGTGTTTTTTTGTTGTTTTTTTATTCTGATCTAGACCATACCAAAGGCCAATACTGGATGAGTGTTCCTCCAGCCCTCATAAGGTAGTTGGTATAGTAATTATTCCTCAATTTTGGTTTCCTTATATTATGCGTTGTGATTTCGCACACCAGATCTTCCATGAGTTTCCTTAAAAATACACTTAACCCTCATTTAAATTGATAGCCTTTATAAAAATGACCTAGTGTCCTCGTATTCATGTTGGGATAGGTCATCGTCGACTATTTCCACCCCTTGAGGTGTGCCTACAGAACTTACCCTTGGTATTATAATTATTTATATGACCAAACCATCCTCTATATGGTTTTGTATTGACTCCTAAATGTTATGACTATAAGGAATTGACTAATAAGTGATTGGTACGAAGATGTCACATTTTTAAATAGAGACAATGGTTATTCCCTTGTCAAAGTGAATTTTTAATAGTTTATAAAGCCTATTTGAACCCTTATACTAGTGATAAATGGGCATGGTATCCCTTATACTTATTATACAAGGGAATGTAGTCGCTTATACTTGTGATGTTGGGAATTGAGTCCCTTATACTTGTGATACCAGGCATGGAATCCCTTGTACTTGTGATACTTGGGAATGACATACCATATACTTGTGATAATCAGGCATGGGGTCTCTTACACATGTAATTCTTGGGAATGATGACCCTTATGATATATGATACTCAGGAATGAAGACCCCTACTGCCTTGTGAGGCTCTGGTGATTAGACATAGACACATGAGTTACACCTCAGGTCCTAGATAACACTACTTATGTATAAATTTGGTTATAACCATTACTACATATATAGAAAATATATATACATACAAGCATATAAAATTGTATGTATATGTTTTTAGTGATATTTGTTCAGAGGTTATCCCGACACAGGTCGAAGTAGGTAGTGCCAGCCTAGTGTTCTTCATGAAAAAAAGTCGACCCTTTACAGTTTACTTACTGCTTTACCATTATTATATCTGCACAATGCTCATATTATATGAAATGGTTGGATACTACTAGACATCATTGTTGGTGACCTACTGAGTATATTTCACATCATATTCGTTCCTCCATTTGGTACCTAGAGAGACTTTATTGATACAGGTTGGGACAGGGGAATGTAACTGTTTGTCCATACTTGATTTGAATGTATCATGGGAGCATGGGAGCACAGGACTGAGCTATGGCTTGTGATTATATCTGGAGATAGTCTTTATTCCTTTTTGGTTTTTTTGATATACCAATATGTATGTGTTACTGCTGCAATGTTTTCCTATTCCTTTTTATTATAGGCATGACATTACATCATTTTGTATATGTTAATGGATACTACTATTGATGGCTGTTATTTTATCTAGATGGTTTAATTTCCGTTGTTAGTTGATATTATGATTCCACTATTTACTCATTTATTATGCCATTTTACTACTCTGATTATGAGGGTATAGTCTCCTCACTATATCACTATAGACCCTTGCTGCTAATCGGCAGCCTCTAGCCTACTAGGAGGAACGCTTGAGTCCATGTGACCAACTTGCTCGGGACACCGCTTAATGGCTTCTAGGTCGGAACATTACAGGGGTAGTGTATGAAATCACAAAATATATAGGATATAATATAGCTCACAACCACACTATGGGAATAACCTAGTCCTAAGCTCAATTGCATCTATCATTGCTCGAACACCCAACAGCCACTGATAGGGACTAGATATCCTATAAAAACACAAACATTTTTAAGAGCTACATTAATTACTTCATTTATTTTTATAATTTTATTTCATTAATTAATTTATTATCCATTAATTAACTATTTGAAGTATTCCATATTACATTACATTAGTCAACAAAGTCAAGTCCATTCCCTCTAGGAATAATCCAAATAGAGTTCACAGTTCCTCAAGATCATCTCCTTACATTCTAGTGACACCAACCCCATGGGTTAATTCATTTATTATACATTATTAAACTTTACATGATTTTAGGTACTCTAGGATAAGATCCTAAGCTACCAACAAGATATGCAATCAAGAACATCCATCTATCTCAAGTAGTGGGGAAATGAATAGAGATAAACAACTGACTTGGTCATTATCCATTAAATAGATTCATTCAAAGAAAACATCAAGATTTAATCACAATAGCAGGAAAGCCAAGATTCAATTTTTTCCAACCATCCTTGTGTCATTACTAACACCATCATGCATATCTCAATGCATCTCATTGTCACAAGCATCAACTGATACAACATCATCTAGGCCTCCCTTCCCACATCTCATCATCCATCCCAGAATCAGCCATTGAAGACTCATATCACATCACATAACAAGCTCACCTATCGAGCACATCAGAAGGAAATAAGGAAACAAGAATAATCAATAGGGAAACTAGTCCCTAAAACAAATCATTCATCCTTAACATACAAATTATCTCTCATCAATCCCAACACAAGGCATTAAACCTTTATATGAAAACAGGAGCTCTCATCCCCAAAGATTTATCATTATAAAAAAATTGGTTCTTATTACATATTGAATTAAACAATTAATTATTCATAGGTTCCAACTATCTGAAACCTAAGGCATCAGCTATAACAAGATATCAAACTATTACACATGCTCTCAATCATCAAAACTAGTTTAATCAAACTATGAGAAGAAAAAATTTCATTTGGCATGCCTTTTATTATTATCACCAACAATAATTTACATGCTTCACATTCTTTATCAAATTTCATTAACATATGAAGGATTATATTCAATTAAACATGTGCATTGAATCAATTTAATAATCATAAAATTACTGGGAACAAAGGACTATAATCATACCTTTATAATTCTTTATCCAACTAATTTAAGTATTTTTGTCTTTACATTATTTATCTTTTTTCATCAACAACATGCTAAACCAAAACATCACAACATGATCCATAGTAATAACATAGATAGAACACTAGGAAAATCGTTATCATAGTAGAAAACATCATCAACATGTTATTGTTATTCAGTTCCTTAATTAATCTAGTTCAATTCATTATTAGATTAATTCCATTTCCTTATAAATGGATAAACCATGATCAATTTATGATTTTACATAAATGAAAGATAATCAATGAATCCCCTACCTCAAAAGCATCAAAATTATTCACATGAGAACAAATTGATGTTGTAGATCTCTGATAACCTCTCTCATAAGAACTATGGTCTCCCAAGGATGTCCTACAATGATCACACCAAAAAATGACAAGAAAAAATCCATTAGAACGCCATATTTTGACATGTTCCTATCATGGGGTGTGACAAAAACAAATATTTCCTAAGTTAAAATCTAGTATAAAGTGGTTATCCTAGGTTGTATCTATAGAGGAGTGTGTAACAATCATGTTTTTCAATTGAAATTAGAGAAATAAGTAAAGGTTTTTTTAAAATTGTTTGATTTTAAAAATAAATAAAGAAATTAAAATGAATTTTGAACACAAATTGATGAAGAGAGTGATGAGGTCAGGGTAGGATCACCTTTTCCAATGTCACTATGGTCTTAAAAATCATTCCCCCACTCTTCTTATTAAATGATAAATAAATACTCCTCGATCTATTAGTTAATCACCCATGGTTGAAGGAAGTAATGGAAACCACTCCTTTGTGCATGAAAATTCATTAACCATTCCCATAAAACTAAGGCAAATACCAATCGGGAATTTTTTATCCTTAGAAATATATAAATAATTCACTAATTCCACACATGTGTCAATGAGTTTTAGACACTCACCACCTAATAAAAAATTTTCGATCAAGACAAAATTCATTAGGTGGAGGAACTACAAAAAAGTGACCTTACAAATAGAAAATTACCGACAAATAATATATCTGTTAGTAAAAATGATTAATTCTAATAGATATTAAATTTTGTTGATATTAACTATAGGAACCAACAATTATTTTTACCAATAGATATATTTGTTTATATTAGTAGTTCAATACCAAAATATCTTTTACTAAAATTTAAATATATTGTCTTATCATAATAATACCAACAATTGATTTACTGATAAATTAATATGTTGTTATTTTTCACTGTTACCAATAAATATTTTACCATTAAAAAATCAGTTACTAATAAATTATTCAATAATATCAAATATTTTAACAAAAATTTAATATATAGATATATATATTACCAATTAAAAGCATATCATTTTGATAATAAAAATATATAATTAATTAAAATATCCATAATTTAGTAATATTTATTTGTAATATATATATATATATTGATACATACTTACATAATCCTTATATAATATAATTTTTTATATATATTCATAACTTTTTTCATTATATATGTAAATAAATAAATATGCATGCACAAAAAACCATAATGTGACCCAAAACAACCTCCCCCCCCCCCACTATCATTCCCCATGACCTCCCTCCCCCAACACAACCTCTTTATTCCCCACAACTGGCATTCCCTATGGATAGCGTTCCTCATGAACCTCATCATAGAAACCCCTTAACTATTCCCATCTTGCGTTCATCATTGACATATTCGCAAGAATAACCCTCCCTATTTCCAGTCGGCATCACCCTTTGACATCATCACATGAACCCCTTCCCTATTCCCGAACAGCTACCTCATGTGAAATATATTTATCGGAATCACCCTCCATTAGTATACCCAATATCCCCGTGTCGACATCGTTTGTTCATCAGTTCTTTCTCGCATCACACTTCTTTACTTTGGTTCCCCAATAACCCTCCAGTAGCATTTTTATTATATGATTTTATTTTGGTTCTTAGTGTTTATAAATTGATATCGTGTTCATGTTAGGAATAAATTATATATTGATCTGGTGTTTTTTATCCTTAACATGTTTTTTCTCATTTTGGTACTCCATTATGGGAATGGCTACTTAGGTTTATTTATTTTGATGCTTCCATTTTGCATAGCTTCACTTTATGTGTTTATTGTATTACCTCGGGTAGAGTTACCATCATTTTTCAATTCCCAGTGTTGTAATGTTTGGGGAGGTTTTATAGTTCATAGTTAAAAGCTATCTTAGATTCCTATATCATGTTTGTGTTAGGAATAAATTATATAAATATATATTGTATTAATCTACCAATATAGATATAGTATGGAAACATTATATGAGGTCCTGAAATTACAGTATATATAAAACTTCAACAGATTAAAACAACCACAAATTTACCTACACCTATACAACTTATAGATGAAATCTAGGAAGATCACTGAGTAATACACTACATGAATTACATTGATAATTACAGATCATGTACTTATTAAAGATAAATTTTTATTTTTACCTACACTTGTATATTATACAACATCATGTTACAAACATTTTCACTTCAAAATAGTCGATTCATAATCTATTAAATACTATGTCATCACCAATATATCTAATTTCCATGGTGTATAACATTATGTTGTATAGGAAATAGATGTAGTAATAAATGCAGTCACTCTCATAATGTAAAGGATCCACAAATCAATATGTTCATAGAACTCATAAATATCTACCTACTATCATTTCTTCTTAAGGTTTGGTTTCTTCTTTTGTTTGAACTTTTATTTATTTTTTTATCATCCCCTACAAAATCATTAGTGTGGTTTTTTTTCCCAGGAATCCCAATCTAGCATTAGTGGAGAAAACCCAATCAGTGTTATTTTCCCATAGCCACTTCATTGTGGTTTGTTTCTTGCATGTTTGATTGAAAACCCGAACCCCATATTGATTCTTTGTTCTTAAGTAATCAAAGAGTGGCGGATCAACATCAAAGGTTCATGGTATAATTGAAAAAAAATTCTAACAAAATTACAAATTTTCTTCACTAGGCTCTTCAATATGATACTAATTAAAATACTCATTAAAAATGTTTTACTTAAAAATTCATGTGTTATTTTAAAATTGATAAAAAAATTCATTTCTTTTCTTTTCCAAAATAAAAAGTTTGTACAACATATGTTTTTTGGCTTGGAATCTTGTGAGAAAATATAGTACAATGAAGAACCTATGATTATTGAGACAAAGGTATTTTATTTTATTATTATTATTTGGTTTTTTTCATTCTCCATAGGTATTTTTCACTTGTTAAGCATGTAATAATTTCTATATTTTTTAACTGATGTTTTTTCTATTTGTAGTGACAGATGCATCACTTTGGTAGTAATCTTTTTTTGGAATTTTGTACTGTAATTTCATACACATTTTTAGAATCTCATACTTTTTAAATTTTCAGACCAAATTTTTTATGTTGTTTTTAGTGTAAGGTTCATCACATGGGAATGATTTTATTGTGCATGAGAATTAAAGATCGATGAGATATGATTACAAGGTAATGATATATTGTTTTAATTAACTTTTACACATTTGGTTTTTCTATGCATTACGATTTCCAGATAGGCTTGAATAAGTTTCTTAACGCAAGGTGTTTTTTGGTGTTAATTTATATGGACTACCAACACCATGTTGTATTTTTTTTTATCATTGACTGAATGTTTTTTATCATTTTATGTCTATTTAAATTTTAGGGCACAATAAAGGATATGGTTACAAATTTAACAAGTCTATTGTATGGATAATTTAAAAATACAATTATAGTTTTATTTTTATACACACCATGTTTAATGTATGGGTAATTCCACTATTTGGATTTGATTTCATTGATTTTGAAGTTATTATTCAGAAGAAGGTTCCTAAAGAATATTTAATAGGTATTGTTATAATTATTTTTGATGTATTTAATTTATGTGTTCTTATTTTCATATTTATATATATATATATTCATTTATTCAAATCTTTAATGTTCCTATTTCATTAATTATGTTTATTCAATAGGCTAAACATTAAATGATTACTAAATATTATGTATTTTACTGTATCTGATGCTCAGTGATCTAATTGTATGTAATAAAAAATCTATATATAATTATGTAATTTCAACACAAATGTAGACTGTCACTTTGAATTTATATACAATTTCACCATGCATTCAATTTGCATGTAGTTTCAACATGTATTCAAGCTACATGATTCTTTATACTGATCACTTATTGAAACAAAATGAATAAGTTAATAGATAGAGGGTCCCCTTGACATAGACCTCAAATGGATTTATGGAATCCATATGATCAACCAAAAATTAAAATTGAAAAGTAGGTCAACGAGATGTATCAAAAAGACTAGTACAAAAATCCTTTAACAAATCCCATCCTCCTCATATCATCAAGAATTAACCCCCACTCAACCTTTTAATATGAAATTTGTATATCAATCTTACCCATAAAATTTCTACTGAGTAACTTTTAATATATTTCTATCAGTATCTCTTATGATAAGACTATTATCCCATGAATACTTTCCTTGGAAAACACTTCTTAGAATCAAAGTAAGAAATTTACAATTGAAGAAGAGTAGAGTCATTGATAGATCACTTCATGGATTCTTCACACAAATGAGGTTGAGGGAATACCCCAAAGGTATTTTTAAGTCGACATATTTATATTAGTAAAATCACTTTTAAAAAAAAGTTATAGGCTCACCACGACATACTCACCCACACCACGACATGGTGCACATCTAGGCAGCCCAACATGTTGTCTACTACGGTGAGGTACACCGTTTTTATAAAGGGACTTAAAACACCTTTTCATAACTTTATCATTGAGACCAAGAAGAATTATTTCTAATTACAATTTAGAACATTCCTCCAATGCTATCTTAATCCTAACATTCATAGCTTCAGTTCATTCTTCACTTGAGTCCCTCGTGAAGATGTTGAAGGCATCTTTCATCATTGGAGAAAAATGTGGAGAGCATAAACCACCACCTTGATCTTTTCCCTATATACAGTTAGATTTATCTTTTAAGGTTTTAACTGGGTATAGTATAGGCTCCTTGGAGACCACATCTAAATAATTTTCCATAATATATATCTTTATCTAAATAAACTCAATCTCTCAAGCCAAAGAGAAAATGAAATTATCCTTTTTACCAACAATTGAATCCAATCCACCCTTAAATAATTCATTTTCCTGGTCATTGTGGACTATATTAGTAAAGTAATGTGAAATATTTCTTGTTGATTTCATATATATAGACTTAGGTAGAAATGACTAGTATTTACGAGCACAATACTTATTCTCCTTGACTATGAACCCCTCGTCATCCACCAATGGAAAATTTCCTTTGTAAGTAAAACATTTGGGCATATACATCATACCATAAACCAAGTTTCTTTTCCTACATGCTTTCCCTTTATGAATTCATATCATTCATTCATAGCTTTAAATTAGTCCATATTTAATATATCCTCTTCCAAAACAGGATGTTCATGTTGTTTTTCTTGTGTCCCTGCCCTTCCAGTGACTTGGAAAGAAGTAGCCACAAGACTATTGTAGTTTTAATCAGTAGCAGTACCTTAGATGCAAAGAGGCTTGGTATTGGTATTCCCTGTGTGAAGAGGTATTTTTGGATGAACCATCTATAAGACACCCTTATGGGTGATTAAAAATCTAATACATTCCAAAAACCTGAGGCAAGCAGTCTTCCACCAGTACTAAGGACCCAAGCTTCATGGAAGAAAAGCTCAGTTATCTTCCTTTTCACTATATATGGATTAGGATGCATCCTCACATAAGTTAAATAACCAATATCTTCATCCTTCACTTCCACGGTAACCTCCTGTGACATCTTAAAGGATTGGTGTTCTTTAGGCATTTTCCATGAAGGATCACCTCAAGATAGTCCTACTCTTGATGGAAAAAATGTGACTTGCGATCCTGACTATAGCATGTCAAACAATAACGTGTCCAATATTCAAATATAACTCAGTTATTAAAGTGGTATTCAGCTTCAATTTCAAGCCAAAAAAAGTCATGGGTGGCTCTAAGAGATTGACTTTGACATATTGTTTCTCTGAGATAATAGGGTGATGAAGATAAAATGTCTTATCATTATGCAGTTTAATAATGATTTTATATGAGATGTTATATAGATTATTATGATGAAATAGTTGGGAAGTATTGGGAAAAAATACAAGAGATGTTACTTTTGTAACTATGGGTATAATCCCACCACTAAAGAAATTGAGCATTGATTTAATCAGATAATTTTTTATTGTCTTCCATTATTCTACATTAAAAGATCATATAAAACCATCCAAGCATGTGCACATTACATTTATATAATCTTTACATATTCAAATATTACCACTTCATCAAAAATATTAACCATACATGCATTTTGTTGTTCATTATCTTCTATCACACTCTTCAAAGGTTCATGGATGATAATCCTTTTTACCCTATAAACCATGTGTTCAAAGAGAAAGATAGAAGTTTGGGCATCACCTTCACCCCTTTAGAGATATGCTTAAAGGACATTATTGGAGGCTTCTAAGAGATGGGAATTTTTAGTACTAGATACATTCAATTATGGGAAAATGGTGATTTTTGTGTCTTGATCTTAGTTATTATGAGCTTTCACTTGTTTGGTTTCTTGTTTCACTGAAACAAATGCACTAGATCTATCTAATTACCTATTTGAGTATTATTCTTTGAAATTTCTATCATTTTATAAAATCATTGAGATGAAAAATGATCACTATGAAATTCATTTTTTTGTACTTCCATTTATTTCTATTTTGGTTTCAATTCATGAAAATATTTTTCAATGATTTTTGGGTATGATTTTTGGTTGATTGTGATGTAGATATTGGAGTTTTAGGGTGTGACATAACAGCAACTTGAGGTTTCTCACTGTTATTGGAGATGGATTGATTTGTTTCTCGATGGTACTAGATCTGGCTCATTTTTTGTATGGTATTTGGTTGTGTGTGGTAAAGATCTTGGAGCTGAAGGCTATGGTATAGCTGTTACTTGAGGTTTCTCATTATATCTAGATCAATGGTCTTGGTGCATGGATGTCTCTCTAGTCCCGGTGTGCTAAAGGCTCTGGTATAGCTATAGTTGGCTCGCAGGTTCTTGTGTTGGAGTTGGATCACTCTTGCTTTGGGGAGTGGATCCTAGGGTGTTGTGTGATGGATAATATTGGGGGGCATGGGGGATGGATATTTTTGGGGGATGGATCCTTAATTTTTGTATTGATTCATTTTGTATTAAATTTCATTAATAATATAATTAATTAATTTTGAACATTCATGTAAATCATCTTATGTTTAATAATTAAAACAAATGAATTATATATGATAAATTAATAAATATAAAATGGAATTTTACTAGCTATAAAAATTTATATTTTTTTTCAAATGTAATTTATAAATAGATATTATATGTTGGTCATATTATTACCAACAGAAAAATTTGTCATAAGAATCTACTGCTAAACATTTTAACCAACATATATATTATTTATTGTTTTTATTATAATTATAACGAAACTATTTTATCTGTTGAAAAAAAATTTAGTGACATATTTTTTACCGACAGTTTAGTGATAGTGACAGATGTTTTGATAAAATGTTTTACCAATAGAAAATGTACTTTTACCAACAGATATGTCCCTATTGTAAAAATTTAAATATTTTTGCAGTGAGGGAGTATAAAAATATTTAAGTGAAGCTATTAACAATGAAATACACCAAACTTTAAACAATATCACATTAATATAATTGGTTACCACTAAAAATAGAAATCCTTCAATAGAAAAAGTTATTTTTAAATTAAATCACAAGACTTCGACATTACAAAAGGAAAACTATCCCTTCCATCATCGTTCAAAAGTTTTAACCCTATATGTGAATGGTAAGAGAGTTAAAGACGGAGGAATAGAGAATTATGAAACTAATAAAATAAAAAGTAAAAAATACATAGCACTTCAAGACTCCAATCCTCCATCATAGCCCCTCCTTCTCCTTCTTCAACCCCCTTGAATGGAAGTGGACACACATATTTATCGGGTTAGGGGTGGAAAAGTTTCCTTCCAAATTTTTTCTTCTTAAATATTGAGATTATTTTGAATCATAAATGGTGGAATATCAGGAAATTTTCTTCATAAAAATTTTTCATCCCTCTATTATTCATGTTCCCTCCAAATACTAGCTTGTTTGAAGAAGTTTAGAAAATTTTATTCACAAATTACTGAAGAAAATTTTTTATGGATGAGGAGACTCCTAAACTCTCTCTACTTTGACATATTAAATGGATACCTTAATAATAGAAATTATCTATGAAATATAATTTTAACATTTTTCTCATATTTATCTTTCCAATACATCTGGAATCACCTTAGTTAGATATCTCTAGGCCGATATATGCCTCAATTACTGTGGTAGGGTCCATTTTTGTCCGCCAGAAATATTTTTCTACTTTACGGTTTTTTATGGGCTAGTATGTTCAAATTGGATCCATGTATAAAAGAAAAAATTGAATCTAACAAAAAAATTAAGACTAAAAAAATAATCACTTGAATTAGGTCAAAATTTTAAAAGTTATACTTAAAATAAAAAAGCTCCGAAAAACTGTTAAATTTACAAAATTAATAAATTTTAAAAATTAAGCCCAAAATTCACCAAAAATACCAAAATGATGCAAATAAGCTCAAATTGATTAATTGGGAGAGACTAAATCATTTAAAAATAGATGAATATTTATAAAAATGTTAGCTCTATTAATTCCCCCCACTTAGCACTTGGACTCCTGCATAAGTTAGCATAAAATTAAATTCAAATCAAATTCAAAACACATATAGATGAGATCTACCAATTCCATGTTGAAATAGTGGGTGCCCTAGACCCAACTATGTAGTAATTTTGATTACCATATTGTGTATACAGTTAGATATACATGATGTTTTCTTACTATTATAGTGTAGATATTTTGGCATCCACTATTTAATGGTAATGTCCTAGATTAATTATCATGTAAATTGGTTATAGTAAATCCCAGGCTATAATGAGTACCTCGAGATACTATGACATGATTATTAAACAAAGGTCTTATGGTATAGATGAATCATACTGATTGGACATAGTTGATGTTTGACTATCTGGTGATGGGGGATCATAAGCATTGATACTTATTCTAAGGAAGTTCACACTTGGTGATCTCTGGTAGTGAGATCGGGTGGACAGATCTTACAATAAGAATACCTCATGTTTTGTGTGACATTGGTCATTCCTATCTATGGACATATTTATTGGTCTCCCAACTTGAGACCATTACCAATGTGTGTCATTTAATTGCCTACTTTTATGCAAGGAAAAACCATGATATTAAAATTGTAGTGAGGTAACTGTGTTGGGTGCGTCGTTGGTGGTATGATATTGGTTGAATGGTCAAGAAAGGATTTGTTGCTTCTAAGTTAAGGAAGTTTATATCTCAGTTATGGTTGATTAGGATGTTTATACCTTCATAATTCTTTGGCCAAAGTAGTTTAAAGGTAAATCAATCCAGATTAATCAACAAATAATAAAGAAAGAAAAAGATGATGACACAAGTGCGTGTCCTATTTTATGATATATTTAAAGACAAAGAGATTATCGTACATAGTCAGTGTCCTTAGGTTGGTAGTCATTTCTATAACTATCCTTATCTATTTAGGGGTCTTGATGGGTTGCATGAATCCACTCTTGATCTATGGATTTTATTCACTGCTATCAAGATAAGGGCCAAGAGGGTCACACACAATAGTGTATTCAAGAATCTTCCTTATTCATTTGAATAGGTATATCGGACATGGTGGGACCTGTTACGGGGTCCGAGTATTTTCCAAGGTATCGATCACCAAAGAAATAAATAAATTAATTATTATTCAAGTTATGAATAATTGAGATTGAATTTATTTAAAATATTTACAAGTTTAGTAATTACGATAAAATATTATTCGAAATAATATTATTTTAATATTCATTGTTCGTTTAATATTAAGTGGGAAAGAAGAGTCAAGTTAAATTGCTCAGTTTTCTCACATAATATATTTTATATATATTACAAGTATGTGATAAATTATTAATAATATTTATGGCACAGCTTAGTTCATCATAATTATTATTTATTGGACATTTTAATAAATGGGGGTTGGGGAACCCAACCAGGTATTCTAGAAACTCCACTATAAATAGATAGAGAGGCTCTCTCCCAACAGAATATCCATTCATTTATGAATGGGCGCATCTCTCTCATACCACTTTCTAGAGAGAGAGTCTCTCTCTCTCTAATGTGGTGATCCAAGTTCTTCCTTCAAGCATTGAAGGCATAGGATTACAGTGATCATCGGAACGTCAAAGATATCATCGGATTGTCGCGCTGGCACCTAAAATTTGGCGATCGGTGCTCCTGTAGTTTTTTGAAGTGCATGTGGATGATATAAAGGGATCCTCCTATGGATCCTTCAAGTGACAATTTCCAATGATGAGTTGCAGTCGACCACACCTTCACATCTAAACAGGTATGTTATCAGTTTTATTTTTCTGCTCTTTTAATTTATACGAGACTCTTGGACCTTAATGGGGCTCAGATCATCAGTGGTGGCAAGTTCTATCATCCCAATGATTAAAAGTTTTAAATTCTCTAGCCCATCGGCTTCTACTATGGGCCCTATTTTCTTAAATTGGTATTAGAGGGATTGCATAAATTTTCATATCCAAATAAAAATTAATTTTCATAAAATTATGTATATGGTTTGAAATCGGTACCAACGGTTCAGACCGCATGCCGATCCGATTTCAAATGGACAAGTTATAGCTATTTCAAATTTTAGATACGGATCAAATTTGCGGTTTGAACTCGGGTTTTAAAATTTTATTCATTATTTTCAATGATCCTGAAGAACCGGTCAAGTTACGATCAGTACTAGTTCATTAGTAATAATTCCAATCCTATGCAAATTATATTTTTAAACTTTTATAATTTGCATAATAATTTTAATTATTATAATAATATTTATTTTATTATTATTATAATACAATAATAATAAATTATTATTTTACTATAATAATTTTATTATTATTATATTGAAAGGCTATGCAATATCCTTTTAGAAAATTTGTGTTCCAAATACACATCAAAACAAAATTAAAAACTCAAGTGGGATGGGGTGGGCTGAATATTAAAAGTCAAAAAAAAAGAAAAAAAGGGAGGTCTTTTGAAATTTTTTTCCAAGGGTGGCCACCCCTATCCCCTTTGCCTTCCACGGCTGGAGAACCTAGCCTTCCCAGATCTGCGGAACACCAGGAGAACCAAACTCCTCAAGGTTTCCTATCGTCGCCCCTCAGACCTAGAGTCGTCGTAGGCCATCCCGCCGGATCACCTGGCACCATCGCCTCCCACTCGGGCCAGCCGGTCACCCCATACTCCACCCCTCGCACTATTAGCGCAGCTCTACACCAGTCAAACCTCACGCCGCTACCACAACGCCCCAACCCGACAGGCGCCCTCTGTTGGACCTAAACCAGCCCATGAAAATTCCACCGCCCTACCGGCTCGCCTGATCATTGTGCCACCGCCACGCTCTCCTTCACGGACGTCGAACTAGTGCTTCTCTACCGGCCATGGCCACCAACCAGAACAGGACAGACCAAGGTCGTGACACCCTTCGTCCAACTGTTCGGACCGTAAATTATTGGCCCACCGGTGTTGCGATAATCACGAGATAAAATAAAGTGAAAAATACGGAAATAAAAGGGACATCAGTTGTAATGTGGAAAACCCCCAAATGGAAGGGGTAAAAAACCACAGGCAAATAGAAGGATAACTATGGGGTAAAAGTGGGTATACACTCCTTCACTTATTATAAGAAAAAAACCCTCGTAAAATCTCTCTTGAATAAGTGGGGAAATAAACCTCACAAAACCGCTCAAATAATTGAAGAACGTCTAAATGGGATGAGATTGCCGAATCTGATGAGATGCTGAAGGGAGAGGATGCTTGTGCCTTTTATAGGAAACCCTCACCCCTACTCCTCCTTCTCCCACTGGAATATTGGGTGAGTTGGCCACCCACCATTTACCACCAGCCCACCTCCTTTGACAAACAAGAAGGGGAGGCACCGTCCTCCAAATAAGTTGCTGCCAACACATCTCACACTTGGAGATTTGATTAAGAACCAATCACATCTCCACATCCTTTCTATCTTCCAAACCATGATGCTAAAGTCTCTGTGAGGCCACTTGAGGATCTGCACCATCTGAACTAATCAGAGTTAATTGCCTTCATCAAGAAATCTGTTAGATTTTCTTTAGTGTGAATCTTCTGCATGTCCACACTTCCTTCCTCCACCACATCTCGGACAAAGTGATATTGTACCCCAATGTGCTTCATCCTGGAATGAAAATATGGATTCCTTTCAATGTGAAAGTCGCTCTAAATGTCACAAAACAATGGAATTTTCTCATGTCTATGCCCGAGCTCCTCCAACAACCTTATCATCCAAATTGCCTCTTTTCAAGTCTGTGTAGCTGCCATATACTCTGCCTCCATTGTGGATAAAGCCACAACTAACTGTAACTTCGAAATACATCTCACAACTCCTCCTACAAGAGTAAACACATAACCAGTAGTGGATTTCCTCCGGTCAGAATCACCTACAAAATCTGAATCAACATATCCTCTGACAGTAAAATATGATCCTCCATAAAATAATGCAGCATCTGAGGTCTCCTTGATGTATCTTAGGATCCTATTCACAGTGCTCCAATGCTCCCGTCCTGGATTCTCCATGTACCGAATAACTGCTCCCACAGCATGTGCAATGTTTGTTCTAGTACAAACCATAGTGAACATCAGACTACCCACCACTGATGTATATGGTACTCGAGACATTTCCATCCTCTCTGCTTTACTGCTAGGACTCATCATGGAGGATAACTTTAAATTAATGGGAAGAGGGGTAGATATTGGCTTACAGTCTTGCATGTTGAAGCGTTTCAAGACTATCTGTAAGTAACTCTTCTGTGATAGACAAATATTCCCATTATTTATGTGTCGATAAATCCGAATCCCAAGAATCTTGTTTGCTGGTCCCAAGTACTTCATATCAAACTCCCTAGCCAACTATGCCTTCATCTCCTGGATCTGATCTTTGTTGGGGCCTGCAACCAACATGTCATCCACATACAACAGAAGAATTATTAAATCATTACCATCCAAACCCTTGAAATATGAAAAACGATCTGAATGAAGTCTGTCGTATCCAAGGCTCACGATATAGGAATCAAATCTCTTGTACCAACACCTCGGCGCCTGTTTGAGACCGTACAGAGATTTTTTCAACCTAAAAAACAAGTTCTCTTTTTCTTCTACTGAAAAACCTTCTGGTTGGGGCATATAGATATCTTCATCAAGATCACCATGGATAAAGTTGTCTTCACATCCAGCTGCTCTAGATGTAAGTTGTATGTAGAACACATCTCCAGAACTATTTGTACAGTCATTAGTCTAACAACAGGAGAAAATATTTCATTGAAATCAATACCTTCCTTCTGAGAAAATCCTTTGACCACCAATCTTGCACGATATCTTTCCACCTGGTCCTTTCCATCCCGCTTGATCTTAAAGACCCATTTGTTTCCAATAGCCTTCATTCTATGAGGTAATGGAACAAGATCCCAAGTCTTGTTTCTGTGCAGGGCTTCAAGTTCGTCCTGCATCACCGACATCCATGAGGAGACATATGGACTCTGGGTTTCCTCCATAAAAAAAGATGGCTCTTCATCCTCCTTCAATAAGAAATACGCAATATTGCTCTCAGTGACATTGTCTGAGTGCCATACTGGTGCTCTTTTCTCCCGAGTTGACCATTGTGGTCCAGACTCAATCGGTACTTGATCATCATGTTATGGTAATGCCTCAGAGGAAACTGGTTCTTCCTTGGATTTGTCTTCTAATTCAACTATTTTAGTCTTTGTATTCTCTTTATCCATGTCTTGATCAGTTGTCATTTGCACCTTGTCTTCTGTAAAAATGACATCTCTGCTGATGATAAATTTGTGGGTAGTGGGATCCCACAAACGATACCCCTTCACACCATCAGCGTACCCCAAGAAGATACATTTCCTAGATCTCGAATCCAACTTCGATCATTACTGGTCATTAAACATTTCATATACAGGACTTCCAAAGTATGTAACTGAGAATAGGCAGTAGGTTTACCAGTCCACATCTCCATCGGTGTCTTCAACTCAATCACTATTGAAGGATATCGGTTGATCACATAACAAGAAGTATTCACTACTTCTACCCAAAAAGTTTTGGCAATAATTGCAGTCTTCAGCATCACCCTTATTCTATCCAACAGGGTTCTGTTCATCTGCTCTGCCACTCCATTCTGATGAGAAGTGTATGCCACTGTGAACTATCTCTTGATCCCTTCTTATTCAAAAAAAATATCAAACTCCTCGCTTGTATATTGTCCACCATTTTCTGTCCTCAGACACTTGATCTTCTTTCCAGAGTCAAGATCCTTACACACTTTGAATGTTTTGAAGACTTCAAAAAACATATGCCTTCATCCTGATTGGGTACACCAAACATCTCTTGGAATAATCATTAATGAATGATAAAAAGTATCTTGCTCCACCCAGGGATATAATCAGTGCTTGCCAAACATCAGAATGGATCAACTCCAATATCTTCTAAATTCTTGTTGTTGAAGTCCTGAACTTTAACCTGTGCTGCTTACTCAAAACACAATGCTCACAAAATGGTAAGGATACCTTTGTCAGCCCAGGCAGCAATTTTTGATCCATAAGAATCTTCAGGCCTCGTTCTGATATATGGCCAAGCTTTCGATGCCATAACATCGTCAACGCTTCCTTCGAGGTATTTGATGCAACAACTATCTCCCCCTCCTTGTAAGTTTCAACCATAAGCACGTACAGGTTCTTTTGGATCTTCTCTGCCTTCATTACCACAAGCACACCCTTTACGATTCTCATAACTCCATTCTCGATGTGATTCTTGCATCCAATATCATCGAATTGTCCCAAAGACAATATGTTCTTCTTCAGACCCTTCACATGACGTACTCCTTGGACAGTCCGAACAATACCATCATGCGTCTTTAGTTTGATCATACTGACTCCAAAAATCTTCAAAGTGGGATCATTACCCATGTACACAAGTCCTTATGGTACGGTTTCATATTGTTCAAACCATTCCCATCGATACTTCATGTGCCATGTTTCTCCTGAGTCGATAATACATGCATCGTAGAGATGCTACCTGCTTCCAGTAGTCGTTTCCGCTTCACTGACTAGTATATCTCCTTTTACAGAAGTATTCGCCACATTCCCCTAAGAGTTATTTTCACCACTCTTCTTATTCCAATAATCCTTATTGATGTGCCCCTTCTTGACACAATTGAAACATGTGATGTTCTTCTTCTTACTCCTTGATTTGGACCTGCCATTATTTTGGATCCCATTGGAACCACACTCCATCATCCTTCCTCTCTCCATTGACAGAGCTTCTTCTTAATGCGAAGTTGTCTATCTGTTCTCCTTGTTCTTGAGCCAACTTTCTTCTTTTAGAACTGTGGATGAAACATCATTAAAGAGAAGAATATCCATCAGGATATTGTTGGAGAGGTTGATGATGAGTTGGTCATACAAATATGGAAAACTCTGGAGTAGAATCTCTGCACGTTCAGTATCCACAATTTTATAGCCCAACACCGTGATCTGAACGAACAGGGTATTGAGGTTGTTGATGTGGTCGGTCACCGATGATGACTCCACCATCCGAAGAGTATACGATTTTCTCTTTAAGAAAATTTTGTTGTGTAGTGACTTGGCCTCATATAGCTTCATCAGAGTATCTCATATTTCCTTTGCCGTATTTTTCTCTGCAACGCTCGATAGGACCCCATCTTCCAAATCTAAATGGATGTTAGCAATATAATTCCCATCCATATCATTCCATTTCTCCTCCATCACACCCGCCGACTTTTCTCCAACTTCCAGTAGGCAATTATCCTTCTGCATCACTGCGTGCATCTTCATTTTCCACAACGAAAAATTATTCCCGTTGAATTTTTCGATCTCAAATTTTTCCGAAATATGAACACACTATTAGTCCAGAACCTCCTCCATTTCACAATGGTGTATTTAATAATATCAATAAATTTTTTTCTTATCTGACAAATCAATCGGAGTTGCAATCACAGAGCATACTCAAATTTACGAGAAGTATTAATACCCGAAAACGTGAATAGCACTGGGCCAGAACCTTCCCTTTGATACCACTTGTTGGGACCGTAAATTATTGGCCCACCGATGCAATGATAATAATGAGATAAAATAAAGTGCAAATGCAGAAATAAAAGGGATGTTAGATGTAACGTGGAAAGACCCCTAAATGGAAGGGGTAAAAACCCACGGGAAAATAGAAGGATCACTATGGGGTAAAAGTGGTTACACACTCCCTCACTTATTACAAGGAAAAACCCGCATAAAATCCCTCTTGAATAAGTGGGGAAATAAACCTCACAAAACCACTCAAATAATTAAAGAACGTCTAAATGGGATGAGATTTCCGAAGCAGATGAGATGCTGAAGAGAGAGGATGCTTGTGCCTTTTATAGGAAACCCTCACCCCTGCTCCTCCTCCCACTAGAATATTGGGTGTGTTGGCCACCCACCATCTACCTCCAGCCCACCTCCATTGACAAACAAGAAGGGGAGGCACCGTCCTCCAAATAAGCTGCAGCCAACACCAACATCCACCTGCGCTGCCCTTCCCAGTGTCGATAACCGCTGCTCCCACATTCGGAAACATAGATCTGTTTGTGGCCCTCCTCTGTAGTCCTCCCCAGCTACCACAGACGGTCACCGCCCTCTTTAACTCCGCCAATAGCTAGATGTGGAAAGCAGGCAAGTACGTTGTCGAATAGTGTGCTACGACGGACATCAGCCATATGATCTAACCCCCAATCGGGTTCTGCAGGACCCGAAACACCCCGAATTTGGCTTGGGTGGGTTTTAACAACCCAAAATAGTTTTGGGCGAACCTTGTTGGCCCATTTTAGGCTTGGATAAGCTTTCCTTGGCCCATTATGGATCTTTTTAGATTTAGCGCGACCAGTAATGGGTCATAGCAGGTGGTTTGTGGCCCGAGTTATAATTAAATTAATTAATATATTAATTGTGGTTTAAAATAATAAATTTTTAATATCCAGATAAAATTAATTCAATTTGGTTGTTAAATTGAATTAAATTAATTAATTTAATTTTTGATATTAAAATTAAATTAATTAGCAGATCGATAAATAATTATATTAATTGAATTATTTAATTCATTTAATTTAATTAAATAAAACTCATACTTATTTAATGTAATTGAATTTTTATCGTGCATTATTTTATCCACATACTGGTCTTGAGTACCAACCCGTGTATGTTTTAATTTATTTTATTAATTAATTAACTGTGTGTGATGTTTGTAATTAATTAAATAGTAGTCTGCGTATTATCTTTTTTTCGATCAAAATGTATAAGGGCATGCATGCCCAATTTTACCTGATGTACATTTACACCCTTGGTTTCCCTTTCCTATGTGTGAGTATCATTGTACTTTGAATGAGGCGGTGTACGTTGATCAAGATGATGCAAGACGTGATGTGGAGCTCACCAAAACAAAACCACACTCCAGATGAGAAGCGGATATACATGATGGGGGTGAGCTGCATCAAGAGTCAAGATATGATTTAGGTATTATACCCCTAGGTTGTTTATATGCTCATGACCAATCAGGTAGTATTTTATCTTTATGCATTTATTTATTGTTTTACGTATTTTATAACAGTGGGAAAATACATAAAATAATAAATAATAAAATGCATAAATAATTGAAATGTTTGTTTCTATTAATGTTCATTTATGATAACGACAACATAAATGAAAAATATTAATATAAATGGATTAATTCGTTGATAGAAAAACCCCAAACCCCTCAAAGTAATAGTAGGTCATTATCACCTTCCATCATTCAAGTTTGAACAAAATCGGGTGTTTGGGGTGTCAGTCATGCCAAAGATGAGGGGGCCTCTTACTACTAGGGATTTCTTATGAATGTGGTGGGTTGACATAAATAAAATTGCAAAAAAAAAGAAATATCCAAATCTATCTTGTTGTAATTTTAGAGGTAATCATCAAGTAAATCAAGTAATGATTTTAGAAGCTAAGACTTCACTCAACAGATCAAGAAACTGTGAGTTAATGTGGTTAGCCAGTCAAAAAACTACCTTGAACCCTTTGAATGGTGGTGTAGCCAAAACTTTTAGACTATGAGTGGTGGTTCTAGGATCCTTTCCGCTATAATACTCAAGCAAAAGAGTATTATGGTTCTAGTATAGAGGGTTCCTATAATTTGATAAACTAATGGGAGACATTTAACAATTTAATTAATTAATCAGTAATGTATAATTTGGTAATCAACATAAAAGTACTTATTTTCAAAAGTTTATTTTTGTAGATAAATATAAATAAATTCCATAGTAAAAACTATGATAAATATTGAACAAATTTAATGTCCAAACTAGCATGAATTTTCAAGTGTAGTACAGGTGCTCACGCACATTACTACTATATCAGAAATTCAAGGTGATGGTGTCCCTACCTAATATGCCACCTTAGAAAGAGAGGGTGTAAAATGCTTACAAGAGACTCATGAATCAAGTATATAATGGTTCTATCATAATTATATCATCAACGTATGATGTTAGTAGTGGTCACTACATCATGACAAGGATGATAAGAACATGTAGTCTCATCTCTGAGGATTACTAAGGAGACAGTTAAGCAAGATTTGAATGTGATGATTACACTGGCTTTGTGTAAAATTTAAAGGTGGAATATGATCTTTGATCACATACCATTCTTATATATTTTCACCCAATTACACTAGTTTCCTTTAAGGATAAAAACAAATAGTATGGAGTAAGTGCTTCATTACCATTCAGGTAAGGTTATCCAAGTAATAATAATATAAAAGACAGATTAATATTTAATTATTATGGAGAAAATTTTGAAAGGAAAGACTAAAAGGTCAATGAAAATTTATTCCATAGGAACCTTCGTAATTTCCTTCAAAGAATAGAGTTTGTTTATTTAATAGGATGTTATTTTCATCACTTATTTTGAAATAAATTTATGGAATTTTTAAAATGAAAAAACTGAATTGAATAAAAAAATCATTTATTATTTAGTGTATATTGATCAATTAAAAGTATTTTTTCTAACATAATTCTTGGTTATTAAATACCATATGCTTTTTACATATTTTTATTGAAATTCAGTAACCAAGTAAGTATAGAAACATTACAAGAAGTAAGGTTTTTTCTCCAAGAAGCTGAGAAAGGGTGATTCCTAAGTCAGTGGTGAGAAACACATAGCTTCTTATTGCCAAGTAAATGATACTAGTTGAACAAGTTTTTGATTATAACCAAAAAAATTATCTCACATGCCCTTTGGACATAATGAGACATTATTCCAAGTTCAGGAATGACTATTGTTTGTGGTAACATACTCAACAAAATAGTTCAGTGGTACCTGAATCATAGGCAATAAGTGATGGATATAAAAAATGTAAGACTTTTACCCAGTTGTGGAAAAATATTTCTTTTTCAAGTAAAACTAAAAATATACATCAAGTATATACCCAGTATGGTACTTAGGATCAGCATATCTAAACACCTCTGGTATAATCGATAGCTTTAGTTTGGACAAATAAACCATTAGAAATAAAGGTTTTCCACAAGACTTTTGGAATTAGTTCAACAGTTGAGTGTGAACTATTCCAAGGGGAAGATAGTGGTAAAGATACTTAATAAGATTCCTTTAAGCTCTTAAGGAATGTGATAGTGAAGTATAGTCATGGTTAGAAGATATAAGGTGTTTCAGATCGGGATACCGAAGCATATCTTGACAAATCATTCATTAGTAATAATAATTTAGTGTGGAGTAATTCCGAAACACACATTACCTTATCTACATCACAACATTAATGTTCATGATGATGACATCATTGAATGACAATAAAGGTTGAAAGTTACTGAAATCTAGTTCAGGATTAATGTATGCAACAAGATCTTAGAGCATTCATTTGGAATGAATCTTTTCCATGTGTCTACCAAAGGTTAGTGGGAGTGCCATAGTTTTCCAAGAGAAATATGTTCGGCAACATATGGAAAAAAATATTGGTCTTATAGTTAGTTAAGACCAGGATAAAAGTAATACTCCAGTGATTGACTTAATGTAGCAACCTAAGTTCTAGAGAACAAGATCTACTGAGGTGGATCTAATAGTTGCTTGGACCTAGTCAATCGTACATATACTGACATTGTATTGAAAGAATACAAGTTGGAATAATTCAAGTTAAGAATTGTTTCCAATGTCACATGACATAATCTCTCCAGTTTGACATGTTTAGAGCATGGGAGAAGATTAAAGTTGTGAGTTGAGTTCTATTTGTTTTAGTGATGTATCAATCACATATTCCATGATATGTACAAGAATTAATATTTCCATGATACACTTTATAGTAGGAAGATTTTAATAATATCCAGGAGCACTTTAATTGATGCAGTGAAAACTATCATCTTGTATTTAGATAAGTAAAAATGAGATGGACCTACAATATAGAGAAGAAGAACACTAGTTTTTGTGAGACACAAACTAGTATTCCTTAGATCAATTTGATCTAGTTTCGTAGTTAATCTAAGGTGATGAGAAATTCAAGGTCATAAAATCTAGTGGTAGCCATACCTAAAAATACTAAGTATGTTGCATCTTCTAAAGTAGCTAGGAAGCAGTTATTAAATGCACTGATTTGTTCCAGTTCTTGGAATTTCACCTAGTAAGTAAATTATTATCATAATGTAAATTATAACATTCTTACTAGCCAAGATGTCAAGTTGTGAAAGTGGATAAAATTAATATACTCATGGAAAACATCTCTTGAGAAGTTTTCCTCAAGGAGATGACGTCACATATGACAGAATAGCCGCGCAACAGAAATGTGGAAGACCCAGTAGTTAAAGTCGTTACTCAGTAGAAACATGATCTTTAACATGTGAGTAGCTAACAAGTATGGTTAGAAAGTTGGATCTAGTGCAAGTGGGAGTGTTGAAATATTGGGTTCCCTAGATCAAACTATACAATACTTTTGATTACCATATCAGGTATACAGTGAGATATACATGATGTTTTCTTACCATTATAGAGTATATATTTCTGCATTCACTATTTAATGGAAATTTCCTAGATTAATTATCATATCAAAAGGTTATATCATATCCTAGGCTATAATGAGGACCTTGGGATACAATGAAATAAATCTTAAACAAAGGAAATATGGTCTAGATGCATCATACTGATTGGACATAGTTGATGTTTTACTATTAGGTGTTGGGGGCTCATAATCATTTAGGCTTTTTCTCATAAAGTTCACACTTGGTGATCTCTGGTAATGAGATCATGAGGATAGAGACTCCAACAAGAACACCATATGTTTTGGGTTTCATTGGTCATTCCTATCAACAAACATGTGTATTGGTCTCCCAACTTGAGACCATTACCCATTTGTTCCATTTGATTGTGTACTTTGATGCAAGTAAAAACCCATGATATTGAAATAATGGTGAGGTATCTTGTGTTGGGTGCATTATTGGTGGTATGATACTGGTTGAATGGTCAAGAAAGGATTTGTAGCTTCCAAGTTAAGGAAGTTGTATATCTCATGTCTGGTTAATCAGGATGGTGCTACCTTCATAAGTCTTTGTCCAAAGTAATCGAAAGGTAAATCCATCTGGATAGATCAAAAAATAATAAAGCAATATGAAGATGATGAAACATGTGTTAATCCTACTTTATGAGATATTTAAAGATAAAGAGATTATAGTACATAGTCAGGATTCGTAGGTTGGTAGTCGTTGTTATTACTATCCTTATCTCTTTAGGGGCCTTGATGGGTTGTTAGACTCCACTCTTGGTCTGTGGATTTTATTCACTGCTATCAAGATAAGGGACTAGAGGGTCACACACAATAGTGTATTCAAGAATCCTCATTATTCATTTGAATAGGTATATTGGACATGGTGGGACCTATCATGGGGTTGAAGTATTGTCCAATGTATCGATAACCAAAGAAAAAAATAAATTCATTATTATTCAAGTTATGATTAATTGATATTGAATTTATTTAAAGTATTTACAATTTTTGTAAATACAAGAAAATATTATTCAAATGAATATTATTTTAATATTCAAGGTTTATTTAATATTAATCAGGAATGATGAGTTGAGTTAAATGGCTCTGTTTTATCACATAATATATTTTATATATATTACAAGTATGTGATAAATTATTAATAATATTTATGGCATAGTTTTATTCATCATAATTATTATTTAGTGGAAGTTTTAATAAACGGGGGTTGGGGAACCGAACCATGTATTTTAGAAACTCCACTATAAATAGAGAGAGAGTCTCTCTCCCAACTAACTATTCATTCATTTATAAATGAGATCCTCTCTCTCCTACCTCTTCCTAGAGAGATAGTCTCTCCCTCTCAAGTGGCTATCCAAGTTCTGCCTTCAAGCATCGAAGGAAGAGGATTATGGTGATCTTCAGGATGTCGAAGATATCGTCGAATTGTCGCACTAGCACCTGGAATTTAACGATTGACACTCTCATGGTTTTTTAAATCATGTGTGGATGATCTAGAAGGATCCTTCTATGGATATTTCAATTGATTATCACCAATGATGAGTTGCAGTCAAACGAACCTTCAAATATGAACTGGTATGTTCTCAGTTTTATTTTTGTTCTCTTTTAATTTACATGAGATCCTCAAACCTTACTAGGTCCCAAATCATCAGCGGTGACAAGTTCTATCATCCCGATAATTAAAATTTTTAAATTCCTTGGCCCATCGACTTCCACTGTGGGCCCTAGTAACTTCATTCCACACCAAGAAATAAAAGATATCACATCGCATCAAAAACCATTATTTTAAGTTCTTCATTTAGACCATTAAATATATTTCCACTTCATTTTTACTCCCATGCACATAAAACACATAACTCACATGAATTTTCATTTATCTCACAAATGTAAAATTTTAAAAAGGATTTTCTTATCCAAAACCATAAAAGAGTCACCATAGGATTGATAAATTTCTACTTATACACTAAATGTGATTCAAAGACATTTTATTATCATGAAGACTTTGCAAGATTGTTCTGTGCCTTCCAATTAGTATGATTTAGATGTCAAAAAAAAGTCTGAATGAGGAGGGTTTGGATCTTTTTGAAGAAAAATTGAAAGATTCTAATTTTCACTCAATTATGGTCTTCTAATCACTCCCCATAGTAGAAAATATGCTCCATCATCATGAAAAATCAAGGAAAGTTCACAACATACAAAATTTTAGCAGAAAAAATCTCAATGTTCTCAAACAAAAAATTTCTTGAAATCTCCAAAAAGGCAAAACTTTCTTTCTCTGTTGGAAGATCCAGAAAGGCACAACTTCTCTTATCATGAAATCTCCAAAAGGGAACATATTTCAATAGAATGAATATTTTTTAGAAACAAATACATCTTTTAATCATTTGATTTTCTTCCCAAAGTATCACCAAATGAGGTATCACAACACAAGACTACTTCCCCCAACACTTAAGTTCAACTTGATCAAGTTATTTCGCTTCAAGATCAGGTTGGATAGAGAAAATTGACTTGTCATGTGGCTAACATAATATGTTGTTCATGGATTCTAAGGGATAAAAGGATTAAATATACAAGTAAGCATAGAATAAAAAGGATTTTTTTTTAAAAGGGGTCTTTAAACCAAAGAAATTCCTCAATAATTTAAAACAAAAGTATCTCAAACCCTCAAGTTTTGAAAGGAATAAATCAAATTCTGGTAAAACAAGTGTGGTTTGGTTCTCACCAGAAGTTAGCTTAATGTGAATAATATGACAAAAATGGTTTATAAACCTTATGGTAAAGTGGTTTCAAATATAAAGACGGTGAGATATGGCATGTGATTCAAAAATTAGAGGACTTTTCATGAATTCCAAAATATTTGAACATGAAACAAAGTCATTTTCATCATTCATTTAAGCTCAGTTTCATGGGATAATTTGTTTCACTCATAGAAATGGGTTTCAAAAAAAATCAAAGATAATAATTTGATCTCACAAGTTTCAAAAACACATAAAAATTACAATAAAACACACAAAAATATAAAATAACAATTTTTTTTGGAAAATAGAAAAACAAATTGAAAATACTAAACTAAAATGGTTCCCTCCCCCACAATTAAATGATGCACGGTTGGGAATGTATTAAAATTGATTTAACAAGTAAGAATATTTTAAAATGAATCACAACAAGCATAAAAGTGTAAAGAAGAGGTACAACCTAGGGGGTTTTATTCATAAACATGTAGGAAGAGTGTGATCTCTTCCGCTAGATCTGATGGAATGGTCCCATGGAATTTCTTCAGCCTATATCTATTAATAGTGAATGGATCCTACTCTTCATCCTTCACAAACTACACAACATTAAAATGATATACATGAGTAACTATAAATGGACCTTCCCATATGGAATTAATTTTACATGTAAACAGCTTGAGTCTTGAGTTGAATAACAGCACTTTATCTCTAAGATAGAAGTATTTTGGTTGGATTATCTTATCATGGGGCACTCTTGTTCTCTATTTGTAAATACTATAATTTTCAAACACTTCCCTTTTAATTTCCACAAACTCTTACAACAAAAATATTATCTCTTTCCCAATTCTTTCAAGATCTAAATTCCTCTTCCTCACATCCCAATATGCCTTATGTTCCAATTCTATAGGTAGGTGATAGCTTTTTCCTTAAATCAACCTATATAGACTCATTATAAGTGGGGTTTTTTAAGATTTATTGTAAGACAATAATTTTCATTCCAAACTTTGTCTCTAATCCTTCATTTTTAGATTAATAGTCTTTTTCCAAAATTTCTTTGATTCCCCCATTGGACACTTCAGATTGACTATTGGTCTGTAGATGATAGGGAGTTGATGTTTTATTATACACCCCATACTTATTTAGAAAATACTCTATTATCTTATTGAAAAATTGATTCCCCTAATCACTGATGATGGATCTGGGCACTCCAAACTTACAAAATATGTTAGCCCTAACAAAATCACAAACAAATTTAGTATCGTCAGTATTGGGGGCTTTTGCTTCCACCCATTTTAAAACATAATCAAATAAATTAAATATATAATAATTTCCAATGACATTGGGAAAGGGCCTATAAAATCTATCCCCAAGACTTCAAATATTTCACAAAAATTAAGTGTATTTTGGGTCATTTCTTATCTCTTTGAAATATTTCATGAAAATTTACATTTTTCACACCTTTTTCAAAATTCATGAGAATATTTAAAAAGGATGTGCCAATAAAGTCCAGATTGTAAAACCATCATTTCCATTCTTTGAAGTCCAAAGTGGCCTCTATAAGCTAAAGTGTGACAAAAAACAAAGACAGAACCAATTTCACTCTAAAATAAAAAATATTATTATCACTTGCTCATTGTAAATCTTCCAAATAAATGGATCATCCCAAATGTAGTATCTAGATTCAGCTTTATATTTTTGAATTTTGTGGTAATTGAAATAAGATAAGACCTGAGATGTTACAAGATAATTGACCATGTCATCATAATAAGGCACTTATTCTTCAATCAATTACAATTTCTCTCCTGGAAGGCTATCATTCAGTAGTTATTTGTCTAGAATTTACACTTCAGTAGTGTTGGGTAATCTAATTAAATGATCAACCACTTGGTTCTCATATCCCTTATTGTCATTGATTTATTTGTTGAACTCCTGCAGCAGTAACATTCATCTCACTAGCCTTAGTTTAGCTTAAGCCTTCTTTATCAAGTAATTAAGAGCTGCATGATCAAAAAATACAGTGACTTTAGTTCCAAGAAGATTGTTTTCGATGCTTTCGTCGGGGCGCGCGCGCACATCCCTCACGCAGGGGAGGACGTGCGGCTTGTGGCCCCGCATTCCCACTTTCCAAAGGCGGGCGGCATCCGTTCTTTGTGTAGGGATGACTACTCCTTGATCGAAACTGGGATGATGGGATGTCGGTTCTTCCTTCCGTGGATTCCTCCTCGGAGCTCGTTACCTAGTCAAGGTCTCCCTCATAGATTTAAGACGTATTCATGAAGCGTGTTCCTAGTTCTATATCTTCATGGACACTAGTTAATTACGCTGCTTCCGTCGAGATGCTCCAAGGGGTCTGGTCGGGGCAGAAACCTTCGGTGAGGAAAATGGTCACGCTGGGGTGTCGTTGGCGTGTCTTGACACTGGGGGATTGGCATTTCTGTCTTCTTTCCCTTATTATAGGGCTTCTCGAGGGCGCGGAAGACCGAGGCATCCCACATCGAACATGGGGAATCGCAAGCCATAGGCATGTATCTGAGGTTTTCCTCAGCTTCTCATGTTTAACATGGGGTATGCCGCAAGTTTAACGTCCAGCGGGGATGGATCAGACTAATCAGAACACTGAGAGTGGATCAGATTGAAGAACCCCCTGGGGGGAAGACCGATGTCGGGGCCAGCACGTGGGGGCTTCCCGGATACTATGGAGTGGAATGTGGTGGAATGATCCCATCGGGATGTGGCAGCCTGGGTAGAAATCAGGATGGGTGATGGAGTGAAGGGGATTGAACCTTATGGAGGCTTCCTACGTACCATGCCTTGACATGGATCAAAGTCCCCGTAGTTAGGGTATATAGTTTAACGTCATGCGGGATGGGGGAATTTGGGGCTTATGTTATGAGGCGGCCCACAATGGATGGATATGGGGCTTACGCTCTGAGGCAGCCCATAATGGTGGATATGGGGCTTATGCTCTGAGGCAGCCCAAAATGGTGAACCGACGCGAAGGGGTTGGAATGACTGAGTGGTGGGCTTGAACCTCATGGAGTCTTCCTACGTACCATGCCTTGACATGGATCAAAGTCCTTGTAGTTCGGGTGGTGCAGTTTAACATCATGCTGGATGAGGCAGATAGTTTAACGTCGTGTTGGACAACATACAGTTTAACATCATGCGGGACGATGGAATACAGATTAACATCTTGCGGGACGAGGTCATATAGTTTAATGTCATGCAGGGTGACATACAGATTAATGTCATGTGGGATGACATATAGTTTAACGTCGTGCGGGGTGACATTTGGGTCTTACACTATGTGGCGGCCCAAGGAGTTGGTGAACCGACATGAAGAGGTCAAAATGACCGGGTGGTGGGCTTGAACCTCGTAGAGGCTTCCTACGTACCATGCTTTAGCATGGATCAAAGTCCCTGTAGTTCGCTGGGATGGGGCTTACGCTATGAGGCGGCCCATAAGAGGATTTCATGGTCCATTCTCACTCTAATCCCATGTGATTCATGCTCGGTGTGAGAAACAAGAGGCAGTAGGGACCGGACGATCACTTCGCGAAGGGTGCGTTCGTGAGAAGCAGAGAGGGGCTTACGTGTTGAGCGGCCCTTAGTGTCGGGACTTACTCCAGGATGGAGGCCCGAAGTGTGACAAAGCATAAAGGGAGAGGGATTTGGGACCAAACAAAGGAGATTCCTCGTTCCTTATCACGCCCTCCACTGGCCTTGGCAGTGGGGAAGTATGAAGGTGCATGGGTGCTACCTTCCGCAGGAGAGGCTAGGGGCATACGCTCTGAGGCAGCCCTTCCCCCGTGGACAAACGCCACTCCGAAATGGAGGATATCATTCCATGTGAGGAAGATTCCATTCCCGTGGAGACGAGCGGTGTAAAGAATGTCCAAGACGGGGGGACCCTACGTGCGAGGCATGGGGTCGGATCACTGTTTAACGTCATGTGTTGAGGACAAGGTGCTTGGCAGTTTAACGTCATGCGGCTCCGACGAGGTGGGTTCACTCCACACCCCTAGGGCTTACATGACCGGCACCTTCTACCCCTTGGGGGAGGGAAGGCATCGGCAAGGCCGTGACAAAGGGGGGTCGCAGGGTGAACCATTGAGGGGTCCATGTTAGCGTGGCTATGCGAAGAAGCAATAGCCGTTAGTGTGCCTATGAAAAGAAGCATGAGGTAAGAAACACAACGGGAAACACCGCCCAAGGGACATTGAGGTTACTTCGTACGATCCTAGAAGGTTGTACGGGAAAACAGTGCCTGACACGTAGGCCCGGTATGGAGGACATCGGGTGTCTACGCAGGGAGGCGCCTGGGGGGCGTCAAGGTGAGGGGTCCTGGGGATTGTGCGCAAAGAGAAGGTTTGCGCACAAAACACCTGTATGGCGCGTAATTGGGGCAGGTGGATTGTGCGTGAAGGAGGTGAATTGCACGCAATTGGCAACGTCAAAATCCCAAGAAAAAGCTGCACTGCGCGAAGGGATTGCGCACAATTGGAACGTTTCGTGTGCAATAAAGGAACCCTGAGGGGTTTGGGACTTTATCTAAGCCAGTGGGATTGCACGCAAAGGCGGATCCCAGGGCAAGGATGCGTGAAAAGAGTCAATACATGAACGTCATATTGCGCGCGTGGAAATCCTATTTCGCGCATGAGAGATGGTTGAAATTACGCAACCCAGAAATGGAAGGGGTCTCCTTCTATTTATAGGATCCTGGCATCGCGAAATCTAGATGGCACGCGAAATATTGCGTGCCAGGTATAGAGGCGCGGAAAGGGGAACCGCGCGGGTGAGGGCATGCAAAATTGCGCACCGGAGCTGGGGTCCTTTCACGAATCCCAGAAACCTTTCGCGCGGCCAACATTTTTTTCACGCAAAGAATCCTTAATTTCGCACACCACTTCTGGCCCCTTCAGACCAGGCCTCCAGGTCTGAATATGACTTCACTTCGTCATTTCAAAACTTCCTTTAGGAGTTGCGTCCTTTTTCGGAATCTACAGATGCCCCCCTCGGAATTGGATCAGAAAGAGGTCGCAATGATCGGATTCCGAGGGAAACACCGAAACACAAAAGTGGTGGATTTCATGGGCACTTTTACGCGCAAAAGCCAACGTGGCGCGCAAAACTCCAGTTCTGTGCAAAATTCGATTTCCGCATGGCACGGAACCCCAGCCTCGCCTATAAAGAGGGGCCCTGGGTCCCATGTTTCGTACTCAAGCTTTTCCATGCGATAGTATCTGAGCTCTCTTACGTGAAATTTCCTCGGCGACGGCACAGAAAACACGCGGTGTTATCACGGAATTCCTTCCGAATTTTGGCAGCATTTACGCGAAAACTCGAGATATTTCCCGTCAACTGTTCTGATTTCACACCTAACTCCTGAATTTCACACCAAAAGTCCAGATTTCTCGCAACTCTTTCCGATTCTATGCACCTCATCCTTATTTCACGCAACTCTCAAAGAACTCCAGATATCCATGAACCAATTCAATGAGGGGGAAGTTGTTGCTCATAGAGCTAAAATGGAGGCCAATTAAGAGGTTTATGAAGCCAAGGTGGTTGTTTCCGACAACCTTACCTTATTCAACCTGCTGACCCCTGTCCAGAAGGAGTATCCTCTGTCCAACAACCACCCGCTCTAGAACTTCAGCATCCTGGAGGAGGTTCCACTGCTGGGCTTCGAGGTGGACACACCATGGTCATGGGTGACCCGAGAGGACAACCTTCCCCGTTACAACATCACCATCAATGGTCATCCCGCTAGAGAGACCAGGCACATGGATGTGTATGTCCTGAACCCGAGGACCAGGACCATTTATGGGGTTGATCCTATTGCAGAGAGCTCCCCAGACCTTTATGAGAGCACATTCCATAAGAGTATCACGGACGACACTAAGGGCTGGCTGCAAGATTGGGAATTGCGGTCTGGAGGCAACTTCACCAGTCAGTGGGCCTGGGTATACTGGGTTCACCATACTTGCGACCAATTCGGGGCCGAGCTACAGCACATTGGTCTGTTCGAGGCGGTGTGGACGTCGCAGTTCCACTTCCATCTTCAACCCGAACTTGGGCCGGAGCTGTTTACCCGGTGGTCCCTTGATACCAACACATTCCATATTCACCATGGGGAAGTTGGTATCAGTCTCTGGGATGTCCATTTCATCGGCGGTATCCCATTGGAGGGCTACCAATACGATGAGTTCCTCCCCCCAATGAACACCTGGGAGGATAGATCACGGACCCCCATGCTGACATGGCACCTGTTGGAGCTGGCCAAAGAGAGGCTGGGGGTCAAGGACTTCCTGAAGGACATTGCCTACAAGGACTAGTTCAGCCAGTTCCTAGATAAAGACCTGACTGTCAAGATGCCGGGACGGGGAAAATGGTGCCCAACCGGGGCTCAGAGGAGCTGGAATGGATCGTATTGGAGGACCATGGAGGCAGGGTAATACCAATCGTGGGGCTACCACATCATTGAGGCCCGAGACCCGATCGTCTGATATGTCGGGTTCCTTGCCACCTTCCTGAGCGGGTGGCTCCTGCCGGTGCGGGACGCAAGAATGGGCATTAGTCCAGCAACACTGGTGATGGTAGGCACCATGGCTTCCAACAAAAGGTTCAATATAGGGGTCCCCATACCGGCTAGGATATATGCCATCCTGGGATGTATCTCACGAGGGGGGTCGCCTCAGAGAGTATGTGGCCCCTTCCAGATCTTTCACGGCTGGGTGGCAGCTCATCTTGGCGGATACACCTTTCTGAACACCGTTCATCCTTCGGGCAACGTCCTATGACCATATCTCCTGAATATTGCTGGGGTTTCACCGATAACGCTCAACGAGGAGGGCGTAAGGATCCGAATTGGTAACCACGCCAATTTCAACTTCAGCACGTTCCCCACCCCAGTCAGCCAGATGGTGGACAATGGGAAAGGCTCACTGGAGCAGCAAGAATACTTCCAGAGCATCCGAGGTGGGGTTCTTGTAGCTAGGATTGATGGGAAGATATTCTGTGAGCCTTACGTGCCGTCTCGGTTTGCCAGGCAGTTCGGGTGCCTCCAGCGAATGTCAAAGAAGGTATTCACGGATATCCGGGAGGAGAAGAATCCTTGCGTCCTTCGCCAGATGTGGTTAATGTTCACCACTTATGGATCTGGTGATGTCATTACCCTTCCTCCCACTAGGGTCGATGCTGGCTTATCAACCGAGTATGTCGAACACTAGACGATCACGTACCCTGAGGGGCTTTTACGCAGGTGAGTCCGGCAACTCGAGACTACCCGCGTGGAAACTGGGTGACGGGGGAGCAGGCAAGGTGCTGCTAGAAGGGGCGAACCAGGGTCACACCAGGAAGTGAGGCCTCTGAAGGCCGGGTTCCTAGCAGTGGGGACATTGCATGGTGTCGCTGCAACCTTGTTGCTCGGAGGGGGGTCACACGAGGCTGCTAGAGAACTGCCCAGGAAGCAGATAATATACATGCTCAAACCTTCCCAAGATGCAATTTTCCTGGAATTGTGGTCAGCCTGGATGACCCTACGGAAATAAATGAGCATTGAATCCATATGGCAGAAGATAATACAGGATAGGATCCAGCTGCCAGAGTTCGGTCTCATTCGAGTTACCAACCGGGTAAACTTCCATCGGCGGCATGCATATCTAACGGCCATGGACACATACGCACGCCAAAGGGGTCGGCGCGCGGAGCCACCTTTCATGGTGAAAGTGATGCTCAACTGATGTTATTAATATTTTAATGACTTATTATATACTCACTTTACTGATTTTATATGAAATGTGCATAATTTGTGTGAAATATTAATGTTTTAATATTAAGTATAATTTTTGAGCATTTTTAGAAGTATTCCAATTGAGTCAGTTTAATGTTTTAATAATAACTATAACTTTACTGATCCAAATTGTTTGGTTATTATTTTTTAGTATTCTACTTTCAATATAAAACATTTCATTAGAAGGTACCATGATCCAATTCTGCCATTTGAAGGGTCATATGGTCCTCACAAACAAGACCAAAGAATCTATGAACAAACTGGACCAGCCATGAAGATTGATTTACTGGGCTCAGTACAGAAGTCCAAAAACATTAATTCTACACCATAATTCTAGGGACAATTTAAGGAGTCTTGGATAAAAATTTCAAGTCCCAAATACAAAATCAATAGGCCCAACATATGCTTTAAAGTCCAGCCCACCATTCTGGACGAGAATTAAAATCAGTATAGTATGCATGACATATCTCATGATTTATGACTCCAATATAGCTGATATTTTTCAGTGTGAAAGAGGAGTTATATGAGGCTGACTTTGTTGAAGAAACCATTCGTATTTGAAGGCATATTAATATTTAAAAACCCTTTCACATTATGGACTTTAAAAAGACTGGATTGAAATGGACATTTTTACATTGTTTAATAAACCGGATATAACTTTTGATTCTTAAGTCCAAATAACTCCAACTTTTGAGAGTAGTCGGAAAACTTTATTCTATACAACTTTGAATAAGGAGAGTTCTCGAGATTCAGCTGTCCTGATGTACATATCTGCGATCCAATTGGAGTGTTATTTCTGGAATGTAAACAGTCCACCACCTTGGGCTATAAATACATCCCCTCCTCTCCTTTCAAAAGGGTTGGCATTTCAGAAGAGAGGAGAAAATATTTTCATGACCAAAGCCTTTAAAAATGCTTGGGAGGATCTACCATACTCATTTTTTCACTTGAGAGACCTTTCCTCCTCTCTTTGTTTTCACTTAATTTCGTGTTCTTCGTTTTTGTAATTTTGTAAGTCTCTTTCTTTGTAATTCTGTTTTAATGAAAGTTACTTATTCAATATCTCTTATTATCATACACCTTATATAGTTTAATATTTATGCTCTTAAAATACATTAAATACAATTGAATCCCCTTCCCTTATTTTTTCTTCCTCATTCAATCGAAAGTTTTCTTTTAATTATCATCATTGTTCGTGTGTGTGTCGACGTACCACTCTTTTCTTATCCCTTTCTTTTTCTTCTCTTCTTAATTTATAATCATAATAATTATAACCAGATTATTAAACACCAAAATTTCTGAGTAAATATCTCATTGGGGTGAGTTATAATTTAGGTATGTTAAGTGATTGAGATCTTTTGCTCGACGAATGTTCTTTAAATTAATATTGTGTATGTTGAACTTTATATATCATGGATTAATGACATGTTTTGTTTAATATGTGGATTCCATGGATTATTGGAACCACAAATACACTACCATAAACAATTAATGGTAATGATTAGAAACCTAGGTTAATTTATGGCTTGGATTAAAGCTTTAACACTTGGGAATTCCGATCAAAATCATCTTGTGACAAGGGTGTTAATTTAATGCAATATAAAGCAAAGATCAAGGATATCACAAGATTAACTAACCTAATGATGAAGTCACCCCAATAATTATCAATTTGTTAAATCAATCATAATCAATTAGTCATTTCAATTAAGCTCTGCAAACAAACCCCCCCCCCCAATCAGAATTCAATCACTTCCTGAACCCAACTCTGTTCGAGACATCTGTTCATTCCTCGGTAATGTCGGTTTCTATCGTAGATTCATCCATAACTTCAGCAGGATTGACCTCCCACTCACTCAGTTGCTCCAAAATGATGTCACTTTCCATTTTTATGAGGTTTTAAAGAGAGCCTTCATTGAACTCAAAACTACTCTCACATCTTCCCCGATAATCCAACCCCCAGATTGGTCCTTACCCTCTGAGTTAATGTGTGATGCTTCTGATAGATCTGTTGGGGCTGTTCTTGTTCAAATAAGAGAAAAAATCCCTCATGTCATCTATTATGCCTCAAAAACATTGGATGAAACTCAATATCACTACAATGTGACTGAAAAGTAACTTCTAGCAGTGGTTTTTGCCTTAGATAAATTTCGGCCCTATCTCTTAGGTGCCAAAATCATAATCTTCACAGACCATTCTGCTATAAAGTTCTTACTCAAGAAAAGTGATTCCAAACCGAGGCTAATAAGATGGATCCTAATGCTCCAAGAGTTTTACCTTGAAATCAAATATAGACCAGGAAAAGAAAACCTTGTTGCTGATCACTTGAGTAAAATTTATAATTCTTCTCAATCTGAAATTATCGATCCTGAATTCCCCACTGAGCACCTTTCATATCTCACTCCAAAAATACCATGGTATGCCCCAATTGTAAATTACTTTGTTTCTAGTGTTTTTCCTAAAAAAAATTCAAAAGAACAAAAAATGAAGTTGAAAAGTGATTCAAAATACTATTTTTGGGAAGAAAATAAACTTGGGAAAACTGGGGCTGACATGGTAATAAGGAGATGTGTCGAGGAAAATGAACATTCTTCCATATTAGAATTCTATCCATCACTTCTAGGAGGTGGCCACTCTGGACCACAAAGGGCCTCCCGAAAGGTCCTAGACTCTGGATTCTTCTGGCCTTCACTCTTCAAGGACTCACATGAGTTCTGCCAATCATGTCCCACTTTCCAAAGGTTTGGCACAATTTCCAAGAGAAATGAAATGCCCCAAAAGCCTTTAATTTTCTGCGAGATCTTCGATGTTTAGGACATAGATTTCATGGGACCATTTCCCCCTTCCAATGGATTCTCATACATCCTTCTTGCAGTTGATTATTTTTCTAGGTGGGTTGAGGCCAAACCCACTAGAAAGGATGATTCACATACTGTTAGTGAGTTTCTAAAGACACACATATTCCACAGATTTGGCACGCCACGTGCCTTGATCAGTGACTTTGGAACCCATTTTTGTAATAGAACCATGGAAACTCTTCTGAAAAAGAATGGGGTTGTACATAAAACTTCAACTGCATATCACCCTCAAACAAATGGCGTGGCTGAACTCTCTAATAGAGAAGTGAAAAGGGTACTTGAGAGAATTGTTAATCCCACCAGAAAAGACTGGCCTGAGAGACTTGGTGAAGCCCTTTGGGCTTATCGAACTGCCTATAAAACACCTATTGGGATATCTCCTTTTAGGTTAGTTTTTGGTAAAGCATGTCACTTACCAGTTGAAATCCAACATAAGTCTTTTTGGGCTGTGAAAACCTGTAATTTTGATTGTGAAAAATCTGGTGAAGAAAGATTGTTGCAATTGGATGAACTGGAGGAGCTTCGACTTGAATCCTATGAGAATTCCAATCTGTACAAAGAGAAGGCTAAGGTACTCCATGACAGACAAATCCTGAGAAAGGTATTTCATGAAGGTGAAAAGGTAATGCTCTTAAATTCTCGATTCCAACTTCACCCAGGTAAGATTAATTCTCATTGGGAAGGTCCTTTTGTTATTACTAATGTTTACCCATTTGGTGTAGTGCAAGTCCAAGACCCCTCTTCCAAAAGGACATTCACGGTTAATGGACATCGGTTAAAGCATCACTATGAGAGGACACACAATCCTGGATCATCATCTACTTCCATTTTATACCCAACTTCTCCAGTCAACCCACCACCGAATGGATACGACGACCCACGAAATCTAAACCAGGGGGCACCTCTTTCCCTTTAACTCTCTCTATATCTCTTCCTCTCTCTACCTCTTTCTTCTTCTTCCTCTCTCTTTCATTTTTTTACCACTTTCTTCATCAACCCCTTTTTTTCTTTATTGTGTGGGTGTGTATTTTAAAAAAACCTTAAAAACTAAAAAAACACCAAAAAACACAATCACTTAAAAAAATACAAAAAAAAAGAGTCATGCTTACTCACCATCATGTTTTGAAATTTTGTCCAACCATTTTGGGGATTTAACAGACATGTTTTCATCTCAAAAATTTTGTATTTTCATCGTGACTTTGGATAAATAATAGTGTGTCAAAACCAACAAATTTTGAATGCTCAATTTTTGATTTGGAAAATGATTTTCCCCAACCGTGAGAACAAACATTTGCTTTCATGCCAAGGCCACCTATGGCCATCTTTTCAAAATGTGTGTTTTCCCCCTCATTTTTGAGTCTTGAGTTTGTGGACCTTTGATCTGAGTTTCCTACCTTAGTGTGTATTAATATGATAGAGGCATTTTCTAAACCACATGAGAATCACAATAGCCAAATATCCTCCCATTTCCCTTACATTAATCCTCCTTTTGAAAGCCCCTTCAAGCCTATGAAAACCTTTTCCTTGATAGCCACATTACAAGCCCAATACTTTATCCCACCCAATATCAACATGGATTTTCATTGCATAAGTTTTTGAAATTTAAGTATGGGGGGAATGGATTTCATTTTTGGGTATCATTTCCTTACTTTCCGGTGTGTTATCATATGCTTGAGGGAAAGCATCCATTTTAGTGTGGGGGGTAGGTTGTCATTCAGTGGATTTTGGGAATGTATTGTACACATGATATTGAAAAGTGTTCAAAACAAATTCAAAAAAAAAATCAAAAAAAAAATCAAAAAAAATGAAAAAATGGGTTGTGTCTTGGGTAGGTCAAAAATCAATCTTTCTCAACCTTTGATCTTGCTATAACTATTACAATTAGTGTCATGAGGAGATGAAAAATGGGTTGGGATATGAGTGTGAGATCTGTTTCAAGGTCAACTTTCGAAAAAATAAAGAAAAAAAGAACACTTGCATTATATTCTTAAATTATTGGGAGAAGTTCTGTGTTTTGTAAATATTTCATCTTCTCATTACCTTAATATTTTCTTCCTATATTGGGTCTTTCTTCACACAATAATTCCCTTGTAAATATGTGTCTTCATTTCCTTCCATGTTTTATTTCAAAAAAAATGTGCATTGCTTTTTCTATTTTGGTATTTTAACCCTCTTCTTCTCTCTCTTGGACATTATATCCCTACCATCCCATAGCCACAGAAAAACCCATTAATAATACCTCTAGATTCTTGTTCACTTTGGATAGGGATTGGAAGCTGAGATCTCTTTTCAAACTCTAAGATTTTCACTTTTGGTTGGTGAAAGAGTGAACCTCCACAAATGAATTTTATCATCTTGAGAGGTGTGAGTTTTGAGTGTCCACATTTTCCATTTCTAAATTTGAGCATGAAAAAAATGAATTAGTTTTGGAACATTGTTTCTGTAACAACTTGTGGTGGAATTCAAAATGGATGAGTGAAATAGTCTAAATATCCCCTGATTGGAGAAAACAAAATTTTAATATTTGTTGGTGAGTGAAAATGATTTTGTCATGTTTTTATATTTGTTTCACATGAGGACATGCACAAAACTAAGTGTGGGGGAGTTGATGTTATTAATATTTTCATGACTTATTATATACTCACTTTACTGATTTTATATGAAATTTGCATAATTTGTGTGAAATATTAATGTTTTAATATTAAGTATAATTTTTGAGCATTTTTAGAAGTAGTCCAATTGAGTCAGTTTAATATTTTAATAATAACTATCTCTTTACTGATTCAAATTGTTTGGTTCTTGTTTTTTAGGATTCTACTTTCAATATAAAACATTTCATTAGAAGGTACCATGAGCCAATTCTGCCATTTGAAGGGTCATATGGTCCTCAAAAACAAGACCAAAGAATCTGTGAACAAACTGGACCAGCCATGAATATTGATTTACTGGGCTCAGTCTAGAAGTACAAAAACATTAATTTCCACCATAATTCGGGGTACACTTCAAGGAGTCTTGGATAAAAATTTCAAGTCCCAAATCCAAAAAAAAGGGGCCCAACATATGCTTTTAAGTTCTGTCCACCATTCTGGCCGAAAATTAAAATCAGTATAGTATGCATGACATATCTCATGATGTAAGAATCCAATCGAGCTGATATTTTTCAGCGTGAAAGAGGAGATATAGGTGGACGACTTTGTTGAATAAACCATTCGTATTTGAAGGCATATTCATATTCAAAAACCCTTTCACATTATGGACTTCAAAAATACTGTATTGAAATGGACTGTTTTACTTTGTTTAATCAAACAGCCATAACTTTTGATCTTTAAGTCCAAATGACTCCAAATGTTGAGAGTAATCGGACAACTTTATTATATACAACATTGAAGAAGGAGATTTCTTGAGAATCGGATTTCTTGATGTACATATCTGCGATCCAAGTGGAGCGTTATTTCTGAAATGTAAACAGTCCACCACCTTGGGCTATAAATACATCCTCTCCTCTCCTTTCAAAAGGGTTGGCATTTCAGATGAGAGGAGAACATATTGGCACAACCAAAGCCTTTCCAAAGGCTTGGGAGGATCTTCCATACTCATTTTTTTACTTGAGAGACATTTCCTCCTTTCTTTGTTTTCACTTAATTTCGTGTTCTTCGTTTTTGTAATTTTGTAAGTCTCTTTCTTTGTAATTATGTTTTAATGCAAGTTACTTCTTCAATATCTATTATTCTCATACACCTTCTATAGTTTAATATTTATTCTCTTAAAATAGTTTAAATACAGTTGAATCCTCTTCCCTTATTTTGCTTCCTCATTCAATCGAAAGTTTGTTTTTAATTATCATCATTGTTCGTGTCTGTGTCGATGTACCACTCTTTTCTTATCCCTTTATTTTTCTTCTCTTATTAATTTATAATCATAATAATTATAACCAGATTATTAAACACCCAAATGGATGAGTAAATCTCTCATTGTGGTGAGTTATAATTTAGGTATGTTAAGTGATTGAGAGCTTTTGCTCGACGAATGTTCTTTAAATTAATATTGTGTATGTTGAACTTTATATGTCATGGATTAATGACATGTTTTGTTTAATATGTGGATTCCATGGATTATAGAAACCACAAATACACTACCATAAACAAGTAATGGTAATTATTAGAAACCTAAGTTAATTTATGGCTTGGATTAAAGCTTTAACACTTGGGAATTCCGATCAAAATCATCTTGTGACATGGGTGTTAATTTAATGCAATATAAAGCAAAGCTCAAGGATATCACAAGATTAACTAACCTAATGATGAACTCACCCCAATAATTATCAATTTGTTAAATCAATCATAATCAATTAGTCGTTTCAATTAAGCTCTGCAAACAAACCCCCCCCCCAATTAGAATACAATCAACTAAAAACAAACGACTATTTTAAAGTATCATCGTCGAGGATTCGACCCGAGTGCTGCTATACACATTAGTAGAGCACCGGAACTTTGACCGGTTGATAGGCGACAATCGGCCGTGCGTTTCATCGGCCAAGAGCATGATCCGGAAGTGATGTTGTCGGGAGAAGGTGACAGTGATGAAGAGTTAGAGGGGGAGGAGGAAACAGGAGAAGATAAAGTCAAAGCAGAAGACGAAGGAGAAGGTGAAGGAGAAGGAGAACCCAGAGGTGAGGGGTTGCAGGGGGCAGCCTACCAAGGGAGTCTCCGGGAGAGTGGTGAGATTTTCAGCTCTGATCTCAACATAACTGAGATACTTGATGTTTGTCTCTATCCTTATTCATCTCCCTTCTTCGTCCATTCTCTTCTGCACTTTCTAATCCATTTATCTATCTCACATAAGAGCACATAGGTGTTGATCAGGCATCCCCAATAGAGAAAGGAGGAGAAGCACTGGTGGGACAGGATGGGGCTCCGATGCCCATTATTGAACTGACAAGCGCAGAGGGGTCTCCTACCATGAAGGCTTCTGTAGTGGCCAACACACTGGAGGCTGGCTCTCTGGGTTCCTGTAACTCCCCTGCTTCACTACTGGTGATTACTGTCAGAAAACCCAACTAATCAGGATGCTCCTCGTATAGTGATATCGGCGTTGGAGGTTCATCAGGATGCTGAGCCCGGGCCGTCTATGAGTGGACCAGTGGTGGACGTATTACCTCCTCCAGAACATACCTCCCAAACTGAGTCGGTCCCAAAAATTGGTGCGCAGGGGGCAGTGGACATCAGCGGTGCTGTCATTAGAGCAAGGTCGAGAGCTGACGAAGGCATGGCCGCTATCGAGGCGAGAGAGGAAGGTCGCTCGAACGTCAAGAATCCTATTCCCCATGAAGGCATCCCTGAGGTAGACCCTGTTGCTGACCTGCTGGCTGCCTTTCCTGTGTATCGGCCTGCTGATCTCGAGGAGATAGACGATTCAGACTCAGAAGCAGCCGAGGAGAGCTGGATGACACGGCACAAAGGGTAGAGGTGTATCCAGCACTTTCTCATTCAGCCTCAGATGGATTGGCTGAGGCAGATGGGATAAATCCAGACGTGGTTGCGCTTCTTGTGTGCCATAGGGGCTGACACTCAACACCTTCATCTGACGGTCCGTGATTACATGGCCGAGAAGATACGTGAGAGTAGCCAGCGCACTGACATTGCCCAGTGTCAGGACAGATCAGTGAGCACCCAATCATTCCTAAGGGCGGAGTAGGAAGTCTGCCGCCTCGAAGGGCAGGAGGCAGAGAAAAAGGTCTTCATTGCAACATGCTCTGAGCTCGTGGAGCAACTGACGAACCAACTGGTTGACGCCCAAGAACAACTTAAGGAGGCAAGTCACCAGATGACCATACTTCAAACATAATGAGCACAAGCACAATCTAGGATTGGCGAACTGCGCTCTGCAGCTGCGGATGAAGAGAGAGTCTTTCGGGAGCGAGAAGCAGTCCTGGAGGCCACCAGCCAAAGGGTAGCGGCGCTGGAAAGATCAATCCAAAATGATTATCCTTAAGGGCCCTGTTTTGGCCATCTCATGAACTTTTGCTTGTACTTCTCATCATTCTGATCCAATATATAGACGAATACATTTATTTTTACCTTTGGTTTGATATGATCAACCATAATCTACCACTTCATGGGAGCTTCAACCATGCTTCAGGCACCCGAAATCGGGCCTGAATTTCTGAGGAGAAGAGGGAGGCCTATCCAAGGGAAAGGGACCTCAGACCCGATCGATGTATCATCTTCTCAATGTGTTCTGACACATGAGTGGGGCAATGCCGGGGGTATTGAAATCCATCCAAACATAGGGATATGAAAAATTTGAATCACGTTACCCAAATCCGGAACACTATGGGGGCACAACGATGGAGGATAACTGTTAACCGTGGCGGAAACGCAGCATCCATATCACATTGGCCTGAAACGGGGACAAAAAATGAGGGATGACTGCTGAACATGTTTGCAACACGGGGCCTAACTCAAATATCATCGATCAGTCTTCCGAAATGTTGGCCCAGGACAGCAGGCGGACCGTAGGTAAATCATCCATATTGTTACAATAGGCAGACCAAAGGTCTATCATCCATATTGTTACAGCAGGCGGACCAAAGTTATATCATCCATATTGTTAGGGAGTCCCATCAAACTTGACCATTCTTCCGGAACGTTGGCCTAGGACAACAGGCAGACCATAGGTCAATCATCCATATTGTTACAATAGGCATACCAAAGGTCTATCATCCATATTGTTACAACAGGAAGACCAAAGGTCTAGCGTCAATACTGTTAGGGGGTCCCATCAAACATGAAAGAGGATAAAGATTTGAATAACGGGGCATGAAAAGCATGGAAAGTGGAGTGGTGGTTTGTTCAAACAGATTCCAACACTCCCAAAATTGTTCCATCGTGGTGGAGGCGCATTAGGCGGACGTATTAATCTGGTCACAGATCATCCCAATTTTCAGACATGACCTCTTTGGCGAGAGAATTGTCGCTTCCCAACATCACTATGGGGCATCCCGAACTTATTCAGGGTAGATGTCACAATTACACCACTATCCAAGAAGCCAGGCCAAGGGGCCGATAGTGAGGAGGGATGGGATTTGGTAATCCCTAAGGCTGGACCCAAGATGAAGTGTCTGGGAATTCCTATATGCCTCATAAGGATGATAATCAATCCACACATAGTTATAGAAAGGATCTTAATTTAAGGTCTTACATCTCAGACCAAAGAGTAAGGGGAGCAGGAGATACAGGGCAAAGTGGTCGTGAAACCCGACGTGAACGGGGGCAAGGTCCTGCTTACCATGTGCTCCTTAGAGATGTGTTTAGGTCAAGTGACCAAACACGAAAGTTAGGTTGGGCCTGTGGGGAAGTGCCCAGGCGCTCCTATGTATCTCATAAGGATGAGAATCAAGTCATACGTAGTTCTTGGGGGTGCCTTTTAACGTCGTGCAGGACAAGAAACAAGAGGGCTAATTCTCATAACAGGGCGCACGTGGTGTGGTTATCACAAACCCGACATGAATGAGGACGTAGTCCTTCTCCCCACGCCACGTGGCCTCATGGTCAAGGTCCCAAAGGCGGGACCGACACGATGAATCAGCGGCCAAGATGGACCTAAAGAGGCGTGCGGGTCGAGACCTCACACCAAGAGAAGCGGTATTTGATGCATCTTGTTTATTCTTGAAGGTAGAGGGTTTTTCTTTTGTGGAGCGACCGGCCTAGGGTAGAAATTCCTAGCATTGACAAAATAATAAATCCATATACAGGCATTGAAAAATGGTATGGTAATTGACCAATACCCAATGTGATGTCCCCTATGGGGAGGTCACTACAATGCAGTGTTGTTTTCTGTCGTGCGGTCGGGACGATATCATCACAGTTTATGGTCGTGTGGTAGGACCAACTAGTATAGTTTAAGGTCGTATGTCTGGACCTGGGGTAACATGCACGATGCGATAAGGTGCACCCAATGTAGATGATGGCATATCCTTATACCGTCACTGTGTGCGATTCCGGAAGAGGAGCCTATGGCCAAGGAGCTGCCGAGGGTCCAACAATCAGGGGGGCAGGAGACCCTAGCTTCCAGCTGAGCTGGGCCCGAAACACAATTTCTATGATACTCCTTATTTCCCATGGGATGAGGATCAAGATGTGCATGGTCCTTATAGAAAATCCAAGAGTATACTCTTAGCGCTCAGATCGCGGGAGCCCCGAGAGACGCCGTCACGCAGCTTTGTCTTCCTGACGTGTGGAGGTGCACTTAGGGTTAGTGCAAGTAGAGTCGAGATTCCACCATGACATGATGGGGTGGAACATAATGTGAATCATGCGACCAACATTCAGGGCCTGAAGGATTCAGTGTGACAATGGAGGATTATTTCTGACCATGTTCGCAACACAACATCCTATCGTGTTAGCCTGAAGTGGGGACAAACAAATGAGCATCGACCGCTGACCATGTTCGCAACACGGGATCTGTATCAATTTGTTTTCTGAAACCCTCGGGGGTGTTGGCCCGTGACGATAGGAGAGAACTTAGGGCATTGTATCCAAGTCGTTCTTGAGGGTCCCTCTAGGAGTGAAAGATAATGGGGGCCTGAATGAAAGGGAGCATGAAGCTTGACAAGCGAACAAAAACTTGCCTAAGTCGAATCTGACACTCCAGGTCATAGACCAGAGTACTCTGAGCACATTAGCATACCATTGGAAAGGGTCAAAGGGCTTAGTTTGAGAGTGGCCAAAAGATGGTGAATTCCCGGGAGAAGGGGGTATAGTTCCAAAAACCCTGTACCACACCTATATATCCCCTCGCAGGGAGGGACAGGCCAAAAGACAGAGGAGACAGGGAGATCATGGGATCTTCTAAGAGATGGGGCTGGACCTGAAACCTAGACATTCAGTCAGTCCTATGTATCCCATAATGATGGGAATCAATCCTCACATAGTTCTAGAAGCACAGTTTAACGTCATGTAGGATGATGAGAGGCATTTCATCAAGGAATGTGCACGGCGCACTGGGTAACCCCTGGTGAATGAGGACATAGTCCTACACTACACCACACACTATGGGTAAGGACTGGGGCTAAGGGGCCCGAGAAGTACAAGGGGACTCAGGTTGGGCCTTGGTCAGGAAGGTCTGACCAGCTTGCAGTTTAACGTCTTGCAGTGAGGACGAGTATGCAGTTCAAGGTCGTGCTGGACCACAAGGATCTTAGTTTAAGGTCTTAGAACTCAGACCAAAGGGGCCCAAATGTAGGGCCAAATACAGTTTAAGGTAATTTTGGACCAAATTCAGTTTAGGGTCATGCAGGACCGCGAGGCTCAGGCAAAGTACTGCTTGAGGAACTTGGCATTGGTGGGAGGAGATATACGCTCACCATCCATGGTCACGAGGGAGTACGCACCATTGGGATAGACCTTGTGGACGATAAAAGTACCCTCCCATTTGGGCTCCAACTTGGGTGGTTTCCTTTCGGGAATCATTGGCGCTCTGAGGTCCAATACCAGGTCACCTTACAGGAAAGAGAAGAGGAAAACCTTCTTGTTGAAAGCTCGAGCCATCCTGCTCTGATGCCTTTCCAGGTTGTGCAAAGCACGAAGCCTATTTTCGTCCAGCGCTTCCAATTCAGCTAGATGGATTTCGGCTACTCTATCCGGTACTTTCTGGTCGTAGACCATCATGTGAAATGAGGGAAACTGAATCTCAATGGGCAGGACGACCTCAGCTCCGTACACCAGGGAATACGGGGTCACCTGGGTGGAATTATGAGTCGTTGTCTGATAAGCCCATAGGGAATTGGGGAGCTTGTCCGGCCAAATTCTCTTGTTCTGACCAACCATTTTTTTCGGAATTTTAGAGAGGGTTTTGTTAAATTCCTCGATCTATTCATTCGCTTGTGCATGATAGCGGGAGGTATGGTTAGAGAGAATGTTGTACTTGGTGTACAATTTCTTCAGCTCGGCTGCTCGGAAGTTGGTTCTGTTATCCATGAGGATAGCGTGAGGTACTCCAAATCGATAGATGATGTTGGAACTCATGAAGTCAGTGATAGAATGGGATTTGACTTCCTTGAGCAGAATTTCTCTTCCCATTTGGAAAAGAAATTCGTAGCGGTCAGAATGAACCGGCATTAGCGAGTCGTCGCCGGTGGGTAAGGTCCTATGACATCCAATCCTCAGACTGCAAAGGGCCAAGAATACTTGGTAGTGTGGAGAGGTTCTGGTGGCCGATGCACAAAGTTATCATGAACTTGTCACACATGAAACCTCTTGGAAAACTCGATGCAGTCATAGACCATGGAGGGCCAGAAGTACCCCAGCCTCCGAATTTGGTGAGACAACTTCGACCCGGCCTGATGGGCGCCATAGGAACCAGCATGAACCTCTTTCATGACCTGAGGGATCTCGACTCCTTGAAGTAAAAGGAGGATAACACCATCAAATCTGCATTTGTAAAGGATTTTCTCAAGGATGGGACCGCTCTGAAGGGTAAACTGCAGCGCACAGCGTCGGATTCACTCGCGCTCGTCCTGGTCTGACGGAAGATTACCACGTTGAAGGTGATCAACTAAGGGTGTCCTCCAATCAAGAACTATTTAGTTCACTGTATCTGAAGTACCCAGGGCTCTCGACGTAGGGTAACCAGCGGTAAGATGGTTCACCCATGGGCCGCGATCATCCTCCGGGGTAACAGGAGCAATGACTCTCCGGTGCGCCACATGGATAATCAGATCATCCTGTTCGGGCTCCGCAAGCGACGTGTCCAAGCTGGCCAAAGCATCTGCTAGACTGTTCTGCGACTGGGGAATATGAACGACCTATGCCCGAGAAGAGAACTGATCCATTAGCTGGAGGGTGCACCCCAACAATGGCACGAGTTCTGGCTTTCTGACAATATAGTCACCATTGACCTGCCTGATGACCAACTCGGAGTCCCCATTCACATGGAGATGGGGCACATCGATCTCAAGGGATAGCTCAAGGCCAGTGATGAGGGCATGATATTCACCCTCATTATTGGTGCAGTCCTCTGATAATATGAATGAATATGGTAGAACGGCTTGCTCCGGAGTGATAAAGACAATACCCAGGCCAACTCTATTGAGCCTAGGATCATTGAGTCTTCTACCGGTGGGGCTCCGGGAGGCACCCTCAAAGTTCATCTGCCGGCATGGGAAAACATGATCGACTGAGAGGATTACCTTATCAGAAAAACCTAGATCCAGTGGATGATCGGCGGAGGTTGGGTGGGTAGCCAAAAATTTTGCCAATGCCTTTCCTTTGATGGCCTTCTGAGGCACGAACCTGGTGTCGAACTGATGGAGGATCACCGCCCACCGCGCTAGTCAGCCAGTCAACATAGGCTGGTTCAGGATACACTTCAACGGGTCTACCTGAGACACCAGCTGTACCTCGTGGTGCTGCAAGTAGTTCCACAATTTCTGTACATCAAATACAAGTGCCATGCAGTTCTTCTTGATGAGAGAATATCTAATTTCCGTATTGAGGAGCGTGCGGCTGAGGTAGCAGAGGTTGTTCTCTATTCCCTCGTTGTTCTTCTGGGCGAGAAGTGCGCTGAGGGACCATTTCAGGGTGGCCACATAAAAGAACAGCAGCTTTCCAAAGATGGGTGGCATCAGGACTGGAGGTTGGAGAAGATACTTCTTGATTTCCTCAAAGGCGTTCTAACACTCTTCATCCCATTCATAGGTGGTGCCTTTCTTCATGAGCTGGGAAAAGGGATTACACTTGCCTGCCAGATTCTCAATGAATCATCGTATGTAGTTTAAGTGTCCTTGGAGACCTCGAAGCTCTCGAATATTTCTCGGGGGAGGCATTTGGCTGATGGCCTTGATCTTCTTTGGGTCGATCCCGATGCCTCGGTTTCTAACAACAAAGACAAGAAACATCTCGAAGGTGACCCCGAAGTCACAATTCAATTTGTTCATCTTCAGGTGGCGAGAACAGAGGAAGCCGAACACTTTCTCAAGGTCCTTGAGATGGTCCTGTCACTGGAGATATTTAACTACCGGGTCATCCACGTAGCACTCCACCAGTGTCCCGATAATTGGCTTTAATATGCAATGAATGGCCCGTTGATAGGTGGCACCCACATTCTTCATGCCGAAGGGCATAAACTGGTAACAGAAAGTACCTTGGGGGTCCCTGAAGGTAGTGAACTCTTCATCCTCAGGGGCATCCGAATCCGATTGTACTCAGAATACCATTCCATGAAGGAGAGGGCCTGGAACCCGGCCATGGAATCGATCAACAATTTTGTCACTGTAAGGGGAAAATCATCCTTCAGACAGTGGAAATTGAGATTTCGGAAGTCGATATAGACCCTGATATATCTGTTCTTCTTCCTAACTAGCACAATGTTGGCTAGCCACCGGGGGTACTGAACTTCCTTGATGAAGTTGGCTTTGATAATCTTGTCAAATTCAGCCTCAACCATGGCACAAAGAGAAGGGTGCATCTTTCTAGGGGGCTGCTTGAACCCACGATGGTTTTCCGAAAGGCCAAGGCAGTGGACGGCTACCTAGGGATCGAGTCCTAGCATCTCGTCATAACTCCAGGAGAATACATCACTGTGCTATTTAAGAAACACCACATACTGTCGTTGCTCCTCGGGGGGCATATCGGTGCTGACCAATGTGGGTCTTGGTCCGCCTCACTACCGAGGTTCACCTGCACTAACTCGTCGACCGTGGTGGAGACGCCCTCTTCAAAGGTGGGAGGTGTATCTTCCATGTCCTCCTCTCCACTTGTGGAGGGATCATCCATGGGGGGAGATGCTTCGGGGCTACCGGACCCTGATGGGAAGATGGTGCCGGTTTGGGCGGCAGTGGTCATCATATCAGGAGACTCATGCGCCGTTGAGACCATAGCGATAAAGGCAGTCGATCCAATCCCATCCGGTCTTCGGCCCAAGGGGCCATGCTTGATGACATCAAAGCAGTTGTGGAGCGTCGGCTTGAGCCGGTTAATTTTAGCCTGGTGGAAGAGACATGTATGACATACTATCATTTCCATGAGCCTAACGTCCTGATACCGTACAGGGGTAGGAGGTTCAGGGATCACTTGAGCCTGGTTGGTGTAGGAGTACGAGGTGATTTTCCTCCACCACTTGGACCTGGGAATATGCCTTCCTATTATACCTAAAACCACAAAGCACTTCCCCATGTCGGGGTTTGTAACCTCTAACCGATGGATTGGAAAGATATAGGCATCATCTAAACCTTCCCAGGGATCACTTGTGACAACGGCGGGCTCAACCTCACCTGCCAGGATTTTCTTATCCTTGTTCTTGTAATAGTCGGCGTCCTGATAGTGGGCTTCACAAGAGGCGAAAGGAGAATAATCTCCTTGAAGCACGCCTACTCGACCATTAAGGGAGTATTTGTGGCATTGGTGATACGATGAGGGGACTGCCTCTTGAAGGTGGAGTCACGGCCTACCCATCAACGCATTGTAGGTGGTGTCCTGGGAGACAACCATGAATTAGGTGTTGGAAATTAGGCCACCAAACTGGGTCTTCAAGAGAATCTTTTTGAGTGGAGTTTTCTCAGTCCTGTCATACCCCTGAATCCTGAGGTTAGAGGGAGTTAAATCATCCTCAGACAGACCCATCTTCTACAGTGTCCGAGTTGGGATTAGGTTAATCCCAGAACCCTTGTCAACAAGACAGCGGTGGAATTCCCCACCACTGAACTGGCCAGTGATGTACAGTGGGAGAATGTTCCCCTGTATGGGAGGGTCTTCATCTTCACTGTAGAATGAGATAATCTCCTGGTATTTGGAGTTCTCAATTGCCTCAGCATGGAAGGCTTCTACAGCTGCTACCTCTGTCTCAAACTGGAGGGGGCTCATTAGGGCCTCGACGAGTGCCTCACGCATTTCAGACGATAGGCGTAGAGCCTCAATGATAGAGAGCCTTGCTGGAATGCTGGCCAGGTGCTTTAGGAAATCATAATTTTGGGCCAAACGTGAGCCTCTGCTTACAGGAGGCCACTCTGCGATTGAAGGCATGATGGTCCATGCCGGCTGGACCGGTGGCTAACTGGTACTAGGAACGTCTCATTGTTCACTAGTCGAATCCTGGAGATTGGATGTCGGGTTAGGACCGGAGGGCTGGGGTCAGCTGGTAGCAGGGCAGAGCTGGTTGCGGCACGACCGAAGTGGTTCTGCCTAATCTAGTAACAAAAAAGGTGACGGAGGTGAACCTGTCGACACCGAATATAGGGTCCGCGTGTGATGAGCTCTACACTGAGCATGTTGTCTAGTTTCAGTGGTGTTCATGGCCTGGATGGAGGTGAAAATGGTCGTGCCCCAGCGATTCATGTTTCCACGGCTCCGCTGATGTTGGTGACGGCTGGGGACATTGGGAAGGTCCACCTGGAGTTCCTCATTATCGGGAGTCAAAAAGGGATTTACCAACTCTAAGGTGTTGACTGAAGCATACCCCTAGCTATCACTCGTGGATTCATCCATTACTGGGCGGAGTCTCGAAGGGATCCCCATTTCTGGGGGCATGAAGTCGCCAAGAGTGCAGGATGGAGACGACATTGGCAGGGCGCGTTCTTTCTTCTTGCGTCGTCGCTGCTTGGTCTTCTGGGAAGAGGATGGCTAGGATGACGATGTCGAGGTAGAAACCGTAGCTTCTGAGGGATCTGGATGATTTAGGTATGCACGGATGATGCCATGGGAACAGGATACCATCTTGCGGGCCATCCAGTAATTATAATTTCGGGACCCACGGTCGGAAACCTGCTTCCATTCATCCTCGTCGCCGCTACCGCCCTCTAATCTCACAAAGACACCTGCTACTTGTGCCGGGGCTGGGCCCAACCTGAATATATTGTTGTCAATCTGGTCTTGGAGCCAGTCCTTGAACATGTAGCATCGCTGGATGGTGTGACCCATGGTCCAGTGATAAGGATAGTAGTTGGGGTGATCAGTGAGATGCGCATCTTCTGGATTTTGGCACTCAGGCAGCCGCACAATTCTCTGCTCCAAGGCACTACGGAAGTAACCGGGGACCTAGGCCTTGTCAAACGAGTAGGTCCGATTTATTTTGTCCGAAAAGGGGGCTCTTGGAGGCTGTCCCTGACGAGGGGCTGGAGGAGCATACAGAGGAGGCAGAACATGATTATCTCGCCTGGGTGGCGGCGGTGCGTTACGCGGAGGCGTCTGCCGATTTTGAGGTGGTCGCTGCTGGGATGGAGGCTGTGCTCGTGGAGGTGGACCCCTATGGGGCTGCAGAGCTGACCTCACTGGTAGCAACTCTAGCTATCTGGGGGCCTCTATCTGGGCCACAATAGTAGGCTCAGCTCTGGCGACTCTCCTTGCAGGGATTACAGGAGGTAGAGTGCATGCCTGACTGGCCTGTTGCAGGGCTTCTTCGAGGTGTTTAGCCTTGTCTGAGAATTCCAAGAACCCTTCGGGGTAATTCTGAGTGATCAGAGAAGGAACCAACTCTACCTTGATGTTCCCTATGCACATTTCAAGTAATTTATCCTGAGTTAGTGGCATGTCAAGGGAGTACGTGAGCCCCTTCCACCGAGTGATGAAGTCCGCGAATCGCTCATCGGGCCTTTTTTGCACCTGGAGAGGTCTGAAATGTTCATTTTCTGGGTTGTGGAACTGAACTGGTAGAGGAATTTCCTACTAAGGTCCTCCCAGCTAGCCACAGATCCGACAGGAAGCTGGCTGTACCAGACGAATGTCAGCCCCTCTAGTGTCTGAACAAAGAAACGGAGCTTGGCGGCCTCCTGCTGTGCTGGAGTTCCTAACATAGGCCCACACCTTGAGTTGAAGTGGTCCAGGTGCTGTGTCGGGTCTCCTCTCCCATTAAATAGGGCGAAAGTGGGGTTCCCAAATCCTGGAGGGGCTGGCATATCATCCACCCATGCTAGGTATGGCTTGCCGTCTGGTGGGATTGCCACCTGCTAAGTTTCCAAAGCCTCTAAGTGGGTGATGAGTGCTTCCATAGGATCGTCTGGACGTGGGTTCCTATCCTGGCAGGGATCCCTAATCACAAGCGCATTGCCTGGATCTTCAATCTGGTAGTCGGGCTCAGCAGCTCGCGGAGCGGCTGGTGGACCGACTCTTGGGGAAGCGGGAGGAACCCGAGCGGGGTATCTTGGGTGATCACACCACTCAGGAGGGTTTGGAAAAACATATTGCACACTCTTTCCATGAGCCCCTGCCTCTCCTCTGTCGGCGAACACGGCATGATCGCGGTTGCCTGGGAGAATCTCGTCGAGGGGTAGTTGCTCCTTCCCCTGTTGTCCCGGCCTAGGATCACCGTAGTCAGGATGCCGCTCTACAATGCATTCGGCCAGGAGCTCATCAACCAGCCTCTTCTGCTCATCAATCTGTCGGCGTAACATGGACTTCTCGGTATTTTTCTCTACCTTCTGCACTAAGGCAGATGGTTCGGCGAGCTTGACAGCCCCGGCGTGTTGCTTACCCTTGACGATGTTTAGGCTCAGTGTTAACACCTTAGTGGGTGCAGGGAGACCTAAGAGGTTTCTCTATCAGTGAGTAATCCTCCCGGATGGGTCCAGTAGTGGATTTTCCTCAGGGGGTGAGTCCCTGTTGAGAATTTTCAAAATGTTCCCCTCTCTCAACAGGTCGGCCATGTTAACCGCTGCTGCCCTTGGGGGCATGCCCTCAAAACCGCTCGGTGAGTCGGGCTGCCGGCAAATTGCTCTGAAGAGAAGGGCAGTGTACTGCCCCCATCCACGGACGTGCGTGTAGGGGGTGGCAGCCTCGATAACTTTTCGGAGTACTTGAAAACTTTGAACGCATTGTAGTTTAATGGTCCTGCAGTGGCTATGTGATTCGGGATGCCGAACTGCAGGGAGTGTGGCTAGGTCGACCTGACAGAATTGCTCATCGATATCCTTGAGATTTGATTTACTCCCAGGGTAAGGCACTTTCTGATGGAGAATATGGGAGTAAGTCTCCCAGAGAGTCTGGTGAAAACATTCAAACTCTCCCGGGGTGATTGATTCTGGTATATCAAAATTCAATCCCACAACCGGCCAAAACTTCTCGGGGAAGAGGCATGCTGTGAGGACGGCCCAGAAGCTCCATGAAACAGGTTTGGGATCTGGCCCTTGCTGGCCCCACTCATCAATTGGGAATGGTTGGGGAACTGGAAGCGGTGCCGAGGCAGGCCGCTGGGCCGGTGGGTGGGCCGGCGGAGAATACGGCGAGTAGGATGACTAGCCGCCAAATCCTAAATCGCCCTCTAAGGGTTGCAGTGTCCTGGCTATCACGTCACGATAGGATGGGCCGGAGAACGGGCCTCTTGTCACAGTGTCGGCGCTTGCCGAGGGTGTGCCATGTCGCGACTCTTCTGTCAGTCCCCATAAAAGTTCTCCACCCTCTCTGACCGAGGTGGAAGGTGCTTCCGGAAAGGCCAATGGTAACTGCAAGTTTGATCCCCAGGGTAGGTCAAGTCCTCATCCTCCTGGATATACCTTCAGAGGGAGATGGGGATCATACAGATCTCACATTCAGGGAGTATGAGGCTAACGCGCTGCGTCTCCATCCCCGCCCTTGACTCATAGGACCGGGGGGGAGTGCTTCATCACCGATTCGTACTCCGCCTTAGAGTCCGAGAAACAGACTGGTCTGATTTCCATCCAGCCTTCCCTGTCATTTCTCTTACGGCGACGGCGTCCCGCCTTCCTGCCCCCAGGTGGCACCTCAGGACAAGGATGATTTCCGTCATGGATTCCTCTAGCTGCAATAGTGCTGGGGCAGAGAGGATCGAAGACCGGGGTGCGAGGAGCACTGGGGAAGATGTCGAAACGGACATGGGGAGGACCTCCATGTGAGTGAGCGACCGGATATGCAATGGCTCCATACTCGCGGCCAGCGGTAGGGGAAGTGGCCCCGTACCCAGCGCAATGAGCACTGGAAAGAGCCCCACCTAGAGCGTAGCTATCACGGGGATGCCTTTTACTTTCCAGAACGGCGCCACGAAGTAGGCCTTCATGCTGGATGGCACTACCGCAAATTGGTCCGCGGCGGCCATTGCTTGTGCCAGCGACCAGGAGAGTCGACCCAACCTGCCAGTGGGGCGGTCGGGGCCTCGATCCAGGTTGGGCATGTAACTGCCCCTACTCAACGTGTGCGGGGGTTTGATGATAAGAGTCAGTAGTGGCTCGGTCCATAGTGGTTGCTGACGTTAATTCCCCAGGGTGGGCATCCTCTTCCGCTCGCGCCAGATGCTAGCGTCAGGTCAGATGGGTTGGAGCCGGTGGTGCGGGCACATAGATTTCCTGCTCTTCGGCTCGGGGAGTCGGATGGTGGAGTTGACACAGCCTAGAGGGGGCCCCGACCATGAGCCCTTGAAGTGGGTCTCTGGGTGGGCCAACCCGGACATCCCCCACCTCATCAGCGTAGGGAAGGGAGGTGTCGAGGCGTTCCAGGGATAGGCTCCCGAAATGGTTGAACGTCAGTGTGGGAAGCAGCGGCACCCTGTGCGGCCCTCGGGGGCGGCAATGGCAGTGAGGCGCTGCTGCCTTGAGATCCAAACGGTCCATGTCCCTGGTCGGGATGACCCCTTCCTCCTCGTACCTACACACAAGGTCTTTGATCACCCTCCGTTGGACAATATCTGACGGAGAGGGGGGAGCGAGCGCCTGGCAGTCACAGCGGTCAGAGCAGATGTGGAAAATGTGGGACCATGAGGGGTGGCCGCATCGGTGATGCCCCTACCCCTACGCCAGTGGGTAGGTGGTGATCGAGATCCGGATGCAGCAATCTGATTCCTGAAAGCAGGGAGATGAACCCATTAACATTAACAAGAAAAGGAATTGACCACCAATAGCCCAGCGCCATTCTGCCTTCCGTGGTCGGTAAGAGGGATCCGTGCTGACGACGCCACAGAACGGAGTGTTCAGCATCCTGACTACCCCAACCCATGGTGGGTTTCACGTCCTGGTGTTGGGCACCCGGACCTGGTGACATGCTAATATTCAGATACCCCAATGCTTCCGGTCTCCATATTGAGGAGAAGAGCTTCACGTCTGGTTCACCATTTTCTGTTTCCGATGCTTTCACCGGGGCACGCATGCACATCCGTCACGCAGGGGAGGATGCGTGGCTTATGGCCCTACATTCCCACTTTCCAAAGGTAGGCGACATCCATTCCTTGTGCAGGGACGACAACTCCTTGATCGAAACCGGGATGATGGGATGTCGGTTCTTCCTTCCATGGATTCCTCCTCGGAGCTCGTCACCTATTCCGGGTCTCCCTCATAGATTTAAGACGTATTAGTGAAGCTCGTTCCCAGTGTCATATCTTCATGGACACCATTTAATTACACTGCTTCCGTTGAGATGCTCCAAGGGGCTTGTTCGGGGCAGCAACCTTTGGTGAGGAGAATGGTCATGTTGGGGCGTCGTTGGTGTGTCTTGACGCTGGGGGATTGGAATTTCTATCTTCTGTCCCTTATTATAGGTATTCTCGAGGGATCAGAAGCTCGAGGCATCCCACATCGAACGTGGGTAATTGCATGCCATAGGCATGTATCTGAGGTTTTCCTCATCTTTCCATGTTTAACACGGGGTATGCCACGAGTTTAACATCCAGCGGGGATGGGTCGGAATGATCAGAACACTGAGAGTGGATCAGATTGAAGAACCCCCTGGGGGGAACACCGATGTTGGGGCCAGCACATGGGCGGCTTCCCGAATACTATGGAGTGGAATGAGGTGGCATGATCCCACCGGGATGTGGCGGCCCGGGTAAAAATCTGGACGGGTGATGGAGTGAAGCGGCTTTAACCTCATGGAGGCTTCCTACGTACCATGCCTTGACATGGATCAAAGTCCCCGTTGTTCGGGTATACAGTTTAACATCATGCGGGGTGGGGGCATTTGGGGCTTACGCTCTGAGGCGGCCCACAATGGCGAACCGACACGAAGGGGTCGGAACGACTGAGTGGTGGGCTTGAACCTCGTGGAGGCTTCCTACGTACCATGCCTTGACATGGATCAAAGTCCTCGTATTTTGGGTGGTGCAGTTTAACATCATGCGGGACGAGGCAGACAGTTTAACATCATGCTGGACAACATAAAGTTTAACGTCATGCGGGATGAGGGCATACAGTTTAACTTCATGCGGGATGACATACAGTTTAACGTCATGCGGGAAGACATACAGTTTAACGTCATGCGGGACGACATACAGTTTAACGTCATGTGGGATGACATTTGGGGCTTACACTCTGAGGCGGCCCAAGGAGTTGGTGAACCGACATGAAGAGGTAGGAACGATCGGGTGGTGGGCTTGAACCTCGTAGAGGCGTCCTACGTACCATGATTTAGCTCGGATCAAAGTCCTCATAGTTCGTTGGGATGGGGATTAATCTCTGAGGTGGACCATAAGAGGATGTCATCGTCCATGCTCACTCTAAGCCCATGTGAGTCATGCTCGGTGTGAGAATAAAGAGGCAGCAGGGACCAGATGATCACGTCGCGAAGGGTGCATCCGTGAGAAGCAGAGAGGGGCTTACAAGTTGAGCGACCCTTAGTGTCGGGACTTACTCCAGGATGGAGGCCCAAAGTGTGAAAAAGCATAGAGGGAGAGGGATTTGGTACCGAACAAAGGAGATGCCTCATTCCCTATCACACCCTCCACTGGCCTTGGCATTGGGGAAGTACAGAGGTGCATGGGTGCTACCTTCCGCCGGAGAGGCTAGGGGATTACGCTCTGAGGCAGCCCTTCCCCCGTGGAAAAACTCCACTCCGAAAGGGAGGATATAATTCCATGTGAGGAATATTCCATTCCAGTGGAGACGAGTGGCATAAATAATGTCCAAGACGGGGGGACCTTGCATAGGAGGCACGGGGTCGGATCATAGTTTAACGTTATGTGTTGAGGATGAGGCGCTTGGCAGTTTAATGTCATGCATCTCAAACGAGGTGGGTTCGCTCCACACCCCTAGGGCTTACATGACCAGCACCCTCTACCCCTTGGGGGAGGGAAGGCATCAGCAAGGCCGTGAAAAAGGGGGGTCACAGGGCGAACCATCGAGGGGTCCAAGTTAGCGTGGCTATGCGAAGAAGAAATAGTCGTTAGCATGCCTATGAGAATAAGTATGAGGCAAAGAAACGCAACGGGAAACACCACCTAAGGGACCTTGAGGTTACTTCGTACGAGCCTAGAAGGTCGTATGGGAAAACAGCGCATGACGCGTAGGCCCGGTATGGAGGACATCGGGCATCTACGCAGGGACGCACCCGGGGGCGTCAAGGTGAGAGGTATAACGACCCATACTTTACATACATTGTTATTACTTCATAATTGAAGCAAACTTATTACAACATATAACTAAACCAGGAAAGGACCGTATAGGTATAGTGTCTTTAGAAACTATGAAACATAAACAACTGGTTCATAAATCATCTACACTGTCTCCCTTTTATTTTATCATATCCAGAGTCCCTTTTGGCATATCTTACTTAATATCCTTCTTCCTGGCCTGGGGAAAAGAAAACATACAAAAGGGTTTTCTCAAATGCTCAGTAAGGGTAAAAAAAAGAAATATCAATCACATCATATTCATAAGAACATATCATTTTAGAAATCTTAACCTACAAAAGAGATCATAATTTCATAACATGGGATAAATCATAGTATTGAAATGTAATCCCAATAATCATAACTTAAAACATGAAACTTTTTTGGCATACAAACATAATCATAGAAAATCATTTCTTAGTAGTCAAGACTCATTTCCAAGACTATCTTAGCAGAAAAAGCCCTTTTCTGAACTGAGTTCACTCCTCATTTCAGTCCTGTTTCACTGAACCAGTTTAACCTGTCGTTCCAGCCATGTCTATCTCATGAGATATAAATCTTTACCCAATGAATTGGAGGGAGATATAGGTCCCACCCATCTCATAATGATACCATTATTATTTGTGCCACAAAATCATAAACCATACATCATAGCATAACCCATGTAATAAAAATGGGATTCTTAAACATCACTTCATCATAACATAATCCATAAAAAGATATTGTAAAAATAATTCCATTATAACATAATCAAAAAATGTAAAAATAGGGATATAAACAAAACCCTATATTATATTAGATGGAAAATAATTTTTATAAAACACTTGAACTCCATTCTTGAGAAAAATATCCTTTATACTTCAAAAACATTTTCCTTTATTAACATGTCATACAATTTTTAAACTAAAAGAAGTTGATTAAAAATAAACTTGAAAAATTTTAAAGGAAGATTCTTGGAAATAATGTTTTAAAAATAAATTCATGCTGTATAAGTTAAAAAAACATTCTTCTCATACTTTTTTCGGAAAAGTCAAAAAGTACCTCATACGAAAAACGACAAAATATTCCTTTCATATCTTTTACTAAAAACTCACCGAAGGGTAAAATTGGATTTAAACAATTGTAGGTGGATGGAAATAATATTACATATTGAGGAAACATGGATTTGGATGATAAAATACACCCCAGTAAATACCAAAGTATAAACAATCACGGGTAAAAATGAGATTGTGATATTTTTTCCCTTACCTTAGGTCTGATTTTCTTCGTAAGTGTCCGAACCTCCTCTTCTTTGAAGCGCCTCTTTGAGACCTCCTCTTAGGACACTAAAATTGGTCTTTGAAGAAGACCAGAACCTCTAGGATGTTTCTAGGGAATTGGAGAAGAGAATTTGGCTGGGGTTGGCCGAGCTTGAAGGCTTAAAGTGGTGTGAGGAAGAGAGGGAGGAGGTGCCCTTTTATAAGGGAGGAGAGGGCCACCTTTGGAAAAACTAAAAATATTATTTTATTATAAAGTCATATTCGGTTTTTAGTATCTCCAAGATGATTTATTTCAAAGATAAGGTGGGGACGGGTCGAAATCCTCTTATCTAATATAATTTAGACAAGTTTAGATATCTATTTTAACCATATCATTTAGATTTAACTTTAAGTTAGATAATTTAACTTTTACCGTGTCTTCTTGTTTTCTTACATTATAAGGTTAATAAACTTACTATTACAAGCCAAACGAACCCCAAGTTGTTTATTATTAATATATAAAACTTTATCTAAGTCATTTGGCCGAACCTTAGATTTTTAGGAATAAAATAACAACTAATAATATAATATTTGTTTTAAAAACTATTTTATGTCAATTTTGACACTATTTGGTAATTGATTTTTGTGAAAATCATAACAGAATGATTATTTAGAACAAAGTTAATTAAATCAATACTAACATGTCATATTAACCTTTAAAATTATTGTAATTCATAAAAATTCTCAAATTACTTTTATTTGGGTATTTATAACATCAATTATGTCAATATTTAATTAATAATATAATTACTGCATCATCATTGTGTCATAAATAAAATAAATTATTTAAAGTCTAAAAATTACAAATAAAATATAATTATGTAGGAAAACTTTTTATCTTTCTAATGAGTATTTATAGTCGAATTTATCTTATGTATAACCCTATATTAAAAATGATTTACTTATTAATATTTGATTTTAACTATTTTAACCCTTCTTTAAATAAATTAATATTAAATGTCCTAATCTAATCCAAGTGGGCCTAAATGGTCATATTTTATTCCTAAGGTTATTTTTGGTCGAATTACACTTATCCAAAGTAAATTTTTATATCCTGATTCCAAAGAAGAATTTTATTTTGTCAAATTGAACTTATAAACATGTCGAAAACTAGATTTAATGTGGGTGCCCCATCAAAAGGCGGCAAAACTGCCTTTTTTTTAAAATACTTATTTTACCCGAAAAATTTATTTTGTTCTCTTAACATGTTCTAGAAAATGTGTAAGATGAATAATAATGTTATAAAATTCAAAATGTAGTTAATACTATTCATAACAGCTAGTCCATAATAATATATCGTTGTTTAGTGAAACCCGGTATTGCATACTACACACGCTATCGAGGAAGGTCACGATTGCGTGTAATGCAAGACAAGTCAATATTGTGTGTTGTGAAAGATTCCTTTGGTGTTGCATATAACATTAGACATAAAAAAATATTTCTCATAAAATCTCAGGGTGTTACATTATACCACCCTCAAAATGAATTTCGCCCTCGAAATTCGTCACTTTGTAACAAACAGATGAGGATACCTCTCCCTCATCATATCCTCAAGATCCCATGTAGATTCTTCTAATTGGTGGATCTTCCATAAAACTTTCACCAAGCGAGTGGTCTTGTTCTGTAGGAATTTTTCTCTACGATCCGGAATCTCTATCAGCTGTTCTTCATAAGAAATATCTTGCTCCAGCGGTACAACTTCTGAGCTGAGTACATGTGAAGGATCAGTTATGTACTTTCTCAGGAGAGATACATGGAACACATCATGAACTTGGGAGATATTCAGTGGAAGCGCCAATCAGTAAGCTACCTTCCCAACATGATCCAGTATTTCAAAAGGACCGATATACCTACGGCTCAGCTTTCCCTTCTTTACAAATCTCATTACTCTCTTCCAAGGAGATATTCATAAGAACACTTTATCACCCACTTCAAACTCTAGGTATTTTCTTCGGTTATCGGCATAACTTTTTTGTCGACTCTGAGCAGCTCTAATGTGTTGTTGAATAGATCTGACTTTTTCTTCCATCTCATCAACAAGATCAGTTCCTAATAGATTTCTTTCCCCAACTTCATCCCAGCAAGTTGGAGTCCTGTATTTCTTTCCATAGAGAGCTTCATAAGGAGCCATCTGAATACTGGAGTGAAAACTATTATTATAAGAAAATTTCACCAAAGGTAGGTGTTGATCCCAACCACCTTTGAAATCCATAGAGAAAGCTCTCAAAATATCTTCTAGAGTTTGAATTGTCCTCTCAGACTAACTGTATGTCTAAGGATGATAAGCAAGGAAGAAACTCAACTCTATATCTAGAGTATGTTGAAGAATTTTCAAGAACTTTGAGGTAAATCTCGGATCCCGATCAGATATAATAGAAAGTGGTACTCCATGCAATCTTACCACTTCCTTCACATATATCCTGGCAAGCTGATCCAGAGAGAAATCCTCTCTAATAGCGATGAAGTGTGCCGACTTTGTAAGACGATCAACTATGACCTAGATAGCATTATTGCCTTTGGATGTTTTAGGAAGTCCAGTGACAAAGTCCATAGTGATGTTTTCCCATTTCCATTCTGGTATGGGTAATGGTTGTAACATCCCCTTAGACTTCTGTTTCTCAGCTTTAACTTGCTGACAAACCAAGCATCGAGAGACATATTCAGCAACATCTCTTTTCATGCCATCCCACCAGAAGTACTCTTCCAGGTCCCTATGCATCTTCATGCATCCCGAATGAAAAGAGAATGAAGAACTATGAGCCTCATCCAGTAGCTCCTTCTTTAATTCTGGTATGGGAGGAACACAAACCCGATTCCTGAACCTTATTATTCCATCACAATCAAGGTTGAATTCACGAACATTTCTCACCTTCTTTTGTAACTCTACATCTTCTTTCTGTGCCTCTTTAATCCTCAAATGTATAGATGGTTGAACATTCATTTGAGAAAGATACGATTTTCCCCCTTTCATTATAATTCCAAGATCCATGCTTTATAAATCCATAAATATTGGATCTTTTGTGATCCTCATCATGGATAAACTAGCATGGTCTTGTCGACTTAATGCATCTACCACCTTGTTTGCTTTCCCAGGGTGGTAATGAATTGATTAGTCGTAATCCTTAATCAGCTCCAACCATATTCTTTGGCGCATATTCAGCTCCTTTTGTTTGAAAATATACTTTAAAATTTTATGGTCAGTATAAATATCACACCTTTCTCCATAAAGATAATTACTCCAAATATTTAATGCAAAGATTACCACAGCTAACTCCAAATCACGAGTTGGGTAATTTTGCTCATGGATTTTCAACTGTCGTGAGGCATAATCTATCACCATATCATTTCGCATAAGAACACACCCCAACCCCTTCTTGGATGCATCACTGTAGATCACAAACCTTCCTCCACTACAAGGAAGTGTGAGTACAGGTGCACTAGATAACCTTCTTTTCAACTCCTTGAAATTCTCTTCACATTCCTCCATCCAAACAAACTTAACTCCTTTCCAAGTCAACTTGGTGAGTGGATTAGATAATCGTGAAAAATCTTTCAAAAAATGTCGATAATATCCAACCAAACCAAGAAAACTTCAGATCTTAATTACTGTTGTTGGTCTCGACCATCTTTCGATAACCTCTGTTTCTGCTGGATCCACAGATATCCCTTATTTTTAGATTATGTGACCAAAAAATGCAACTTTTTGAAGCCAAAATTTACACTTGGTAAATTTGGAATAAAGCTTCTCCTTTCTCATGGTATTCAATACAATTCTCAAGTGATCTTCATGTTCTTCCTTGCTCTTTGAATAGACAAGAATATCATCTATAAATACTACCACAAACTGATCAAGGTAGTCTCTAAAGACTCTATTCATCATATCCATGAAGATAGCAGGGGCATTAGTAAGACCAAATAGAATTACTATAAATTCATAGTGTCCATACCTTGTACGGAAAGCCGTATTTGGTATATCCTACCTTTTGACTCTTAATTGATGATACCCTGAACGAAGATCAATCTTGGATAAGTATTGAGCTCCGTGTAGTTGGTCAAATAAGTCATCAATGCGCAGGAGAGGATATTTATTCTGGATAGTGATCTTGTTAAGTTCTCGATAATAAATGCAGAGTCTCATTGATCCATCTTTCCTCTTAACAAATAGAATAGGTGCTCCCCAAGGTGACGCACTAGGGCGTATGAATCCTTTATCAAGATTCTCTTGGAGTTGCTTCTTAAATTCCTACAACTCAATTGGGGCCATTCTATAAGGTTTCTTTGAAATAGGCAAATCACCTGGTACGAGTTCTATTGAAAACTCAACTTCACAATTTGGTGGATGACCTGGCAATTCCTCTGGAAAGACATCGTCAAACTCCCGTAAAATGGGCATATTATTAATCGTGAGTTTCTCTCCAACTATTTGAGATAAATAACCTTCATTTAGTGGAATCAAGACCCATAAGATGGAAGAAATTTCCACTGGAAGGTTATGATCATCCTTGCATCGATATACGATCATAGATTGATCTGGAATATGAAATGTGACCTCCCTTATTTGGAAATTGATATGAGATCCATATAAAGAAATCCAATCCATGTCAAGAATCATATCAAATTCCACTATAGGAAGGATCACAAGATGTTTAGGAAGCACTTTCCCATAAACTTCAATCGGAGAATAATTGTAAACTTTTGATGCGACTGTTGTGCCATTAGGAGTTGTCACAGCCAACTCAACATCTAATTGTTGAGGTAATACGACGATACCCTTATAAAATTCTTCAGAAATAAAAGAGTGGGTGGATCTAGAATCAAATAAAACATTTTCTACTTTAGCGTGGATGGTAAGTGTACCTATCACCACTTCGTTGTTATACTCCACATTGCTGATAGTAATTGCATGTGACTTTCCTTTGTCTTTGGCCTTAAGAGTTTGTTGACGTCGATCATCATCATCAACCCTTGGATTTAGGAATTGATTGGCATAATTCCCCATCTCCTTGCACTTGAAACATTGAAGTGTAGTAGGTTCATTCTGTGTATCCCTTCCTTTGTTTACATCATTAGACATATTCTTCCCATTATTTCGATATTCAATTGCCCGATGACCTTCTTTTCCACACATATAACATTTTCTTGTACCCTTAAGACAATTTCCTCCATGTTTCTTTCCACACTTTGAGCATAAGGGAAAACTCATCTTCTTTTTAGTTTGGTCTTTAGATTTTCCTTTGAATTCCATTTTCCTCTTCTTATCAAACCCATGTGACTGATGGGTGACACCAATCTTCATCTCAACCTTGAGAGCACATCGAACAATTTCCTTGTAGCTGTTGAAGTCCCTTATGGATAACGCCCTTCGAAGACTTGATTTTAAGCCACTAAAGAATCGATCGATCTTACTCTCAGGTTGGATAATAATTCCAGAATCGTACCTTGCAAGTCTTGTAAAATTTACTTCGTAGGTACCAACGGATTCATCATCCTTTTGCTTCAGTTCAAGAAACTCCTTCTCCATCTTTGTTTGAAGAATATGAGGGAAATACTTATTGAAAAATAAGTTCTTGAACTCGTCCCACTCCATGGACTCAATTTCATCACTTTGCCTCGTATTCTTAATAAGATTCCACCATTGATCAGCATCACCTTCAAAACGATACACTGATAAGATGACTTTATCATGTTAAGAACATTGAAGAACTGAAAATATCATTTTAGTGGTATTGATCCATTTTTCAACCACTAATGGATCAGAAGACCCACTGAATGAAGGTGGACGCTGCCTCATGAAGGATTCAATAGAATTTTTCTCCTTCCTTTGCTCGTTTGGAAGTCTTACATGATTCATAGCTTGAGAAAATTGTGTGAGAATGGCTACAAGATTCTTCATTCCAGCTCCCATAACGTTTGGTTGCTCTGGGGGACAATCATTGCATTTCCCGTTGCATTCCGCATTAACACGGTTCCTTTGGGTTCCATCCATTGACTAAAACCAAGAAGAATAGTGTGAGCAACACTAATTATAATAGGAAAACCACGTAATCAAGAATAAAATTTCACGCTTAAGTTCTTATAATAGGTTGTTCATAACCATTTCTAAAACACTAAGATTTTTTTCTATGCTTAGACATATCCTTAGGTTTTTTACTAAGGCTTTCACATCCTAGTTTCCAAAGGTTGAATATACCTTTCCTCTGATACCAACTATAACGAGCCATACTTTACATACATTGTTATTACTTCAGAATTGAAGCACACTTATTACAACATATAACAAAACTAGGAAACGACCATATAGGTATAGTATCTTTAGAAATTGGGAAACATAAACAACTGGTTCATAAATCATCTACACTGTCTCCATTTTATTTTATCATATCTAGAGTCCCTTTTGGCATATATTACTTAATATCCTTCTTCCTGGCCTGGGGAAAAGAAAACATACAAAAGGGTGAGCTCAAATTATCAGTAAGGGTAAAAAAAAGAAATATCAATCACATCATATTCATAAGAACATATCATTTTGGAAATCTTAACCTGCAAAAGAGATCATAATTTCATAACATGGGATAAATCATAGTAGTGAAATGTAATCCCAATAATCATAACTTAAAACATGAAACTTTGTGGAATACACACATAATCATAGAAAATTATTTCTTAGTAGTAAAGACTCATTTCCAAGACTATCTTAGCGGACAAAGTCCTTTTCTGAACCGAGTTCACTCCTCGTTTCAGTCTTGTTTCACTGAACCGGTTTAACCTGTCGTTCCAGCCATGTCTATCTTAGGAGATATAAATCTTTACCCTATTCATTGGAGGGAGATATAGGTCACACCCATCTCATAATGATACCATTCTTATGTGTGCCACAAAACCATAAACCATACATCATAGCATAACCCATGTAATAAAAATGGGATTCTTAAACATCACGTCATCATAACATAATCCATAAAAGGATATCGTAAAAATAATTTCATCATAACATAACCAAATCAATGTAAAAATAGGGATATAAATAGAACCCTATATTATCTTAGATGGAAAATAATTTTTATAAAACACTTGAACTCCATTCTTGAGGAAAATATCCTTTCTACTTCAAAAACATTTTTCCTTTATTAACATGTCATACAATTTTTAAACTAAAAGAAGTTGATTAAAAATAAACTTGAAAAATTGTAAAGGAAGATTCTTGGAAATAATGTTTTAAAAATCCATTCATGTCGTATAAGTTAAAAAAAACATTCTTCTCGTACTTTTTTCGAAAAAGTCAAAAAGTACCTCGTACAAAAAACGACAAAAGATTCCTTTCATATCTTTTACTAAAAACTCACCGAAGGGTAAAATTGAATTTAAACAATTGTAGGTGGATGGAAATAATATTAAATATTGAGGAAACATGGATGTGGATGATAAAATACACCCCAGTAAATACCAAAGTATAAACAATCTCGGGTAAAAATGAGATTGTGATATTTTCCCTTACCTTAGGTCCGATTTGCTTCGTAAGTGTCCGAACCTCCTCTTCTTTGAAGCACCTCTTTGATACCTCCTCTTAGGGCACTAAAATTGGTCTTTGAAGAAGACCAGGACCTCTAGGATGTTTCTAGGGAAGTGGAGAAGAGAATTTGGCAGGGATTGGCCGAGCTTGAAGGCTTAAAGTGGTGTGATGAAGAGAGGGAGGAGGTGCCCTTTTATAAGGGAGGAGAGGGGCACCTTTGGAAAAACTAAAAATATTATTTTATTATAAAGTCATATTTAGTTTTTAATAGCTCCAAGCTGATTTATTTTGAAGCTAAGGTGGGTATGGGTCGAAATCCTCTCATCCAATAGAATTTAGACAAGTTTAGGTATCTATTTTAACCTTATCATTTAGATTTAACTTTAAGTTAGATAATTTAACTTTTACAGTGTCTTCTTGTTTTCTTACACTATAAGGTTAATAAACTTACTATAACAAGACAAATTAATCCCAAGTTATTTATTATTAATATATAAAAACCTTGTCTAAGTCATTTGGTCGAACCTTAGATTTTTAGGAATAAAATAAAAAATAATAATATAATATTTGTTTTAAAAACTATTTTATGTCAATTTTGAAACTATTTGGTAATTGATTTTTGTGAAAATCATAACAGAATGATTAGTTCGAAAAATGTTAATTAAATCAATACTAACATGTTATATTAACCTAGAAAATTATTGGAATTCATAAAAAGTCTCAAATTACATTTATTTGGGTATTTATAACATCAATTATGTCAATATTTCATTAATAATATAATTACTGCATCATCATTGTCTCATAAATAAATTAAATTATTTAAAGTCTAAAAATTACAAATAAAATACCATTATGTAGGAAATATTTTTATCTTTCTAATAAATATTTATAGTCGAATTTATCTTATGTATAACCCTATATTAAAAATGATTTACTTATTAAACTTTGATTTTAACTATTTTAACCCTTCTTTAAATAAATTAATATTAAATGTCCTAATCTAATCCAAGTGGGCCTAAATGGTCATATTTTATTCCTAAGGTTGTTTTTGGTCGAATTACACTTATCCAAAGTAAATTTTTATATCCTGATTCCAAAGAAGAATTTTATTTTGTCAAATTGAACTTATAAACATGTCAAAAACTAGATTTAATGTGGGTGCGCCATCAAAAGGCGGCAAAACTGCATTTTTTGAAAAATACTTATTTTACCCGAAAAATTTATTTTGTTCTCTTACCATGTTATAGAAAATGTGTAAGATGAATAACAATGTTATAAAATTCAAAATGTAGTTAATACTATTCATAACGGCTAGTCCATAATAATATATCGTTGTTTAGTGAAACCTGGTATTGCGTACTACACACGCTATTGAGGAAGGTCACAATTGCGTGTAATGCAAGCCAAGTTAGTATTGTGTGTTGTGAAAGATTCATTTTGTGTTGCGTATAACATTAGACATAAAAAAAATTATCATAAAATCTCAGGGTGTTACAAGGGGTCCTAGGGATTGTGTGCAAAGAGAAGGTTTGCGCACAGAACATCGGGATGGCGCGTAATTAGGGCGGGTGGATTGCGCACGAAGGAGGTGAATTGCGTGAAATTGGCAATAGTAGAACCCCAAGAAAAAGCCACACTATGTGAAGGGATTGCGCGCAATTGGAACATTTTATACACAATGGGAGAGATTTCACACAACAGAGGAACCCAGAGGGGTTTGGGACTTTATCTAAGCCAGTGGGATTGCGCGCAAAGGCGGATCCTGGGGCAAGGCTGCGCGAAAAGAGTCAATACCTGAATGTCATATTGTGTGCACAGAATTCCTATTTTGCGCACGAGAGCCGGTTGAAATTCCGCAACCCAGAAATGGAAGGGGTATCCTTCTATTTATAGGCTCCCAGTATCGCAGAATCCAGATGACGCACGAAATATTGTGTGCTAGGGATAGCGGCGTGCAAAGGGGAACTGCGCGGGTGCGGGCGTGCAAAATTGAGCACCAGAGCCGGGGTCCTTTCGCGAATCCCGGACTCCTTTCACGCGGCCAATATTTTTTTCACACAAAGCATCCTTAATTTCGCACACCACTTCTGGGCCCTCCGGACCAGGCTTACGGGTCTGAATATGACTTCGCTTCATCATTTTGAAACTTACTTTAGGATTTGCGGCCTTTTTCGGCATCTACAAAGATATTGTCTAGATCTTTCTAAAGCGAAGAAAACTATTACAAACTCTTTTCCTATGGTTGTTTAATTGAATTGAGCCACATATAAGGTTCTCAAGTAAAATTAAATGACTTATGTCCTGGCCTCAATTAACTAAGAAAGTATTTCACCAACATCTTAGTTAGAAGCATCATAAAGTAGCTCGAATGGTTCTTCTGAGTTTAGTGGCCACATCACTAGTGGTGTAATGAATCTCCTATTCAACTCATCAAAGGCTTCCCTACATGAACCATTTAAGTAAAAATCAGAATCTTTAAAAAGTATTATAGATATATGGAGATAAATCTTACTGTAATATTTGATAAACCTTCTATATAATCCTTCATGTTCTAAAAATAATCTAACATGTTTCACACAAGTTGGGTAAGGAAGTGAATTTATCACTTTGATTTTTTATTTATCCAATTCAATTTATTTTTTTGAAATGAAATTCCTAAGTAAAATTCATATATAAACCATGAAATGAAACTTTTCAAAATTTAAAACAAGACTCTTTTCAATGTAGGTTTTTTAACTTTTTCCAAATTTTTCAAACAATCATCAAAAGAATTTCCAAAAACTATGAAATAATCCAAGAAAACATCCAAACAATATTTAATGTGATTAGAAAAAATACTTATCATGCACCTATAAAATGTACCTATAGAATTACATAATCCAAATGGAATCCTTTTTTATGAAAAACTGCTAAAGGGAAAGTAAAGGTATCCTTCTCTTAATCCTCAAGAGTAATAGGTACCTGAAAATAACATGAAAATCCATCCAAAAAGAAATAATGAGTTCTAATTGAAAATATCTATATCATTTGGTCAATGAGTGGGTGGGGAAATTATCTTTCTGAGTGACCTGATTCAACTTCCTAAGAACTATACACACTCTCCATATATTCTGAATTCTCATAGGGATTAATTCATTCTTTTCATTCCTCATAGTGGTTAGGCAAAAAAAAATTGAACTACATGAATCGGGATAAAACATTGTGAATATAAAATGGTATAGATAATCCCAACCTCCAAGATCTTCTTGATCTCCTTCTTCACAACCTTCATCAATGTTGGATTTATCTCCCTTTGGGGTTGTCTGATAGGTTTGGAATCTCCCTTAAGAAGAATTCTATGTGAGAATATTTTTGGGTTTATTCCTAGTATATCACCTAAGATCCACCCCTTTTCTTGTAAATTGTCTATAAAAATCTCAATAAATGTTTTTTTATTGTGTTTCAGATAGATAATTATTAATTATCCCAGGTAATTTATCTCCCTTCCAAAGGTATACATATTTCAAATTAGTGGGGAGTGGTTTTAATTTGAGTTTAAGGGGATTCTCGAGGGTTGAAATTAAACCAAGGTTCCCTACTTCCAAAGTTTGGACCTCCTTCACATATTAAATCATATCATATTCTTCATCTCTTAACAAATCATCAACAAAATCAGGATTTACCTATTCTGCCCACATGAAATCAGAATCTCCAGCATTTCGGGCATTCACAAGTTCAGGGATATTTTAAATGAAAAAATTGTGTCCTAAGGATAATAATTCATGGAACATACCTCAATATTTATTAGTTTTAGTACCAACTTCATGGGAGAGTTAAAATAGTGATGATCATCCGATAGCTACATAATGGATTCAAAAATATTAAAGTGGATAGTTTTGTATCCAAACTATATGGGGAGTGTCCCTTCATGGATATTGATGATGGTTTTGGCCATATTAAAGAAATTTCTCCCATAAATTATGGGTGAGTGTGATGGGTTCCTATATTCTTACATGTTAATCACATAGAAGTCAGTTGGGAATAAAATATCTTTTACTTTCACTAAGAAATCCTCCAGAACTCCTTCTGGTAAAACTGTGGATTTGTTTACAAGTTGGACCACCACTCTTGTGGGATTAAAGCCTATGTTGGGCAAAAATCCCTCAAGGTAACATTGCAGTATTTTTTTGGGTTGATTGTGTTTGTTGACAAAGCAGGTTTCCATGGAGAATTGTCGAGTTCCCGAGAAATTGTTGACATTCCATGTTGACAAAGAACTTTGACAAAGGAAAGGACGATCTGGAGGCGGTACAAAAGAGCAGTACAAGGTGGCGCCGTTTTCCAGTGTTTGCCAAATTTATGGGCCTGAAAATCGCCAATGGAAAATGGAGTGATATGTTGTTGGCGAAGGTTGAGGAAAGAGAAATGAAGGAGGTGTGCGGAAAAATTAAGCGTGGCGCGCAAAACTAGCGGGTTGCGCGAAATCTTGAAGTGTGGCGCGCAAAACAGCGGGTTGCGCGAAATTGTATTTCGCGCAAAAGATGTTTCAAGGCCGAAAGCTTGAAAATCGGTAAAGGCATGAGGCACGCGAAATTTTGGAGGCGTGCGCGGAAAATTGAAGTGGCGCGCGAAATAGCGGATGAAGTATTTCGCGCAAGAGGTGTTACGAGGTCCGAAGCTCGTAAAATGGCAAAGGCATGAGGTGCGCGAAATTATGGAGCAGTGCGCGGAAAATGGTTGTGCGCGGAAGGTTTGCCTTTCGCGATCAACGCGGATTGCGCGCTCAAGGAGGGTTTTTCGCGCGGGGTCGATTTTGCCTATAAATATGAAGTGACCCTGCTCCATTCCAGAGAGCTCAAGACATAGAAAATACCCGAGCTCTGGTGCGCGAAATTGAAGTTAGAAAGGGTGTTGCGCGTAAACTTAAAGTTTGCGCGTAAAGTCAGCTGTTGCGTGAAAAGCTAAGGCTGCGCAGAAAGTTTGTGTTGGCGGGAAAAAGGAAGGTTGCGCGAAAAGTGGATATCGCGCAAAAGAAGTGAATTGCGCGCAAGGCAGTTTCCAGGCTGCGCGTAAGATTTGGAGGTTGCGCGAAAAAGGAATTTCGCACAAATCATAGAAATTGCGCGCAAGACACCGTAAGGGTTGCGCGTAAAAACTGAGGTTGCCCGGTACATCCGGTGCAAAGTGAGATTCATCTACGGGTGAAAGTTGGACTTCAACAGAGCATCTACATACAGAGGAAGATGAATTCCTTCATGAAAATGAAGATACCTACAGGTCTATAAACTGTGAGTGAATCCCTTCTGGAGCAGTGAGCTTAGGAAGAGGAAAAGGTGATCCTCTCCACCGGCAGTGAGCCAGAGAGAGAGAAACAGGGAGTGACCCTTGGGAAAGCAGTGAGCTGACCCTAAACCTTGTAAAGGCAGTGAGCCTGGGCATAGAAGTGATCTAGCCCGAACATTGTAATCCACAGCTAGTGAAGTCTAGTGGAATTTGGTACGAACCGGAAACTTGTCGGCGTATGCTCCTTGGACGTAGCCCTTAGCGGTGAACCAAGTAAAAATCTATGTGTCTGCCTGCTTACTTTCCTGCATTGCATTCAAAGCATCATCATCAGGTAAAGGAGACAAGTGATCATAGCAACCACACAAGTTCAAACAAAGTGACCCTTGTAACAAAGAGGTCAAGATCCAGTGGGGCAGGAAGAACTTGAAAAAGAATATCCATACCCTGATTCACCCCCCCCCCCCTCTCAGGGTATATAGGCCCCTATTGGCCCTAACAGCCTACCATATACAAAGAAGTTTATACTGAGTGAGAAAATAAATTAATTAAAGAACCTATATCACACAAATAATTAGAGAAACTTAAAGAAACAATGGTTCATGGAATGGAAAACATCACTGGATCTTGGCATTTGGTTGGAAACTGTGGTGTGATAAGGGTAGAGATGATTATTCAAAAGTTTATCCTATCATTCCCTTGAAGTATCCTCTTCTCGATGAAAATATACATTAAAAATTTAGCATAATTTGGAATTTTTTTGAGTGCTTTAGGTAGGTGGTATTAATTTCCTCTTTTTAGAAGGTGTTCAGAATTTCTTTTTGAAGTGATTCTTCCTGCGATCTCTTTGATTCAATAATCCTTGATTGAAATGGTGGGGGTAAGACTTTTTTCTCTATTTTTATTCCTTTTTAATGGTTTTTATTTTATCTTCCTCCTCATCTTGTCCTTCTCATCCTCATCTTTTATTTCTTCTTCTTGGTTTATTTTCACATAATTTTCAGAATTTACAACTTCATTCTCCCTCAGCTCAGGTGGTCTTGTTTCAAGTTCATGGGTTGTTAGTGGTGAGAGTTATTTTACACTTATTTTTTTTATCATTATTAAATTCTCTTTTGGGTTTGGGATTATTTATTAATGGATATTTTATGGGTTTTTGTATAGTATTTCAATAAGACTTCCCATAGTATTTTCCAACTTATCAAACTTATACTCCAGGCCCTCAACCTTGGATTTTAGCTATTGCACATGAGGTTGTGTGTTGGTGGATGGTTTATCATAGGGTCTTTGTAAAGTTGTTGTATGGTGGTATGAAGGTTGGTTATAATGTTTCTTTTTTTAATTGTGATGGGTTTTGAAATTGTTGTTGGAATGAGGGTTGGTTTTGGAACTAGTTTTGGTATGGGGGTTTAGGTTGATTCTGCTGATTTCCAAATCCATATTGGACTTTGTGTGGATATCTCTATCATTTATTTTTTTTGTAATTTACTTGGATGAAAGGATGATAAAAAAAATTCATTCCCTATATTTCATCACATTTGTCAATGAAATGATCAAGTGATGAACATAAACTGCATACCTTAGTCAGTTCTTGTTGGTAACCAACTTGTTTCCAGGACACTATCAGACCAAACTGGTTAGCTATTAAATCCTTGTTTATAGTAAGGGTGATGGATGAGAATTTATTACATCAATCATACTTATTATTCCAATACCACTTGTACCAAAATATTGTGAGTTTTGAGAAATCTTCTTGATCAAGCTCTCAGCTTCTTCTGGTGACTTGTCAATCAATGTGCCTTTAGATGATGCATCAAGAAGGTTTTTGTCATTATCCAGTAAACCATGGTAAAATAAGACAATAAAGTGATGCTCCTCAATTTCTTGATATGTTAATCTAGAATATATATTTTTAAATCTTTTCTAGTACTCATAAAGTGTTTCTCCATATGACTATCTGATGGCATAGATTTCTTTTCTCATGGTTTTGGTTCTAGAGGTGGGGAATAATATTTTCATAAATTATCTCACTGATTTATTTCAATCATTAAAATCTCCTAGTTTTAAACCATACATCCATTATTTGGTATCTCCTTCCAATGAAAATGGTAATTCCTTTCACTTTACCTTCTCCTCAGCTACTCTTCGGGGTCTAAAAGTAGAGCAGACATATGTGAACTCTTTAATATATTTTATTGGCTCCTCACCTACCAAGACATTAAATTTTGGAAGCAATGGTATCATGTTAGGTTTTATCACAAAATAATTTTGTAACTATGACTTGACAAGTTGATTGTTTTGATTAATGAATTGTGGTGCACAAAGGTCTCTAAGGGTTTGGTTCTGATTTCCAGCCATGATGAAAGGCTTGGAGTGGACACTTAAAGTTTTGCTTGAGTCTTAAATATAAATTTCCTCAAATTAAGATTAAATGTTAAGGTTTCTAATTTTATTCAATAATTTTATTTCAATTTCCGGATCTAGTAGAAAATGGTTAGTGTTTGAGGTTCTGGTCATTAAATTTTAAAGAGAAAAAAAAATAATGGAAAAAAGATTTTTAAAACCACTTCCCCTATAACAGTGCCAAGTTTTGATGTGTTCCCATTGTGGGGTGTGAAAAAACAAACATTTAAAAATTTAAAATGTGTTAAATTGGTTAAACTAGGTTTTCTATAGATAATAACACACAAAAATTATGTTTGTCACTTGAAATTAGAGAAATAATCGAAGGTTGTTTTTAAAATTGTTTGATTTTAAAATGAAAGAAATAAATTAAAATGAAGTTAACACATGTTGATGAAGAGATTTATGAGTTTATGGTAGGATCAAATTTTTCAATTTCATCATGGTCATAAAAATAATTCCCACTCTCTTCCTATTGAATAATAAATTAAAGACTCCTCTATCAAGTTGGAAATCACCCTTGGTTGAAGGAAGCAATAGAAACCACTCATGTGTGCATGAAATTTACTAAAACATTCCTAAAAAAATAAGGCAAGTCCCAATAATTAATTTTGTCTCTTATAAATCTAGAAAAAATTCACTAATTCCACACACATTCCAATGATCTCTAAATACTCACCACTTAATACAATCTGCTCGATCGAGACAAGTTGTACTAGGAAGAGGGAGTTTAAAAATATCAAACCAAAGCTATTAATAATAAAATAAACCAAAAACTAAATATTATATCATTAATATACTTTGTAACCACTTGAAATATAAATCATTCAATATAATAATAGAGTTTTAAATAAAAGCATAAGACTCCAACATTAAAAAAGTAAAACTCCCCCTTCCCTCATCACTCAAAAGTTTTACCCCTCCATGTGAAGGGTAAGAGAGTTGAATGGGGGAAAATAGAGAATTATGAAACAAATAAAAGGAAAAGTAGAAAATCCATAGTACTTAAATATTAAAATACTCCATTGGAGCTTCTCCTTCTCTTTATTCAACCCCCATGAATGGAAGTGGACACACATATTTATAGGGTTGAGGGGTGGAAATATTTCCCTCCAGCTTCTGTCCTTAAAAGTTTGATATTATTTCACATAGTAAATTACTGAATATTGGGAAGGTGTATTCCTAAAAAAATTTCATCTTATCTTATTCATGCTCCCTCCAAATATCATATTTTTTGGACAAGTGTCAAAAAAATTATGCCTAAATTACTGAAGAAAACTTTTTTTTGGATGAGGAGACTCCTCATGTCCCTATACTTTGGAGCCTTAAATAGATGCCTTAATGATCTATATTCTACATGAAATTTAATTTCAACATGATTATAATATTTCTATTTCCAATACAGATGAAATAACCTTATTTTAATATCTTTAGGTTGATATATTCCTCAATTACTGAGGTGGGATTCATTCTGTCAACTAGAAATATTTCTCCATGTTATTTATTTTTATGGGCCAGTGTGTTTTGAATTAGATTTGGGCCCAGAAGACAATGTTGAATATAACAAAAAAATATGCATAAAAAAATAATCACTTCAATTTTATCAAAAAAATATGCATAAAAAATCACCAAAAATACTAAAATGATGAAAATAAACTCAAATTGATCAATTGGAAGGTGTTAAATCACTGAAAAACACATTAAAATTATGAAAATATTAGCTTTATCCTAGATCAAATTCCAAATAATGATAAGAGGAAATGGGAGGAAATGAGATCAAGCATAGAGAAACCTCTAGAAAAACAAGGTATAACTCACCTTGGATTACCATGGATTGATCACTATGATCCAGGGATCAATCCCTATTTAAAAGGGATTAAAATCCTTCAAAACCCATTCTAGAGTGATTAGGGTCTGAGGGGAAGAAGTGGTAGAGAATCCAGGTTTGGGGAATCTAGGTATTTATAGACCCACTGAAAAACCGATGACCACAATGCAACCCCTTAGAACATGCCACAACACTGTCTGACACATGGCATTCTATGGCATGGGCTGAGAGACCACAATAAAACTACCCTTGATAAAAGTTGGTTCTAAGAATCTAGGTAATATCCTATAAAAGTGGATCAAGTGGCTATGATGCAACCTTAGATACCACACCACAGAACCCCCTTTGCTAAGAAAGCTTTCACACCACAACTTATTGGTCACAGCAAAGCTTCCCTTAAAAATGAAGTATCCTTGAAATCAACCATGATATCCCTTATTCCATATCATGGACCCACTACTCCATATCCAACAGAAATATGGTGCAACATACACCTCCACATTGCAACCATGCCACTTTTGGTAGTGGCTCCCCCAAAATAACTCAAACACCCTCTAAACCACCAAGAACCTCCTCTAGGTGCCTCCAACACCCAAAAATCAAAAAGGAAAGGAATTTGGGAATTAAGGACCTTAAATTAGATTCCTATCAAACCATTCTCATCCTCAATAATTTAAAACTCAACCCAAAGATAAAATAAATCAAAACGGGGTCGTCCAAATAGCCACCCCGTGAGATATCTCTTAAGGATCCTACCATCACAGGAGCTCAGTCACCTCAATTAGAAAAATAAAGTATAAAACCACACAATATAAATAATCATCTCTTTAAAACTCTCTCATGGGAGATACCTCTTAAATAAGATCAAGGCTACCAGTAAACATATAACAATAGGAAACCATATCATTACTAGAAGAACTCTACAACCACAACTAGATTTTCCAAAAAAGAAGTTCTAAACAACAAATATATCGGGGTAATGAGAATTTATCTATGACTCATGCTCCCAGGTACTCTTATCCACACCACTATTCCACCAAAGGAAAAGAACCAAGGTAATAACACACCTATGAAACTCCTCTTAGAAGTCTTGGATCTCCATGGTCTTCTCCTCGAAGGTCGCATCATCATTAACATCGATCTTTCCCCAATCGATGACATGAGAGTCATCATGAAGATAACGATGAATATTTGACACATGAAAAAAAATCATGTATATATATTATTTTTTGTTGAATCTCTATCTAATATTCTATGACACCAACATGATCTAACTCATGGAAAGAACCAACAAAACAGGGAGAAATCTTATTATCACGTCCAAACCTTTGTTGTCCACGATGAGGATTCACCTTCAGAAACATTCTATCTCTAAAATATAACTATAGAGGCCTCATCCTATAAAAATCATAGGATTTATAAAAATTCTATGTTGCTTTCAATCTTTCACAAATTACCTAAACCATCTCTCTCATGTTCTTCACTATCTATGATCCAATAATTGCTGACTCTCTGAACCCAGTCCAGCAAAATAGGGAACGAAAAGTTTGGACGTACAATTCATTAAATGGAACTATTAAAATGGTGGAGTTGAAACTATTATTGTAATAAAATCAACTAAATTAAGGTGCCTAATCCATGAAACTCCAAAATCTATGACAAAATAACACAACATGTCTTCAAGATTTTGGATGGAATGCTCTCTTTGATTGTCTTTCTGTGGATTAAATGAAATTATAAGCCATAACTGAGAGCCAAAAACATATTGGATACCTATCTACACCCTAAAGGTAAAATGAGTTTCACAATCCAAGATAATAATACTTGGGACTCCATGGACTCTCAGCACCACCTCTAGATACTTCCTCTATGAAACCTCCACTAAGATCCACTCCATGATCACTATAAAGTGGAATGATTATGTTAAACAATCCACTATCACCCATATAGAAATATAAACTATTTGTTCTCAAGGTAAATTGGTAACAAATTACATAGATATGTCCTTACACTTTCATCGAGGAATATCTAATAGTTGAAGAAAACCATCTGGAAAACAGCACTCAACCTTTACCTTATGGAAAACCAAACATTGATAAATAAACTATGATTCTGCACGCTTCAACCCAAACCTCCAAAATTGAGATCTCAAAGCTTGGTAAATCTATTGGAACTAGAAAAAAAGTGTCTAGAAATTGAGAAAATTATATGTACCCTGATCAAAAAGTGTATCTCATTTTTCAGGATTTTATTTGACTAGTCTTAGAGACCAAAAAATGTTACAGATCCGAATTTGTGGATGGTTGAAGTCAGACTACTTAAAACAGTTCACAGAGGTCTCGCTTGTGAAGATCTGGTCGGGGAGGTCCCATTCGTGGAAGTGTGGTCATGAAGGTACCATTCATAGAGGTCTGGTTTTGGAGTTCATACTCATGAAGATCCCAGTCTATGGATCTCCTTCATGAGTAAGAAAAGGCCTCATAGTAACCTATGTGCAACATCAATGTAGAGTCACGGAGTGCTTCATGACTGCGTGAAGGGTTGATGGTATCCTTCATGAGATGCCATTCGGAATCGCAAATCCCTATAACTCATAAAGCTTATAAATCTTTTTGAAAGCCTCCAATCATCATGAAACCCACAGCCTATAAATACCCCTATCATGCCTTCACTAATAGGGGATAGGGGATTCCGATCTGCGACATCACGCTCTCAATTTGAGAAGCTCCAGATCTTCATGAATTAGAAAAACTCATTACCTCTGGGCTTCACAAGACCTTGAGATACAAAAAGCCCCAACTTTTATGATGCCCTGAGCTCCATGAATCCCCATCTTTCATGAAGCTCCTACCTTTATGCTAGTTACCATGGGGGTTGTGCCCCCTACACCTTCTTGGAATCCATGTTAGGCTTTGGTCTCGGGCCTCCAGCCCAATATTTTTGCTATAGTCACTAACCTAGATGAAAAATGGAGAGACACACCATGAAATTTTTGGGTCAAGTACATTTTGGTTTGCGCTTTATATGGATCCAACATCCACCTCACTTAATATCATGATTTGAGATACTCCACTACACTCCCTAAAATACCTTGAGTTGACCTACTCCCCTTGGTCCATTTCTCGTGTGATTTGTTGAGATTATCATCTTGGATTCCCTGAGTACCTTGAGTCTAAACAATCCACAAGCAACTACTGAAACCCTTGTCACCTGACTCACATTCCAGGTTGAACTTCAAAGTTCTTCTCTTACATAATTCCCACACCCCATCCATTGTTAGGAATCTTCCTCCTAGTAGTCCTCACTACAAGACATTAAACTATAGCACACCCTATATGATAAACATAGGATGACTCCTATTAAAAACATGAGATTCATTATGTATAAATCATAATATTCCTCATGCCATGATCATGAGAGGACCCCCTTAGTCATCACTACATGACTTTAAACTGTAGCATACCCTGTGTAATTAGAATATGATGCCTCTTGTGAAAAGAACGATATGCCTTATATGTCAAGTGTAAGATGTTGCATGTAATGATCTAGATATTACCACAAAATACCAACCATGGGACTCTTCCTTAGGTGTAAGACCCAATCATATCCATTGGCTCATCAGCAAGTTAGAATTCCCTCATGACCTGACATAAGAAATAAAGGACGGACAACTCAATTCGTAATCCCCACAAACCATGTTCTTCCACAAGATGTTAAACTATAATCTCACTCCATGCAATAGACATGGGATTCTCTCATGACCTAACATGAGGAATAAAGGATGGGTAGATCAATTCATAACCCCATGCACCATGTCCTTTCACATGACGTTAAATAGTAATCTTACCCCATGCAACGACATGGGATTCCCTCTTGACCTCACATGAGGAGGACATGGCAGGCAGTTTTCACACATAATCCCCATACACACAATCTGTAATCCAAGAAATGCCTAGGTAGCTTCCATATGTAAGCCTCATTCACATCATTGATACTACATAGCATCACCTGGGTCGATTCCATGCATAATCCCCAACCACATCATCATTTCTCCTAGTAGCACATGGGAAGATTCCATGCATAATACCCACACACCAATTCCTTCCACAAGATATTAAAATGTATTCTTACTCCATGTAATGGGAATGGGACACCCTCATGACCTAACATGAGGAAGACAAAATGGGTTGATTCCATGCATAAGCCTCTCACACCACGTTCTTCCATATGACGTTAAATTGTATTCTTACTCCATGAAATGGACATGGGATTCCCTCATGACCTGACATGAGGAAGAAAATATGGTCAGCTCAATTCATACACCCCATGCACCACTCCTTTTCACACGACATTAAATTATAATCTTAACCCATGCAATGGATATGGGTTTCCATCTTGACCTGACATGAGGAGGAAATGAGGGGAATCTTCCACACATAAGCCCCATCTACACCATGTCTACTCCTAAAAATTCCTAGGAAACTTCCATGTGAAAGTCCCATTCACATCATTTCTACTCCATAGCATCACCTGTTTAACTTCCATGCATAATCCCCAACCACATCATCTCTACCCCTAGAAACATATGGGCAGTATCCATGAAGAATCTACACACACCACATCCTTCCATATGACGTTATAATGTAATATTACTCCATGAAATGGACATGGGATTCCCTCATGACCTGACATGAGGAAGAAATAATGGCAAGCTTCCATACATAAACCCTGCACACCATGTACTTCCACGTGATGTTAAACTATAATATTACTCCATGCAGTGAACATGTGATGCTCTCATGACCTGACATGAGGAATACGGAATGGGAAGCTTCCATGCATAATACCCACACACCATGTCCTTCCACATAATGTTAAACATTAATCTTACTCTATGAAATGGACATGGGATTCCCTTATGACCTAACATGAGGAAGACAAAATGGGTAGCTTTCAGGCATAAGCCAAGCACACCACATCTGTCCACATGACATTAAACTATAATCTTCCTCCATGAAATGGATAGAGGATGCCCTCATGAACTAACATGAGGAATAAAGAATAGGAAACCCCTATGCATAAGCCTCAAACACCATATCCTTGTCGCATGATGTTAAACTATGCAGATCGGTCATGTCACACGACTTGAAACTGCAACATCGAACTATGTGCATTTTTATCCTTGTCTCCTAAATAGGGTACGTAGGATGCCTTCCTAAGGTTCAATCCCAACATTCTAACTAGGTGTGATATCTTCCCTATAAGGGCCACACTTCTTATATCTTCTTCCAAAGAGCGTACATGATCCATCACTTTGGATTTGCCTCCAAAGGGTGTTCTGATCTGTCACTATGGATCTGCCTCCAAAGGGAATTCTGATCCATTACTTTGGCTCCACCTCCAAATGGAGTTATGATTCATCACTATAGGTCTACCTCCAAAGATCCTTCTAATCAAAACTCAAGTGTGGAATCTTCCCTCCTAGGGACACACCTCTCAGATCCACCTCCAAATGGCGTATTAGATCTGTCACTCTAGATCCGCCTCCAAAGGGCATTCTGATCCATCAATACAGTTATGACTACAAAGGTTGTTTTGATCCATCACTTAAGTATTCCTATAAAGTGAATTTTTATTCGAACTCAGGTCTGACATCTTCCCTCCTAGGGACACACCTCTCAAATCTGACTCTAAAGGGCGTATCTGATTTGTCACTCTAGATCTGCCTCCAAAGGGTGTTCTGATCCATTACTCTAGGTCCACCTCCAAAGGTAATTCTGATCCAAACTTAAGTGTGACATATTCCCTACTAGGGACAAGCCTCCTAGATCCACCTCTAAAGGGATTTATGATCCATCACCTCCCAGATCTACCTCTGAAGGGCATTCTGATCCATCACCTTCGAATTCTCCTCAAAAAGGAACTCTGATCCATCACCTTCTAGATATGCCTCTAAAGGGAATTTTGATCCATTTATTGTTAAAATCAGGTGTGAAATTTTCCCATATAGGTACACACCTCCTTGATCTACCTCTAATGGTTGTTCTGATCTCCAAACCTTTCCCCACTGGATATTAACCATGTTCTCGTCTCCATGGGATGTAGAACTTGTGACCCAAATAAGAATACCTACCCAGATGAAATACACATGGGATTCTTGAGGTAAAATCCCTTGGAAGACTAGCACCCTCGGCGTTAATTACCTTGTGATCTACATGGGATACCTTGGATTCTAAACCCAATATGTCCCATATGAGATGCACTCTGAAAGAGGAAGATTTACAAGTGCCCCACACACCTAGTGTCCAGAGAGGCCTAGACATGATCAAAATTACCATCTCCTATAATGAAAGGTTAATTCCCTATTGAGATAGAAGTAGAATAATTTATTGAAATCCACAATGAGATGGAACCGGGAATGAGTTTCAAGAACATGACTCAAATCTATGAGGGAGACCCGGACTAGGCAATGAACTCAAAGGAGAAATTCATGGTAGAAGGAACCAATATACTAACAACTTATTTTGATCAAGGATCCAACATCACTAACAATGGTGGTGGAGGCTACCCGCCTATGGAAGTAGAAATGCGGGGAAATAAACACACGTCGCAATGATGATGTGTGCCCTGGCTGTGAAAGCGTCGGAAAAAACATCTTTGTCACGCCAAGATGTACTGCCAAGGGTGAGCTATGGAACTCTCAAAGAACCACCACATGCTTCACCAAAGAGAAAAAAATCCTCCCCTAGAACAAAACTTGGTGATGTTTATCCTTAGACCAAGAATCAAGGGCATCACCAAAGACAACTCAGTCTCCCCAGACCTCCACCTTAGAATCCCCTTACTAGGACTCCTCCATCTACTACACCAAATATGACTGCACTTTCATTTTAAAAAAACTATGCCTCTTACCTGTCCCATATATAGATTCACCACTAATAGTTCTTCCATAATTCTCCTGGAATATCCAGATTCATGCAAGACATCGCTATTGACTTCCTGCTCAGTGCATCAGCCACAAAATTTTCATTTCCCAACATATATAAAATCTTTAATTCATAATCTAGTAATAATTTCATCCACTTTTATTATCGCAAGTTCAATTCACCATGGGAGAATACATATATCAGTATCTTATGATGAGTAAAAACCACAAAACACTCATCATTGAGGTAATTTATCCACAACTTCACAGAAAAAAAACTTCTACTAACTCAAGATCATGGTTAGCATATTTATTCTCATGGGTACATAACTGAGGAGACCCATAAGACACAACTGAACTCTACTAAATTAGAAAATAGCTCAAACCAAGATGCAAAACATCATAGAAAACCTTAAATTGAATTCCCTATACTGGAAGATAAAGGACCAGAGCACTGATCAAATTATACTTCAGGTACTCAAATTCCACCTGACACTGGTATGTCCACAAAAAAGTCTGATACTTCCTAGTCAAGGATGTTAGAGGAGTCTCATCCTAGGATAAATCTTCTAAGAACCTCCTATAATAGCATTCAAGAATGAGGAAACTTCTCACCTCTGCTACAGTCTTGGGGGATACCCAAGAAACAAACGCCTATATATTTGAAGGATCCACTACAACTCCCTGCTGGGATACCACATGACCCAAGAAACAAACCTTAAGATCCTAGAACTTACATTTTGAAAAATTCCAAAATATTTGCTGACAATGAAGAACTCCCAACACAGAACACAGATTCATTGCATGATCCTCCTCGGATTCGGATTAAACAAGGATTCCATTGATGAAAACCACCATGAAATTATTCAGGAACTCTCTAAACATTGTGTTCATTAAACCTATGAACATGTCTGGAGTGTTTATCATGCCAAATATAATCACAACAAACTCTTAATTCCCATGGTGATAATAGAAATCATTTTTTGGAATATCCTCATTTTTCACCTACATTTGATGATATCTTGTTCACAAATCGATCTTTGAGAACCAACTTCCTCCCTTCAAGTGATTGAATAATCCATCAATCCATGGAAGAGGATAGTAGTTATTCCCTATCACTTGGTTCAAATGACGATAATCAATACAAAGCCACAAATAGCCATTATCCTTCTTTATGAAAAAAATTGGTGCACCCCAAGGTGACACGATAGACTGAACAAAACCTCATTACAATATATCACTAAGATATACACTCAACTCTCACAACTCGGAAGGTGACATACTATACAAAGAGATTGAAATATGATACATGCCTGGTTGTAGCTCGATCTTGAAATAAATATCTCATAAAGTGGGTAATAATACAATATCCTCAATAAAGACATTGGGGTACACTTCTACAACCTTGGGAAACATCATTGGATGAACCTCCGATGAACTTAGCATGATCTCAGCCATCAAAATGATAAGGATAGAACACACCAACAACATAAATCATCAATGATTCAAATAATCCTTTGTAATTTTACAAGTTTATTTTCAAATAATCTTTTTTTCATTTATAAGTGCACAGTTTTTTTTTAAATTAGAATTAAAAATGGAAAAGTTTTTTTTCTCAAGAATTATTCCAAGTGATCTTTAAAAATAAATTTCAATCTAAGATGACATCCTTTGATATTAATTAATCTTTACTAGGGATACGATATAAGTATTACATCCTTGTTATTTCTATAGATGGTTTATGTTTATAATGACAGGGTGTTGGTGAAGACCATTCCCTTTTTCATGGTTTATACTTTGATGAAATTATTTTGAAATCTATTTCATTTCATGAGTTCTATGATGATGAATATTTTATGATCTTATTGCACAAATATGTATGATTTTATTTATGTGATGGGTGGGACCTATATCTCCATCTAATTCATTGATTAAATCTTAATATCCCATTAGATAACAATGGGAAACAAGTTAATGAACTTGATCATACTATGAGAAATAGGTGTGTTCTGATCTACTATGGGAAACAAGTGCATCCCGATCCACTATGGGAAACAGGTACGTCCTAGTCCACTATGATAAATAGGTGCATCTTGATCCACTAAGAGAAATAGATGTGTCCTGATCTACTATGAGAAACAGGTGTGTCTTGATCCACAATGGGAAACATGTGATAAGTCCTAATATACTACATTGATGGTTTTGGTAGTTAACCTTGTAATGTGATATGGTTTTATATATTTATGAGGGTTCCACACTTTTATTACATGAGATCATGGTTCATGATTTATTTATGATGATTTATCACTCTTATTGCCCATGTTTTTTGAATTACTCGTGTTTATGATCTATGATAGTTTGGGTATGAACATTGTAAGTTATGTTCATGATCACATACCATTATTATTATCTTATGATTTCATATGATCATATATTGATATCTCCTATGTTTACCCTTATTATTCATCTAAAATCACCCTTTCTTATGTTTCTTTCCCCAAGTTATGAAGAACGTTTTAGGTAGGGTATGACTAAGAGGAGTACTGTGTGAGAAGATATTTGGGGGAGATGTTGAAAATATTTTAATAAATAAAAATATTGTGTTTCTAGTATCCAAATAAATTAAACTATTGTGATCATTGGGTGTGTGTTTATGAAATTTATTGAATATTAATCTAAAAATATGTGAGATTTATGTATGAAAATACTAGGTCATTACAGGACCAATGTGGTGAATCTATCATAGATGGGAAAGGAGGTGTTTTCCTATGAGGTTGTTGAGAAGAGTGGTGTTTTCCCCCAGGGAAAGGGTTTAGTTTGTGCAATCCAAATTCCTTATAACATGATGACATTTAGGTTTATCCTTATTATATTCAAGTGAGGTCATGTCAATTTCATGTTAGTATGTGAAGTTGTATCCCCTTGGCCGGTGTCATCCTACTTAATTGAGTTGAGCAGTTGTACGGTTCATCCCCTTGGTTGTGTGTTAACCTAAAACCATGCCACCCTTTTGTTTTTGAGGTTCCCTACTATGTATATTTATATTCACCTATGTACGAGTTGTGTTCCCACACATGTCTTTTTTGTGTAGACCATGTATGATCTTTCATTGATTAACCATTTCATAATATCTTCATTTTTTGTTTTTAGTAACAAATTTTTTTGAAAAATCTCACATGTCATTTCAGATTACATGGATTCCATAATGGGCATTATTAGACTAGTTTTCTACATACTACACTACTAAAATTCATAATTCTATGGATGTAGTGCCTCTTATTCACTTTCATATTATTGAGTGGAACCAGCCTGATATAGTCATGTGCCAGTTTGGCTATGTTCATCACATTCCATTTACATGGAGACAATCACCAGCACTTCATTCCATGAAGCTGATGGGGAGGTAAGATGTCGACTGGAACTCACGACGTGCTGAGTATCTCGACTTTTGGGGAAGATGGGCATCGATTCATATTGTGGGTGTACATATGATGTGATTTCATCTTTCAGAGTAGATCAAGTATGTTCCATGGTATAGACTGAAGTTTGTACTGTATCTTACCCTAAATGGCAGAGGGATTGAAGATCTAATAATTCAATAAATTTCTGTTAGTGTTTTACTATTTTCTGATTCATTTTAAATATATTTACATCATACTCGACTATGTAGGATTATCTACATGTCTGATCCTGAGGAGGAAGTTTCTAGCCTGGAAATGATCCATGATACGATGTAAAGGATGATTCCAGCTTATCATGTGGTTCATGATAGCATCTTCAATCATCCACCCTATGTAAATGATGTTCCCTCCTATAGAGTGGAGGTTCCTACTCAGGAACCTCATCCAGCAGCTGCTGATGCTGAGGATCCATGATAATGAGGACATATACTATGTTGTGTTGCATGTGATGCCTCACCTATTCCAAAGGCATAGGTTAGCCCTCTAGTAGTCCAGCCTTATCTGATTGAGGATGTTTATCAGGAGGCAAGAGATCCATTTTTGTTGTTAGGATATCCAGAGTTTTCCCTGGGTACATCTTATCCGAGCTTCTATCAGGATTCATTTCTAATGCCTCCACCTTTCATGCCAGAGTCATCACATGTTGTATAGTTCCCTCAAGATAATATTCTAGGTCCTTCTACTCACATAGTGGGAGAAGGATCAGGTGTGCATGATGACATCCAACTAACACCTCCTCCCATTGAGACACAGATAGAGCATCTGGAAATCGAGGTTTCTAAGGCCGAATATCATCCCTCTTCTGGTCATCATAATCCACCCCATTATAGTGGTCAGTGATCTCGATATTGGCGTCTCATTTGTACATCAAAATGTGGGACGGGGCCTCACCATAGAGAGTGACTATACTCATTCATGTATATGTTTTTTATTGACTTAAAATATTTGAAACAATAATGTATTCTATTCTCTATATGATTTTTTTCTATTAAAATGATGAAATTCTTTTTTCAATCAAGGAATTTTACACGTTTATACACTATTTCAATATTCATTTATATTTTAGTTACAGCTTATATTTTATAAGTTTTCAAAGTCGACAACTTAAAACATATGAAAACTTAATAAATTTCAAGTAGGTAACTTTGAAATATTATAAAATATAAACTATAAAAAAATATAAAAAAAATTAAAACATATCCTAAACATCTAAAAAATTGAAATAAAAATAATTTCATAAATATAATAAACAATTTAAAATGATAGTATTTTTAAAAAATATTTTAAATAAAATTTAATGGTTTAAAAAAATAATATATTTTTCCACTAAAATTACTTTTCATAAACTATTTTTATGAAATGTTTGTTATTTTGAATTATTTTTTATATATTCAATGAGTGTGTTATGTTTCATTTAGATTACATTTCTACTTTATTATATATATAATTTCAAATCCACCAACTTCAAAAATTATTTATGTTTCATATAGGTGACTTTGAAACCATATAAATTATAAAATATAAACACAATATAAATGATATTTTACAAAGTCCCTCAATATATAAAACATAATTGAAAATAAACAAAATCATAAATATAATAAGTAAAATATAATTTACATGTGACACAATTTACTATATAAAATGATAAAATTTTCACTTTCAAATATTAATGGACATAATTGTAAAAAAAATTACAATATTTAGGTGTTGTAGGACATCTTGAGGGCTTGTGTCCTATATTTTAGTGGTTTTTGGGAAAAACACTAGCCACTTATTGAGTTTTCCAACAAAAATAGTTTTTAGGATACAATTCAGATAGAAACTTTTGATGAACTATATGGGATACCGTGTAGATCTCTGTTGTGTTAGTTAGAAGCTAGGGAGTCTGGGCTGTTGGGACCAAGTCTCGTGTAGGAGATGTCAGAAAAGGTTCAATTGATTCAGAAATGCATGGCAATGACTCAAAGTAGGAAGAAGTTATTTGTATATCATCGTCATATACCTCTTGAGTTTATGTTGGGTGATATTGTGTTTCTTCGTGTGTATCCAAGGTTATGTCACCATCAAATTTGGAAATAGGGAAAGTTGGTTCCCAGGTATGTGGGGCTATTTGAGATTGCGGAGAGGATCGGACTGGTGGCTTACCAATTGGATATTTTACAATGGTATATTGTAATGTATGATGATTTTCATATTTCATAGCTTTTTATGTATCACCCTCATCCATCTCATGTGATTAATGTCGAGGATGTATAGATTGAGGCTGATGCATCCTTTAAGGATCATCCGGTTTGTATCGTGGATCATAGTGGGAATGTCTTGTGAGGCAAGATTGTTCCCTTAGTTTGAGTTTTATGGAAACATGGAAATGTTCAGGAAGAAAAATGGGAAATGGAGTTGGATGTGTGGGCCTAGTGTCCCAATATATTTTATTTGGAAACTCAATGATGCTTGGGGAGTGCATCTCGAGGATGAGTTGTTATAAGGTGGGGAGGTTGTAAGATCCCAGACTTCATAGAGGTATTTCCTTGTTTAAATTTTGGTTTCAATCTCTTATTTTTGGTTAATTAAATTATTCTTAGATGTATGCGGAGCCTCATGGGTGTTCTTGGGGTTTAGAACATGAAAGGAAGAAAAACTGGTCCAACCTGTGCATGGTGCATGGTTGGCGCACAGTTAAGTAAACCATGCATCCTTCCCAGGAAAACCGTGCAACCTTGGACAATGGCATATCACACAGTTTGTGCATGTTTTTCCAAACTGTGTGGCCTACCCATGTAACCATGTGACCCAACTCCCCATGTATTGTGTCTTTCACATGGTTTGTGCATGGTTTATCAAACCTTGTGGGTAAATCTTTCGCCCCTTTAAAAGTTGAAAAATTACAATTTTTTCACCTTTTGATTTTTATGTTCCGCCCAATTTTTTCTCTATTTATCCTACCTCCAGACCTAGTGATAAACTAGAAACCCAAATAACTTCCAAGGATTGATGTCCCTCAATTCTTGGAAATTTGTAGTGTTGTTGGTTGCAGATCAAAGATCTAGGTAAGTCTAATCTTCCTCTTTCTTCTCTTTTCATAATTAAGGTTTGTATCTTGGGCGATCTTCTTCTGAAGCACTAAAACCCTCTTTTTCCAATGTAATCTAGGTTGGGGCTTCAAAGGGTTTTTTTATTGGGTTCTAAGGGTATTATTAATATTTTTTTCATCAATGGATTTGTGTTATGTGGTATACAATTATATCCTATAGTTTTTAAGTGGATTTGTGCATATGTGATTGTGTTCTTATTCACCCCTTGTTATGATTTTGGAGTCGTTAGTGAGATTTGGTAAAATGGGTGTCTAATTGAATAATTTAACTCCTAATGATCCTAGTGGGATGCATTGAGGATGATTTAACCAATATGGGGGAATCCATGGGGTGCGCTGACCTTCCCGAACATGGAAAACAGAGAGGTTAAGTGTGAAATTTACTTTTAATTAAGTAGATCCATAATGAAAATGTTGATTGTTTAATATAATGATTAATAATGGAATTTTTGTATTTGTGTCTAAATATGGATAATGGTATAAAGGGGTGTTTTTCTTGACATGAAAATTGTTTTAAAGGGATTAATGTGAATGTGCCAAATGGATTGTGATTTTTAATTGAAATGCATAAGGGGTTAATAAATGGGAAATGATGAATGGGTTAGGTGAGTTAACATATGTTAATTATTTAATATGTTAAATGGGTTGATGTATGGAAACTAGTGAATATGATTAATGATTTTAGGAATAATAAATAGTAATTGGGCTTAATGGAATTGTAATGTAAATGGAAAAGTGTTAATGGGTTATGGGATGATTGTTATTGTCACGACCCGTCCTCAGGGCCCGTGCCGTGACTACCCCAAGCCTGACTTCCATAGGCCAGGGGCTGGCGACTAGCACCAAAGGCATAAATCCCGACAAAAAGGGGAATTCATTGCCTTTATAAAGTAAAAAAACACCACAGAGTATGCTAGCAGAAGTAAACACTAAGTAAACTGAGTACAACAGTAAGTGCGGAAAAGTAAGTGGGCCAGAATACAAACCCAAACTGAAAGTAAAGTACAACTAGAAAGGAAGTACAGAAACTGAAAAGTAAAGCAGCAACGCCAAGCCATCCACTAGAAATCCCACCTGAAGGGTGGGTACATATATCCTCCTTAGCTCCTCGGGTCTTGTCGTCCGCCTCGTGTACGTCCCGCCCAGTGGTCCACCTCCAGGTACCGACTCGTCGTGATATCCACCTCCGGGCACCGACTCGTCGTGAGTTCCCCCTCCGGGAACTGTCCATCTCTACAAGCCTCAACCTCGATCAGTGATGTCCGTCGTCTGAAACCAACACAACATAGTGTGGGTGAAGCTCATGCAAGGGTGAGTATACGATACTTAGTAGGGACCCCGAGACTCCCGAAGGTCTCCCAGAATCCACAAAGGATATTCCACAAGGAAAGATACAATCACAAAGTAACATCCAACATTACTTAGGTATATGACCATACATATACCTAAGTTATCAATTCCATTTCGGCTCCATCATCTGAGCACAAGTTCGATCACGTCCACATAGGATAGTACAACCCAATCCACACAGGAAAGCACAACCCAATCCACCTAGGAAAACACAACCCAATCCACATAGGAAAGCACAACCCAATCCACATAGGAAAGAAAGTCAATCATATCGAAGATAATGATTGAAAGTCAAGACTCAGCTCACACAGGTATACTTCTTCATAAGGTGATAGAGATGATCAGATGTATCCACTGATTCATCTAAGCTGGGACCCACGTAGGATACTATACCAGCTAAGCTGTTATACCCACATAGGATACTACAAAAGAGGTCAATACTATCAAACCAACGTAGGATAAAAGTATTGTAGTCGTCACCGCCGATCCCACAGAGGATTCCAGTACGGTTGTTGTCGTTGTCGAACCCACGGAGGATTCCAGTACGATAGTCTTCACCGTTGAACCCACGAAGGATTCTAGTATGGTTGTCACCTTCGTCGAACCCACGGAGGATTCTAGTACGAAAGTCTTCACCGTCGAACCCACGGAGGATTCCAGTACGATAGTCTTCTCCGTCGAACCCACGGAGGATTCTAGTACGATAGTCTTCACCATCCAACCCACGGAGGATTCCAGTACGATTGTCATCGTCGTCGAACCCACGGAGGATTCCAGTACGATAGTCTTCACCGTAGAACCCATAGCTACTGGGGAAATCCTCCTCTATCGAGTACAGTGGGCCTGCCGCTACAACCAAGTGCTTCCCACTAACCTTGGATTTCTGTAGTACTCCACCTGTCGAGTATTGTGGGCCTACTTCTACAACCAAGTGCTTCCCACCATGGGTCGGCCGCTACAACCAAGCGCTCCCCCTCATAGACTATAGAGGTACTCCTTCTGTTGAGTACCGTGGGTCTTCCGCTACAACCAAGCACTCCTCCTCCGTGGGTCTGCCACTACAACCAAGCGCTCCCCACTGGGCTATCGAAACACTCCGAGTCGATCGATCAGCAGTCGTCAAGTCTCAGCCAGCTCTAGGGTTTCCGCACACAGCACGCTCATTCCGGGAGGGTCTGCTCCACGATCCAAGAGTTCGATACATCAACTGTCACGTAGACCAGAGTTGATGTATCGCAAACTTCCATCATGTCAATAGGAACACAACGCGATAGACGGCGTGTCAATCGAACGCTCGGTCTGAGAGTTATTGGGTTTTTCGTCCTAGGGGCCCGGTTGGGTTTCAAGCTAAAACGAACCCAAAAATACTCCAGCTACCTCCAAACCTCGAGCGGAGTGATCCAAAAGGTCCGTCTCACTAAGAGGAATCCAACAAAGTTGACGGCACGTCAATCGGACGTCGGGAGCTCAAGTTATAGGTGTTTCCGCTCCGAGGGCCTGGTTGGTCTTGTGTTCGAACCAACCCAGTCGTACCCAAAGTTCTCCGAAACCTTGAGTGTAATATACCTAAACAACCTTCTCGATCCAAGTATCTCATCTCTACTAACGGTTCATCGATCGGAGATTCTTATCCCAAGTTATGGGCATTTGAACGAAACTGCCCGAAAATAGGGGGTTCGGGCCCGGTCCAACCCGGCCTGATACCCCATGCGTCGGCCCGAACCGGGTCTGGGTTCAGCCCACTAGGGTGCGGCCCGGCCCGGCTGGTGCTGGCGGTCTGGTCCACTCAGCCCGCCCCGGTCCGGAAAGGGTAGGGCATTGGCGGCCAGCTGGCACGGCACTTAAGCTGCGCCCCTCAGATTCCGGAATGGCTAAGCCATTCCGGTTTGGTCCACCGCCACGGCTCAGCCACGGCGGTTCTGTTCCGGCGCTGCGCCGCCGCCGCTGGCACTTTCCACGGACCACCAGACACGCACCAGTGGTCCGTTCCTCCTGTCGTTTGTTCCTACGGTCACTACGGAACCCATAGATTACTGTGAAGGGTTCAAAACTCCTTTGTGGCCTGCCTCATCGTCGCCCGTCGATTCTCACATCAATAAACAAGCTGTGGAGGGTTGTCGGGCCGTGTTTGTTCGGCCCGAACCCTCCTTGTTAGGTGTTATCAATTGGAAATCATTTAAATACATGTTTTTAATCATTTATGAGGGTATAATTTATTCAAAATAAATTATCCAAACACCATGCAATTAAATACCCACGCACGAGGGTTTAATTCACATAAACACTAAAAACGAAAACCCCCTACCTCGAAGAAGTTGTCAAACGAGGATCATCGGGGGAAAAGAAGTCGCAGAAGACTGCGTCATGGAGAAAAGGATCGTCGGTGTCTCGGTACACGGCTTCGCGTCGTCGATCTCCGAGGAACTTGCGTTCTTTGTCGTCTTTCGTCGGAGGCCGACGTTCTTCGCCGTTCTTCGTGTTCTTGAACGAGGAAGAACGTTCTTCAAGACTAGAGTAATTTCTCCCCAAATCTCCTCGCACAACACATCAACCATAATAAAATAAGGCTTTTCCTTATTTTATTACTCATGCCATCCCTTTTTTAAATTCAAAATTAAATCATGATTTAATTAACGTGCGTTGACCAATTAATGAGGTGTTTAATAATCCAATTAAACGCGAGAGTTGACTTGGCATTTAATAAGGGGGTGCGGGTGTGTTACACAAAATTAAATGGGGTTTTCCAACTTAATGGGAGGTTTGAATAAGTTGAATAGGTGGGGCTCGTGTGGGTCCCAACTCATTAATACCCTATCAAGAGGGGTTAGGATTTAGTGGGTCCCACCTCAACTTCCATACGTAGGTTTAAACTACTTAGAATAAAATTTGTTGCACACATTTTATTTTATTCATTAGTTAACCCATTTTTTTAATGGATCCTTCGATCGAGATAGTTGTTTCGGTATATTACACTCAAGGTTTCGGAGAAGTTTGGGTACGGCTGGGTTGGTTCAAACACGAGACCAACCGGGCCCTCGGAGCGAAAACGCCTATAACTTGAGCTCCGGACATCCGATTGACGTGCAGTCAACTTTGTTGGATTCCTCTTAGTGAGAAGGACCTTTTGGATAACTCCGCTTGAGGTTTGGACGCAGCTGGAGTACGGTCGGGTTGGTTTTAGCTTAAAAACCAACCAGGCCCCTAGGACGAAAAAGACAATAACTCTCAGACCGGGCGTCCGATTGACACGCCGTCTGTCGCGTTGTGTTCCTATTGACATGACGGAACATTGTGATACATCAAATCTAGTCTACATGACAGTTTATGTATCGACCTCTTGGCTCGTGGAGCAGACCCTCCCGGAACGAGCATGTTGTGTGCGAAAACCCTAGAGCTGGATGAGACTTGACGACTGCTGATTGATCGACTCGGAGTGTTTCGATAGCCTAGTGGGGAGCACTTGGTTGTAGCGGTAGAGACACAGTGGAGGAGCTCTTGGTTGTAACGGCAGACCCGCGGTACTCAACAGAAGGAGTGCCTCTGTAGGCTATGAGGGGGAGCGCTTGGTTGTAGCGGAAGACCCATGGTGGGAAGCGCTTGGTTGTAGCAGCAGGCCCACAGTACTTGACAGGTGGAGTACTATAGCTGTCCAAAGTTAGTGGGAAGCGCTTGGTTATAGCGGAAGTCCCACTGTACTCGATAGAGGAGGAGTTCCCCAGCAGCTATGGGTTCGATGGTGAAGACTATCGTACTGGAATCCTCTGTGGGTTCGACGATGATGACAACCGTACTGGAATCCTATGTGGGTTCGACGGTGAAGACTATCGTATTGGAATCCTCCGTGGGTTTGACAGTGAAGACTATTGTACTAGAATCCTCTGTGGGTTCGATGGTGAAGACTTTCGTACTAGAATCCTTCGTGGGTTCAACGATGATGAAAACTGTACTGGAATCCTTTGTGGGTTCGACGGTGAAGCCTATTATACCGGAATCTTCCGTGGGTTTGATGACAATAACAACCGTACTGGAATCCTCTGTGGGATCGGTGGTGACGACTACAGTACTTGTATCCTACGTGGGTTCGACAGTATTGACCTCTGTTGTAGTATCCTACGTGGGTCCGACAGCTTAGTTGGTCTAGTATCCAATGTGGGTCCCAGCTTAGATGAATCAGTGGCTACATCTGATCATCTCTATCACCTTACGAAGAAGTATACCTGTGTGATTTGAGTCTTGACTTTATATCATTATCTTCGATATGATTGACTTGATTTCCTATGAGGAGTGGGTTGTGCTTTCCTATGTGGATTGGGTTGTGTTTTCCTAGGTGGATTGGGTTGTGCTTTCCTGTGTGGATTGGGTTGTACTATCCTATGTGGACGTGATCGAACTTGGGCTCGGATGATGGAGTCGAACATGAATTGATGACTTAGGTATATGTATGGGCATATACCTAAGTAGTGTTGGATGTTACTTTGTGATTGTATCTTTCCTTGTGGAATATCCTTTGTGGATTATGGGAGACCTTCGGGGGTCTCGGGGTCCCTATTGAGTATCATATACTCACCCCTAAACGGGCTTCGCCCGCACTACGTTGTGTTGGTTGCAGATGACGGACATCACTGATCGAGGTTGAGGCTTGTAGAGATGGACGGTTCTCGTAGGGGGAACTCATGACGAGTCGGTTCCCGGAGGTGGATATCACGACGAGTCGGTACCTGGAGTTGGACCACTGGGCGGGATGTACACGGGGCGGACGGCAAGACCCGAGGATCTGAGGAGGCTATCTGTACCCACCCTTCAGGTGGGATTTCTAGTGGATGGCTCGGCTTTGCTGCTTTACTTTTCAGTTGTTGTACTTCCTTTCCAGTTGTACTTTACTTTTAGTTTGGGTTTGTATTCTGGCCCACTTACTTTTCCGCACTTACTATTGTACTCAATTTACTTAGTGTTTACTTCTTCTGGCATACTCTGTGGTGTTTGTTTACTTTATAAAGGCAATACCTTCCCCTTTTGTCAGGATTTACGCCTTTGGTGCTAGTCACCAGCCCCTGGCCTATGGAAGGCGGGCTTGGGGTAGTCACAGCACGGGCCCTGAGGATGGGTCGTGATAGTTATGGATTATGATTTCTATTTGTGTTGGTTGTGTTTGGTTGTGATATGATATGTGTGTGGTGATTTGGATAATAATAATGTGAACATGTCTTGGTAGTGTGAGGTATTGATTGAGTTTTATGCCCACAAGTCAAGTTAGACTGATGCTTTAAACTCAACCCCACAATCCACAGGTTAGGGAAGGGGACAGAGCTTTATTCCCCTAATGGTTTCATTCCACCCAGACTGAGGCTTCTAGGTGAGGAAAGTGTGTTTGTTGTGATGTGTTTATCCCTAGTAATATAGGGACTTTACTTATTCCCTTATGAATAGTGATGAATTCCTTAAACCCTTGTGTGAATGATGTAAATGCCTAAGCCATGGAACATATGTTGATAATGAATTAAGTAATGAAGAAGATGAAAATAATGGATTTGGTACTAAGGTTAGTAATGGTTAAAGTAAATATTGTTAACTAATGGAACATGAACTATCTATTATTTACTTTTCATTTATTTAGTACTTTAATTCACTATCTATTTAGATAAGATATTTTGTAGACACTGTTGGTAGTGGCCTACTAAGTTGTACTCACACCCTACTCAGGCCTCCATTAGGTGCTCCAGTAGATTTCATGCTTGCAGGTTATGATAAGGGAAAAGGCCCCGTGATTGGGAGTTGAGTCGGGATTGGGATGCACATGGATGAGCTTTTGAAATTTGATTCAGGATCATTTGAGGGATTTTTCTGTTTGTATTTATTTTGGGTTTTGTCCACTTGGAATTGTTAGCATGACATGACATATTTATTATTATCTATGGTTTGTACCCAATTTTGGGAGGTAGTTTTTTATGCATGTTAATTGGTTATTAAATGGTTTTTCCACTATTATATTTATTTTCTCTTGTGGATTACTCAATAAAAGAGGGCATAGTCTCCCTACGTGGCCTTTTAAACCCTCCCTGTTAGTCGGAATCATCTAGCATATGGGGTGGCACGCTTGAGGTCATGTGGCGACCTGGCTCAGGGTGCCATCTTAGTGGATCCTAAGTCAGGTATGTTACAAAGTGGTATCAGATCTGGTATTTTCTATCACTTACTATTTGGGGATGATAGAAAGGGGTTAGGAAAGTGTCGGGCCTTGGTAATGAGCTAGTTCTTCTGAGTATATAACCCATGTATGTGGGAAAACCCAAGTCACCTAGGGTGGTAATTGTTTCTCTTATTGTGAGTTATTATATTTGATGATATTTAACCATTGGTTGATGCACTTGTTGTGTTATGTGATTGTTTTATGATATTTTTCTCATAGCTATAATGGTACTAAGTTGTGCATTCATGCATCATTTTAGGCACCTAACTATATAAGTGACATGCATCATGGTAGTCATACACATGGGATGGGTGTGTGGGACATAAAGGGTAGAGTGCATTTGAGTTTCTTGAAATTGAAGAAATTGGTGTCTAATGAAATGATTAAAATGGGTAAAAAGGGAAATAAAATGTTAATAATGGTTAAATAATTATTCTTAAAGAATGTTGAAACTTGGTCAAAATTATAGTTATAGAAAGTTTTGAAATGGTAACTGTTCCTAAGAGTAAATAATTACATGGTAAGTATGGAAATAGTTTTGATATGGTGTCCAATGTAAGATTTGAAACCATTTAATTTGGTTTAACTATGCCAATCATGGCCCTTGGTAGGGATGGTTGAGGGTAGTGTTTGGGATGTGAATATGAATTTGGGATAGTGTATGCAATGGGTTGTTTATGACCACTATAGAGCCTTATTTTATATTAATTATATAAGATTTATGTTATGTGTTATAAAGCTAGTGTTTGGCATTGTAGGGAAATGACGCCACAAATACGTGTGGAAGTAGGGCGATAAGAGGATGTTACCAAGAATTCTCCCCCATTAGTGGATCAAGAAGATCTAGTGATTCAATTAAATAGATAAGAGAAGTTTTGTGAGAACTTTTATCATCTCAGGAAGATGATGGAACAGGACCCAGATTGGATTGTACCAAGTATGTTCGAGTTGACCAGGGATTTTCAGGTGCATCTCCCTTTGAACTTTATTTAAGAGGGTGGTCCAAAGGAATCCGAGTTCTAGATAGAGTTCATCCAAATGATTCATGATCATTTTGATACTCCTTTCAAGAAGTGAGTCAAGTTTGTGACCTATATGTTGTGAGGGAAGGCAAAGCATTGGTGGGACCTCATGATTCATACTGAGAAGTTTGAAGGAATGATATGGAAAGATTTTTAGAAAAAATTTATCGAACAATTATACCCAGATACCTTGAGGTAGAAGAAGACTATGGAGTTTTTGAGTTTGACCTACGTGGTTACGTCAGTGATGGATTGTGCTAGTCATTTCACTGACTTGTGCCGCTTAGTTCCGAAGTTGGAAGGAGATGAGGCGGCCATGGTGAAATGTTTTGAGGATGGGATTAGACATGAGATCAGGTCTCAGGTGAATATATTCCATTTGAAGAGATTTTCATAGGTATTGGACTAGTCCCTTATCTCATAAGGGAACCAGAAGGGTGATTCAGGTAGTGGACTTTTTTTTCCAGCTTGGTGGGCAAGTGGTATGGATTTTGAGGGCAGGAAGCATCATTTTTGGAATTTTCATCAGGGAGAAAGTGTGAAGAGTATTTAGAAGAGAGGTTCAGTCTCTCAGGGTAGTGATCAAGTATTCTGTTACCAGAGTGATAGGTCAGGGCACATGCACGTCCAGTGTCCTCGACCACTAGTTTAGTTCCAGTCGTGCGACATGTTGGGACATATATAGAGGTTCTATAGGAACCCTCGACAACTTGGCATGGATAGAGGTTAGAGGAAGATGTTGAGTGTAGTTAGGGTTCAGTTACCCCATATCAGGCAGGAAATTGGAGCTCCATGGTCGTACTAGTAGGGGTAGTGTATATGTAACTTTGGGGCAAGACCATCCATACAAGTAGGGTAGGGTAGTACAAGGTACTCAGGTTAGAGCCCAGAGTAGAGGGGTAGGTCATCTTTATGCAGTTCAGTCTACACCTGGAGGTGGAGAGGCTAGACCATCTACCGTTCAAGGTATGATTCTTGTAGCTTCCATGCTTTCTAGTGCTTTATTTGACACAAGTTCCACACATTATTCTATTTCTTCACAAATTTTTGTTTTGTTGGGCCTATCCATGGAACGTGTGTGGGGGGTTATGTCAATTGATACTCCATTGGGGGTACGAGTTGAGGATATCAAACAATGTAAGGTTTGTTCTTTATAGGTTGGTGGGTACCATTTTCTATGGAAAATTTTTATCCTCAAGATGTCAGTTTTTGACTTGATTTTGGGTATGGATTGGATAGTGTTGTACCAAGCCCATATCGACTGTTACCAACATCGAGTAATGTTCACATATCTTGATAGAGAAACTTATGTCTTTCATGGTAAGTGGGATGTTCGACAAGGCCGTGTAGGTCTAGTTATCCAACAATTGGGTGAACTTATAGGCCAAGTGGCCTATCCTATGCTAGATGAATGAGGAATAGATAAATAAGTCTTCCCTCCCATTATGGATCAATTTCAAGATGTGTTTCCTAAGGACTTCTTGGGACTAATACCTAAGAGAGGTGTTGAGTTTATGATAGAGTTACTGTTAGGGTAAGAACTAGTTTTCATTCCTTCATATCAAATGTTGCTGGAAGAACTCTAGGAACATAAGGTTTAGATAGAAGATTTTGAGTGTAAGGGTTTCATCTGTCCTAGTACATTGATTTGTGGATCTCCTGTTTTGTTTTCCAAAACTATAATGGATCGTTGAGGCTATGTGTCGACTATAGTAAGTTTAATCAAATGAAAATTAAGAACTGATACATGTTTCTAGGAATTAGTGACTTATTTGACCAGCTAAGGGGTGCTTTGATGTTATCTAGTGTTAATTTGAGATCAGCATATCATCAGTTGAGGGTGAGACCTTCTGAGGCACCGCAGACATCTTTCAAGAGTAGGTACGGGTTGTATGAGTTTTTGGTGATGTTGTTCAGGTTAAACAATGCACCAACTATGTTCATGGATTTAAGGAACTGAATATTTCATCCATACCTATATTATTTAGTGGTTTTATTCATTGATGACATCTTGGTGTACTATAGAACTCATGATGATCATGATAAACATATTGAAGTTTTCCTAAGTACACTAAGAGATCATAGTCTTTACACCAAGCTATCAAAGTTTTATTTCTGGATTGATAAGGTGAATTTATTGGGTCACATCATTTCTAAGGCAGGTTTGTTAGTGGATCTAGAGGAATTGAAGGCTATGGTGTATTGGGAGCATCCCAGTAACGTTTATGATGTTCGAAGTTTTTTGGGATTTTCCAGTTATTATTGAAGGTTCATTAAATATTTCTATTGTTTAGAAGCACCACTCTTAGTCTTAACCAAGAATGGGGTTAAGTTTGAGTGGTATGAGGAATGAAAGAATGAATTTCAAGATATGAAGAAGCAGTTGAGGACCGCACCAGTCTTGATCTTACCCAAACTAGGTAAGAGGTACACCTTGTTTTGTGATGCGTCTGATGTTGGACTTCAGGCAGTGTTCATGTAGGATGATAGGATTGTATCATATGGGTCTAGACAGTTGAGGAATCATGAAATAAATCACCGTACTCGTGATTTTGAGTTTATTGATGTGGTTTGTTCCTTAAAGAGTTGGAGGTATTACTTATTAGGAGATAAGTTCATGGTGTTTACCAATCATAAAAGTATTAAGTACTTCTTTTCTCAGCATGATTTGAATCTTCAGCAGTAAAGATGGGTTGAATACATGTAGTATTTTGACTTCAAGATGGTTTACAAACTAGGAAACTGGAATAGTGCTCTAGATTCTCTGAGCCATAAGACTCAGAATCAGGTAGTTCAGGAATCCAACTGTGAGTGGATAATGATGGCCTTGTTTGTTGAGATACACATAGAGGTGCAAGATGGGCACGGGAAGATGACCCTTACGTCCATAGAAATGTATTCGACACTTTTGAGTCAGGTCAAGGAGAGTTATCTTTAGGATCTAGAGTGTTTGGCTATTAGGGGAAATTCTTAAAGGTGGGGAGTCATCTTCTAGTTGGATTTTTGGTGATGATGGGAATGTTGGTGTTTGTGGTCGTGTGGTTGTACCAATGTGTATGTGGGAATATTTGATGCGTGAGTTCCATACATAAAACTGGGAATTTCACACTAGTTTGACTAAGATGTATTGTGATCTTCATAGGTAGCATTGGTGGTTGGGAATGAATAAAGTGGTTGTGGGTTTCGTGGTGTGATGCCTTACATGTTAGCAGGTAAAGGCTAAGCACCAGCGGTCAGGTGGTTTGTTACATCCACTACCCATTTTGGAGTGTAAGTGGGATGACATAACAATGTAATTTGTAGTTGGTATTCTAAAGATACCTCAATATAATTATTAAATCTTGGTAGTCTTGGATCGGTTAACTAAGGTGTACCATTTATTATTGATCTAGGAAACATTCACAGTGGACCAGTTGGTGAGTTATATGTTTGGGGGATAGTGTGGTTTCATGGTGTACCAAGGACTATAGTTTTGGATCATGATCCACATTACACATTGTGCTTCTGGAAGGGATTACAAAAGGCTCTTGTTACCCAAGTGTTTTTTAGTAAGACTCTTCACCAATAGAAGTATGGGTAGCTAGGGCGTACAATTTAGGTACTAGAGGACATGTTGAGGGCTTGTGTCCTAGATTTTGGTGGTTCAGGGGAAAAACACTTTCCACTTGTTGAGTTTTTCTACAAAAATAGTTTCCAAGATATGATTCATATATAACCTTTTAAGTAACTCTATGGGATACCATATAGATCTCTGTTATTTTGGTTATAAGCTGGGGAGTCTGAGATTTTGGGACTGAGTCTCATGCATGAGATGTCGAAAAAGGTTCAATTGATTCAGAAACACATGGAAATGGATCAGATTAGAAAAAATTCATATAAATATTGGTATCATAGACCTATTGAGTTTATGGTGGATGATATTGTTTTTCTTAGGGTGTCACCAAGTTTTGGTCACCATTGAATTTAGAAACAGGGAAAGTTAGCACTTAAGTATATGGGGACATTTGAGATTGTGGAGAGTATCAAACCAGTGGCTTACCAGTTGGCTCTTCCAAAATGGTATAGTGGAATTCAAGATATTTTTTATGTTTTAAAGCTTCGAAAACATCACCCTGATCCACCTCATGTGATTAATGTTGAGGATGTAGAGCTTGAGGATGATGCGTCCTTTGAGGATAATCCAATTTGTATCATGGATCGTAGAGAGAAAGTATTTCAAGTAAATAATGTGACTTTATTTCATGTTTTATGGAAAAATGTAAACTTTTAGGAAGAAACATGGGAAAGGGAGTTGAATGTGTGTTCCTAATGTCCTGATCTCTTTTGTTCAGAAACTCAATGATTCTTGGGGAGCATGGCTCAAGGACAAGCTGTTATAAGGTGGGGAGGTTGTAAGATCCCAGACATCATGAAGGTATGTAATTATTTTAATTTTGGTTTAAATATCTTGTTTTTTGGTTAATGAAATAATTCTTGGGTGTATAAGGGTACTATAGGGTGTTTTGAGGGTTTGGGGCATGAAAGGAAGGAAAACTGGGCCAACCTGTGCAAGGCACACGGTTGGCGCACGGTTAAGTAAACAGTGTGTCCTTCCCAGGATAACTATGCATCCTTGGATAGTGGCATAACACATGGTTGGAATAAGGTTTTCAAAATCATGTAGGATACCTAGGTATCCATACTACCCAACTACCCATGTACAGTGGCTTTCATACAGTTTGGAAAATTGTGCAGGTAAACCGTGATCCCCTTTAAAAGTTGGAAAAATTACAATTTTTTTACCTCCATATTTTTAAGTTCCACCTGAGTTTCTCCCCCTTTCTCATAAATTCAACCCTAGTGATGAAATATAACCCTAAATTTATTCCAAGGATCAATCTACCTCATTTATTTTCCTTTTGGATCACCATTTTTTGCAGATCGAAGCTTCGTGTATGTCTAATCTCCCTTTTCATTCTCTTTTTCCAGATTATGGTTTGTATCTTGGGAGATCTTCTTTTGAAGCCATAAAACCCTATTTTTTTGGAATCTAGGTTAGGGATTAAAATTTTTTTTGTATTAGGGTATAAGGATACGATTAAGAGTGTTCTCATAAACAGATTCGAGGTAGGTGGTCTACAATTATATCCCATAGTTTTAAAGTGGATTTGTATATATGAGATTGTGTTCTTATTCTCCCCTTGTTATGATTTTGGTGCTATTGGTTAATTTTGGTAAAATAGGTGTCTAATTTAATAATTGAACCCCTAATGATCATATTGGGATGCAATGAGGGTGATCTGACTGATATGGGGCCATCCATGGGGTGCACCGACCTTCCCGAAAATGGAAAACAGAGAGGTTAAGTATGAAATTTACTTGTAATTAAGTAGATCCATGATGAACATGTTGATTGTTCAATATATTGATTAATAAGGGAATGTAGGTGGTTGTGTCTAAATATAGATAATGTCATAAAGGGTTGTTTGTCTTGACATGAAAATGGGTTTAAAGGGATTAATGTGAATGTGACAAATGGATTTTTATTTTTACTTGAAATTCATAAGGGGGTTAACGCATGGGAAATGTTGAGTGGGTTGGGTGAGTTAACATATGGTAATTGTTGAATATGTTAAATGGTATGATGTATGGAAACTATTGAATATGCTTAATTATTTTAGGCATAAGAAATGGGAATTGGGATAAATGGAATTGTAATGTAAATGGAAAAGTGTTAATGGGTTATGGGATGATTGTTATGGATTATGATTTATATTTGTGTTGGTTGTGTTTGGTTGTGATATGATATTTTTATGGTGATTTTGATAATAATCATGTGAACATGGATTGGTAGTGTGGGATATTGACTGAGTTTCTACGCCCATAGGTCGAGTTATACTACTTCTCTAAAATCCACACACAATGCATGGGTTGGGGAAGGGGATAGATCTATATTCCCCTAACAATTGTATTCCACCCGGACTGAGGTTTCGAGGTAAGGGAAATGTGTTTTTTTTGATTTTTTTATCCCTAGTGAGATAGGGACTTGACTTATTCCCTTATGCATAATTATGAATGCCTTGAACCCTTGTGTGAATGACGTAAATTCCTAACCCATGGAACACATGTTGATAATGAATTAATTAATGATGAAAATTAAAATAATGAATTTGGTACTAAGGTTAGTAATGGTTAAAGTAAATATTTTAACTAATAACACCCAAACGTTCTTTTATTTACTTGTCATTTATTTAGTAATTGCATGCACTATCTGTTTAGACTGTATATTTTGTAGACATTGTTGGTGGTGGCCTACTGAGTTGTACTCACACACTACTCAAGTCACCATTGGGTACCCGAGTAGATTTTATACTTTCAAGTCAGGATAAGGGAAAAGGCCCCCTGCTTCGGAGTTGAGTCAGGCTTGGGATGTACATGGATGAGTTTCTAGACTTAGAGTTGGGACCTTTTGGGTATTCTATTGTTTTTTTTATTTTTGGTTTTTTTCACTTGGAATTGTTCGCATGACATGACATATTTACAATTGGCTATGGTTTGTACCCGATTTTGGGTGATAGTAGTTTATGCATGTTCATTGGTTATTACATGTTTTTTCCACTATTCTATTTATTTTTTGATGTGGATTACTCTGGAAAAGAGGGTGTAGTCTCCCAATGTGACCTTTTAAACCCTCACTGCTAGTCGGCAACCTCTAGCATACAAGGATGTGCGCTTGAGGTCATGTGGTGACCCAGATCGGGGAACTGTCTTAGTGGATCCAAGGTTGAGGATGTTACAATGATACACTTTTAGGATTTTGTTAATACATTATGTTGCATGTAATCCATGTCACATATCTACGTGAACATTTTATAAAACACTCCCACTAAACTCTTTAGTGGGAAACATCTATAAAGTTAGCCAGTTTGAATAATGGTGAGACATAGGAATCATATTTATAATTGTCCAACTTCTTGAAAATATTAAAACTTCTTAACATTATAACATCAAATTTTATGATATTGACTTTTTTTCTACTTAAATTTATTTCTAAGTTTTTCATCATCATCCTTGGAACCCTATTCCATTAAAATTTTTTCCTTAAAATAATATAACTAATAACATTATTGTTTATCATTCCTCCAAAACTCTTTGAGGATAAAGTGAAAACCATTTTCTTATGATAAATAATGTCACTCTATACATTTTTCTTAATTTCTATATCCTAAACTCTTTTAGGATATCAATTATAATTCACTTTTTATTTTTACTGGTACAATCCATCAAGAAATATTATCTTTCAATTTCATGATAACTAAATGTAACTCTTTATATTTTTATTTATTTTCACATATCCTGAACTCTTTTAGGATATTGATTGAAAAAAAATTGATATTAGACTAGAATAATAGTGATATCCACTTTCAAAAGTGGTAACTAAATGTAACACTTTACATTTTTCTTTACCATCACATAACCTAAACATTTTAGGATATTAAGTGGAAAAAACTTTTACTAAATATTGGTGTTACCCTTTATTTTTTAATTTTGATATTTTATAAGTCTAAAAATACTCCCACTTTCCTATAAGACACTATTATTTTTAGAATATATTTCTAAGATACACAAACCCTTTTGTGTATTATGAAATAACTTTTATTTCCTTTTAATAGAAATATTTAACAAATAAACTATTGTATCCATATTATATGTCATATTATATGTGTTTGGGGCATTTTCATTTTGAATAAATACTTCATTAAAATAAACCATCGATGGATGGAAGGAACACATTCCCATATATTTTAACAAATATCTCGATATGATGGTTTCGGGCACAACGGAAGCACCTTTGGTGGGCATAATATTAAAATTTATTTTAATTTAAACTTTTTAGAAACTCTAAGAGAGGATATTTCTCATTAAATTTATAATTAATTCATTTAGATAGGAAGAAATGATTAACTCAGATTAAGATACTTTATTCATAATTGATGTTTATCTTCTAAAAAACTATTTTGGATTACCTTCATTGGACTGTAAGGATTCAAGTGTGGAATCCCTATAGCAGTGATTCACATGTGCTCCTTTGATACCCAAGAAATGACAATTGATGTCTAGGTGCTAGCATGATGAATCAACTGTCTTGCCTTTTTCTTCTTGATGCCTCCAAGATCCTTCGAGCTTGAATGTGTTTTTCTCATTCTTGATAGGAAGATAGAGGAATAATCGAGAGGGAGAAGTTTGTTGTGCGCAACGATTCTCAATTATCAATTTTCAAATAATTTACTAAAAATATATAACCGTCTATTTATAGGGTTAGGGTTTAGGTTAAAATATTTATTTAATTGACCCTTAAATAACATTATAACCTTTAATAAACCCAATGCCACATAATAATAATAATATTATTATTTTATAGCACGCGCCAACCTGTACAACAATAAGTAACATTTATCGACTTGTAAATAAATATTTATCAACGGATGTAGTCTTGGTATGTTCACTCTCCTTGAAATTTATTGAATAATAGAATAAATATTTAATTTAAATATTTAATTAATTAATAAATATTTTCAATCGATAAAAATTTGAATAAAATTATTATTCATTTTTAAGAATAATATTTATTCTATTAATTAAATTAGAATGGAATTTAATCGAGATCAACAGAAACACTTAGTGTATGACCCTCTAGGATTATTTATTTTTGTAATTAGGAAAACTTGTATAAAGTACAATATTATTGTCTAGTAATTGGTTAATACCCCCAAGAGAAATAACTTAATATCGCAATGATGAAAAACACATATGAACGCTCACTGTGTAATACAATAAATTTTTCATAATATCTCTTCAAGCAGGTTTCACATCTATGTCACCAAACTATATGTTCGATATGTATTTTTTGACTCTCTGAAATAAACATGTAGTTACACCATGACCATGGATGATTCTACTCCAATAAAAAGGATAAGATATTAGCTTCTATTAAGATGTAATGGGAAAATCTTCTCTTGACTTAATAACACATCACTCGTGACACACCCAACATGTATAACTTCACCATGAACTATTATCATTATAGTTTATTAAATAAATATAAATTTTCAAGGTGTAATATGCATAAATAATAATCTTAATGTCTAAGGTCCATCATATATTCTCATAGATAGGAATATCTGATGACACCAAAACCTGGGGAATTTCTACTGGTGGGTATGTTCACATAATCTCTCATATTGGAGATTACCAAGAGCACTTCATGAGAAGAAGACTCATCCAATTATGAGTACTCACATCAGATATTCATGTTATATGTTTCTTGTCATATAAAACTATCTGAATATAGAACAATATTAATAATATCATCACTTCACTTCAAGGTTCTCATAATAGAAGAAAATTGTTATGCCCGTATTGTATAACAGCTACTCTCAGACATTATTACATTAGAGTAATGCAGAAAAATGAAAAATATATAGTAATATTTTTTATTAATATTCAATACATTTAATATACTTGTAATCATAGTACAAACAATTGGTTTTAGGACACCAACTTCAATAAAATCCCACTTGTACTAGAACCAACTACCTATGACTTTCAGTCAGCTAAAAATCGCATGATAATCATGTTTCTATTGAGTAAAGGCTTTAGTCGAGGGGTTTGATAAGTTTTCTTCTATGCATATGCTTCTCATTTCAACCTCAACTCTTTGAGAAAAATTCTAAGATATGATACTTATGAAGTATGTTATTTTTTCACTTATGTGACCTTGTCTATTTTGCGAGAGACACTGTTGAAATATTATCACAATAGTGTGATAGGATATTTACTGCTAGGTACCACATAAACTCTTGTATAAATATATGCATCAATACTACTTCTTTAGGTGCCTCTAAAACTGCAATATGCTTGAAATTTGTTGTAGAATCTATGACCATAGTCTGATTTGAGCTCTTCTAGCTTACAACACCTCCATTCAAAGTGAATATAAATATCGTTTGTGATTTTATGTCATCTTAATCTATTTGGAAACTAGTATCTTCATATCCTATGATGAATTGTTCCTCATATCCTTCATATAACAGGAACATATCCTTAGTACGCCTCAAATAATTAAATATATTCTTGACTTCCATCCAATGGTGATCACCCAAGTCCTTTTGATATTTATCTACAATACTTAATACATAAGATACATCAAGCCTAGTATTGAATCCTTATCATTATTTATATTTCCTCATGTGTCTAAGGACACATTTTCTTGGAAATATGAATTCTATGTGACTCTGGAAATAATATCATATTGGATTGTCCCTTGTCGAATCTCTTCAGTACCTTATCAATATATGTACTTTGACTTAGGCTGAACAACCTCTTAGATCTATCACGATGGATTTTGATTCCAAGAATATATAATTCCTCACCTAATTCCATCATGTAGAATCATTTATTAAATCAGGCATTAACAAATTGTAAGGTAGGTATCTCTTTTCCAATAAGTAATATGTCATCAACATATACTATTAAGAAAACGACAGCACTCCCACTAAACCATTTATAGACACAAGGCTCATATTCATTCTTTATGAAACCATGAAACCAAATTGTGATATGGATTCATAAAATTGAATTTTCTATGACCTAGATGTTTGGTATCTTTTGGAGTCAAAAACCCTTTGGGTTATGTCATATAGACATCTTCCTGATTGTTTTCATTAAGGAAGACTATTTTGACATCCATTTGTCACATATCATAGTCATGGAAGGTCATAATGACAATTATAATTCTAATGGATTTTAGCATTGCAACTAGTGAAAATTTTTCTTCTTATTCAATGTGTTGATGTTATTTAAAACCTTTTATAGTCAGTCATTCCTTATAGGTACTAATATGTACTTCCATGTCCAGTTTTTTCTTAAATTCCCATTTACAACCAACATGGTTTATATCCACTAGTGGATCTACAAAAATCCAAACATGGTTTTCATATATGGAATTCATTTCATAATTAATGTCTTCTTTCCACTTGGAAACATTTTTTCCACTTACTTCTTCCTTATGGGTTAGAGGATCATTATTATAAACTAATAATGAGTCACCATCCTCAATGACTAGAAAACTACAACATTCTAGTTCTCTAACCACTCTTGCACTCCTACACAATACTCATGTCTTTGGAACAAATTCTTCTTCCCTAGGGTTTTGTGGAATCTGTTCATGTGCCAACTCTTGTGTATCTTAATCATGGACTTCATCAAAGTCTATCTCTCTCCCACTATCTCTTTTAGAGATAAGATACTTCTCAAGAAATGTGGGATGTATGTAGACCACAATCTTTTTGTCTAAAGGATTTTATAAGTAGTATCCCATTGTTTCTTTGGTATATCCTATAAAGATACACTTTGTTCCTTGAGGTTCCAACTTGTTACCTAAAGAGACCATATAAAATGATTCTCAACCCCTCACATGTAACTATGAAAATGCAGGATTCTTTCCATTTCATAAATTGGTATATTATAGCATCTATAGCTTTAGTTTTCACTTGACTTATTACGTATGATGTTGTTTATAATGCGTATACCCAAAAGGATAATAGAATATTTGTATAACTCATCACTAATCTCACCATGTCTGATAAGGAATAGTTCTTCTTTTCACTTACACTATTCCATTAGGGTCTATAAGGAGGAGTGATTTGAGATAGAATTCAAAACTCTTATAAATAATCAATTAAAATCTTGATTAAGATATTATCTACCACAGTCTGAGAAAATTTTCTTAATCTTCTCACCAAGATGGTTCTCAACATCATTATTTCATTCCTTAAATCAGTCAAAGGAATCCGAATTCTACCTCATCAAGTATACATATCCATATATACTAAAATCATCATTAAAAATTATGAAGTATGAGTACCCACCCCTTTCTTCAATAATAAGTGATCCACACACATCATTATGAACTAATTCAATAACATCTTTATCCCTTTAACCTTTTCTACTAAATGTGGATTTGGTCATTTTGCCTTGTAAACATATGTGACATACACCAATTGGTTTTAGTTCAAAAGAATCCAAATATCCATACTTGTTTATTTTAGTTAAACGCTTTTCATTTATATGTCTTAGCTAGTGATTCCATAGTTGGGTGTAGTATGAGTCATGTGAAATAGTTTCAATATTGATTTACATTACTTGGTTTGTGTAATCCAACATAGAAATACTATTATTTAAATGTAACTTACCATAAAAAATGTTGTCTTTATAAAATTAGAATAATTTATTTCAAAACATGAAAATAAAACCATCTGTATCAAGTTTGGATATAGAAATAATTTTTTTGATAATGGATGACACAAGATAACGACCTTTCAAAACCAAGATCATTCCAATTTACAACATGAGGTGGTAGTACCTATGATAGAGAAAATATTTTCAATTAATTTATATTGAATATAATTTTTTAAAGCCACAAAATTGTTCCTATAAGATTAATTGTTTCATTTTTATGATATTGGTGTTATTTTGAACTGAATAGTAAAAATTGGCCATTTTGGATTTTTAACCGTTTTAAATTATTTCTGTAGTTTGGCCATAACATTATCTACACTGATCCAAATTGAAACATTCTTTCTTTTCCAGATTCTAAACATCCAGGGATTCATTTACTATTTTTGTACTAAAAGCTGAATCGGTCATATGGAATCTTAAAAGAAGCTCACAAGTGGGATAAATAAAATTGTTTGCAGTTCTGCCTAGTTTTGGTGTGGGCTCCATAAATCATCCATGGTGGGCCCAAGTGTTGTCAAACTCGGTGGGTGGACGCAAAAGGAGTTTTTGAGAATCTTTTATTAAGTAATTACCACGTTAATTGGCCGTTTATGGGGTCATTAAATCACCCTAATCTGAAGGATTGCGTTTTGGAGATTCTGACTGGACAGAATAAATGTTCAGAGTAAAACGGTCATAACTCTCAGAATACATGTCCAAATCCTCTGATATTTTTAGGGGACACGTCCAAGATAATTATGCACAACATTAAAGAACGACTCAACGCATGAAGATGTAATTTAAGGGGCCTCAAATTCGTCAACATTCGGGTGAAAAATTCTGGCTATAAAAGGAGGAGAGTACCACCCTCTCAAAGAATCCCATTCTCCACCCCATTCCCTCCAGGACACCAAGAAAGAGAACCTTTCAGCTTCCTATTTTATTTCTTTTATTTTTAATAGTTTTTAATGTCTTCTTCTTCCCCTTTAAACTCTATTACCCTTCACATGGAGGGGTAAAACCTTTGAGTGATCGGGGAAGGGGGAGTTTCACTTTTGTAATGTCGGAGTTTTGTGCTTAAATTTAAAATCATCTGTTGAATGACTTATATTATCACTATTTACCAATTATATTAATTCTATCATGTTTTGAGTTTGGTGTATTCATTGTTAATAGCTTTGGTTAAAGACTTTTAATCTCCCTCCACCTAGTGCAATTTGTCTCGATCGAGCAGATTGTGTTAGGTGGTGAGTGTCTAGCGATCGTTGGCACGTGTGTGAAACTATTAAAATTTTTCTAGAGTTCTAAGGAGAAATAATTCCCAATCGGGAATTTACTTAGTTGTTTAGGGATTGTTTACAAACTTTCACGCACATAAGAGTGAGTCTCATTTGTTTCTTAAACCAAGGGTGATTAATAACTCGATCGAGGAGTTCATCATTTGTTATTCGAAAGGAAGAGAGAGAATTTGATCTTTATTACTATGATGACATTGGAAAAGTAAATCATACCCTAACCCCATCACTCTCTTCGTCCTTTAGTGTTCGACTTTTCTTGTTATTTCTTGCTTTATTTTTCAACCTAAACAATTTCAAAAACAACCTTTTCTTCTTTCTTAAATTCAAGTGACAAACATAATTGTTGTGCACTCCTCTTCGGGAGACTTCCTAGGGATAATCACTAGACTACACTTAGGAAATCTAAAAAATGTTTTGCCACGCCCTATGACAGGCGTGCGTCAAACTTGGCGTCGTTGCTGGGGAGGAAGTGCAACAAAAAAAATTCAAAATTGAATGACCCACAACTCAAAAGAACCATTAATTGAATTTGATCCAGAAATTGAAAGAATATTAACCCAACTAAGAAAAAGAAATCTACCAGAAATCTTTGAAGAAATAGATCTCTCAGATTCAATTGAAACTCTTAGTGTTCACTCTGAACATGAAATCATGGCTAGAAATCCCTACCAAACCCTGCGTGGTCTATGTGCACCACAATTTTCCATTCAAAATAACCAACTAATTGTACCCACTAAACCAAATGATTTTGAATTACGTGTCAATATGATTCCTGTGCTTCCAAAGTTTCATGGTCTTGCAGGAGAAGATCCAAATCGGCACATTAAAGAATTCAGATACACTTTATCAAGCTTCAGACCAAGAGGAGCACCCGAAGACTAATTTCAGTGGAGGGCATTCCCCTTCTCACTTGAAGGAGCAGCTAAATAATGGTTGTACAATATGCAACCAGGGGAGATCAGTGATTGGGAAGACCTAAAAATAAGTTTCATGCAAATATTCTTTCCCACATCAAGGAGCACTACCATCAATAAGGATATTTACATCATACGGCAATCAACTAGAGAAACCCTCTACGAGTACTGGGAGTGCTTCAAGAATCTATGCTCTAGCTGCCCACATCAATAAATGGGGGAACACAAATTCCTTGTGTTCTTCTACCAAGGACTTGTGGATAATGATCGAAATATTCTAGATGCCTCATCAGGAGGGTCCCTGATTGACAATCCGCATGTAGATATCAGAATACTAATTGAGAATATTACTCAAAACTCACAACAATTTGGACTAAGAGGAATGGGAGCCAAGGGGATACATGAGGTAAAAACATCTGATTCATCTACATTGATTGAAACCAAAGTTAATGACCTTGCAAGGTTAGTCCATCAAATGGATGTAACACAAGAAAATGGACATCAAGCTTCAGCTCAAGTATGTGGTTTATGATATTCTTCCACTCATTATACTGACCAGTGCCCTGAGATACAGGGGACAGAATACTGTGCTGCAGCCTTTCAACCAATACAATTCCAACAAAATCAACTTCATCATCCCCAAGCCCAACAAGGATATGGGAACCAACAAAACCAGATGAGACCATTTAACCAGCACCCCAGTCAACCTCCTTACCACCAGAAGCAATACCAGAACCCCCCTCCCTTCCAACAATCTTATAAACAACCCTCCCAACAACAATAATCTTTTCAGCCACAACCATTCCAAAGAAATACGTATGAACAACCATCTACCAGCACACAACCTTCTATGGAACAGCTACAATCAAAGTATGAGGGCCTAGCAGATAAGGTTGAAAAGCTGGCAGGCATAGTTGGAAGTCTTGTTGAAATCATGTCCAAGAATCTAGGGAAACTTCCATCCCAAACAGTTCCAAATCTTAAAGATAATGTTAGTGCAATCATAACAAGAAGTGGAAAATAAATCCCAACTCCACCCAACCCAGAACCTGAAATAATACCATTTATTATGAGGGAGAATGATTTAGAAATTCTTGTTAAAATCCACCAGGAAGATGAAAAGGAGGAGGAGAAGGATAGGCCACAGAATAAGAAACCAGAAACATCAATGCAAATAAAACAAAAAGAGAAGAAAGACTTACCCCCACCATTTCCAACAAGGATGATCGAATCAAAGAAATTGCATGAAGAAGCACTTCAAAAAGAAATTATGGACACCTTCTAGAAAGTGGAAATCAATATCCCCCTACTTGAAGCTGTTAAACAAATTCCAAGGTATGCAAAAAAATTTAAAGATCTTTGCACCAAAAATATAAGGCTTCATGGGAATGAAAGAATCAACTTGGGAAGAAGTGTCTCAGCCCTTATCACACCACAAATTTCAACCAAATGTCAAGATCCAGGGATGTTTTCCATTCCATGCACCATTGGTTCATTAAATTTCACTAATGCTTTGTGTGATTTAGGTTCATCAATTAATGTATTGCCTCACTTGGTATACACTTATTTGTAGATAGGAGAATTGAATCCCACAAGAGTGGTGGTCCAGCTTGCAAATAGATCCACGGTTTTCCCTGCAGGAGTTTTGGAGGATGTCCTTGTGAAAGTCAAAGATCTCTTATTCCCAGCTAACTTCTACGTGCTCAATATGGAAGAAGATAGGATCCTGTCACATTCACCCATCATTCTGGGGAGACCTTTCTTGAAGACATCCAAAACCATCATCAATGTCCATGAGGGGACACTCACCATGGAGTTTGGAGAGAGCACGGTCCACTTCAATATTTTTGAATCCATGAGGCACCCATCGGATGATCACTCCCTCTTTTCACTTTCCCATGAAGTTGGTGCAGAACCAATTGAATAATCAGGTATACTCTATGAATTCTTAGACTTAGAAGATACTTCTTCCCTTGGAAATATCATTGAACATGTGGATGCTGAAGATGATGGAGATCCTAACTTCATGTGGGAGGAAGAGGTAAAATCTGATTTCTTTGATGATTTGTTAAATAATGAAAAAGATGATATGGTTTCTTGTGTGCAGGAGGTCTAAAATTTGGAAGTGGAAAACGTCAATTTAGTCTCATCCCTTGAGCATCCCCCTAATCTATAACTAAAACCACTCCCCACTGATTTGAAATATGTATACCTTAGGGAGGGAGAGAAACTACCAGTGATAATTGCTAATAATCTTTCTAAAACCCAAGAAAAATAATTTATTGAGATTTTGAGAAAGAATGTCCAGGCAATAGGATGGAGCTTAGGTGATATCCCAGGAATAAACCCAAAAATATGCTAATATAGAATTTTTGTTGAGGGAGATTCCAAACCTATTAGACAACCCCAAAGAAGACTGAATCCCACCTTTATGGAGGTTGTGAAGAAGGAGATCAAGAATCTCTTGGAAGGTGGGATCATCTATCCCATTTCATATTTGCAGTGGGTCAGCCCTATTCATGTCGTTCCAAAAAAACTGGCTTGACCACTGTAAGGAATGAAAAGAATGAGTTAATCCCTATGAGATTTCAAAATAGCAGGAGAGTGTTCATTGATTTTAGGAAATTGAACCAGGTCACTTGAAAATATCATTTCCCCATCCCCTTCATTGACCAGATGTTAGAAAGATTGGCAGGGAGAACTCATTATTTATTTTTGGATGGATTTTCATGTTACTTTCAGGTACCCATTGCTCCCGAGGATCAAGATAAGATGATATTTACATGCCCTTTTGGTACTTTTGCATATAAAAGAATGCCATTTGGATTATGTGATCCTCTAGGTACATTTCAGAGGTGCATGGTGAGTATATTTTATGATCACATTGAAAATTTCTTGGAAGTTTTCTTAGATGATTTCACAGTTTTTGAAGATTCTTTTTATCATTGTTTGAAAAATCTGGAAAAAGTTTTGAAAACCTGCATTGAAAAAAATCTTATTTTAAATTTTGAAAGGTATCATTTCATGGTTCAAAGAGGAATTGTTCTTGGTCATGTCATTTCCCAAAACGGAATTGAAGTGGATAAATCAAAAATTGAAGTGATAAATTCATTGCCTTACCCTACTTGTGTGAAACAGGTTAGATCATTTGTAGGACATGCAGGATTCTACAGGAGGTTTATCAAAGATTTTAGTAAGATTTCTCTCCCTATCTCTAGATTACTTTTGAAAGATGCTTATTTTAATTTCAATGGTGCATGTAGGGAATACTTTGATGAGTTGAAGAAGAGATTGATTTCACCACCCGTGATGCAGCCTCCAAATTGGGAAGAACCATTTGAACTACTTTGTGATGCCTCCAACCAAGCAGTTGGATCAGTCCTTTCTTAAAGAATTGAGGGCAGACCACAAGTCATTTCATATGCCTTGAGAACTTTAGATTCAGCCCAATTCAATTACACAACCATAAAAAAAGAGTTCTTTGCGGTTGTTTTTGCTTTAGAAAGATTTAGATCATATCTTCTTGGAACTAAAATCACTGTGTTTTCTGATCATGCAGCTTTGAGGTACTTAATGAAGAAAGCTAATGCTAAACCAAGGTTAGTGATATGGATGATACTTCTTCAGGAGTTCAATATAGAAATCAATGATAAGAAGGGATCTGAGAACCAAGTGGCCGATCACCTAAGTAGACTGCCAAACATTGCTGAAATTGAAGTTCCGGAAAGAGACCCATTTAATGATCAAATTCCAGGAGAGCAGTTGTACTTGATTGAAGGATAAGTGCCTTGGTATGCAGACATGGTCAATTTTCTGGTAACATCTCAGGTCCCATATCATTTCAATTCTCACCAAATTCAAAAAGTGAAAGTTGAATCTAGGTATTACATTTGGGATGATCCATTCCTTTGGAAGATTTGCAATGATCAAGTAATAAGAAGATGTTTACCTGAAAGTGAAGTTAAATATGTCTTTGATTTTTATTACACATTAGCTTGTGGAGGCCACTTTGGACCTCAAAGGGCAGCAAGGAAGGTTTTAGAATCTGGAATTTATTGGCCCACCTTTTTTAAAGATGCTTATGAATTTTTCAAAATATGTGAAAATTTTCAGTTTTCAGGAAATATTTCAAAGAGACAAGAAATGCCCCAAAATCCATTGAATTTTTGTGAAATTTTTGAAGTTTTGGGGATAGATTTTATGGGACATTTCCTGATGTAATTTGGAAATTCTTATATCTTGCTTGCAGTTGATTACGTTTCCAAATGGGTGGAAGCAAAAGCAACCAGAACTGATGATGCTAAATTTTTTTGTGATTTTGTCAGGTCTAACATATTTTGTAGGTTTGGAGTGCCCATAGAAATCATCAGTGATCAAGGGACTCACTTCTGCAATTAGAGAATGGAGACTTTGCTGAATAAGTATGGGGTGCATCATAAAACATCAACTCCCTATCATCCACAGACTAACGGGTAAGATGAAGTTTCAAACAGGGAAATCAAGGGAATTTTGTAAAAGACCGTTAATCCAAACAGGAAGGATTGGAGCCAAAGGTTGGATGATACCTTATGGGCTTACAGAACAACCTACAAAACCCTGATTGGAATGAGTCCATATAGGCTGATTTATGGGAAAAGCTTCCACCTACCTATCGAATTGGAGCATAAGGCATATTGGGCTGTGAGAAAAATGAATTTGGACCTTTAAAGTGCTGGGAAGGAAAGAAGATTGAAGTTGCAAGATCTGGAGGAAATAAGAAGGGAAGCATTTGAAAATTCAAGGATTTAAAAAGAAAGAACAAGAGTGGCTCATGACAAGCTGATCCAACCAAAAGACTTCTATCCTGGAGACAAAGTGTTATTATTCAACTCAAGACTCAAGATGATGCCAGGTAAACTTCATTCCATATGGGAAGGTCCATTTATAGTTACTCATGTATATCCTTTTGGTGCTATGCATATTATGAAGGATGGAGAGTAGGATACATTCACTGTGAATGGACATAGGTTGAAGAAATTCCTTGGGACCCTGCCATCAGAGCCAGTGGAGGAGATCGCGCTCCTCCAACCTATTTATCAATAAGATCCATCAGGTTGTACCTCTCCTTCACACTTTCTTGCTATTGTGATTCAATCTAAAATCTACTTACATTTTAAATCCACTTGAATGCATTGAGGACACTGCATCATTTAAGTGTGGGGGAGGGAACCTTTTTAGTTTAGGATTTTCATTTTGTGTTTGTTTTTTTTTTCAAAAAAAAAATTGTGTGTTTTAAAAAATTGTGTGTTTTTTTTTTAGTTTTTGGTGTGTTTCTGAAACTTTTGAGTTGAAATGATTATAAATACCATTTTTCAAACCCATTTCAATGAGTTAACCAATCTATTTTATGAAACTGAGATTAAATGAATGCTAAAATTACTTTTGTTTCAAGTTCAAATCTTTTGGAATTTCATAAAAAGTACCCTGATTTTTGAATCTCATGCCATATTTCACTGTCTATATCATTGAAATCACTTTCCTGTGAGGCTTCTAAACCATTTTTTTCATATTCTTTTCATTGACCTCATTTCTTGAGAGAACCATCCCATGCTTTCTTTAACCGGAATTTGATTTATTCCTTTCAAAACTTGAGGGTTTGGGGTATGTGTGTTTTAAATGATTGGGAAATTTATTTGGTTTGAAGCCCCCTTTTCAAAATAATCCTTTTCATTATGTCCCACATTTACATTTATCCTTCATTTTATCCCCTAGTAGCCATGAATTTCCTGTTAGGTTAGCCAAATTAAAAGCCAATTTTCCCTATCCTACCTACTCTTGATGTGAAATTGCATGATCTAGTTGAACTTAAGTGTGGGGGAAGATGTCTTGTGGTGTACTACCTCATTTGGTGATACTTTTTAAGGAATATAAAATGTTGAAGAGATTATGTTCCTACTGAATATTTCATTTTGTTAAAATTTGTTCCTTTCTGGAGCTTTCATGATAAGAGAAGTTGTGCCTTTCTGGAGCTTCCGATGTAAAAAAAATAAAGTTGTGCCTATTTGGAGCTTTCAAGAAAAATCATGTTTGAAAAGATTGAAATTTTTGGTGTTGAAATCCCAATCTGATTAAATGATGATGGAACTAATTTTTTACAAAGGGGAAGATAAGGAGACCATACTTGAGTGAAAATTAGAATCTTTCAATTTTTGCTTCAAAAAGAGCCAAGCCCTCCTTTTTTGGCCTTAGAATTTTTAACATCTAAATCCTACCAACCAAAAGACACTGAACAACCCTTAAAAGTCCTCATGAGAAACACATGTCCTTGACTCACATTGGGTGGATAAGTAGGAATTTATCAAGCCTATGGTGACTCTTGTTTGAGTTTGGATGAGAAAATCCTTGTTCAACATTTACATTTGTGAGATGAGAGAAAATTCATGTGAGGTAGGTGTTTTGTGTGCATGGGATAAGAAATTAAGTGGAAATATATTAAAATCTTAAATGTAGAACTTGAAATAATTTTTTTTGATGAAGCATGATATCTTTTTGTTTCTTGGAATTGATTTGATAGATCTCATTGATATGTGTTTTAGATTTGATTTGATTTGATTTTTACTTGTCCAGGAGTCCAAGTGCTAAGTGTGGGGGAATTGATAGTGAAAATATTTTCAATTAATTTATATTTAATATAATTTTTTTTAACCCACAAAAGTGTTCCTCTAAGATGAATTGTTTCATTTTTATGATATTGATGTTATTTTGAACTAAATAGTAAAAATTGGCCATTTTGGATTTTTAATAGTTTTAAATTATTTCTGTAGTTTGTCCATAACATTATCTACACTTATCCAAATTGAAAAATTATTTATTTTCCAAATTCTACACATCCAGGGATTCATTTACTATGTTTGGAATAAAAGCTGAATCGGCCATATGGAAGCTCAAAAGAAGCTCACAAGTGGGATAAAGAAAATTGTTTCCAGTTCTGCCTAGTTTTGGTGTGGGCTCCATAACTCATCCATGGCGGGCCCAAATGTTGTAAAATTTTGTGGGTAGACGTGAAAGGGTTTTTGGAGAATTATTTATGAAGGATCATGTGCATTGTCCATTTATGGGGTCATTAAATCACCCTAATCCAGAGGATTGCGTTTTAGAGAGTCTGACTGGACAGAATAAATGCTCAGAGTAAAATGGCCATAACTCTCGGAATACATGTCCAAATCTACTGAGAATTTTAGGGGACATGTCCAAGAGAATTATACACAACATTTAATAAGGGCTCAACCCGTGAATATGTCATTTAATGGGCCTAAAACGCGTCAACATTCGGGTGAAAAATTCTGGCTATAAAAGGAGGAGAGCACCACCCTCTCAAAGAATCACATTCTCCACCCCATTCCCTCCGGGACACCAAGAAAGAGAAATTTTTAGCTTCCTCTTTTATTTATTTTATTTTTCATAGTTTTAATGTCTTCTTATTCCCCTTTCAACTCTATTACCCTTCACATGGAGGGGTAAAACCTTTGAGTGATCGGGGAAGGGGGAGTTTCACTTTTGTAATGTCGGAGTTTTTGTGCTTAAATTTAAAATCCTCTTTTGAATGAATTCTATTATCACTATTTACCAATTATATTAATGTGATCGTGTTTTGAGTTTGGTTTATTCATTGTTAATAGCTTTGGTTAAAGACTTTTAATCTCCCTCCGCCTAGTGCAATTTGTCTCGATTGAGCAGATTGTGTTAGGTGGTGAGTGTCTAGTGATCGTTGGCACATGTGTGAAACTATTAAACTTTTTCTAGAGTTCTAAGGAGCAACAATTCTAGGTCAGGACTTTCCTTAGTTTTTTAGGGATTGTTTACAAACTTTCATGCACATAGGAGTGAGTCTCATTTGTTTCTTAAACCAAGGGTGATTAATAACTCGATCGAGGAGTTATTCATTTGTTATTCAAAAGGAAGAGAGAAAATATGATCTTTATTACTATGATGACATTGAAAAATTGAATCCTACCCTGACCCCATAACTCTCTTCATCCATTAGTGTTCAACTTTTCTTGTTATTTCTTGCTTTATTTTTCAACCTAAACAATTTCAAAAACAACCTTTTTTATTTCTTAAATTCAAGTGAAAAAAATAATTCTTGTGCACTCCTCTTCAGGAGACTTCCTAGGGTTAATCACTTGACTACACTTAAGAAATTTAAAAATTGTTTTGCCACACCCTACGACAGGCGTGCATCACCCTGATAGATATAACATCAAGTTTGGCTAATTTAGCTACTTATAGATATACATCCTCTCGATCAATATTTATAAATCTACTTGGTTCATGTATTTGAATACATATGTGAGCACCACATGCTATATCTAATCCCAATTTATAGAAATAGATAAATTTCACTTGATAACAAACACACCTAAAGTTTCTCTTGATTATTTGGCGGAGTGCAGTTTTTCTTCCAGTGACCCTTCTTGCAGCATACGAAACAAACAACATCTTATTTATTTGATTATCCCTTTAACTTACTCTTCTTAGAAGGGTGTGGAGAATATTTGGAGTTATAGATCTTCCCTTACCCCATCTGTTTATTCACTATAAGGACAAAAGGTTCTTTGTTCTTAATTTACTTATCCAATTGGTGAAGAAGAGTGAGTAGATATGGTATAAATTTATCAATGTTGTTCATATTAAAATTAACAACAAAACTCAAGAGGTTTTGAGGGAGTGATGAGAGAATGATATCGATGCACAGTTTATCAAGGAGTTTAAAACCTAGAACCTATAGGAGCTCAATATAACTCAGGATCTTGGCTACATGAATCCCAAATGGTGAACCCTCTAAAATCTTACTCTGAAATAGTTCCTTGGAGTTCTCAAGTCGTTCATGTCTTAATATCTCCTGTTAAAGACCATGGAGGTGCTCAAGCATGTTATATGCATCCATGTTTTCATGAGACTTCATGAGTTCACTAAACATGAATGAAAGCATCAAACATTGAACATCAATCGCAAGTCGTTCATATTTTTTTGTAGACAGTGAACTCTTCATCACTCACTTCTTTAGCGGTCGGACCAGGAAGTAAGAATTCTAGTATGTAAGATTTTTGTTCTTGGCGCAACACAACCCAAAGGTGCATGAACAATTCCTGCAAGTTACTACTAGTGAGGAGATGGTCTTTCTCTAATATCGATCACAAGGATAGTGTGGAGGATGAACTTTCCATTTTATTCTACAATTAAAAAAGATTATATTATTAGAATTTTTTTGATTATAAATAATATGATAAATAATAAATTAATTGATTTTATTAAACCCCACACTATTTTATCAAGTCCCAATAGCCTTCACCATTAAACTAAGAATGTCTAGTTGTCAAGAAATTCTAGTGGCAAGGATCTATATTACCTTTCTTAATGATCTATAATTTGAACATGAAACCATAATAAGGTATTTAGGTAGGCGGTCTTTCCAACTGTAGGCTTGTACCTCCTTGATCCATTAAATAGACTCCCTAATCTTGAAATCCTGACTTGGATTTCCATAACTATTGCCTCAAAATTTATATTTAATAGACTTTGGATATTAAATTCAATACAAGTTCAATTAATTCAACCCAAAACCCGCATGATAACTCCCTAATAAAAGTAAGTGTTTAGATTTTTTCCATGTAAATACTTATTTCTATGGTTTCATTCCTAATCAAGTCATAAAATACTAAGTTTGAATTAATATTAAGTTAAAGGATTTTAATTTATTAAGTATAAATTTTATCTTGTTTTATTCTTTACATGACTTATTAATATTAATTATATTTTACTTTATTAATTAACCGTGTTGGATAAAAAAAATTCACATAATCCATTTATTTAAATTCCATCATTGCACATTAATTCATTTATTTATGTGGACATGAGCCTCAGCATAGTTGGTGAGGTCTCTCTAAGGTCATCCATGAGACTCGGGTTCAAAACCAAGTGGAGACATAATTCTAGTAATGTAGCAGCACTATGTGGTACTATAGTAGATACTATAGCAGTTTCTCTAGCAGGTACTATTCGATACTATAACAGCCATAACTATTCACCTTAGGCCACCGGTTTGGTCTTAGAGTCATTAAGGCCTTCGGTCCACCCAGGAATTCAGATCAGTAATGGTTTTGGGCCACCTCAAGGCCTTCGGGCCACCTTAAGGCCTTCAAGTCCACCTGATATGCAGATGCATAGACAGATTCTACAAGGAACCAGCTCCAGAGGAGGATTCAAGAGCAGGGCGCATTCACCAGAGAAGGGCTAACGGATTTGGAAGAATAAGAGGGTATGGAATTGCCATCGGTATCGGGACTGTGCATCTTTGGATAGTATAGCTAGTTGAATAGCCATGCAAAGGTGGAGAGCTAATCATGATGCAGATTCTTGGGAGGGGCGGTTTCAAGTAGTCATAGTCTGTATGATTTCCTTAAAACCTACGAGTCCTATAATTTCTTCAATCCAATGGGCAATGTAATCTATAATACTACATGACTTGTAAGGGTCCCCCTCATTCTTTGAAAGGGGTGTTATCAAAAATCAATAAAAAAGAAGGCCTTTAGGCCATTCAGGAATTTATGTGATCGCATTCTTGAATCCATAAATTAAATAATGCATAGATAGAAATAACTAAATAAAAAATAACCCGATCATGGGATTATTGTAACGCCCCGACCCCAGTTACCCAGAGTCGGTGCATTATTACATAACATTGGAATGATCACAAGAAAGATCAAATCTCGAAAGACCGATTGGTTTAGTAGCCTTGGAAACACTAGATATATTCATAAGGTTTACATTACATCATAAAATGAAAAACTACTACAACAACATAATGTTTCCACAGTCCACACTATAATCCCCTCATAATATCCCTGCAGGTCATTCATAACTTATATCTTCACATCCTGGGAAAAATAAAACATAGAAAAGGGGTGAGCTCAAATGCCCAGTAAGGATAACAATATAGCGGAACATTCCAAAATAAGCATAAACATTTAAGGCAATGAATTACTAAAACAAAAGCCTTTTAAACGTGAACTTCAACATAGTATGGCAAAAGTAAAATGAAATAATGCCATTTACTTGTTCACATGGATATTCTACTAATCGAATAATCACATGCAAAATCAATAACCACTTTCATAATGTTGGAATGCATAATGCTAAACTTTAATTACTTTTCAAGGCCTCGTCCCAAGAACTTGGGGCTAACTGTAACCGGAACCCAACCCGGAGTGCCTCTAATAACCGGACACCAACCCGGAGTGCCTCTAATAACCGGACACCAACCCGGAGGGATTACATTTACCAGTCCCTAACCTGGAGGGCTTACTTTTACCAGTCCCCAACCTGGAGGGCTTACTTTAACCAGTCCCCAACCTGGAACATACTTGTCCAACACATTCATATGAAGTAAAGATTGAAATATAACATAAACGTTTTTATTGGAACTAGCATACGAAATGTCAATACTTTCACCATAAACTATGAATGGTATAAAAATAGCACATCTACAGTAAAACATATCACAAAACTTTCAATACAATATAGAAGCTTTGTATTACAATAAATCAACTTCAATTAAGCGTAAAATCCATCAAAGGATGTTGACATAGATGAAATCAAAATTCTTTTTAAAGAAATATCTCTTTTTATTTTGAAATCATTTAAGATCCATATAAAATAAAACATTTTCTTTGAAAATATTCTTATAAGCTTGTAAGGTAAGCTTTGAAGATTTTATAACGGCGGAAAATAGCCGCACCCACCGTATAAGTAAAAAAACATTCTTACCTTAATTCTGTTGAAAAGGTTAAAAGGACCTTGTTTTGAAAATGACCGAAATATTCCTTTATAAACCACTTATAAAAGTCAAAAAGGGTATAAATTACTTTAACTCATATTCTAGTAAATATTAAAAATGTTTTGAAATACATTTTTAAGAAACATGGATGTGGATGATAAAGAGATCCCAGTAGATTATTACGTATAAACAACCTCGGATAATGAAAAGATTGTGAAATAACCCTTACCAATTTGGTAACTTATGAAACATACAACCCATGAAAGAGGTATCATACAATGAATATGTAAATACACATAAATTAGAGTGTATTACACAAAGAATATAATTATGGGCAGTACATACACCACACAAAAGGTGATGGTGGCAATATGGCATGAATCTCACGGGAATAAGGAGTGAGATGAAAACCCCTTACCACGTTAATCAACTGAGTCGTATGGCCAAAAGTTAATAACCACCAAATTATTTACAGAATAACATGAATATAAATAGAATCATGATAATATATATCAAATGGCAGTACACAATACACCACTTTCAATAATTTAGTGGCGAACAATGGAAATCTCACGGAATTGAAAGTGAGATAAGAAAATCCCTTACCTTGTACTTTTTCCTTGGTTGGGGTAGGTTAACCTCCTGTATAATGGTGAAATAATTGTTACTAAATTATACAAGAATCATATACATTAATATGATATCATATATGATCTTTTAATATCGATTTATAATAATATCTTAGTATTATCGTTGTTTCGGGTGTTAACTTACTTGTTTTCTTTTATATGTTTTGTTACGTAAGACCTTTTTGTAAAGGATAGGTTGTATATAATTCATATACAGAATGATATCAAGTCCTTAAACATCATTTTTAAATCATCAAATGATAATTATACTTGAATGGATACGATGGAGAATGAATCTCATCGCGTTCGTGGAGACGGTAGTCCGTACGTACGCACGAGCGACAATATCATTATTTGATATTAAAATAATATATAAATGGATGGTATATCATATATAAAGAATCATTAACATGTTATATTTATTATTTACAGGAGTTACACATCATTATTATACCCATCCAAATAATAATATATTGAATAACAATTACACCACGACGTGGAGACGGTAAGCCGTACGTACGCACGTATGGTGACATGTTATTCAAAGGGTGGATAGAATACTGAATATGGTTGTACCATATTTATAATAACATCACAGTATATGTGAGATACTGGAGTTATTACTTTAGAATGGTAAGAACAAAGGAAGAAGAAGTGGAAGAAGAATGGAACTTGAAAAGGGGTGGTGAAAACATTACCTCTTCTTCGGGTTCTTCCTTTTGATTTGATCAAAAGGGCTCATTAGGTTGGCTTTATGATCAAAATAAGGCCTCTAGGTTGTAGTGAGGGATGTTGGGAGAGTATTTGGGCAGATTTTGACCGAACCAAAAGGCTTTGAAGGTGTGAAGAAATGAGAAGGAGGAGTGCCCTTTTATAAGAGGGGTGAGGGGCACCTTTGGAAAAGTTAGAAATATTAATTTATAATAAATTCATATTCGGTTTATAATGGCTCCAAAGTTGATTATTTAAATTTTAAGGTGGGGATAGGACGAAAACCACTCAACCAATAGAATTTAGACAGGTTTGGGTACTTATATTAACCTTATCTTTAAGTATTAACTCTAAGTTAATTAGTTTCACTTTTACAATGTCTCTTTGTATTTTTATATAATATGGTTAATAAACTTACTATATACATCCAAGAGACCCCCAAGTGGTCCATTAATGATGAACCTATCCTTATATAAGTCTCTTGGCCGAACCTTAGATTTTTAGGAATTTAATATCAATTAATAATATAATATTTGTTTTAAGAACTCTTTTATGTCAATTTTGACACTATTCAATAGTTGATTTTTTTGAAACTCATAACAGATTGATTACTTCGAACAAAGTCAATCCAATAAATACTAATATATCATATTATCCTATAAAATTCTTTTAATTCATTAAAAGTTTCATATTATATTTATTTGGGTATTTATAATATCAATTATTTTAATTTTTCACTATTATAGTAATTACTGCATCATCATTGTGTCATAAATAAAATAAATTATCTAATGTCTAAAAATTTAAAATAAAATATAATTATGTAGGAAATCTTTTTATCTTTCTAATGAATATTTATAATCTAAAATCCAACATATATAACCCTATGTAACAATTGTTTTGCTAAAAGATATATGCTTGTGTCATTTTTGTATTCATTTTGACTTAATTAAAATAAAGTGTCATTATCACTTACAAGTGGATCCATGGGGTCCCAAAATTGACACAAAGATTCCCATGGTCGACCATTTATCAACCAATAGGGTTAAGACACGTTTTAGGGTAATTTAGCATTATTATAATATTATTTTTTAACCCTTATTTACCGGATTTACCCTTAACCATGGTAAATAAAATATTTACCGCAGTAATTATTCAAAATGTCTAAAAATAAAAGTTACCTATTTACACAATTTGAACATCCTGATTCCAAATATGGAATCCATTTTCCTAAATTCAAAACACAGAAGTGGCAGAAATTAATTTAAAATTAATTCCCGCTGTCAAAACAAAAAGCGTGTTTTTAAGAGATAATAACTATCAAAAGATTGACACTTGTTTATGTTCGGTTTAATTGTAAAATTATGTCCAATGACCAACATTATATTAAATAGTAAAAATATATTCTAAATATACTTTAAAACCACTCAAATTAATAATTTATTACTATTAATTATTTTGATTAAAAAAGTTGTTTTTAATTAAAATTTAGTAATTTTCACTATTCATCAAAATATGAAAGTTATCCGAAAAGTACCAAAATTTCACCTTAGGCTAAATTTGATATTCCGAATCCAAAAATGAAGTCCATTTTAAAATATAAAATATATATAACTTCAAAAAGTAGGTATTACTATTCATAACAGCTAGTTTGATTGGTTACGGTGTGTTAGAACTCGAAGTTGCGTACAACATACGCTACTGTTTTATTCAAAGGAAAGTGTACCGTGGAAGCTTGGGATGTTTCATTTTAAATTTTTTGATGTCTCCATTTAGTCAAAAAGTTTAAAATATTGTATTTAAAAAGGTTTCACTATCAAAAGTTGATAAAAGTGCAATACTGAAAATGAATCTGTTCTTGCATTATGTCTAAGAAACTCATAATATGGATTCTAAAATTATAAGGATTATATAAAGTTTAAAATTTAGTTACTACTATTCATGACCTCTTTTAATGAATTTTTTTTTGGTAAGTCATGGTGCAATTGAACTCAGTGTTGCGTGTAGTGCAAGTTATTGAATTATTTTGAAGAAATAACACACTATGAAATCTTGGGGTGTTACATTCTCCCCTCCTTCAATAAATTGTGTCCTCGCAATTTGAAATTGTTCTTCGAAAATAAAAGGTTGAAAATAGAAAATATATTTGTGGGAAAACCCACATTGGAAATTGGGTTACTAAAATTTAGTCTTAATATGAGGAAAAGAGAAATGAAAGGGTCACCACCAAATTATGATCTTGATTAGGAGAACATTGGTGGCAATTAGAGACATATAATTGGAGGAAAAACGTAAATATTTATAGGTAGTGATTGAGGTCATCAATCACAAACAAGTGTATAATTGAGGTCCTTAAATTCATCAATCTATGATGATTTGAAATACCATCGGTTCAACAAAACATAGGGTATTAGGATAACACATTTTTGACGTTTCAAAATATCTTAGTTGAAATCCCACATCGAAAAATGAATTAATGAGGCCTCTATTTAAAATAAAGAGTGGAAAGTATGAAGATTACCGAAAATAACACATACTAGGGTTCCATGTAGGAAAATATGGATATGGAGGAGAAATCTAACCATCAATTATCTGATGGAGAGTGGTAGAGAACATGGCTATGAAAAGGCCAACAATCCCAAAGCCATAAATTAGTGATGATTTAAGGTACCATCTAGGGAAAAATTTTTGTTCTAAGTTCCTTTTATTAATGTTGAGAAATTTATTTATGAGATTGGCTAAGATCATAAGGAGATATACTTACTTTATAATCAGAGTTTTATCCATTAATAAGTTTCTACCACAAACTCATCTTTCACTCTAAAAGATAATAGAATGTAATTTTTTATTTATTTATACTATTCGTACAGGGTTCCAAAATAAATGAATTTATAATTCATCTACCAGATCTTTAAAAAAAACAACATTATTTAATCCAGGACATCTCATGGGCCAGTGGTAGGTGATACACCCTTGTCGCCCTTCAGTTGCGGGTTCAAGTCTCGCAGCCTTGCCGGACGCGACGGGTTGCCGCCCAACCTCCGGGTTTTCCTTTTATGGTAATCCAAAATAATCCAAACTAGAACTATCCAAAATACTTCTTTCCAAACTCACAGTCCAACATTTATAAGTAAGGTAAACATAATATATATCCTTTTTACCCCGCAATAGCATATGAATACCTTCATCTTGTATTCTTTTAATAAACTGAAACATCTTGAATTACCATATTCCTTATTGATTACATTCATGCTCCCCTATTCCATATAGAATGCTGGATATACTTCATTAATCCAAAAATGTTTTAAACCCCAACAATGATGGAATATACAAATCATTAATCGGCTTCAAGGTAGTAAATAATATCCAATATAATTTATCCAAATCAATCATGTATTATTCTAAAATCACCACCTCGGTATCTGAACCATATTATGGTTTATCTTTCTCTCAACCATATATTTTCCAAACATTTAACCTGCTACTGAGTCACTTTTCTTTGTTCCACACCATCTCAAGTCCTTAATGAAATAGTACTGCAGTACAATCCTTATATACTCCATAATTATTATAACAAGTACATTGTTGATACAACACTCAATTGACATAATCAACATAAGAACTCTAATCATTCCTCTTCATCTGTGGTAGTATCATAACTTGATTATTTTCCAATAGCATCATTTGTGGCATAGTCTGATGACTGGGACATAGGTTCGCGTAGTGTCCAAACTCCTTGCAAATGAAGCATTGTACATTTAAAACCATTTTCTTACCCTTGCAGTCACGTACTTTGTGCCCTTTTCCTCCACACTTATAACAAACTCCCATTCCTTTCAGGCAAGTTCCAGGGTGTTTCTTTCCACAGTTACCACATATGGGAAAATTCTTCTTTTCCCTCTTACTTTTATCCATCTTTCTCTCTTCCATCCTTTTCTTCTCTTGCTTCCCTTCAAATCCATAGGACTCAGTAAACTCTTTACTTATCTTATCAATACATGATATTATTTCTTCATATGATGATAATACATGGGAGACTATTTCTCTTATAAATTCTAGCTTAAGACCATGAAAGATATGATCCTTCCTTCTCTTTGGATCATGTGCATTTCTGGAGTTCTCATTCCTTCTACTGGGCGCCATTTCTAAACAATGGCATAAACTAGATCAGTTTATGAATCAAAATACATAATCCCATACTTATAAAACACCTAACATATATTGAACTATTTATGGATATAATCCATAATCATAAGAATTTTTTCTTTGAGGAAGTATATACTCATAATCCCTTCAAAATGATTTGTAAAGAAAATGAGAGTTATCCTAAGCATATCCCCCGGGAGTGTCGTAACCAAGAGTGCAGCAAGGCCCGTTGTCGTGCACCAGTTCCCGTTCGAGTCTAGCTCAAAGCGGTGTTTTCGGGTTTTACCCCTAGGTACATCTGTGCCAGAGCCGCCTCTACCTGCTCGTATCCAGACAGGGATGTATTGCTCGGAAAAATCACAAAATCTCTACAATACCAAAATTCTAGGAAGTTCTTCTATACTAATCCTCAAAGTTCATCTTAGGTCTACGTGCTCTAATCAGAGTTTATCTAAATCTAGCTTCCAAGGTTTGTACTAAACTTCCTCTGATACCAACTGTAACGCCCCGACCCCAGTTACCCAGAGTCGGTGCATTATTACATAATATTGGCATGATCACAAGAAAGATCAAATCTCGAAAGACCGATTGGTTTAGTAGCCTTGGAAACACTAGATATATTCATAAGGTTTACATTACATCATAAAATGAAAAACTACTACAACAACATAATGTTTCCACAGTCCACACTATAATCCCCTCATAATATCCCTGCAGGTCATTCATAACTTATATCTTCACATCCTGGGAAAAATAAAACATAGAAAAGGGGTGAGCTCAAATGCCTAGTAAGGATAACAATATAGCAGAACATTCCAAAATAAGCATAAACATTTAAGGCAATGAATTACTAAAACAAAAGCCTTTTAAACTTGAACTTCAACATAGTATGGCAAAAGTAAAATGAAATAATTCCATTTACTTGTTCACATGGATATTCTACTAATCGAATAATCACATGAAAAATCAATAACCACTTTCATAATGTTGGAATGCATAATGATAAACTTTAATTACTTTTCAAGGCCTCGTCCCAAGACCTTGGGGCTAACTGTAACCGGAACCCAACCCGGAGTGCCTCTAATAACCGGACACCAACCCGGAGTGCCTCTAATAACCAGACACCAACCCGGAGTGCCTCTAATAACCGGACACCAACCCGGAGGGATTACTTTTACCAGTCCCTAACCTGGAGGGTTTACTTTTACCAGTCCCCAACCTGGAGGGCTTACTTTAACCAGTCCCCAACCTGGAACATACTTTTCCAACACATTCATATGAAGTAAAGATTGAAATATAACATAAACATTTTTATTGGAACTAGCATACGAAATGTCAATACTTTCACAATAAACTATGAATGGTATAAAAATAGCACATCCACAGTAAAACATATCACAAAACTTTCAATACAATATAGAAGCTTTGTATTACAATAAATCAACTTCAATTAAGCGTAAAATCCATCAAAGGATGTTGACATAGATGAAATCAAAATTCTTTTTAAAGAAATATCTCTTTTTATTTTGAAATCATTTAAGATCCATATAAAATAAAAAATTTTCTTTGAAAATATTCTTATAAGCTTGTAAGGTAAGCTTTGAAGATTTTATAACGGCGGAAAATAGCCGCACCCACCGTATAAGTAAAAAAAACATTCTTACCTTAATTCTGTTGAAAAGGTTAAAAGGACCTTGTTTTGAAAATGACCGAAATATTCCTTTATAAACCACTTATAAAAGTCAAAAAGGGTATAAATTACTTTAACTCATATTCTAGTAAATATTAAAAATGTTTTGAAATACATTTTTAAGAAACATGGATGTGGATGATAAAGAGATCCCAGTAGATTATTACGTATAAACAACCTCGGATAATGAAGAGATTGTGAAATAACCCTTACCAATTTGGTAACTTATGAAACATACAACCCATGAAAGAGGTATCATACAATGAATATGTAAATACACATAAATTAGAGTGTATTACACAAAGAATATAATTATGGGCAGTACATACACCACACAAAAGGTGATGGTGGCAATATGGCATGAATCTCACGGGAATAAGGAGTGAGATGAAAACCCCTTACCACGTTAATCAACTGAGTCGTATGGCCAAAAGTTAATAACCACCAAATTATTTACAGAATAACATGAATATAAATAGAATCATGATAATATATATCAAATGGCAGTACACAATACACCACTTTCAATAATTTAGTGGCGAACAATAGAAATCTCACGGAATTGAAAGTGAGATAAGAAAATCCCTTACCTTGTAATTTTTCCTTGGTTGGGGTAGGTTAACCTCCTGTATAATGGTGAAATAATTGTTACTAAATTATACAAGAATCATATACATTAATATGATATCATATATGATCTTTTAATATCGATTTATAATAATATCTTAGTATTATCGTTGTTTCGGGTGTTAACTTACTTGTTTTCTTTTATATGTTTTGTTACGTAAGACCTTTTTGTAAAGGATAGGTTGTATATTATTCATATCCAGAATTATATCAAGTCCTTAAACATCATTTTTAAATCATCAAATGATAATTATACTTGAATGGATACGATGGAGAATGAATCTCATCGCGTTCGTGGAGACGGTAGTCCGTACGTACGCACGAGCGACAATATCATTATTTGATATTAAAATAATATATAAATGGATGGTATATCATATATAAAGAATCATTAACATGTTATATTTATTATTTACAGGAGTTACACATCATTATTATACCCATCCAAATAATAATATATTGAATAACAATTACACCACGACGTGGAGACGGTAAGCCGTACGTACGCACGTATGGTGACATGTTATTCAAAGGGTGGATAGAATACTGAATATGGTTGTACCATATTTATAATAACATCACAGTATATGTGAGATACTGGAGTTATTACTTTAGAATGGTAAGAACAAAGGAAGAAGAAGTGGAAGAAGAATGGAACTTGAAAAGGGGTGGTGAAAACATTACCTCTTCTTCGGGTTCTTCCTTTTGATTTGATCAAAAGGGATCCTTAGGTTGGCTTTCTGATCAAACTAAGGCCTCTAGGTTGTAGTGAGGGATGTTGGGAGAGTATTTGGGCAGAGTTTGGCCGAACCAAAAGGCTTTTAAGGTGTGAAGAAATGAGAAGGAGGAGTGCCCTTTTATAAGAGGGGTGAGGGGCACCTTTGGAAAAGTTAGAAATATTAATTTATAATAAATTCATATTCGGTTTATAATGGCTCCAAAGTTGATTATTTAAATTTTAAGGTGGGGATAGGTCGAAAACCACTCAACCAATAGAATTTAGACAGGTTTGGGTACTTATATTAACCTTATCTTTAAGTATTAACTCTAAGTTAATTAGTTTCACTTTTACAATGTCTCTTTGTATTTTTATATAATATGGTTAATAAACTTACTATATACATCCAAGCGACCCCCAAGTGGTCCATTAATGATGAAACTATCATTATATAAGTCTCTTGGACGAACCTTAGATTTTTAGGAATTTAATATCAATTAATAATATAATATTTGTTTTAAGAACTCTTTTATGTCAATTTTGACACTATTCAATAGTTGATTTTTTTGAAACTCATAACAGATTGATTACTTCGAAAAAAGTCAATCCAATAAATCCTAATATATCATATTATCCTATAAAATTCGTTTAATTCATTAAAAGTTTCATATTATATTTATTTGGGTATTTATAATATCAATTATTTTAATTTTTCACTATTATAGTAATTACTGCATCATCATTGTGTCATAAATAAAATAAATTATTTAATGTCTAAAAATTATAAATAAAATATCATTATGTATCAAATCTTTTTATCTTTCTAATGAATATTTATAATCTAAAATCCAACATATATAACCCTATGTAACAATTGTTTTGCTAAAATATATATGCTTGTGTCATTTTTGTATTCATTTTGACTTAATTAAAATAAAGTGTCATTATCACTTACAAGTGGATCCATGGGGTCCCAAAATTGACACAAAGATGCCCATGGTCGACCATTTATCAACCAATAGGGTTAAGACACGTTTTAGGGTAATTTAGCATTATTATAATATTATTTTTTAACCCTTATTTACCGGATTTACCCTTAACCATGGTAAATAAAATATTTACCGCAGTAATTATTCAAAATGTCTAAAAATAAAAGTTACCTATTTACACAATTTGAACATCCTGATTCCAAATATGGAATCCATTTTCCTAAATTCAAAACACAGAAGTGGCAGAAATTAATTTAAAATTAATTCCCGCTGTCAAAACAAAAAGCGTGTTTTTAAGAGATAATAACTATCAAAAGATTGACACTTGTTTATGTTCGGTTTAATTGTAAAATTATGTCCAATGACCAACATTATATTAAATAGTAAAAATATATTCTAAATATACTTTAAAACCACTCAAATTCATAATTTATTACTATTAATTATTTTGATTAAAAAAGTTGTTTTTAATTAAAATTTAGTAATTTTCACTATTCATCAAAATATGAAAGTTATCCGAAAAGTACCAAAATTTCACCTTAGGCTAAATTTGATATTCCGAATCCAAAAATGAAGTCCATTTTAAAATATAAAATATATATAACTTCAAAAAGTAGGTATTACTATTCATAACAACTAGTTTGATTGGTTACGGTGTGTTAGAACTCGAAGTTGCGTACAACATACGCTACTATTTTATTCAAAGGAAAGCGTACCGTGGAAGCTTGGGATGTTTCATTTTAAATTTTTTGATGTCTCCATTTAGTCAAAAAGTTTAAAATATTGTATTTAAAAAGGTTTCACTATCAAAAGTTGATAAAAGTGCAATACTGAAAATGAATCTGTTCTTGCATTATGACTAAGAAACTCATAATATGGATTCTAAAATTATAAGGATTATATAAAGTTTAAAATTTAGTTACTACTATTCATGACCTCTTTTAATGACTTTTTTTTGGTAAGTCATGGTGCAATTGAACTCAGTGTTGCGTGTAGTGCAAGTTATTGAATTATTTTGAAGAAATAACACACTATGAAATCTTGGGGTGTTACATTTATCTAATGGTTGATTTACTGAGCGGACAATAAATCAACCTATGACTTAGGGTAATAACTCATTTTTTCAGTCTTGACATGAGTTGTAGCATTCCACCTTTCCACATGTGTCTTACTTGGATTGAAATCATTATGGTTTCGACTTGAACTGCCTCTACATGCCTTGGAATGTTCCATTAATTACAATTATTTATAACTCACATGCAGGTGAGAGGAACCAGATTATGATTAAGTGGAATTGCATAAATATCCATCAACATATAGGTTATACATAATAATGGAGATAGAGATGACTTGAAATCCATCAATTTAATTTAATAATTAATAATTGAAAACACATGCAATAAATTAAATTAAATAAATTTCAACAAAATATAGATCTTTATTAAGCTCATGATCGATCATACATGCAATGAATACAAAAAAGTAACTAGTTAACATTCATTTCTTATTCATTCTTTATTATTAAGATAAATGTGTTTGAATTAATTAGTTAATCAATAGATTAATTAATTAATTAATTAATTCTCTTTCATCTTAATTTTCATACAAATTCATTTAGAGATACCCATATTTAATGGCATTCATGACATATAAACAGTAGAACCAATAATTATAGATTTATTACAATAAATTAACTAAGCATTTAAAATTCTTTAAAACCATTATGAAATTATCAAATGCAATAGGTTTCATTCAATAAAATAAGGTTTTAGTGATGCAATTTTAAATTTAATGTGATTTAATTCTACCATTAATTGAGAAACTACATAGTGTGTATTGTCTAGCTACACGTCGTCTACCTCGGTTGTCATGTATCAAGGGTACATTCTTGGGGCTTCAGTGTATTCCTCGTCCAAACTAAATGGTGTGTACTAACCAACTACACATCATGTGTTCCACATTCTATGTGTACTGGATATATGCCCGAGTCTTCAGCATGCATCTCAGTGGATTACATAGCACTTATAGTCCAGCTACATGATGTGTGGTCCTAATTTTGTGTGTCTTCATAAGTCACCGAATGATTTGACATGTATTTCGGACATGGGAAATGATGAACTACATGTCGTACACACCGCATACACATCATGTATATCATTAATTCTCCAAGATGCTGGTCTCACACGATTTGACCATGTATAATGACCACACGGATTGTGTGAATTCCGTTGTTAACCTATGTATACTATAAGGCGTGTACGCTAGCTGCACACTGTGTAATATGACATATCGTGTTCTAGGTTGTCTCAGTCAACACGTAGTGTGAAATTAATGCACCGCATGTAATTTACTACTCAAAGTGTTGTGTATCCCATAATATGGATAGGTGTAGTGTAATTAGGTACACAGTATGTACTCCAGCTACATGTCATGTAGTCCCATGTTATCCGGCTATATTTTTCAGCACTTCCCGATGACATATCCAGTCATTATTTATATATTCTTAATCCTTTAAGAAAAGGAAACAATGAATGAACATGATTAATATATCAATAACATGTCAATTTAAATCAGATTAAAGAACGAATAATATGAAATAAAAATCTAAGCACTATTTCACATAGATCAACATTCAAGTAAATAATTATAAATTTAAAAAATTACCCCTTTGATACAACTTTATGTCTCAGGGTAGAGAGGAAGCACCTTTGGTGGGAATAATATTACAATTTATTTTAATATAAAGTTCCCTAAAACCTCGAGAGAGGTTCTTTCATGTTAAATTTATAGTTCATTCATTTAAGTCTCAAAGAAATGATTACCTCAACTTTGGATATATTTTTTAATGATGTTGATATTCTAAAAAAACATTTCAGATTACCTTCATTACGCTATAAGGATTCAAGTGTAGAATCTATCTAGTGGTGACCCACATGTGCTCATTTGATCTCTGAGCAACATGAATTGATTTTCGGGTGCTACAATAGTGAATAAATTGTCATTTGTTGTTTGTATTGATTTCTCTAAGATCCTTTGGGCTTAAAGGTTTTCTTCTTGTTCTTGAGAGGAAGGGGGAGGAATAATCTAGAGGGGGTAGTTTTTTGTGCGCAACGATTCTCAATGCTCAATTTTTGGATAATTTACTCAATATACATAACTCTCTATTTAAAGATCTAGGGTTTAGGTTAAAAATAATTATTTAATTGCATATCTACCCTTAAATAATATTATAATCATTAATAAACCCCATGCCACATAAAAAATTAATATTCTAATTTCTATTCTGTAAAAATTTTACTCAATATAAATATCATATACTTAATTATTATTTAAACCTTGGTTATATTAATCATAAAATCACCTTTTTATTTACCTTAAATAATATAAAAATAACACCCCTTGAATTTTAACAACTTTAAATTAATTAATTATAATAATTCATAATTTAAATATAAAATTTTTATAATGTGGTATTATTTTATAATTTATAACCCATTATAAATGATCACTTATGATTTTTAAATAAACACTTATTTTCGTATCATAAGTCATGTCGTATAATTTTTTTAAAAGGAATTTAAATATTATGAATTAATTCTTGGAAATAAAATGTTTCATAAAAATTTAATTAATTGTAAAAAAATTATAATTTATTAAATTTATAAAACTTTTATAAATTATTATATCCCAAAATACATTTTAGGATTCTTTATAAACATTATAAATCATTAAAACCATTTAATATGTTAAAAATAGTTTTTAAAAAAATTTAAAACAATTATGTTTACCCTTATGTAGGTACTCATTCCTACTTAAAGGTATACTCCCTTTACCCTTACATAAACAATCTATGTAACGGTAGAAATTCCCTTACCCTTACACAAACAACTTATATCAGGGTAATCCATTTCTGGAGCCCTCAGATAAATGTAACCTTGTGGTTGTCGTTACGTAGTCATGTTTCATGTAAGGGTAATGGTTGGTTACCTTTATGTGGCCATAAACCACACCGTAATCGGCTACGTCAACTAGAAAAGTGGTGGTCAAACACCTATTAACTTGTCATGTGATAGGTATTTTCCCCTTCCATTTGTGGTTTTATGCCTCTGTGTTCACATCTCTCTCCAGTGACTGATTTCCTAGAAAAATCACCAATTTTTTGGGACAGTTTTAGTGAGATGGAGATAGAAAGTTGAAATGTACTTGAATAACACTTTATTGATAATGACTGTAGGAGTTGCATTAGAATAAAGGAGAAAGAATACACGGAAGGAGAAAAGGATGGAGGGAAAAGAAAAATATCTCCTCTAGAAAGACCACTTAGAGAGGTGCCTGCCCGAACCTCCCCAGGATTGGCTCACACTTACCCACCAACTAAAATGAATCCTAATGAAATTATATCCTCTCAAAGTTATCCTCTCCCTTATTTAATACTCCAATAACCCCCACTTACCCTCTAACAATGTTGGATTTGGTTCCCTAGAACCAACTTCAGTGTACTGTATGATAACCCATATTCATAGTTTTGAATATTAATAAACTCCTTATCACATCATGATTGTTCTTCTGGACTAAATGGCCCAAAGGCCTATATTTTTATTGATTTTGGATAAGGGTAAAGAGGGAAAGCCAAGACTTCAAGGACATAGAGACATAAACAAAATACAAAAATCCAGAGGGTTGTAACCCAGAACAATACTACATTAAAGAACCCCTTCCTATTATCAACATCATTAAGGCCTGCCTCCACCGAAGCATGGCTACTCAGCAAGTTGTACCTTGAAAAAATGAATGGGCCCAGTACCGATGGCAGTTCCATACCCTCTCAAACATCCAAATCCAAAAATCCATGCATGGAGAAGGTGACCAGCTCTATCCTCATCTAAATCAATTTCATGTAGATGGTGTAACATAGTATGTGATAATTTCCTAAAAGTAGTTTTCTCACTAAAAGGTCATAGAAGATCTCTTCTATGATGAGATCCCACAAGTTCCACAGTAGTAGTCTTTAATATATGTTCAATAGCCAAATTAAATCATTTTAAGGACACAAATAATTCAGTATATTAGGGGTTGAGACTCGTAGGAATTTGAGACACCTTATCATGGTGTATTCTCTTGGTAATATCTAGTGTAGGATATTATGAAAACGAGACCCACCAGTAGAAAATCCACATTTATATGTTTCATTGTATATTCCTATCTGTGTATGTGTCAATTGATACTTGTACTTTAATATTATTATTAATGAGTATTACAAGTTGCGTACTTTGATGTATTGATGAAAACTATGATGACATATGTTTGTAACGAGGTAGGATACATTGTGTACGTCATAAGTAATATTGCATTAATGAATAATGCAAAAAAGGATTTGTACCTTATGTTATTTGATGGAAGTTGATATCTTAGGCCCTTTGATGTAAATTATATATCCTAAATAAACTCATGCCCATGGTGTTCTATAGGAAAGTTTGATTTATGAAAATTCAAAGAAATAGACATGGAGCATATTGGTTGATGACACCAGTATGCAGCCTACTTTATTAGGGATATCATGATAAAGAGATTATATTAAAAATTAAGTGTTTGTATTAGGTATTATATCTTTACAGAATTAACTTCTTTCTATATGGGTGTATTATCATGTTGATAGATGATAACCTTGGACTTTAGGTCGCTTCGACTGATGCCACTGAGAAAGAGGCTTAGAGGGTCACACACTAAGTGTATCCAGAATCTCAGTTAAATAATATATTATTATTTAACAAGTTGAATAAATATTATTCTCGTGTGTGTTTTAAAAATTATTCATGTTTTTTGGATCACATATATTATGTCACTAGTTATTCGAGAGAATATTATGTGACCGGAATATTTAATAAATATTTATTTTCTATTTAGTGAATGTGTTATTTATTTATTTATTGGAGAATAATTTAGTGGTATTTATTTATTAAATAAATATTAATTATTAAAAACCTTGTAAATATTGTGGAGGAATGACATATTATTTTATAGGTTCAGTGAGAAATAATATACATTGAATATTATGTGAATAAACAATATTTAATTTTAATTTGTGAGTTTAGCGCATGTTGAGAAGTAATATTATTATTATTATTGAAATGTGATTACAAAAGGATTAAATAATTATTAATTGCACTTTTTTAATTATATATTTCTAATCCTAGTGGTAAATAAACCCAATTATATTATTTTTCAAGATATCCAATGCATTTGTTTTGTTGCGCGCAACGAATCAAGAGAATCCTCTCAAAGCACTAGAGAGCTCCTTTATCTAAGGACTCTCCTAAGAATGGAGTGATATATTTCTCCATCTTCCACTCCTAGGTCTAGAGATATCAAATATAATTCTTTGGAAGTGGTTATCATGGTGTTAAAGGTGAACAATGCAAGAGATAGGATCTTTTGTGCTACCATTCAAAGATTCATATGGCAACATTCAAAGATTTTTGGAACACATGTGGATCACCTCTAGAGGGGACCTTCTCTTGATTCCTACAATGCAATGATGGTACAACATAGATCCATTATCAGATCCATTAATGAAGAAATAATTTCTCACGAGGTAATTCTTTAAATTTGTTAAATGAATTATAAATAATATGTGATGATTATGCACTCTGGTTATGGAATTTTATCCATTGTCTGTATTCTTTGATTTAATTCCATTGTTCATGGAATTTATCATCATGTAAATCATGGATTGATCATCGATCATGATAAAAAATAAATTTTGGGCATGACCCATCACACGCTTCCACTATTATCAGAACCTTCAAGTGATATTAAAGGGGTCAAATAATTATTTATAATTATTTAAAGATTGTTGATTGATTTACACATGAGTATTTGGTTTTCAATTCCACTATAATTGTTCCTTACTCTGAAATATGTGATATTCTTCTTCCTATTCATTTCTTATAAATATAATCGAATCGATTAATTTTATGTACGAAAAAATTTCAAATATCTCATCCAGAGGTTCCGAGGATTCTAGCCAGATAACACAAGATTACACACCATGTAACCATGAGGTACGCATCGTGTACTAGTGTTCAATACACCAAGAATTAATTCAAAATTAATTCAAAGTGTGTTCATTTATTACACGCGGTGTATTTAATTATAGACTGCATGTTGACCGATCCATCTTGCCACGTGGTCATCTAGAGTACATGTCGTGTAACTTTTGTACACAATGTGTAGTCCTTTAGTCACAGATGGACTGTGTATCTTCTTACATGGCCTACCTGACTGGTTATTATGTAAATCGAAGACCACATGATGTGTAGCTCATGTACTCGAAATTTTTTCATGGCATGGTTACACGTTTATTATCTAGGTGTGTTTCGCGGATTGACATTGAGAAAACATACACGTCATGTAGCTCCAATGTACCCATCATGTACTTTTACCAAATTACATAGAATTAAAATTAATTTATTATACTATAAAAACCTTATCAACATATACTTTTATGTGGTCATTAAGTTGGTAGTTCATGTAATGTGATGAGTTTTAATGTGTTTGTGTGTGTGCTTAATTAATTTCTGCATAATTTTCAGATTTTCATATCATGTATGAGTCATATTATAGTTATTTATCTATGTGCGTTGAAGAAAACACATGATATAAAAACCATGTAATTCGTGTGATCATTAAGTTAATACTACACATTATTAAGGTAAATGATAAGTTGTGTATGCCACATGTCGTAAGAGTAAACAATATGCTAATATAATACATGTTGGGTAGTTTGGATGGGTACTCACAGTGTTACCTCTAAGGTACATTTATGTACAAAATTAATTTTAAATTAATTTATTTAATTTATTTAAAATTATGATGGATGATAATCTCAAGGAAATTCATATGATAATTATGTTAAAAAAATTGATTAATTAAATAAGATAATTAATTTATTAGAGCACGAATTATCTTAAATAATAATGACTAAGAATTGAATACCAATTTTATTCAACACGTAATTTGTTGTGGATGATCCTGAGCTTAGACCAGACCTTTGTATGTGATTGGATTTTTTAATTTATTATTAAATTAAATTGTTGATATACATGCCATTTCTCCTCTTATTATTATCTATGGGTTTGTGCCCCCATGGTTTCTTTTATATAAACCCCTTACGTGTGAGTAAAATCATATGTAATGGATAGAGCTCCCAATCTAGTAGAGGCAGTTTAAGTTTGGAGGTGAAGAAAAACCAATCCAAGAGAGATCCATAGGTGGATAAGTGGAAAACTACAACACGAAAAATAAATGGTTCAAGGAGTTTTTCCCCTAGGTCAATGGTTAGTTTATCATCTTCTAGATAAATTAATCATTAGTAAAATCTCATGATCATGCAACTTTATTATTTTATTTCTATCAAGTTGCATGGTTATTTCATTATGTATGTTTTGTCATGATCACATGAATTAATGAATTAAAAAGCATGTAATAAAGATAATAATTGGAAATTTTTGCATAAAAGATAGGTTTTATCAATTATAAATATTAATTTGGTATATTATTCCACTAATTCAGTTAAAATTGAACCATGGTTCAAAGTGCATGACCAGCCAAAGTTGGGGTGCTTTCAATATCAGGTAATTCTAACATGAATTTTTGGGTTGACTTAACTTAGTTCACATCAAGGATTGACTGTCAATGCAGGACATGGTGTAACTAAGAGGCAAGAGTTGAGGAAATTCAATTTTTGGATTTTTGGATTGGGGAGTCCACTCAATAGATCAAGGAACTATGAGTTAATGTAGTTGGAATTTGGAATGCCTACCTAAAACCCTTAAAATTTCTTGACCAACCAAATTTAGTGTAATGAGAAGGGGAATATAGATCATTAACATTATAATAACCAAGTAATAGGATGTTTTGAAGCCAATGGTGATAATTTTTGTTTTGATAAAATAGTGGAGGATTAATAAATATAGCATTTATTTATTTTTCAAAATTTTATCAGATAAATTACAAAATAAATTCTCATATTATTTGTAGAAACAACAATAAAAATGACTTCAAAAATATCACTATAATCCATACTTCATAAGGATAACATTTTCACTGGAAAAAATTTTCAAGAGTTTCAAAGGCACTTGCATGTTATCCTACACCATGAAAAGAAATTATAAGTTTTGGAAGAACCTATTCCTGATGTTCTAGGTAATGAGGCTAGTGAGGAAGAGTTGTCTCTCTGTGAGAAACATTCGAATGATGCTACAGATGTTCAATATTTCATTCTATGGTCAATGACCAATTATACTTTGAAGAAACATGAGGACATGGATATGTATAGCATGATGTCTCATATTTGGGATATCTATCAAGAGAAGGTGAGATAATAGAGATACGAGATATCCAATGCTTTTTTTACAACTAAGTTTGGAGAGTCAGCGCCAGTTGGGTCTCATGTAGTCAAAATTATTGGATATATTGAATGCTTTGAAATCTTAGGGATTGAAGGGTCTTGAAAATTCTGCATATGATAAGAATAAAATTCCATTAAATTGGAAAAGGGTAGAAAAAACTCATAAGAAGAATTCGAAGAAAAATGTTCAAAATGGGAAAGCTACAAAGGAAGAGTTGGTCATGTGAAGTGAAAACGCTTTGTGGACCACCACTCTGCATGGAGTTCCACTGCTTCACAAACCTCCCCATAAAGAAAATAGTTCTGGGATAAGATGGACCGCCAATAACCATGAAAAAAACCAAATCATTTACGAGGGCGGATGGTGATTTTAGCCCCCACAAATGACAGCACCCTGTGAATGAAATAGCTTATGATACGAGATGGTCCACCGACGCCTGTGAAAAAAACCAAATCATTTGTGGGGAAGGATTGTGATTTCCTCCCCTATGAATGAAATAGTTCATGGGATGAGACGGACCACCAACACCCATGAATAATAAAAAAAATCTGGTTCAGACGTTGATTTCTTTCCCCATGAACGATTGCCCCCATGAATGAAATCATTATCAGGATGGGGTGTCTTCCTTGGGATCCTGTAAAAGAAACCCCATGGCCCACCATGGATGAACGACCATGATGGTATTTGATCTCTTTGTCTTTATATAAAAAGACCATGAGGGGACCAAAAAGGGAGATATAGAGATAGAGAAAAGGAGGGCTAAAGGAGATGAGTGAGGAGGAAATGCAAAAGAAAAGACTTCGAGATGAGTTGAGGGTGATCTATCAATTCCTAGCTGGTAAACCCACTCCATAACATTAAAGAGGAAATAAAAATCAATTGTCTAACCATGAATATAAATCCCTTAAATGAATACCCTTATGTGAGGCACAAAAATATGTCCCTTATGCATTACAACACCCCGCATAACAAAAAGCTATGCGGGCGGAACCCTGACCCACATAGAAAAATGCTATGTGGGTAGAGCCTTTCCCCTCATAGAAAAGTACTACACGGGAGGAATTTCACCTCATGTAGAAAAATTCTATGTGGGTGGAAACTATCCCTACGTAGAAACATGCTACGTGGGAAGACCTCAGGTTTACGTAGCACCATGGTGGGTGGACGGTACCCTCACCCGTGTAGCAACAAGATACGTAGAGGGAACCCTATCCTGCATAAGAACATTCTATATAGAATAGGGCCTCCTAGGGTGTCATGTTCTCCTAATCCAATCACTCCATTCTGTTATATCATTGGGGCCCATGATGGCCCCTCCATGAACCAATCTAATGGGATCAAGCCAAAGACTATTCCAAAGCCACCTGACATGTATGATCATATCATCGAGCACATCAGTGTGTCCTCTCGAGTCAATATAAATACTATAAGTGGAGTCATGTGTGTAACCCTTTAAAAGAGGAAGACCCTCATAATGTCTTCTAGTCTATATTCACATGGCAATGATAGTTTTGACCTCATAGTTTCTCATTTTAACCTCCCTATTCTAGGGAATAATGGGAACCAATGGCATTTCCCTTCAGTGAGGGCTAGTACTGGTCACTCCTCTCTTTCCTAGGGACCAGTAGGGCATCCCTCATGGAGTAATACACTAGCCTTTCTTGTGGGAGGTGACACTTTTTCCCCTATTTTCCATCCTAGAATGTAGTTGGATGGATCACCAGATGCGACTTTCCAGTCTACCAAAATAAAAGAGGATATGGGCACACTAAAATACCTCCCTCTCTCCCTTTGGGATCCAGAATTCATACACTAGTGGATAAAAGTGTATTGAGTGATCTTTAGATTTACTGCTTTCTCTTGTTTCTCACACCGAGCACGAATCATGTGGGCTTAGAGGTTAGCAGGGATCAGGACATCCACACAATCCCAAACCACCAATGCACCTCCTATATGGTATAATCCCCAATCATTCTCAATGGGCCTCCTATATGGTATAATCCCCAATCATGTTAAATGGGTTTCCCCTAAGTGTAAGCCCCAACCACATCCACTTAGTCGGGCCTCCTATACGGTATAAGCCCCGAACTCACACATCCTCTTAAAAGGGTCATATTCTCAATGAAGAAGTAAATGCATAGTCATACCCTAAGTGTAAGCCCTAATAATGTCCCCTAAAGTGGTCCTCCTCCATAGGTGTAAGCCCCAAAAAAAATTTACTACATGGGATTTGATTACCAACTAACTAAGATACATAGGAAACCTCCTTGTAGTCCAAACCCAATGCCCAAATTCACCCTAATATTCTCTGGGACACATTCCTAGTAGGGTTATATCTACCTAGGAGACCACATCTCTTCCAGGTTCCATGGGCTGCCTCGGTATAAGTCCCATAGCATCCTTGACTAGACACCTTTGGCCTCGACATATCATCCACATGAAGTTAAATTGTGTGGTTCAGTCCTCATCGCATAAACTTAAAAGGTGATGTGTCCCATTAAGTGGCACTGAACTACATGGGTTCTAATTCATCTCATGAGGATACGTAGGAATCTCATATTATGGGTTTTATCCCTATTTAAAAACAACTTCCATCCCCCTGGATGATGGTAAACTCTAGATCACCTCACTGCATGGCTTAAAATCAACATAATCCTAATAAGGGACCAAAGAATCTCTAATCCATCCATAAAAGGGCTTCATTGATGGAGAACCTCAAATACATAAAGATGATTCTAGACCTATGCATGTTCATAATTGATCATTACCTCATGGAAATCTATCCATAAAAGGGATCCATTGATCTTCAGAGTATGATTGATTCCATAATTATGCATACTGGTAAGTGCAGGCTTGAAACCCACTAAAGGTAGAATCCCAATCCATCATCATGGGTCCTCCTGAGTAAACATCAGCCAGAGCTATTGAGTTATTATTAAGTTTTTCTCCTAGAATTTACTGTTGATGGTTAGAGGGAACCTCATTTGAACATAATTAAACTAATATGAAAATCTTCGTGTTGTGAACCCCTTTAATATAAGTTCCCCATCAATCATGGCAACTAAGATTCCTTCTCTCAAATAAATAAGATACCCCTATCTGGCATGATTCATAGAGGCATCATTTACCAAAGTACCAGTAGGAGGGGTATATGGAGAATAGGTGAAACATTCATGATAATTGAATTGATCCATCATTTCCTTTTCACTTCTATTTGATGGGTTTCCCCACAAATTCTTTGAAGATATGGTTGGAAATTAGCCCCCAAGATATGTTGAAGGTTGATGTATCTATAGCCTCTCATATAGTATCTTACCCAGCCCCAGATAACTTGGAAGGGACCCACCATCCTGTGTAGTGGCCTCCCCTCACTGATTTGACCTAATAAATGATAAATTTTTTCCAACACTAGGATGATAAGGTTAATACAACTATCGATGTCCAATTGAGAAACTATTAGAAAGGTCGTGACTCTGACCCTAGTACCAGAGTCACGTACTAGAAGTAACCAACCACTAAGAAATGTGACAAGAAAGGATATCAATCAAAACAATCGGTCGACGCCAGGGGATGATTGTTCAGCCCCACCTGTTAAATTTACCTTCCTAAAAAGTGGTTTAATAGGTGCCCATATGCCTTCGGTTCTCAAGAGTTGGTAAATTCCTTGGCCTCCTTAAATAAGGCTCGTGGATACATAATATAGAAAATTCATTGATCCAATAATAAAATGGGACGTTCTTCTTGGGATGAGGGTCACCCTTTAAAATATCCTTCACCATGTCAATAAGTTTCTTGGAAAGAGGAGTAATCCTCTCCACATAATCCCAAGATGAAGTTTGTGGTAGAAACTAGTCATACATGTCACCCATTATGGGTTCCCCTGAAATCAACTGGACATCTCAGATCTTGATCCTGACCTCCCCATGAAAAAATTGGAAAGTGTTAGTTTCCGGGCTCCACCTTTTAAGTATCTATGGGATAATATTTTTTCTTTCTTTGATAGTAGGTCTGTGATACCCTTACCACCTCATATATACCCATTTCCTTCATCTCAGCCTTAAATTCCTCACAAGTATGGTGGACCAAAAAAGACCACCCCCTAGTCCAAGATGAATAATCCACTGGGGTGAAGGTGCCACTTCAATGACCACCGTTGTTGCTCACTTTTCGTGGCCTTCCGTGTGATTATATAATAACAATGTATTTTATCATCTGTTGCATGCACGGTTTCCTCTAGTGACCAAGGTGTGTAGTTCAAAAGAGACCCGATAGTGTGGGTTTCCCAAATGAATTGCCCACTTACTAAGATGTTGGCTTGGGGAATATTTTTAATTTCAATTATTCAGACCAAAATTTTATTTGTTGTGTGTGGTTATAGAATCAAATAATTGCAAAAAAAAAAGAAAACGGACTATATTATTGAAAATAACAATATTCCTTTATCCAACATCTCAGCAAGGGGGAATTTATCTAGGAAACCAATGTTATTGGTTCTATTTTGAACTACCCTCCTCGTTCACTTGAGGAAACCGTGCAGGAGAGGGGTGATAAAATATATTTCTATTATAGCATCGCACAAAATGCCATGATAAGCAAGAAACTAGGGTGGTCATTGAAATGGGACCTTCGCCCTGGGGTCTCATTTAGCTTGGATTGGGGGTGGCTTTTTTGGTTCCACCAGACTTATGAGGAATTTAAGACTGAGCTGAAGGAACTGGGTATAAACGAGGTGGTTTGGGTATCACATACCTACTCTCACTAAAACCAATACATTATCCTATAGCTACTTAGCAGGTAGATCCCAGACACCAACACTTTCCAATTGGTACATGGGGAGGTCTGGATCAGTCTTTGGTATGTCCAATTGATTTAGGGGGAACCCATAATGGGTAACATGTATGAAGAGATTCTACCACCCCCTTCATATTTGGATGACTTGGAGAGGACTCTCCTTCTTTCCAAGAAACTTATTGAAAATGTGAAGGATAATTTGAAGGGTGGCCCTCATCCGAAGTAGGACATCCCATTTTCTGATTGGATCAATGCATTTCTACATTAAGGGACTAGAAGCCTTGTGCGAGGAGGTTGAGAACTTTACCAAATCTCAAGACCTAAATTCATATGGGTGTATATTGGACCATGATTGAGGAGGGTCGGTTTAACAAGTGGGGTTGTACAATAATCCTCGTCATCAACTGGCTGTTTTGACTAGGAGCCTTTCTTTCCATGTTTCTCTATGGATAGTTATTGTCGATACGTGACTCTAGTATTGGTTTCAGAGTCATGACCTTTATAATGTCACCTCAATTAGCCACTAGAAGGTATATTAACCTTTTTTCCCCAATCCTGGTAAATATTTATCTTTTTTGGGATGAATCAATGAGGGGAGGCCATCATGCTGGTTGGTGGGTCCCTTCTAAGTTATCTGGGTTTGGGTAGGAGCCCATATGGGAGGATATAGATACATCAACCCTCAATAGATCCCAGGGGATAATTTCTGACCATAAAATCAAATCATAAGTGTGGTAAACCCATAAGACCATTTTGTGGGTCCCTTCTAAGTTATCTAGGTTTGGGTAGGAGCCTATATGTGAGGCTAAAAATACATCAACCCTCAATAGATACTAGGGGATAATTTCTGACCATATCTTCAAAGAATATGTGGGGTAAACACATCAGACTAGAGTGAAAAATAAATTATGGATCAACTCAATTATCCTGATAGTTTCACCTATGATCGTTATTCCCCTCCCATTGGTACTTTGGTAAATTATTCCTCTAGGGATCATTCCAAATAAGGGTATCTTATTTCTTTGAGATAAGGCATATTAGTTGCCAACATCGATGGGGAACTTATATTTAAGGGGTACACACCTTTCATATTTTCAAGTCAGTTCAATTTTGTTCATATGAGGTATCCTTTTACCATTTAAATTTCATGCCAGGAGAAACACTTAATGATATCTCAGTAGCTCTGGTTGGTGTTCACTCAGGAGGAAACACGATGTCGAATTAGGATTCCACCTTTCGTGGGTTTCATTTTTATGCTTACTGAATCTTATTATGAAGTATGGAATCAATAATACCATAAATATCAACTAGAAAACCCAATTCCCATTGTCAAATGTCCCCAAACACCCGAGACTGAGGGGAATAAAATGCAGGCTACCAGAAATTTGAGTCATGGGAAGTAGCTGAGATAAACTCTTGTTTCTGAACCATCAAGGAAGATGTTGAGATACTAGGATTCAACTCCCTAGGTTTCTAAAACTACTTCTCAAGTTCAAGAATCCATCCCTCTTGATTCTACTTTTCCAATATCTTGGAGACAATGAGATCTATTATGGAGTTCCCATTCGGCTCATGCTCTGTGGTTATTTTTGCAAGAGAAGGGGGTTGCATTGATAAGATATGGCTATGATTTAGTGTCTAATGCTATTTATTATTCCAATGACCCTAAGATAGTGGAATCCTATCTTTTCATTATTGACACCTCTGTACATTCACTGTAAAACCATCATAGATATACCAAGTGAGTGCTCTCAATGGTGAGACCTGAGGAAAAGAAAAGTGAAGGGGACGATAATCACACTTATGAGGGGGGAAATGAATCCAACCCCCATGTCGTGACTGGTGATGGGGAAATTCCTTGCTACCATATGAGGTCATGAAAGTTCCCAACCCCAGAGGGTTCCAGGACAGTTGAGGTTCCCATAAAGAAATTACAGCTATTGGAACCCACCTCACTTCCCAGGTCGAATCTTCCCACATTAACTATTTCAATAATTGCAACCTTCCCAGAGGCTTGGAAAGCATGGGATACTCTGAGAGAAGGCACATCTGCTAAAGATATTTGGGAAACACTCCAATAAAATCCCCTTGATCTTATGGGATTTGAATTGATCACTTCTCTTGCATGGATCTCTACTCGGGAAGATCCTCGTGAGGTGGATATATATTTGGAAGAAATTCACACCTTCAACCACTCATATAAGGACAGCCCTTACTGTTCTGACTAAGTAGAGGATATAGCGGTGATCATGATAGGGTAGGACACACTGACGAAGAGGTAATAAAGTTTTTTGTATCAACTCTTCTTCTTCTTACTATCGTGACCTTGAACTCTTACTCATAGTTCTTGTAGGATCCCATTGAGATTAAAGAACCTGTTGCTTCCCCATAGTACACCCCAAGGGGAACCGCTACTAGGGATAATATACCTTAGGACATGAGAGTCACTGGAGAGGGATCCCCTGGGGTAATGGAGCATATGGATGTGGTTATTACGGATACTGCTGGAGCATTTCCACCCATGGAACCACCCTCTGTTCTTTCAAGGGGATCATCTCTATGGCATTCCATGAAGCATTGGCAGGAATTATAATTGGAGATACATCTAAAGTTGTGGATAACAAATGACCGTTTCATTTCTTTATTTATTTGTCATGTTATGTGTCTTCATGTGCTGACCAATCATTTTTCACATGAATTGGTGAAGGTCTAGTGAGTAATTAGGTATCAATCACCCTGGGGATTGTAGAATTTATTTCTTCAAAGATACATGTGATACCACCATTGGTTGTTCTTGAATCAGATAAGGAACCCGTGCTAATTGAGGCCATCAAGGAAATCCCAAGTCCCAGAGGGTTCAACCCTTCCCGATCAAATGACTTCTGCCCCTGTAAAGGGGGTGTCTTTAGGGGTTGACATTCCTATGGAGCATATTGATCCTACCCCTTTAGGGAGCATATCCATGAAAGAGAGAGTGATTAAATCTCAAGGATAATTAGAACCAGTTGTCACCCCAAGTTTCGTGATGGTTATTACTATAAGTACAGTTTTCATGAGTGATCTTCTAGAGACCACTAACATGGAAAAACATGATTCTCCACCACATGTGTCTCTGTAAGAACGCGAATTCAACCTGTAAAAGAAAGATGTATCCCCCATTTGGTTAGGTGATGATAAAACAATAGTGGTAAGGAATGTTGATGTTTCTAAGAGTGGAGGTATTTCTCCATTATTCAATCCATTCCCTTTATTTTCTAGGTTTAGATGTTAATTATTTTGATCTTCTAATTCCAAAATTAAAAGAAAAATTTTATGCAGTTGTGACTAATTCTTTTAACCTACCACATGATAATATTTCAAGGGAGATGTTTTTTGTAGAATCGATCCATACCACAGTTGTTGAGTAAAGTCCCTCTCTAGTGGTGCTTATTATATAATATATTATGTCATCTGATATAGATTCTGAGGTAGACCGGGAGTTTTTGGATGGCCTCTGCATTTCCCATTAGAAAATATGGAAAGATATATGGAAGACAATTTCTCATACTACCATCGCAAACATGTCAGAAAAACTGCACAAATTACGTCACCTGTTTTCATTTACTGGGTATGGGGGGTTTGATTATCATGCCTAATAGGAACTGGGTAGAGGTGACCTTGTGTAGAGGGCTAGTTGGTATCTTTTAGGGGTGGTGTTGTAAATTCTTTGAGAGTGGGATAGAAGATGTATTAGGATCTGGTTTTCAAGTGGTTATCCAAATGTTAAGCAGTTATGTGGTTTCAACTATTTTCAAGTGGTTAGCCAACTATTAAGTAGTTAATTGGTTAAACTTATTAAAAGGTAGATTTTTGGAAGGTTCCAGATATTACAAGGATAGGGAATCTTTCCTATAAAATTGGGTTGGGGGAGGAAAACAGGGGGATAGATTAGTTTGGAATTTTCTTCCTGCAGAAGCTATCATGGTGGGTTAGGCCATGACCTCCAAGTGCGACACTACCAGAAGAGTCTTTTTTATTTATTATTCTATTTATTATTATTACACCATATTCTACTTATAATTCTATTTCTTTATATTTTGGAATATTTTCTTGGTTGAATATAATTTAATTACCCTATTGTTTCTCTCTCACACTCCTTGATACATATAAATTGGTGCTTTCATTGAGAGATAATATGGAGAGAGAGTTTCTTGAAAAGAAAATCTTGATGAAAGATTTTCTTGGTTGGTTTTATCTACAATGAAGGTTTTGAAGTTGATGAAGCAAAATTTTTAAACCGAGTGAAGTATATAATAGTTCATGCAGTGTCCAACTCGATTTATAGTGGTTTTTGATGTTGTAGTGGAATATGACCTGCAACAGAAGAGTATAATCGACAAAAAAATGGGAAGGAATCATATCATAACTTGAGGATTCAATGGATAAACTGGCTAAGAGCATGGAGGAGTGGAATTGGACTCACAATCTAGTCGTGATTCTTGTTTTTACTAAAGAATATATCGAGTCTTGGATCACCAAAGTTGAGTATTATTTTACATACCATCAAACACGGGAAGACTTAAAGATTTGGGAGGCACGAATGATTATTACATGTACTTTTAAAGTTTGGTTTATGTCATTGGAAGCATCAACAAATGATATCACATGGGAACAACTCAAGGAGGAGATACTCTAAAAATATAGAAGTGTGGTAGGGACTGATACTCTATATATGACAAATTTCTTAGAACAATAAGTGAACCATATAGAAAATGAAACTAAGGAAAGCGACCAAATTTTAGCTGAATTTACTAACCATCATTCTATAAATGGAATTTTGAGCCATAAACAAGAGGCATCCAATGTGAAGCCCCAACATGACTTTAGTAAAATGTATCATGAGCACACGATGGTCTTAGCTACCATGTTAGAAAATCATGTGATTCCTGAATAAATGTATTTTGAGTACGGATTTGTCACAATAGACCAAAAAAATTTCTAGACTGAAGAAGAATGAATTGTCTAGGATCAGATAAGATAATTTTTGAAATAACCAAAAAAGTGGAATAAAATGAATGAGATGAAAATCCAGGCTCAAGAAGACTTTTTTGTTTGATACGGTATGACTTTATCTTATGTTCTAGATTCTCAAATTGTAGAAACCAATAGTATAGGTATTAACAACCTCTAGGAGGACTTACAGTCCATTTCTAGGCACTACCATTCTCAACTATCTTGGTCTGAATAGAAGATCGAACATCTTACTCAAAGTGGCATTGTGGATGCGACTGATCCCTTGAAGTTTCTAAAAAATATTAGACAACCTAGAATGAAAAAGTTCTCTTATCACCCGCTACAATAGGAAAATTCTAGACAGAGTTTTAAATTGGGAGAAATTTCTCAGGGAAAAAAAATTACATATAGAGGACACGAGCTGTTCAGAGGTGCACTATTACCAAAGATGTTTCTAGGGCCATTGTCATGGGCCTGTTTCAAGTGAATTCCACAAAAACCCTTACACTAAAAAACATTATTATAGTAAATTATTTGTTACTTTTTTTCTCTTGGGAATCATCTATAGTTGATACTTTAGATAGAAAAACTTTTCTAATTTCCATTGGAGGTGAGAGGGGTACAGATAAAGGAACCTCTACACCAGAAAGAGTATTGTCATATTCCTAATATTATTGCTAAGGGAGGAGCGGAGGATCCTGTAATGATAGATTTGAAAATAGAAATATTAACAGTTGGTGTTTTGTGAAGCTCTATTATAAAGCTCATTGAAATGTTAAGTTTGTTCAATGAAGGTTGTTGCAGTAGATATGTAGGGATTTTGCTAAGTGATATAGAAGAAAATTACACTACAATGATTATTCTAGATGGAAATTTTGTAGAAGATGTGAGGACTGCTAAACCCAAGGAAGAAATTTCTTGTTTACAATCACACCCATACCCTTATTATTTCATTTGTAAGGAAGATATGCCAATAGATAAGGCTAGTGGGGATACTAATTTTCTTGAAAATAATAGTTTGTTTGTGAAAAAAGTGGAATGACCTATTGTTAAAGGAGAGGCCTCTCTTGGTTTCCATTTGAAAGGGGTTGGATGGAGTTGTTACCTTGAAATTCTAAACTTAGAAACTATTATAGTCAGAGGAGTGGTGGGTTCTGTTGAGTTGGAAAAGAAGTGGGATCGATATCTTCACCTTAAGGATAAGGTTGTTTTTCAAGGAAGATGAAATGATATCAACCAGGTTGAGGTGTCCCTATGTAGAGGGTTGGTTGGTATCTATTAGGGGTAGTGTTTTACATTATTTGATAGTGGGATATTAGATGTAGTAGTAGGTGGTTTTCAAGTGGTTATCCAATTGTTAAGAAGTTATTTGGTTCTAGTTTTGGTCAAGTGTTTATCCATATGTTAATCAGTTAGGTGGTTCCAGCTATTAAAAGGTATCCTTTTGGAAGGTTCCAGTTGTTACAAGGATAGGAAATCTTTCTTATAAAAGTGGGTTGGGGGAGGACAGTCGGGAGTGGATTAGTTTGTAATTTTCTTCCCACAGAAGCTATCATAGTGGGTTAGGTTACGACCACCAGGTAAGGGGCCTCTGGAGGAGTCTTTTTCTTCTTTTATTATTATATTTCTTCTTATTCCCCCATATTCTATGTCTACTATTATTTATTTAAATTCTTTTATGTTTTCTTGGATGAATATAATTGAATTTCTATGTTTTCTCTCTCTCTCATGCCTTGATAAATATCAATTTTATCCATGACATAGTGAAACAAGTGATTTCTACCTAGGAGAGAACTCAGCATACTCTAATATCATCTTTCAACTGGAGATTTCATGGTCCATCTTGCCACTTCCAGGAAGATCATTCTTAATGAAGCTGCTGAGCATGCTGGGATGGCCATGAGGTGACAGGGAAAAGTTGCGGAGTAGAGGACCTCAGTGAAGAGACTTTGTCAAGACGTGGAGTGTCTTATCTAGGAACTCGAGTGGCTCAATCAAGAATTTTATAGAACTGAGGTAGGGGTTAATGAAGAGAAATGGTTCGTGGAGGAGGAGGAAAAGGAAGGATTAGATATGGCTGAGAGGGCAGAGACACTATGGCCTAGTGTGAATGTTGAGACTGCAACCCTGTATGAGCTCTGTTAAGCCATAGAGGACTTGGACTAGGCACTTATTTAACTCTATGAATCTAATGATAAGGCTCTAAAATAATAATTTTATACTCATATTGTAACACCCCAAGGTTTTCAAAATAAATTCATTTTATAATCTATCCATTAAACCCAACTTTTCCTCTTCTATGTTTTGAAATTTTGAAAAATAGTCATCTAGAGTTGTGATCAATAAGTCATTTAGAGTCTGATAGAACAAACTTGATTTTTGGTGAATAGTAACATACCCTTATGAATAGTAATATGACACTTATGAATAGTTAATAATGATATTATTTTATTTTCTTAAGGTAATAAGATAATGAGATCTTAATTAATTTTTCAATGTGATATCAAACTAATTATACCTTTAAAATTGTTATTTTTCAAATTAACTATGATTTTATTTAAAAATTAAATTAATAATATTTAGAAAATTATTTTTGAAAACTGGAGTTCATTTTTTAATTCTACACATTGAAAAATGGTAGGAGTGAATTTTTAGAATTTTTCTAAAATACTTGAATTTTCCATGAATAGTAAAAATACAGTTTTGAGTTTTCGGTATGTTTAATGACATCATAATGATGTAATAATTAAAATAAAATTATGGTCTAATTTTTTGAATTAAAATAAGATATTAGGTGTCCCAAGTGGCTAATACCATGGGAAAATACCATGAGAAATCCCATGGTTTTACAAAAACCACTAATGAGGTGTCCTTTTAAATTAATAAAAATTCTCTCTCTTTTACTATAAATACCCACTCACCCATTCGTTTTATTTCATTCCAAATCCCTCATACTAGAAGATCTGGTTTTTTTACCTCCCTAGGATTCCTCCCAAGGTTTCCTTAAGCCCCCAAGGTCCCAACCTTCATATTCTAGGAGTTACTCTACAAGGTAAGGGAACCTTTCACCCTCCTCTTTTAGCCAACACTTCTTTTATGTCATCTCTTTGAATTTCCATTATCGTATGTTGGGGTTTAATAATATGTATTCCTCTTACTATAATTTTTATGTACATATTATGAGATACTCTTTTGCTGTCATCAATTCATTTTATGAAATTTTAAGCGACGTCGTTAGGCTGCCAAATTTTCATAAGGGATCTCTCAACTTTTCTTTTATTTCCAAGTTCATCTCTTTTTTTCTCTCCTCACCTCCTCTATACAAATGACCATGATAACTATAGTATCATCTATATATTGTAATTATATCATGTGAATTTAATAACCATAATCAATATTCTTACTCCCTCCCTTTTATTTTTATAAATGAAATCAACATCCATGAGGTTCCAATTTATAACCTTCATGGACGACGAAGTTTCATTATTCAATTTATCATTAATTACTAGTCATGAAACCATTTATATGGTTGAACCAGAATATAATAAATTTATTATAACCTAATCAATTTTCAGGAACTAGTATACATACATATTATTAAATCATATGACCAAACTAGTTCCTAATAATCAAAATACCACTAAAATAATCTAAGTCAATGTCATTAATATTTCATATAATGATTCATATTCATTCCATGTAAACCAAATGATATAAAATACCATTAACAATATTTTATGTTCATAAATAATATTTAATTTCAATTCTATAGATTTAAATCCATTCCACATAAACTCCATTACTTAAGAACAAGTGAACCGATTATGAAAATAAAGAAAACGAACACTCCAAAAAGACAAAATTCTATATAATAACTTATCAATAAGGGCATAAATGAACTAAAAATAATTATGAGAAACTAAATACATGTCTAATAGGTTATTAAATAATTTATTAATAAGTCTAATTTCATATTACATTACCTTAAGTTCAAGAGTGGAACACATTCAGACTTAAGGTAAGGGTTTTCTCACCCGAACCTCCATTTTCATTCGGGTTACATTTATTGTCTAATTAACTCAATGAAATTATTTTATATTATTATGTATTCATCATAAAAAATGTGTGAGTGTTCTATATATTTTTACCAACCAAAATACTACTTTAATTTAATGTTAGTTATATGTTCTAAAAGGATCTTTCAAAAATCCTTCCCAAAATACAAGCCTGATTCAAGGGGATTTCTCAAATTTTTACCCATTTTCAAGGGCACCCTATAATATGTTTTTTGGAAAAAAATTTATTTATAAAATCATTAATTTTATTAAGAAAATAATATGTTACTTCACTTTTGGTTTTATACATATATTTTTCCAAAATAACTCTTCTTTTCAAAGTAAAAGGGGTATTTATCTCAAGAATTACTCAAAGATTTTATAAGAGTATCTTCATCTATTTCAACACTCTTGTTGATTATTATGTATTATTGGGATTAATATTTCATGGTAAAATCTAACATATTTAATTTAATGGTTTATGATTGTTTTTTCTATGTATTTTCTATCTTAAACCCATTCATCAATTTACTCTGAATGGTTAGTGTTTATGCTTAATATTCGGGGAAAGTTATTTTCATTTCATATATTAGTTTCAATATGAATGTATATGTTGTTCGAATTTATCTGCATTCATATGAGGAATGAATTGGACATAGAAAGTGTTTGGTGGGTCCTGCTATAGCCCCTCGGTGCATCGGTGGGTCTCATGAGACAAACTATGGTCTTGGCATAAGGCCTTGATAAAATAATTATTTATGGTCTTGGCACGAGGACTTGATGGTATGGTTATGTTTTCCCACATTAATCATTCTATCATTATGAAAATGGTATTTTTGGTTCATGTGGTTATTCTACTAGTAGAATACCCATGATTATGTTTTATTATGGCATTACTTACTCAGCTCTTATTCCTTCCATAATGTGTTCATGTTTTTTTTAAAGGAATATGCTTTTAGTTATTCAACTTGCCTAATGTTTATATATATCTTCTGTTTTATTTTTTACCCTTACTGAGAATTTTAACTCACCCCTTTCTTATGTTTCATTTTCTTAGGACATGAAGAAGTTTATCATGAATGAAATTCTGAAATAACCTAGGAGTTATATATGTCATCTAAGGAGTTTCTATGTTGTATTTATTTTCAAGTTGTAATGTTGAACTTTTGTATGAATATTGTTTCCAGTAATACTAAAACACTCAGTCCTTTGGGATACATATTCCTTGTTTATATTCCAATGTAATCAAATAATACACTGGCTCCGGGACACTGGGGTGGGGTCCTTACAATTGGTATCAAAGGAAGTTTAGTAGAAAACCTGGAAACTAGATTTAGAAAACGTAGATTAGGGAACAAATACCTAATATGGTCATTAAGGATAAGTATATAAGAAAATATTTGTATTTTGGTAAGAAATTGATTATGTGGATCTTTCTATAAAATACATCCATGTATGGATACAAATAGGTAGAGGTGTCTCTAGCACAAATGTACCTAGGATTGAAATCTCCGACAGGGAGTTTCGAGCTTGACCTGGGGTATCCTGGTACACAACAATGGGCCTTGATGCACTCTTGGTATTGACACTCCTGGGGGATATGCTTAGGATAATTCACATTTTATTTACAAGCCATTATGAATGATTGAAATGTAAATTTTTCCTCAAAGAATACATTTTTGTGATTATAGGGTTAGCTATGTGTAGGATTTCAATTTATGCTAAGTATTTTGCTAAGTTAATATTATGATTCATAACCTAATCTAGTGTATTCCATTATCTAGAGATGGCGCCTAGTGGAAGTAAGGGAAACTTCACGAACATGCGTGTCCCCTGTAGGTATTTCCCTCTGATGCAAGATAATGAGGTTGTCTTTGGTGTTGTGACTGGTGATAAGCAACTTATAACTATAATGAGACAACTTACTCAGGTTATGAATAATAACCTTACCCGTATGGTGCATCTGGATCCACCACGTGGAGGAGCTATGTTAAATAGCTTTATGAGACAATAGCCTCCATCATTCAATGGGACTATAAACTCATTTGTAGTAGAGCAGTGGATATATTCCCTAGAGAAGATATTTCTTGCTTTGGGATGTAAAGAAACAGGGAAGGTTGTCATGGAATTTTATCATCTATCGGGAGATGTGGATCAATGGTGGTTGTTAATCCAAAACACAAATGAGGAGGAAGAAATATAAGAGATGGAATGGATTTGTTTTAAGGAAATATTCCTAGAAAAATATTTCTTTCATGAACAATGGGAATATATGGATATAAAATTATTGAATCTAAGGCAGAAGGAGGATAAAAATGTTACCAAGTATGAAGACAACTTTACAGGGCTAGAAAGGCATGTTGCGGACTACATACACAATATAAGGACCGAAATTGATCGATTTTTTGATGGTTTAAAACCATTCGTCTGAAGGGATCTAGTATCCCAAAGTTTATCATCATATGAAGATATAGTCTCAAGTGATATCAAAACATAAAATTAATTTTCTAAGTCTTATGGTTTTAAAGGAAAAAAAGAGAAGAATAGGTTTGTAGAAAACTCTGGAAAATGAAATAAGGAAATGGGAAGAAGGGAAGAATTGAGTTTCTATCCTGCAGTAATTGTGGGAAAAACACCACGTCACTTGCCTGAATGGAATTGGAGTTTGTTACAAGTGTGGATAAAAAGCCCACCTATCTTGAGATTGTAAGGAGAAGAAAGAAGCTACCAATGTTCAGTACTACAATTACAGGGAGATGGGACATTATGCACATGAATTTCCTAAGCGTTAGGGGAATATTCCCCAAAGAAGTCCAAGTGAGAAAGGCCAAGCTTATGCAGTCACAACCACGTTGGTTGAAGTTCCTAACGAAGTGGTGGAAGGTATATTGATCTTTTAATCAAACTTAGTCAATGATTTATTTGATTCTGGATCATCACATTAATTTGTATCTCCCTAGTTTTCCAAGAAAATTATACTTAAACAATTTGATTTAATAAAGGATTTATCAGTAAAAACCCCTAGTGGATGTATCATTGAAACAAAGGCACGTCAATTAGTCCCCCTCATGACACATAAACGTGCTTTAGTTGCTAAATTTATCATCATACCAATGAATTAATTTGATATAATTCTCAGTATAAATTTTCTATCAAATTATGATGTAAAGATCTATTGCAAGAAGAAGGAAGTTATAATTTTTAAGAATGGTGTGGAATCCCTTATCTTTAGGGCAGAAACATCACCATCTGATTCTCATCTAGATCCACCCCTAGTAGCTCTAATAAATTCAATTATTAGAGGGTAAGAGAACCAAATATCTATGGGAGAGGAAAGAAATCTTCAAATTTAATATGTGCATGTAGTTTAAGAATATTTTGATGTCTTTCCAGAGGATTTACTTGGACATCCTCCAATGTGGGAAATTGAGTTTTACATTGACTTAATTCCTAGTTCAAGGCCCAAATCAAAGACCCCTTATAGAATGTCCATTGTGGATTTAGTGAAGATAAAGAAACAACTATAGGAATTGAGTGATAAAGGATTTATTCTCCCTAGTGTTTCTCCATGGGGAGCCCTATTCTTTTCATTAATAAGAAAGATGGGTCTATGAGGTTGTGCATTGATTATAGGGAAATCAATGCTATTATAATAAAGAATAAGTATCCTCTTCTGTGAATTGATGATTTATTTGATAAACTTCATGGATCACAATATTTTTCAAATATTGATCTTTGATATGGATATCATCAGTTGCTTGTGAGGAAGGAAGACATTCCAAAAACAACATTTTGAACTAGGTATGGGCATTATGAGTTTACAGTAATGCCTTTTGGACTGACTAATGTACCATATGTTTTCATGGATTTGATGAATAGAGTTTTCAAGGAATATATTGATGACTTTTTAGTGGTGTTTATTGATTATATCTTGGTATACTCTAAAAGCTATGAAGATCATGAAAATCACTTGCACACTGTTCTGAAGAATCTTAGAAGAAATGAATTATATGGGAAATTTATTAGGTGTGCTTTTTGGCTCCAATCAGTTTCCTTTTTGGTAAAAATTGTCTCTAATGATGGAATATTTATAGACCCTATGAAGACAAGGGTTGTGCAATAATGTTCTACTCCAACGAACATAACTAAGGTACATAGTTTTATTGGTTTAGCAGGTTATTATGAGTGTTTCATTCAAAACTTCGCCCGTTTATCCAACCCAATGACCAAGATCACACGAAAAGGGGTTAAGTTTGTCTGGAAAAAAGGAATTTGAAGAATGTTTGAAAGAATTGAAGAGTATTTTAGTGCATTATATGATCCTAACCCTACCATTGGGGAATGATGGGTTTGTTATATATAGTTATTCATCAAAGAAAGGACTTGGTTGTGTCCTTATGCAGAATGATCGAGTGATTGCCTATGCATCTAGGTAGCTAAAAATTCTTGAACAAAACTATCCAACTCATGATCTTCAGTTGGAAGCTATAATATTTGATTTGAAGATATGGAGACACTATTTCTATGGTAAAAATGTGTGATACATACCGATCACAAGAGTTTGAAGTATATTTTCTCACAAAAATAACTCAACATGAGGAAAATATGATGGATTAAACTACTAAAGGATTATGATTTCACTATACACTACCACATGGGGAAGGAAAATAAGGTAAAAAATGCTTTGAGTAGAAAATACCATGGAATTATGAACAATATGAGAGTTGAAAGGGATCATATTTTCATAGATCTAGTAAAGATGGATATGGGAATTATCAAGGAAGGTAACACATCACTAAATTTCCAAATTGTTGACAAACCTTATTTACTAGAAAGGATAAAATTTCCTCAGGTTGATGATGAGGAGTTTCAAAAGAAAATTAAAGCTATAAATGATGGTAATTTGAATGACTTCGTATATGAAGGTGGAATTTTTAAATTCAGAAAGAGGATTTTTGTTCCCGCTATTCCTGAGCTAAAGAGGGAACTATTGGATGATTCTCATAGCTTTAATTTCTATATACACCCTGGTAGAACAAAGATGTATAGATATCAAAGGAATATTTTTTGTGGGAAAACATGAAGAGGGAGATTTTTGATTATGTGTCAAGATGTTTGGTTTGTCAATAGCTGAAGGCTGGAAGAAAAAATCCTAGAGGATCCATGCAACCCATTCCCATTCCTATGTATAAATGGGATGATATTACAATAGACTTTGTCATGGGGATACCAAAGAATCCAAGAAATAATGATGTGATATGGTTCATTGTTGATCGCTTTACAAAATCATCACATTTTCTTACTATAAGATAAGATTTACCACTTGAACGTTTAGAAAGACTATATATTAATGAAGTTTTAAGACTTCATGATGTACCCTTATCAATTATTTCTGATCATGATCCCCATTTTACATCAATATTTTGGAAAAGTCTTCAGAAGGCCTAGATACTGATCTTCTTTTGAGAACTGCCTACAACCCACAAACCGATGGACAATCAGAACAAACTATTAAAACTTTGGAAGACATGTTGAGGTCTTGTTCACCTGACTTTCAAGGTATGTGGGATCAGTATTTACCTCTCGTATAATTTTCCTATAATAATAGCTTCTATTCAAGTATTCAGATGGCACCATATGAAGTGTTATATGGAAAGAGATGTCGTACACCAACTTGTTGGGATGATTTTGGTGAAATAAAATTTGTACGCCTAGAACTTGTTGAGGAAACAACGGAAAAAAGTAAAGATTTTCCAAACCCATATCAAAAAGGCTCAAATTAGGCAAAAGAGCTATACTGATAACCGAATAAAGGATTTGAAATTTCAAGAAGGAGATTACGTTTTATTAAAGGTATCTCCATAGAAGGGTATTATTCGATTTGGTAAGAAGGGAAAATTAAGTCCCATGTACATTGGACCTTTTAAAATTTTGGACCGAATTGGAGTTGTAGCTTACCATTTGGAAATTCTTCCAAGTCTCTCCAAAGTTCACAATGTGTTCCACGTATCAATGTTAAGAAAATACATGCCAGACCCAGCACATGTACTCACCTATAAAGAAATAGAACTTGAGACCGATCTGTCTTATTTTGAAGAGCCTAACAAGATTCTTGATATCGGAGAACAAGTATTATGAAATTGGATGACTCTTCTGGTAAAGTTTCTTTGGAGGAACCATAAGATGGAGGAAGAAACATGGGAGCCTGAGGAGCCTATGTTCAAGACATACCTAAATCTTTTTAGGTAACATTTTATGAATTTTGAGGATGAAATTTTTGTAAGAAGGGGATAATGTAACACCCTGAGGTTTTGAAAAAAATCATTTTATAATCTATCCATTAAACGGGACTTTTCCTCTTATATGTTTTGAATTTCGAAAAACAGTCATCTAGAGTTGTGACCAGTATGTCATTTGGAGTTTGATAGAACAAACTTGATTTCTGGTGAATAGTAACATACCCTTATGAATAGTAATATGACCCTTATGAATAGTTAATAATGATATTATTTTATTTTCTTAAGGTAATAATATAATGAGATCTTAATTAATTTTTCAATGTGATATCAAACTAATTATACCTTTAAAATTTTTATTTTTTGAATTAACTATAATTTTATTTAAAAATTAAATTAATAATATTTAGAAACTTATTTTGAAAATTGGAGTTCATTTTTGAATTCTACGTGTCGAAAAATGGTATGGGTGAATTTTTGGGATTTTTTTAAAATACTTGAATTTTTGTGAATAGTAAAAATACAATTTTGAGTTTTTGGTATGTTTAATGACATCATAATGATGTAATAATTAAAATAAAATGATGGTAGACTTTTTTATAGTAAAATAAGATATTAAGTTTACCAAGTGGATAATAACATGGGCAAATACCATGGGCAAGCCCATGGTTTTACAAAACCCACTAATGAGGTGTCCTTTTGAATTAATAAAAATTATCTCTCTTTTACTATAAATACCCACTCACCCATTCATTTTATTTCATTCCAAATCCCTTTTACTCAAAGATATGGTGGTTTTACCTCCCTAGGATTCCTCCCAAGGTGTCCTTAAGCCCCCAAGGTCCAAACCTTCAATTTCTAGGAGTTACTCTACAAGGTAAGGGAACCTTTCACCCTCCTTTATTAGCCAATACTTCTTTTATGTTGTCTCTTTGAATTTCCATTCTCATTTGTTGGGGTTTTATATTATGTATTACTCTTACTGTCCTTTTTTTGTACATATTATTATATACTCGTTTTCTCTCATCAATTCATTTTATGAAATTTTAAGCGACGTCGTTAGGCTGCCGAATTTTCATAAGGGATCTCTCAACTTTTGTTTTATTTTCAAGTTCATCTCCTCTATTTTTCTATCCTCACCTCCTATGTCCAAATGACCATAATAACTCCAGTATCATCTATATATTGGAATTATATCTTGTGAATGGAATAACCATCATCAATATTAATACTCCCTCCCTTTTATTTTTATAAACAAAATCAACATCCATGAGGTTCCAATTTATAACCTTCATGGACGATGAAGTTTCATTATTAAATTTCTCATTCATTACTAGTCATTAAACCATTTATATGGTTGAATGAGACTATAATATATGTATTATAACCTAATTAATATTCAAGAACTAGTATACATACATATTATTAAATCATATGACCAAATTATTTCCTAATAATCAAAATACTACTAAAATAATCTAAGTGAATGTCATTAATATTTCATCTAATGATTCATCCTCATTCCATGTAAACCAAATGATATAAATGACCATTAACAATTATGGATTTTCATAAATAATATTTAATTTCAATTATGTATATTTACATCCATTTCACATGAACTCCATTACTTAAGAACAAGTGAACCGATTATGAAAATAAAGAAAGCGAACACTCTGGAATGACAAAATTCTATATAATAACTTATCAATAAGGAAATAAATTAACTAAACAGAATTATGAGAAAATAAATTCATGTATAATAGGTTCCAATTTATAACCTTATTGGATGAATAAGTTTCATTCTTCAATTGATCCTTCATTATTGGTTGTGAAACCATTTAGATGGTAGAACCATACTATAATATATGTCTTATAACCTAATTAATATTCAGGAACTAGTATATGTACATATTATTAAATCATATGACCAAACTAGTTCCTAATAATCAAAATACCACTAAAATAATCTAAGTGAATGTCATTAATATTTCATCTAATGATTCATCCTCATTCCATGTAAACCAAATGATATAAACAACCATTAACAATTTTGGATGTTCATAAATAATATTTAATTTCAATTCTGGAGATCTACATCCATTCCACATGAACTCCATTACTTAAGAACAAGTGAACTGATTATAAAAATAAAGAAAACAAACACTCCAGAACGATGAAATTATATATAATAACTTATCAATAAGGGAATAAATGAACTAAAAATAATTATAAGAAAATAAATATATGTCTAATAGGTTCTTAAATAAGTTATTAATAAGTCTAATTTCATATTTTAGGACCTTAAGTTCAATAGTATAACACATTCGTACTTAAGGTAAGGGTTTTATCACCCGAACCTCCATTTTCATTCGGGCTACTTTTATTGTCTAATTACCTCAATGAAATTATTTTATATTATTATATAGTCCTCATAAAATCTGTGTGAGTGTTATATATATTTTTACCAACCATAAACCTACTTTCATTTAATGGTAGTTATATGTTCTAAAAGGATCTTTCAAAAATCCTTCCTCAAATACAAGCCCAATTCAAGGGAATTTCTCAAATTCTTACCCATTTTCTAGGGCACACTATGATATTTTTTTTGGGAACCATTTTCTTTATAAAATCACTCATTTTATTATAAAAATACTATGTTACTTCACTTCTGGTTTTATACAAATATTTTTCCAAAAGAACTCTTCTTTTCAAAGTAAAAGAGGTATTTATCTCAAGAATTACTCGAAGATTTTATAATAGTATCTTCATCTATTTCAACACTCTTGTTGATTCTTATATATTATTGGAATTAATATTTCAAGTAATCATCTACCATATTTAATTTAATGTTTTATGATTATTTTTACTATGGATGTGTTATCTTAAAACCATTCATCAATTTACTCCGAATGGTTAGTGTTTATGCTTAATGTTCGGGGAAATTTATTTACATTTCATATATTAGTTTCAATATGAATGTATATGTCGTTTTTATTTATCCTCATTAATATGAGGAATAAATTGGACATATAAAGTGTAATGTTGGGGTTGTTATAGCCCCTCAGTGCATCGGTAGGTCTCATGATACAAACTACAGTCTTGGCACAAGGCCTTGACAAAATGATTATTTATGGTCTTGGAATGAGGCCTTGACGGTATGGTTATGTTGTCCTGCATTACGTATTCCCTCATTATGAAAATATTATTATTGGTTTATGTGGTTATTATACTAGTAGAATACCCATGATTATGTTTTATTATGGAATTACTTACTCAGCACTTATTTATGCCATAATGTGTTCAAGTTTTTGTTAAAGGCGTATGTTTTTAGTTATTCAAATTTCTTGATGTTTATATATATCTTTTGTTGTATTGATTACACTTATTAAGCATTTGATCTCACCCCTTTCGTATGTTTCATTTTCTCAGGACGTGAAGAATTTTATTATGAATGACATGCCGAAATAACCTAGGAGTTATGGATATTATCTAAGGAGTTTCTATGTTGTATTTCTTTTCAAGTTGTAAGTTGAACTTGTGTATGAATATTATTTCCAATAATACTAAACCACTCAGTCCTTTGGGATACATATTCCTTGTTTATATTCCAATGTAATCAAATAAGGCATTGGCTCCGGGTAACTGGGGTTAGGTCTTTAAACATATAGAGATACTCTAGGTTTTATATATTCCTCCTTTGTTTCCATTCAATAAATAAATGAAAACTTGTTTTCCATCCCACTATTATCCTTTATTTTATCCTAATATTCCAGTCAATCATATTTTTTCATATTTTGGAAGGTAATCTTCACTAGATATCAATTGAAATTGCAACCTGGGATAATCAAATTGACATGATCATGTAATGCTCTAATTTTTTCTTGAGTCGAGGGATTCAACAAGTGTAGTTTTTACTATTGATAAGGTTACATGAAAAACCATATGAACTTTATGTATTTATTATTATCACCCTATATTTTAACTAAGTCTACTATGGTATGGTATTAATAGGTGTAACTTGAATTTTTCTTAGGAATCCATTTTTGTATTTTCAACCTAACAAGTTATGTTTCTTTTTATTTTTGATTTCTCGATTGTTTCCTAATCTATGAAAATCGTAGGTTTAGCGAGCTAGAATCCAAATTTTTTTCATATTTCCCTTTGTGGATTTTCCACCTAGTGAGTTTTGTGTATTTTTTCATGTTAATTTTATAGTCTTGAAAACTAGAATAATTTCACATAATTTTTTAGGTTGAATAGATTTGACTATGAATTATGGGGTGAGAACCCTAATAAGGCTTACTATCTGAGAATTTCCCAATATTTTTCATACATGAATAAGAGATTTTTAGACCCTGGTTTTGTGATATCTAAATCTGAGACATGATATGGGGAAATTATGCAAGGATTATCCATAATAATGATTTATAGCATGATGTTGTTAGGGTGTACAGAGATAGGAGAAACCTCTCATGGGGATGGATTTTCCTTTAATTGGAAGGCTTGTTTTTTGAGAAACTTATGAAGAAAAAACTGGGGAATATTTTGCATAGTCAAGAAAAGGTGTCCTCTGGATATTGACCCTCCATTTCAAATGGCCAATAAATCTATGAAAATTAAAATTTCTCAAGACTACAAAGGGTGGATTGTGAAGGTAATTATTTCTAAAAATGATGAGGGGATCTATATCGACACTGGCCATTAATGAGAAATCACTCCAACATGAATTTGGATTATGTACAGGAGGGATGAATCATGGAATAGTATAATTTCATGCTTATAGGACATGGACCATTCAGTTTTAATGTCTTACAGTAAGGACATTCTAGGTATAAGATTTAAGTTCACTTATCTTTGACTAAGAGATAAATTATTTTCCCTTTTCACGGTAATCTATCCAAGAATGTTCCATCATCCTTAGGAATTAAGGGCAAAGGTTTTAAGCTTTAATCTGGGATTTTCCAAATATGATGAGTGATATGGGATGAAAATGTCATTGGGTGTATTGAAATAGGAAAATCCTCTCCTGGGGATGAATTTTCCTTTGATTTAAAGGCCTTTTTGGTGGGTAGATTATACAGAGACAACTGTAGCATATTGTGCATAGTCAAACAAAGGTGTCCTTAGGACACTAACCCTCTATTTATGATGGCCAAGGAGTTTTATGTAGATTCAGAATTCCCCAGACATATAGTTTGGTTTTTTAAAGGAAAGTACCTAAACATGAAAGGAACATTCCATATCAAAATTTTCAGGAATGGGTGGAAATGTTTCCCATATGCAGGTCTAACCCATACATAGGAAGGATTTCTTTATGATGGTTGAGCCAGAGATATATAGTCCATATTTCACTATGTATCTCTTCAAAAAAAATCAATACATGTGTAGTTTTGGGAAGGTTTCACCACACGTCGATAAAACTCTTGTGTGGTCAATGAGCATTTTCCTTTGAATATGAGCTCACGAATGGGGTGAGACACATAGCGCCCCCCATATAGATCTAGATTAGGTATAGGAGAGTGGGGGATTTTTGTTGTTGTGACTGGGCCAATATATAAGATCCAAGTGTCACTATGTATCTTGACAAAATTAGAATCATGCCATACATAGTTCTTATAAGGTTTCCTATATAGGTCTAGCTCATTCACAGTGAAAGGGAATTTTTAACTTTTGTTGTAGCTAGACAAAATATTGTATTTTTAGGTGTCACTATGTATCCTATGATGGTAATAATCAATCCACATGTAGTTCTATACATCTTACAGTTTAATTTCATATGATTAGGACATGAGACGTGTAGTTTAACATCATGTGGTGATAACGGCATGGGGTCTTGCAGTTTTAGGTCGTACATCTAGGACCATATTTCATGGAAATGATGAGTAGTAGGTGGCTCATTAGGGAGGTATGTTCCAACATACCTCATACGTCACAGGGAAATAAAGTGTAAACCGTGATTATAATGATTCTCAGATAGTGAGAAATGATATGCGGCATAAATTTCATTGGGCTTACATAGATAAAATATACCTCTACTGGGGATGAATTTTACTTTGGTGGGTAGACCTTTTTTTTTGGAAACTTATGCAGATCTAATTGGGGAATATTGTGCATATTCAAAAAAAGGTGTATTTAGGACACTGACCCCTCCCCCCAATTTTTGATGGCCAGAGGAAGGTTGTGGAGATTCGAAGTTTCCCAGGGCACAAGATATGATGGATGGAAGGAATGTGTTCGGGTACTTAAGAAACATTTATACCATTATTGACCATAGAGTGTGAAATTCCCTACATAAATATGACTCATATATAGGGGGTCATTTTTTTCCTTGATAGATCCATAAAGGAGGAACCCAAACTTGAGATCCTCTACATAGATCTTTGTTTTTGTTAGACTTGGTTAAGTGTATTTCTGAGTCCCGCATCACTTCACTTCTACTTGAATTTATTTTCCTCTGTTTATAAATTAAAGTCGCCAATTCTCTTTGAGGTAGGTAATTATACGTAACTACATGGTATCAGAGGGATACGTCTGATAAAATTTCCCTTGTTGTTCCCCACCCCATTTGTTTCCCTCCTCCTCTACTACACCTTGTCATCAACCACTCCCTATGTAATTGGTGGTGGCTCCTATGGAACTTCATCGGTCCTCTTTCATGGAAGATCCTACACTCTATCATCACCCCCACTTGTGTGGGGGATCCTGTGTTCCATCCCTAGACACACCCTGCACGAGGGCTCCTTCCGATCCCCACCCCCATGCGCGCGCGACTGCTTTCCCTACACCATTGTTCTCTTAGACCGCAACAGTCACCGGTGGCACACCCCCATCTAGATCTTCCTATCCTCATATGTTGTGACCACCATGTGTGAGATCCTTCCTCCATGATATCCTCCACTTCACACCGATCCACTTCTTCTAGAGGCCCTTCATGAGCACCTCTCATACATGAGTGCCTTACTAATCCTCTGCCTCAGAAAACTTCTCCTTCTCTATCCTCCATGTGTGCATCTTCCTCTTATAATCCCAACTACCCATGTGGTTCCCCTGGTGATTGTAACTCCACACACCACCACTGATGTCATCAGACTACCTAGGCACGCCCCAATGCCCTTGCCAATGACGGTCCATCCTATGAACATCCTCTGACATTCACTACACACTCTTGTCACATGATGACACTTCAGATCTGTGGTCTCTACTATGCACACCTATGTGCCAACTGTGACCAATTCCCCCAGGCATCACATCTAGATCTAGTATTTAATTTTTATATCATTCTATGGCCATGGTCACTACTAAAATTCTTTATCTTCTTCATCTTCTTCATGAAATTGGTTTCCCACCATAAACTTCTGATCATATTTGGTGTGATAATCATGTGTCCATAAATATTTCTTCTAATCCAGTCTTCCATGAATGCACAAAAAATATCTATATTGACTACCACTTTCTTATCTATCACCTTGAGAAAAAACATATTAGTTTTATCTACATTCCAATAGCTCATCATCTTGTCGATATCTTCACCAAAGTCTTGTCGGGAGCTCGACTAGACTCTTTATGTACCAAGCTAGGCATCCACAACATCAGTGACCTAGCTTGAGGGGGAGTGTGTGCAGTCTTGTTTTTTGGTGCCTTCTTAATTTCTTTTTTTGTGGGAGTATTCTTCAAATTTATACCTATTCTATATATAGGGGGAGTGTTAGACCTTGTTAAGCGTATTTCTGATTCCCACATTGGTTTCATCCTGCTTTTATTTATTTTCCTCTATCTATAAATGAAATTCTCCACCTATATTTGTTTTAGGGAATTGTACCTAACTAAAATTTTTATATAGGATATGGGGAATTTTTTTTACCCATGGTTGAGACTAGGACATGAGGTCTAGGGGTCATTATGTATCTCATCAAAACAAGAATCAAGCCGCATGTAGTTCTGGATGCGTCATGCATTTTAATTTCGTGTGGGGAGGAAAATATCCATGAAGTTTAATGTCATGTGGTAAGGAAATAGGTTCCCTAATATGATGAGGAAATATTATGGTTGGACCCAGGATTTAAATATTTGGGTTTCACTACATATCCTATGATGGAATTAATCAAGCCATACATAGTTCTCTAATTGGCTTTAACCATGGTGTTTAATGTTGTACAATAAGGACATATGGTGTACCTTTTAAGGTCTTTCTACTAGGACTATGGAAACTTTAATGTTTATTGATACGCCTTGACCATGCAGGTAATTTCCTATAGAAACTCCTAGGCCCACATGATTTGTTCTCTATGTGAGAAATAAGGGGAAGTAGAGGTTTGTTCTACTATACATAGGTGATAAAAGGAAGGATATGGGAATTTTTAATTTTTGGTGGCTAGACCTGGATGTACAATCCAAGAATCACTTTATATCTTGTTATAGTGAGAATAAAGCTATATGTAGTTCTTGAACTGTATTCTTGTGCAGGTCTAACTCGTACACCAAGAGGGGGTATTTTCCCTTTTATTATTTTGATTATTGCGGCTAGACCTTGGATTGGAGACCTGGGTGTCATTACGTATCCTATGTGAACAAGAATCAAGCCACGCATTGTTTTGGGACCCCGTGTAGTTTAACTTCATGTGGTGAGGATGAAGGTGAGTCAATATGAAAGAGGTAAAATGTTGCAGCTAGGCCCAAGAATGGAAATCTGGGAGTCACTACGTATCCTGTGATGATAGGAATCAAGCCACACATAATTCTGGATGGTAACTCTATCTATGCAGGTCTAATCCATACATAGAGGGAGAGCATTTTTTCCATATTTTTCATTTGGTCCAAGTACATAAGGTTTGGATGTCACTATATATATCATTTGAATAAGAATCAAATCACATGAAGTTCTCAGAAAAATCCCTATGCAGATCGGACCCATACATAGGGAGGAGGGAATTTTTTCTAAAATGGAATAGTAAATAGGACCTAGTTTGGAGTCCCCTACATTGATTTAGTGTGTATGTAGGGGAGGGGAATTTTTTAAATTTCACAGCTAGGCCCCTGACATGAGGTATGGGAATCACTACTTGTCCCATAGAATGAGAATCAATCCACATGTAGTTCTTGATTAACCATTCATTTTAATGTTTTGCGGTAAGGATGGGGGTCACTTGACATGAAAGAAGTATTATCATATCTGGGCCCATAAATAGAGATTCAAGAATCATTGCATATCCTGTAAGGGCATGAATCAATCCATGTGTAGTTCTTGATGGAAATCTCCCTGCATAGGTTTATCCCATACACAGGGAGGGGTATCTTTTTAATTTTGTGGTGATTGGATTAGGATTTAAAATCCAAGCGTTGCTATGTATAATATGTGGACATGAATCAATCCATGCATAGTTCTTGAATATGGCATGGTAGGTGATTGATGCTAAGGGAGATTTCCTCTCATGTGAGAGTTTTATGGTGTTGTGTAGTTTAATTTTATACCGTGAGGACATTGATGCCATGCAGTTTATTATCTTATGTCATGGATGATGTACCATACAGTTTAACATCATATGATCAAGACAATTGTGTCTTTTGGTTATGGTAAGGATGATTTTGTGGACCAGTGAGAAACATAATCTTGATATGAAAATAGGCCTTAAGACCAAATTCTTGTAATAAAATCATCTAATGAATGGAGGGGAATTTACGGTTGGGCCTCATGCAAGTGGTCTAGGCGTCACTACCTATCCTGTGATAATAAGAATTAATCCACACATAGTTCTTGATAAAGAGACTCCTTGCATGGATTTGACTCTCACATGGGGATAGGGGCATTTTATCTTTCTCCCACATAGATATAGCTCATGTGTGGTGAATCGTTGATTTAATCAATGATTATCATGTAGTTTAACATCATGCATTGAGGACATTGATGTTATATAGTTTATTGTCTTGAAACATGGATAAATATATCGTTCTTTTTAAGGTCATCCTACAAAGACCGATGATGTAGTTTAATATCGTGCAGATATGACAATATACCATGTAGTTTAACATCATAAAATTAGGATTATTATGTCATGTGATTACACGAAATATTTCTTCAGGAACCTTGTGTTGGTGGGAGCCTTGGTGAGCTATCCGTCCATCAAAATCCGAGAATAATATCCATTAGATTAGACCTTATGTATGGTGTATGGTCCCTCCCATTTTGGTTCCAACTTTTGAGGTTTATTTCCAAGTATCATTGGATTCTTGAGGACTAAAAAAATCTCTCCTTAAAGGAAATATAGGAGGAAACCCTTTTTGTTAAAGGCTCACAGGATCAAGTTTTAGTGCACTTAAAAATGATTCAAGGTATGCAATATTTTCTCATCTAATCACTCCAATTCATCCATCTATATTAGGGATTGATCATCCATGGATAATTGATCACATATGGAAATGTAGTGTGAGGGAAATTGAACTTCAATGGTCATGACCACCTTGGTTCCATATACTAATGAGTATGGGGTTACTTGTGTGGCAGTGTGGGTCATGGTCCAGTAATCCCACAAATCATGTAGCATTTTTTCTAGCCAAGATCTTTTTTCCTTATCTATCATCTTTTGGATTATATTTTATAGGGTCTTGTTAAAGGCCTCTATCTATCTGTTAGCTTTTTTATGGTAGAAATATGAACAATTGGATTTGATGTCATACTCCTGATATAGTTTCTTTAATTCAGTAGAATATAAATTGGTGACATTGTCCGTCATTATTTTATAAGGAACACCAAATATGGTGATGATGTTGGCTTTCACGAAGCTGACAGTTTTCCTTTCCCCGAATTATTTAAGGTGCATAACTTTATCCAACTTTTGGAGAATAAGTCGATTACAGTAAGAATGTACTTGAACATCTTGGTTGTAGTGTGAGGATATAGTCTCATGAACCTGACAAGAATGACTATTTTTGGTGAATTTAGTCTAGTCCTACATTATGGTAGGCCAATAGTACCCAAGATTTTGGATTTGGTGAGAAAACATGAGTCCTGACTAGTGAGCACCACAGGATTCAGTGTGCACTTACTTCATGATAGTACAGGTATCTTCTTCATCAAGGCACTTGATAAGGACTCCATTAAGGATATGTTTATAGAGTACCTTTTGTTGATTTGTGTCATCATATAGAATAAAGTTAATTTCTCATATTCGAATTTTCTTTTTCTCGGCTTTGTTCAGTGGGAGCTTTCCTTTCTGAAGGTAGTCCATAATGGGGGTCATCCAGCTGGTGGTGGGACCGTACGGTTCAGGGAAGGGACTAACTTTGTTGGTCTCATTAATATAGGTTTGAATAAATGGTGAGGTCATCCATCGGTGTGTAATGTTGATGACTATTTCATCCCACTCTAGATTTTCTAGAGTTGTGGTTATATTCTATAGTGTATAAACATGGGAATTTTGTGACCATGGGACATGAGCCAATGTTAGATCCAAAGTAAATTCCAAAATTAGTCCCCAGATGTGGTTTAGAATAGGGATTAGATCTCCCGTTTTTATAGAATAATCGCCATTAACATGAATTACCTTTTATCTTCAAGTGATTTACCTATAATTGAAGTTCCATCTCTAAACATATAATGAGAGTCTGATATTCTGCTTCATTGTTCATGAATCCTTCTGATAATGGGATAGAGTAAGGCAGGATTTCCTTTTCTGGAAAAATGAGGATGACTCCGAACCTTACTTTGTTGAGCCTGAGTTCTTTCATACTCTTCCCTGTCAAACTTCTGGATGCACTATCAAAATACATCTCTCATACCTAGGGGCCCTCTTGAATAGAGAAAACCACTTCATCAAGTAGTTCAAAATCCAATGAAGTCATTTTTGTGTAGCGCTCATTTCGTTGAGAAATCTGATAAAGGAAAAATGAGTCGGGCCCCCTATTTATAAGTGTGGTCCCTTCTTGCAGTTCCACCCACAGACCAAAAACCTATTTAAAATAGGACCTCTTTCTATATCTGAACTGAATCCTCTTCGTCCTAATTGGTTCCCATTTTGATGGGGGAAAATTTTTTGGGTTCTGAAAATTCCACATATGAGAAGAATCAAATTTTAATAATTTTGAAAATGGTAGAAACAAACCCAGAAGAATAATTTGAAGAAAAATTTTCAAAATGGGTGAGCCATGAAGGATGGGTTGATCCTGTGAAGTGAAAATGCTTCGTGGACCACCACTCCATATGGAGTTCCACCATTCTTCAAAGCACCCCACAAACGAAATAGTTAGTGGGACAAGGTGGATTGTCGGCATGTGTGAAAAAAACCAAATCGTTTGTAAGTCCAAATGGTGATTTCCTCCCCTGTGAACAACTGCACCCCACAAATGAAACCAAATAATTTGTGAGGTTGGATGGTGATTTAAACCCCTGTGAATGACAACACCCTATGAAAAAAATAGTTAACGGGATGAAAAGGACCGTTGGTGCCTGAAAATGATACCAAATCATTTTTGGGGCTAGATGAACGATTGTATTTGATGTCATACTTCTGATATAATTTATTTAATTCAGTAGAATAGAAATTGGTGACATTTCCATCATTATTGTATAAGGAACACCAAATATGGTGATTATATTGGCTTTCACGAAGCTAAAAATTTTCCTTTCCCTGAATTCTTTGAGGGGTATAGCTTCATCCCACTTGGAGAAGAAGTCGATTACAGTAAGAATGTACTTGAACATATTAGATGTAGTGTGAGGATATAGTCCCATGAACCTGACAAGAATGACTCTTTTTGGTGAATTTAGTCCATTCCAACATTATGGTAGGCCAATAGTACCCAATATTTTGGATTTGGTGAGAAAACTTGAGTCATGACTAGTGAGCCCCATAGGTTTGCACTTCCTTCATGACAGTAGTGGTATCTTCTTCATCAGGGCACTTGATAAGGACTCCATTAAGGATATGTTTATAGAGTACCTTTTGTTTATTTGTTTCATCATATAGAATAAAGTTAATTTCTCATATTCGAATTTTCTCTTTCTCGGCTTTGTCCGGTGGGAGCTTTACTTTCTAAAGGTAGTCCAAAATGGGGGTCATCCAACTGGTGGTAGGACCGTACGGTTTGGGGAAGGGAATAACTTCATTGGTCTCTTTAATATAGGTTTTAAATAATGGTGAGGCCATCCAGTGGTGTGTAATGTTGATGACTGTTTCATCCCACTCTATATTTTCTAGAGTTGTGGTTCTATTCTCTAGTGTATCAACTTGGGAATTTTGTGACCATGGGACATGAGTTAATGTTAGATCCAAAAGGAATTCCACCATTAGTCCCCAGATTTGGTTTAGAATAGGGATTAGATCTCCTGTTTTTATAGCATAATATTCATTAACCTGGTTAATGATCAGTTCATAATTACCTTTTATCTTCAAGTGATTTACCTATACTTGAAGTTCCAGCTCTAACCCTGTAATGAGAGTCTGATATTCTGCTTCATTGTTCGTGCATCCTTCCGATAGTGGGATAGAGTAAGGTAGGATTTTCCAACTCATATTTCTAATGAATTCATTTTTATGTAGCTCTCATTTAATTGAGAAATCCAATAAAGGAAAAATGAGTTGGGCCCCCTATTTATAAGTGTGGTCCCTTCTTTCGGGTCCACCCGCAGACCGCAAACCTATTTAAAATAGGACCTCTTTCTATATCTGAAATGCATCCTCTTTATCCCAATTTGTGCCCATTTTGATGGGGGGGTTTGGGTTCTGAAAATTCCACATATGATAAGAATCAAATTTTATTAATTTTGAAAATGGTAGAAACAAACCCAGAAGAAGAATTTGAAGAAAAATGTTCAAAATGGGTGAGATGCGAAGGATGGGTTGATCCCGTGAAGTGAAAACGCTTCATGGACCACCACTTCATATGGAGTTCCACCATTCTTCAAAGCACCCCACAAATGAAATAGTTTGTGGGACAAGGTGTATTTTCAGCCCGCACAAAAAAAATCAAATCGTTTGTAAGGCCAAATGGTGATTTCCTCCCCCGTGAACAACTGCACCCCACAAACAAAACCAAATAATTTGCGAGGCCAGATGGTGGTTTACACCCCCTCGAATGATATCACCCTATGAAAAAAATAGTTTGTGGGATGAAAAGGACTGCTGGTGCCCGCAAATGATACCAAATCATTTGTGGGGCGGGATGGAGATTTCTACCCCCACGAATGAAATCATTAGAGAGCTAGGGCATCCTACTTGGGATCTCAAAAAAGAATCCCCATTCCCCACCTTGGATGACTGGCCATGGTGGTATCTAGTCACTCCATTATTCTATAAAAATACCCTGAGGGGGACTGAAAAGGGAGACAAAAAGATGGAGAAAAAAAGGTCTGAAGGAGAAGAGTGAGAAGAAAACGCAAAAAAGCGAAGCCTCCAAGATGAATAAAGATAGATATGTCGCTTCCTAGTAGGTAAACCCACCAAATATAATTAAGGAGGAAATAAAAATCATCTAGGTGACCACAAAATTAAATCCCTTAAACGGATACCCTTCCCTAAGGCACAAACAGATACCCCTTAAGCGGCCCAAAACCCTACATAGAAAAACTCTATGCAGGTGGAACCCTGCACTGCATAGAAAAATGCTATGTGGGTTGAGCCCTACCCCACGTAGAATCACACTACGCTAGAAGACCTCCAGTATACATAGCACTATGATATAAATATGGTACCCTCACCCGCATTACAATTTGCTACATGGAGGGAACCCCATCCTGCATAAGAACATGCTACTCGAAATGGGACCTCCTAGGGTTTTCTGCGGTCCAACTACAATCACTCACTTTCATCATATCATTGGGCCCCATGATGGACCCTCCATGAACAAATCTAATAGAATATGGTCATGGACTCTTCCAAAGCCACCTAAAATGTATGATCAGATCATGGGGAACATCAGCATCTCATCTTGAGTTTATATACCCACAGTAAGTGGAGTCATGCGTATAACCCCCGCAAAGAGGCATACCCTCATAATTTCTCCAAGTCTACATTACCATGGTAATGAGGGTTCCAAACTTGGAGGTGATCATGTGAACCTACCCATTCTAAGGAATGATGGGAACCACTGGCCTTTCCCATCAATTAGGGCCAGTGTTGGTCACTCCTCTCTTCCCCGAGGACTAGTAGTGCACCCCACCTAGAGTAAACCCCGATCCTTTATTATGTAAGGTTTCACTCTTACTCCTCTTAGAACATAGCTAGATGGATCACCATATGTGACTTTCTGGGCTACCAAAATAAAAGAGGAGACAGGCACACTCAAATCCCCCGTATCTATCACTTTGGGATCCAACATCCATCCACCAGTAGACAAAATTGGATTGTGTGATCTTCATATTTACTATTTTATAATGTTTCTCACACTGAGCATGACACACATGGGCATAGAGGTTAGCAGTGATCATGACATCCGCACAATCCCAAAAAACCAATGGGCCTCCTCTATGGTATAATCCCCAATCATGCTCAATGGGCCTCTTATATGGTATAAGTCCCAATCATGTTAAATGGGCATCCACTTAGTGTAATCCCCAATCACATCCACTTAATTGGGCCTCCTATAAAAGCCTCAAACTCATGCCTCCTCTTCAAAGGGTCATATTCTCGATGAATAATCAAATTACTTAGAATCCCTTGAGTGTAATCCCCAATAATGTCCCATTAAGTGGGAATCCTTCATAGGTGTAAGCCCTAAAATTTATAAACTACATGGGATTTTATTCCCAACTATCTGGGATACGTAGGAAGCCTTCCTAAGGTCCAAACCTAATACAAAAAACCACCCTAATGTTATTTGGTCCACATTCTCGGTAGGGTTATATCTACCTGGGAGACCACATCTCTTCTAGGTTTTATGGGCCACCTTAACTTAAGTCTCACACAATCCTTGACTAAACACCTTTTTCCTAGATTTCCATGTCATATGACAATAAACTGCATGGTTCAGTCCTCATCACACAACCTTAAAAGGTGATGTGTCCTATTAAGTGGAACCAATCTATGTGGGAGACCACATATCTTATAGGTTTCATAGGCCTCATCAACATAAGTCCCACACCATCCTTGACCAAGAACCTTTTTCTTGTACTTCATTATTGTGTGACGTTAAACTGTATGGTTCAGTCCTCATCATCCAACCTTAAAAGGTGATGTGTCCCATTAAGTGGTGCCAAACTATGTGGGTTCTAATTCCTATCATGGGGATACATTGGAATCCAATATTATGGGTTCTATCTCGATATCAAAACAAATTTCATCCCCCCTAGATGGTAATAAACTCTAGTGTACATCACTGCATGAATTAAAACTAGCGTTGTCCTAATGAGTGATCCAATAATCTCTAATTCATCCATAAAATATATCCATTGATAGAGAACCTCATATACATATAGATGATTTTGGACCCATTCATGTTCATAATTGATCATTACCTCAAGGTGATCTGTATTATACACACTTGGGAATGAACAAAGGATTCATGAAAGTATCTTAAATCTATAATAGAGTCCTGAAATAGGCAATAGTTCCTACCAAAAGGGTGTGATGAGCCCGAATTCTCATCCTCTCAACCAATATAAATTCTTAAGTGTCATTGGCCAAGTTACATAGTAAATTCCTACCTTTGGAAAGTAGGTCCATGAGTCATAGATATGAGAGTTGTTGGGAATTTCTAGATCTACAAACAAAACCAATTGGAGACAATTCAAAGATGATGTGAGTGATTGTATATAATTCAACCCCATACAATCAACCGCTGGGCACCACCGATCCATCATCCGAAATAGGGATTAAATTTCCAAATGAGTTGCTCACAAATCTCATACTTTTCTCACTACCCAGAACCTTATCCAGTTTTATTGTTAATTATAACATGAGTAATAATGAGAAGAGTATTTTGAAACTTCTAACTTTGATTCTCTAAGTGGATAAGGACATGATCCATAAAAAACTCATGTTCCTTATGGTTAATAAGAAAATTAAGAACAATGAGAAGGGGACCAAGACTCATAACAAGTATAAAGTTCCCGAGAAACATACTTCCAATAAGAGAAAGATTTAGTGATAGGGAAAGGAAAAGGAAGTAGTGTGTTTTTTATGTGGCAATCAAGTCCACTGGAAGAAGAACTACACCCAAAAGAAAAGGAAAGCTAAAGGTGTGTTCATTATCGAGTTTAATAATTCAATATCTACACATTGGTTGTTAGATATATCTTATGGTGCTCACATATATATATCCAAATACAGGAACCAATTATATTTCAAATGATTTATAGAGGAGAGGTGGATTTGAGAGTTTTTAATAGTGTGATGGTGGTTGCTCTAACCATTAGTGACTACTATATTTCATCACCAATGATAATGATATTGGTTTTAGGGGATTTTTATTATGTACCAACTATTACCAAGAATATAATTTATATGTATGCATAGATGCAGATGGTTTTATTTTTAATTTTGGTAATAAAAGTTTTTCTTTTATAAAGATAATATATGTTATGGTATGATGCATTTAAATAATGGTATTTATGTATTAAATTAGAAAAACCAAGTGTGGATAATAGATAATGAATCATGTTCATATGAATCATATGACACCAATCTATGGAATCACTGTCTTAGTCATGTAAATGAAAAGTGTTTGAAAAAGCTCGATCAAGATGGTTATTTAGAATCTTTTGAGCTAAATTCACTTGAAGTATTTCATGCTTGTTTATAAGGAAAATTTCCCAAACCTCCATTTGGTGGATAGGGTGAAAGGTCCATAGAGCTTATAGGATTGGTACACATTGATATATGTAGACCATTTCCAATAGAATCTAGTGGTGGGTATTCTCACTTCATAACTTTTATATATTAATTGAGTAGATATGGTTATGTCTACTTGATGAAGGATAAATTGAATTCCTTTAAGAAATTCAAATAATTCAAGAATGAATTAAAGAATCAACTTGTAAAGAAGATAAAGAATCTTCAATAGGATCTAAATGGTGAATATATTAACCAAGATTTTATCAACTTTTTATGGGATTTTGGGATTTTATCTCAACTCACTCTACCTTATACACCATAGTGGAATGGTGTTAGTGAAAGTAGGAACTATGCCTTGTTAGACATGGTAGGGTCGATGATAAGTCATGTAGATCTTAGATTATACTTTTGGGGATATTCATTACATAATATGGAATAAACACTAAACCAAGTACCAACTAAAGTGGAAAACAGAATTCCCTTCAATTTATGGAATGGAAAAATAATTGTTTTGTCACACACAGGTGTATGGGGCTGCAAAACGTTTATTAAGGCTTTTCTAGGCAAAAAACTAGCACCTCAGGGCGCAAAGTGTATCTTTATAGGATATCCTAAGGAAACAAAGGGATACTTCCTATACAACCCGTTAGAAAAGAAAGTGAATGTCACCAGAAAAACCATATTTTTTTAGAGGGAGCGCATCCTCAAAGAGGATAGTGGGAGAAATATTGACTTTGATAAAGTTGATGCTCAAGATACACAAGAGTTGGTATAGGAAAATATTTCATAGGCCTCTATGGAAGAATTAGTTCTTGAAAAAAAAGTACTGAAAATGAGTACTAGAGAGGTAAGAGAAATAGAATGACATGGTTTTCTAGTCACCAAATATGGTGACTCGTTATTGGTTTAAAATGATGAAATTATCTCTTAAAAATAGGTAGTATAGGGATCAGTAGCTTCCATATGAAAATAAGACATGAATTATAAAATGGATTCCATGTATTAGAACTAAGTTTGGTTTATGGTCGATGTTCTAGTTAATGTAAATCCCATGGGGTGAAAATGGGTAATCAAGAGAAAACTTGAAATGAAAGGTAAAGTAAATACCTATAAAGAAAGTCTAGTGGATAAAGGGTTTAAAAAAATATAAATAAATTGAATATGATGAAACCTTTCCACCAGTTTCCATGTCTAAATCCATGAGAATTCTACATTCTATAGAATCTTACCATGACTATGAAATTTGGAAGATGGACATCACTACTTTCCTTAATGGTAACCTTCAAGAAGATGTCTATATGACACATCTAGAAGGGTTTGTGACTCTAGGTGATGTCAAAAGGATTTTAAAATTTCATAGATCCATTTAAGTATTGAATAGAGAATCTATGTCATGTAACATTTGATTCGATTAAGTTATAAAAGTATTTGGTTTTATTAAGAATGAATGTGAGCCATGTGTTTACAATAGGTTTAGTGTAAATGTAGTTGTTATCCTAGTAGCATATGTTGATGACATATTACTTATTGGAAATGACATACTAGTCTTACAGTCTATTAAGGAATGGATAAACAAGTGTTTCTCCATGAAGGACTTAGGTGATGCACCCTATATTCTATGGATCAAGATCATTCATGATAGATCCAAAGTCTTCTTTGATTAAGTCAAATTACATACATTGAATAGATACTAAAAATATTTAGTATGGAATAATCTAAGAGGGAATTAGTTCTAGTGTCACATGGTATGCATCTATATAATAAAATGTGTCCTATGACACAATAGGAGAAAGAAATAATGAGTTAGATCCCATATTATTTAGAAATATGATCAATCATGTGTGCCTTATTGTATAATATACTTACTGTTTCATATGCATTGAGAATGGTAGGAAGATATCAAGAAGATCCATGAGAATAACATTGGTCTACTGTTAAGTCTATCCTCAAGTATTTGATAATAACTAAGGATATGTTCCTGGTGTATGGAGTAGATGACGAGCTAGTCATCAAGGGTTATATTGATGCTAGTTTTTAAATAGATCAGAATGATCTGAAGTTACAGTCAGGATATGTTTTCTATCTCGATGGAGTAGCTATGAGCTAGAAGAGTTCAAAGTATCCATTTTTCTCTGATTCTATAGTGGAGTATGAGTATATAGCGGCTTCTGATGCATCCAAGGAAGCCATTTAGATATGGAACTTTGTCTAGGATCTTGATGTGGTACCTAGCAGTAAAGACCCTATCACATTGTATTATGATAATACTGCAGCATTGACTCTTGCAAAAGAGCCAAGGTCACACCAACATATAATGAACATACTCCAAAAATATCACCTCCTGAGGAATTTTTCTCAAAGGGGTGAAGTTGTAGTAAACAAAGTTTCTATAGAAGAAAACTTGGTGGACCCCTTGACTAAAATCCTATCTCAGAAGAAGCATGGGTATCATGTGAGAGATAGTGGATTAAAGGTTGTTAGTAGTTGGCTTTAGTTTAAGTGGGAGTCTATTGAAGTTGGGTGTGTCATAATTAATATTTCATTAATTAATAACGTGAGAAAGGATTTATTGTAACACCTCAAGATTATATCAAAAAAAATTAATTAATTTAACCTTTGAGATATTTTTCATTTCACTCAACACTAAAAATAGTTCATTTTATATTAAACCATTATGTTTGGATTACGTTATACGAAACACTAAGTTAATCATGAACTACACACAATATAAATTTTATATTTCTCTAAAAGGAACACCAAGGTTATCTTGTGACTTGGCGTATCTTACACACAACACTAACTTGGTGTATGCAACACACAACACCTACTTGGTGTACGTTGTATGCAACACTGAGTTTCTATGAAACATCTTTTTATTGTTATAATTATTTAAATGATATAATTATAATATAATCATTAAAATTAGTAATATGAATAGTGTTAACTACTTTTCAAATATTTTTTATTATATTTTTATATAGATAAAACATATTTATCATGAAAGATATAATTTTTGGTAAAGTCCTTATATGTTTAAAAATACCATTTTATAAAATAAACTATTTTTCATGTCCTCAGATGAAAAATAAAAATTAATTTTAAAAAAAATAGAAACTTAATTTGAAAAAATAAACTTATTTTTTGAATTTATAATGTCTAAATTATCTTAGTGTGATTTTTTGGGATTTTTCTAAGATTTTTCATTTTTTGATTAATAGTGAAAAATATCAAATTTTAATTCAAAACTGCATTTTTGTCTAATTTATTTATAAGTTTAAATTACATTTTAATTTGGTTTAAAAGTTTAATTATATCATATTTTTATAAATTAATCCAATTTAGGTCATTGGAATCAATTTCACTTTGAAATTGGGTATAAAAACTTAGCAAAAGTTTGGATGTTTTTACTTTAAAAACTCGCAGTGTTATCCCATCAGTGGGATTAATTTTAAATTAATTTATTCCACTTATGTGATTAGAATTTATAAAATTGTATTAATATTTGTAATAATAATAATTTATAATGTCTAATAATTTCAACTCTATTTTTTACCAAAAATATTAGTGAAAGTGATCAAAATTAATTAGAACGATTAATAGAAATTTTAGGTTAATAAAGTACTAAATATTAAATTTAAGACCAAAAATGACGTATAAAATTTTAAAACACCCATTTTCTGTCCATTAATCTTCCATTAACCTTCCATTATTTAGTTTTGTTTTTTATGACTTTTTTAGGTAAAAAAGTGGGTATACCTAACTTATTTTCAAAAATGCTAAGTGTGTCCTTTCCTTTTCCTATAAAAGGCCACCACCTATTCCTATTATTCACACCTATAAAACCACTTAGTTTCGTCCAATATCTACCCAATAAAATTCCCAACATCCCTACCATCCTCCTTTAATCCTCCCTTTATTCAAAAATCAATCCAAGAAATCCTTTTGGCACAAACCAAAAGAAGTTACCCGATTAAGAGGTAACATCTTCTCTCAAACTCCTTTCTTTTATTTTCTTTCTCAACCCCCTAAAATCTCTTTATTAAATGATTTTATAAAAAAATTATAATAAATATTCTAGTATTTTTTTATTCTAACTTTTTTACTTAAACTTACACACACCTCCATCTAATGGGGAACAAACATATAGTTTATGTGTACAGTGAACTACCGCCTCACGAAATAATGATTGTTCATTTTTCATTTACCGTCTCTCATGATGGAAATTATGATGGAAACTCTGTTTATATATGTTATATATTATATTTATTATGACTTTAATCTTAATTAATTATTTTACAACACATGTATTTATACTTTCCATTTTGTGTTAATACGATAATTCTGTTGAAGGAAGTGTGGACTACCGCCCCCTCAAAGCGATATGATTTGTTCATACACTACATGGAATGTATTAAGGATGGGTTTAGTGAATATATATGAAATATATATGATATAATCAATATAATTTAATAATTATATATATATATAAATAAATATATGTCTTTTAATTTCTTTCTTTCAACACGGCAATTAAACAGAAATAGCGTTCATGCGTACATATGACTTACCGTCTCCATGAATGGTGTATTAAGTTTCATACTTATATATTCTATGGATTATTATAATAAAAATATACTAAATATAAATTATATTTAAATCATGTTTTACATTCTGTAAATCATGATATAATTATAAGGATCAAAGATATAACAAATTAAAACACATGTGAAAAACAAAGTGAATATTACCTGAAGTGAAACCTTAGCATATAATTGTTAACAAGTTGGTAATATAAATCAATAATAAAACCATATATCATATTATAAGTAATAATATGTCTTTTTGATATATTTATAATAAATTTATGTTTATTACACATGATTTTTGAACAAGTACAATGAGATTAAAGACACAAGGTAAGGGGATTTCATCTCACTTTTTATTTCCATGAGATACATGCTTTATTCACCACTCACTCCTTTTATGTGATGTGTATATTTCCTATGTATTTATTCAATTATTATTATAATTAAATTTATGGGTATTTACATATCCATTCTATGATCTTTATTTTGTGGGGTTAATGTTTCAAAAGCTACCAAATCGGTAGGACAATTTTTTCTCAATTTGCCTTATTTGAGACACATGTTTTATTGTGAACCTACATTCTTTTTTGAGGTGTATATACTTCCATTTTATACATTATATCTTGAATATAATTAATTTCATGATTCTATATGCTTCATGTAATTTCACTTTCTTAAATGGGGTATGGTTCAAAGATACTAAGTGATAAGAGTTTGTTGAAACAATCTCATATCTTTTCAAGATTGTTTATGATTACGCTTCCTTTGTTGAAATCTTATAATAAATCTATAAATAACATTCATGATTTTTCTTATCCTCTAGTTATTAATGATATATTCATTTATTGGTACCATTTTTTTACTCTTTGGTACATAAGATATTTTAGAAAGTGTTTTTAAGAAAGCCCAACTTTACCCTCCCTTCAGTCGGAAATCTATATTCCTTCAAAACCAGGTTTTTTAAAAAAGGGTTTCCAATAATATTGTATTATTCTCCTATAATATTTAAAATAAATTTTCTCCCTTTTTTTTACCAATTTTTTCAAATTAATCTTCTTATCTCTTTTCGAATAAGTAATTCATTTTAACCTTTTATTGTGCAAAAGGAATGTTCTTCTTACCTCGTACGGCATGTACGGATTTACTCGTCATCATTTCTATGAAGCTTAATTTTCATGTTTAAAAGGTTAATTTTTAAGAAAATGTTTTTAAAAATAATTTTTAAAGAATTTTTTTTTAAAAAAAATTCCTGATTTCTTTATAATTTTTAAAAGTATTATTCAAAGAGAGTGTTTTTCAAAAGTTTTTCAAGATTATTTTATAAGTTTTTAAGGAAAATGGTTTTAAAAATATTTTCAAGCTTATTTTATAAGTTTTCAAGGAAAATTTTTTTCAAAATATTTTAAAACTTACTTTAAAAGTTTGCAAGGAAAATAGTTTTCAAAATGATTTCAAGCCTTATTTCTATGTTTTCAAATTATTTTCAAATAAATGGTTTTCAAAATGTTTTCAAGCTCTTTTTATAAGTTTTTAGGGAAAATGGTTTTCAAAATGTTTTCAATCTATCTTTATATGATTTCAAAGAAAAAGGGTTCACAAAAGGTTTTCAAAGTTTTATTTATAATATTTCAAGTTTTTTTCAAGAAAATGGTTTTCAAAAGGTATTTATGTTTTTAAGAGAAGTTTTTTAAAAGAATAAATGATATTTTCCTCAAAAAATGTTTTCAAAATATCTGTCCAGGTTATTTTACATCCAAGATGGCATCTGTTGATGTTACTCATTCCCTTATAAGAAATGATCCAAAAGTTCCATTCATATTATTTATTGAATGGTTTATGCTTTGATGGAATGATGATTGTGACACTCTTTTCTCTTCCACAGGTTATATACTTTTGAAACCTGCTTCTTTTCATGGGTTATGTTTAGGATAAAATAATTATGAAACCTATAATTTTTCATAGATTATGATATGATTACATGGTTATGAAGCCCATTTTAATTCATGGGTTATGATATGATTATTTATGATATTTTGGAACATGTATGTATGATTTCAATATGATATGGGTGGGACCTATATCTCACTCCAATGCATTGGGTAAAGATTTATATCTCATGAGATAAACTAAGATGGTCTTGGGAGTAAAACTTGACTACTAAGATGGTCATGGGAGTGAACCATGACTACCAAAGTATGAGGAGTGAAATCATGCTACTAATATGGCTATGGGAGTGAACCATGAATACCAAGATGGTATGGATAGTGAACCCATACTAATAAGATAGTCTCGGTAGATATTCCTTGGATACTATGGAAATCATATTATATGCTTATGTGTTTTCCATAATTTCATTTATTATTCCTATGTTATGATTTCATTGATTATGTTCTTTATTTCTTTAGGATTAATGTATTATGAACTGCCAAGTTTTATTCCATGACTCATATTTATGATCTTATGATATGTAGGGTATGATCTTATAATGTTATGATCATGTTCTCATACCCTTATGCTCATGATTATGATTACATGTCTACCTTATTTTCCCTTACTGAGCATCTGAGATCACCCATTTTATGTTTATTTCCCGAGTTATGAAGATATTTATTAAGTAAAATGTATCTAAGAAGGGTTCTATTCATGAAGAACAGAGTGGGAGATAATGTATCTCACTTATATACTGATGTTTATGTTTTCATGTTTCCAAAGGCACTAGACTAATATAATATTTGTGAATCTATTTGTATAATGTTTTTAGTAATCTATAAATGTTATGTAATATTAATTTATTAAAAGTGAGGGTCTCTATAGTTGGTATCAGAGAAAAGTTTTAGTTAACCTTTGGAAGCTAGGATGAGAAAACCTTATTGAGAACCCTAAGGAAGTGTCTAGGGATAAGTATAAGGATAAGGAAAAGTATAGGAATATGTCCTGGAATTTTGGTAAAGGGTAGAGTGAGTGGTTTCCTATCAATACATCCCTTTATAGTTAATATAAGTGGATGTGGATCTGGAACAGGTGTACCTAGGGGTAACAACTCTAACAAGATATTTCGGGCCTAACTTGGGGTAATCTAGTACATGGCAATGAGCCTTGTTACACACCTGGTTTGACACTCCTAGGGTATATTCTTTGGTAATTCACAAACTCTCCATGAACCATCATGAAGGATTTAAATATAATTTTTCTATGAATAACCTAGGATGGACCTAGGGTGTAATAGATTAAGGAGGGTGACATAATTTATACATTCTATAAGTAATTATTTTCATGAATATGTGGTTTTCTAATATAATAAGTAATTCTCACACCATGATTCGGGTTTTAGTCAATGGTGGTAACCATAAGGAATTAGATTAAAATTGAATGTGATGGATTATTTGTTGATGAGTAGTCAAGTGGGATGATCACTAGAGTGAAAGATGTTATAATCATTCCTAATCAGTTTTAAATGAACATGGTTAATAATGTGTACCTTAACCAACTCTCGGAAACACCAATTAAGAGAAGGAAAGGGTTTGCTAAGATTTCGGGTAATGTAGACCATGGAAAAAAGAAGATTTGGTTTTATTTATGTTAAGAATGTGGAAATAATCACCTAAGTGAATGTCTTATAGGAACAATAAGATGTTTTTATTATGGAAAAGAAGGACACAAAGCAAGTGATTTCAAGGGGAAAATGAAGAGTTGCGTTAAAAAAATGGATGATAACGTTGTCTTCCCTAAGTAATAATCAAATGTTAAGTGTTTTAAGTGTGGAATAAATGGTCATTATTCAACTCAATTTCTCAATAGTAAATCTCTTAAATAGAATCAATAAGGTGGTGTGAGTAATGGTTATATTGTTGATGATGATGAGACTATTGATGAAATGTGAAAGTAAATATGTATTAAGTAATAGGATGAGTATCCTTCTTATGGGTTATGGATGAAGTGGAATAATTAAAAACTTTATGTATTTGGGATTCAAGAATTATGTTATATGAATGGTGAAATAAACAAGGATTGTCCAATTTATGTTTTTTACTAAGGATTTAAAAGATTATGTTGAATTTTTTTCTAATAGACTATAAAAGTGATTTAATGACAAGGTGATATTTTTATTAAGGAAAGATAACCCTTAATATGTTTCTTATGTTAAGATAATGTTTTTTGTATAAATATATGTTGGATATGAACAAGTAAATTGGATGGTATTGATTACCTCAGGACTAATAAAGGATATGTTGACAAAATAGTCTATTTTATCATGGATGAAGTTTAAAACTTCATGGATTTAAGTAATATATCCAGTAACCTTTGGAATAAGGAAGTATGCATGTTTTATATAATTATTTATGGTAATTTAGAATACTACCATGTTTCAAGACAATATATGATGAGAGTATTCACATATTTGGAATGTGACAACCAATAGCTACTTTGTGATATATAGGGGATCAATGTTAATTTTATTTCATGAATTTATTTCTAAAGTTTTGGATTTTTATTTTTTATAAGGGTTATAAGGTTAATAATTCATGAAAAGTTTAATTTAAACTTTGTAGGAGGTATTTATGTATTGAGATTGTATTGAAAACCATGGTTAAAAGGTTATTTAGTGATTAAACTTATTTCAAGGATGTCCATCATATTTTAGAAATTATATTATCATGGTTTTATAAAAGGACAACATGTATGTCAGGTGACAACCAATCAAGTCTGGAAAGGTCGTGGGTCTTAAACCCATGAATGAAGGATAATAAGGGTTTCAAACCTACCACTGGCCTACACAATATCCTAGTTAATGTATAATTATTTTGATGAATGATTATTTATAATGAAATAGTAGTGTTACTTTTTATGTTTGGAGATTAATCTATTAACAATATTTATTTTTAATAATAGTTATACTTTTCATTCTTTTATGGTTCTTAAGATCTATTAAAAGTGTATTTTAGCACTTTATTCATCAAAGTTAATTTCTATAATTCCATTACATGAATTAATGGATGAATTATAAATTGATAAAATCGCAACTAAAGAATGCAATTTTGTTTATAGAAATATATAAAATAAGTATATTTCCTTATATTCTTGGTTAATAAAATAATTACTCAATGTTAGGATAATGATAAAAAGAATTTTTTTTGTCATAATAACTTAATTTTGTTGAACTGATGGTCTTTTAAATCATAATAGATTTTTTACTTTGAGGTCCTCAACTTTTCTTTAATCGTTCACTTGTTTTTGATTGATGAATTTAATCACTTCCTATGAATATTTACACTTTTCCTACAAGTCCAATATTCACTCCCAACTTATGTTATTCTATGTGGAAACCTAGATATATATATTATTTTGGGTAACCATTATAGCTCCAAATTTCCCTTTTGAAGGGATGTTTTAGTATCTATTTTTACGATGTGGGTTTCTATGAACGAAACTTTTAAGTATTAAACAGTTGATAACCCGAATGAATTTTGAGGGAAAATTAATTTTAAGGGGGGTGAATGTAACACCTTGAGATTATTTGAATTATTATTTTTGAATTAATTTAACCTTTGAAATATTTTTCATTTCATGTAACACTGAAAATAGTTTATTTTATATTAAATCACTATGTTTGGCTTGCATTATATGCAACGCCAAGTTAACCGTACACTACCCAAAACATAAATTTTATATTTATCTACATGGAACACAGAGTTTATCTTGCGACTTGGAATAAATTACACACAATACCTACTTGGAGTACACAACACGCAACACTAATTTTGCATACATTACATGTGATACTGAGTTTCTACAAAACATATTTTTATTGTTATAATTATTTAAATGATATAATTATAATCTAGACATTAAAATTAATAATATGAATAGTTATAAATACTTTTCAAATATTTTTTATAATGTTTTTATATAAATAAAACATATTTATTATGAAAGATATAATTTTTGGTAAAGTCCATATATGTTTAAAAAACTATTTTCTAAAATAAACTACTTTTCATATCCTTCTCTGAAAAACAAAAATTAATTTTAGACACATTTAGAAATTTAATTTAATAAAATAAACTTTATTTTTTTAATTTTGTTTCAAAGTTTAATTATATAATATTTTTTAAATTAATTCAATTTAGTTCATTTTAATCAATTTCACTTTGAAATTGGGTATAAAAACTTAGCAAAATTTTGGATGTTTTTACTTCAAAAACCCGCAGTGTCATCCCGTCATCAGGATTAATTTTAAATTAACTTCTGCCAATTATGTGATTAGAATTTTAAAAAATCTATTACATGTTTGTAATTAGAATAATATATAATATCTAATAAGTTAAGATTTTTTTTGACCAAAAATATTAGTGAAAGTGATTAAAAGTAATTACAACGGTTAAGAGAAAAATTAGGTTAATAAAGTACTAAACCTTAAATTTTAGACCCAAAACGACCAATAAACTTGTACAACATCCATTTTATGGAACTTATTCATACATTAACCTTCCATTATTTATTTCTGTTGGTTTTTTATGACTTTTATTTGGTAAAAATGTGGGTACACCTAACTTATTTTCAAAAATACCAAGTGTGTCTTTTCCTTTGCCTATAAAAGGACACCACCTATTCCTCTTATTAACACCTCTAAAACCACTTAGGTTAGATCAATATATGACCAATACGCTTCCAAACATCCCTAAATTCCTCATTTAAGCCTACATTTTGTCATAAATTAATCCAAGTAATTCTTTTGGCAAAAACCAAAAGCAGTTACCCAATTAAGAGGCAACGTCTTCTCTCAAATTCCTTTCTTTTATTTTCTTTATCCACCCCATCCACTCTATTTATTACATTATTTTATAAAAAAACAAGTATACTAAATATACTAGGACTTTTTTATTCTAATTTTTTTTACCTACACTTACACACACCTCTATCTAATGGGTAACGAACATACTGCTTATGTGTACGGCGAACTACCGCCTCACAAAACGATGATTGTTCTTTTTTCCTTTGCCACCTCTCATGGTGGGAATTATGATGGAGAATATATTTATATATGTCATTTATTTTATTTATTATTTATTTAATCTTATTTAATTATTTTACAACACATGTATTTATACTTTCCATTTTGTTTTAATACGATAATTTTGTTTGAGGAAGTGTGGATTACCACCCCCTCAAAGTAATGTGATTCGCCCATACACTACATAGAATGTATTAAGGATGGGTTTAGTGAATATATATTATATATCTATGACATAATAAATCTAATATAATAATTATATATATACATATATGTATTTTACTTTTTTTCTTTCAACACAGCAATTAAATAGAAATAGCGTTCATGCGTACGTACAGCTTACCATCTCCATGAATGATGTATTCCATTTCATACTTATATATTATATGTATTATTATAATATATATATACTTAATATAAATTATATTTAAATCATGTTTTATATTTTTTAAATCATGATATAAGTATAAGGAACAAAGATATAACAAATTAAGACACATACGAAAAACAAAGCGGATATTACCCGAAGGGAAACCTTAACATAGAATTGTTACCAAGCGGGTAATATAAAGCTATAATCAAAAACTATATGGTATTATAATTAATAATATGGTTCTTTTATATATTTATAATAAATTTATATTTATTATGTATGAGGTTTGAATAAGTACAATGAGATTCAAGACACAAGGTAAGAGGATTTAATCTCACTTTTTATTTTCGTGAGATATATGATTTATTCACCACCCATTCCTTTTATGTGATATATATAATTCCCATGGATGTATTAAATTATTATTATAATTTAATTTATGGGTATTTACATATCCATTATATTATCTTTATTTCATGGGGTTAATGTTTCTAAAGCTACCAAATCGATAAGACAGTTCTGTCTCAATTTTCCTTCTTTGAGACACATGTTTTATTATGCACATACATTCTTTTTTGAGGTGTATATACTTACATTTGACATGTTATATCTTGAATATAATTAATTTCATTATATTTTAAGCTTTGTATTATTTCACTTTCTTACATGGGGGTATGGTTCAAAGTTACTAAGTGATAAGAGTTTATTGAAACAATCTCATCTCTTTTCGATATTATTTATGATTATGCTTCCTTTATTGAAATATTATAATACATATCTCAAGAACATTAATTAATTTTCTTATCCTATGGTTATCAGGATATATTCATGTATTGTTACCATTTTTTTACTCTTTTTTACATAAAATAGTTAAGAAAGTGTTTTTAAGAAGGCCCGACTTTACCCTCCCTTCGGTCTGAAATATGTATTCCTTCAAAATCATGTTTTCTTAAAAGGGTTTACAAGAATATTTTACTATTATCCTATAATATTTAAAATAAATTTTTCCTTTTTTTCTTTTACCAATGTTTTCAAAGGAATATTATTATCGCTTTCCAAACAAGGCATTTTTTCTATCCTTTTACCATGAAAAAGGAATATTCTTCTTACCTCATACGGCATGTATGGATTTACCCACCATCATTTCTGTGAAGCTTACTTTGCATGTTTAAAATGTTAATTTTTAAGAAAATGTTTTTGAAAATAATTTTCAAAGAAATGGTTTTCAAAACATTTTCATGATTTCTTTATAAGTTTTCAAATTATTATTCAAGGAAGTGTTTTTAAAAAGGTTTTTAAGATTATTTTATAATTTTTTAATGAAGTTTGTTTTCAAAATATTTTTAAGATTATTTTATAAGTTTTCAAGGAAAATTATTTTTAAATTGTTTCAAAACTTATTTTATAAGTTTTCAAGGAAAATAGTTTTCAAAATTATTTCAAGCCTTATTTATAAGTTTGAAAAGTATTTTCAAATAATTTTTTTTTAATTTATTTTAATCTCCTTTTATAAGTTTTCAAGGAAAATTTTTTTCAAAACGTTTTCAAGCTCTCTTTATGTATTTTCAAAGAAAAATGGTTTCCAAAATGTTTTCAAAGGTTTATTTATATGATTTCAAGTTTATTTTAAAGAAAATGGTTTTCAAAAGGTTTTTATGTTTTAAAGAGATCTTTTCAAAGAATAAAGGATATTTTCCTCAAGAAATTTTTTCAAAATATCTTTCTAAGTTATTTTCCATATAATATAACATTTGTGAATGTTACTCATGCCCTTATTGGAAATGATCCAAAGGTTAGATTCGTATTCTTTCTTGAATGGTTTATGTTTTTTTGGAATGATTATTATGACACTGGTTTCTATTCCATGGTTTATATGCTTTTTAAACCCACTTATTTTCACAGGTTATGTTTATGATGAAATGATTATGAAACTTTTATTTTTTTCATAGGTTATGATATGATTACATGTTTATGAAACCCATTTCATTTCATGGGTTATGACATGATTATTTATAATCTTGTGTCATATGTATGTATGATTTCACTATGAGATAGATGGGACCTATATCTCCATCCAATGCATTGGGTAAAGATTTATATCTCATGAGATAGACTAAGATGGTCTTGGGAGTAAACCTTCACTGCTAAGATGGCCATGGGAGTGAACCATGACTACCAAGATGGCATGAGGAGTAAAATCAAGCTACTCAGATAGTTGTGGGAGTGAACCATGACTACCAAGATGGTATGGGGAGTGAACCCATAATACTAAGATGGTCTCGGCAGAGATTCCTTAGCTACTATGGAAATCATATTATATGCTTATGTTTTTTCCACAATTCTATGTATTATTCCTATATTATGCTTTCATGGCTTATGATCTTTATTTCATTATGATTAATGTCTTATGAACTACCAAGTTTTATGACATGATTCATGTTTTTGATCTTATGATATGTAGGATACAATCTTCCAATGTTATGATCATGTTATCATACCCTTATGCTCATGCTTATGATTACATGTCTCCCTTGTTTACACTTATTAAGCATCTGATCTCACCCCTTTTATGTTTTGTTCCCCAGGATATGAAGATATTTTTTAAGTATCATGTGTCTAAGAAGGTTACTAGTCATGAAGAACATAGTGGGAGATAATTTTACTCACGTATATACCGGTGCTTATGTTTCTATGTTTCCAAAGGCACTAGACTGATACAATTTTTGGACATCTGTTTGTGTAATGTTTTAAATATTCCACAAATGTTATGTAATGTTAATGTATGAAAATCAAGGATCTCTATATTTATATCGTATGTTATTTAATGGGGGTTGATATCTCAATCCCTTTTATGGAAATGATATATCGTAAATAAATCCAAGGTCATGGTGTTCTATAGGCAAGTTAGATTTCTAGAAATTTAAAGAGACATTGAACACATAGGTTGATGTGACCAGCATGTAATCTGTTTGATTAGAGATATCATGATAAAGGGATTATATTATAGAGTAACCATCCATATGAGGTATTATTTCATTGCAAAATTAACTTTTTTCTCTATGGGTTCCTTGGCATGTTGTTAGAGACTAACCTTTAACTTTAGGTTGTTTCTCCTAATTCCACTAAGAAGGAGGTCTAAAGAGTCACACACTAAGTGCATCCTAATTCTCAGTTAAATAATATATTATTATTTATTATTTAACAAGTTGAATAAATATTATTATTATGAATTGTTTAATAATTATTCATTTTTTATTGATCGTATATATTCTATCACCAGTTATTCTAGAGAATATTATTTGTGCATAATATTTAATAAATATTTATTTTCTATTTAGTGAATATAGTATTTATTTATTTATTGGAGAATAATGTTGTGAAATTTATTTATTAAATAAAAATTCATTATTCAAGTCCTGATAAATATTGTGGAGGAATTACGAATCAAGTTTATAGGTCTGATGATAAATAATATATATTAAATATTATTTGAATAAATAATATTTAATTTTAATTCGAGAGATTAGTACATGTCGAGAAATAATAGTATTATTATTATTATTGGCATGGGGTTTTTGAAAGATTAAATAAATATTAAAGGGAACGTTTTCAATTATTTATTTCTAAACCTAGTGTTATATAAACCCAATTATATTATTTTTCAAGAGATTTAATTAATTTGTTTTGTTGTGTACAAAGAATCTGAAGAATCCTCTCAAAACCCTATAGAGCTTCTTTATCCAAGAATTCTCCCAAGAAAAAAGAGTGATCTTACTTTATATTAACATCTAGGTTCTAGAGAGATCAAGGATAATGCTTTGGAATCAATTATGATGGAAATCAAAGACAAACTATGCAAACAATAGGATCTGTCGTGCTAGCACCTAGAGATTTCTACGGTGATGTTTGGAGTTTTATGGAACACGTGTGCATCTCCATTATAGAGAATATTATCTTGATTCCTATAACATAAATATGGTACAAAATATATCCATTTTAATATCCATCAATTAATAAATAAATTTTCACAAGGTAATTCTTTAAATCTCTTAAATTAATTATAAATAATATGTGATGATCCTGCGCTCTGGTTCCAATGTTTTATCCATTGTCTATATTATTTGATTCAATTCTGTTGATCGTGGAGTTTATCATTGTTTAAATATTGGATTTATTATTGATCATGAAAAAAATAATGTTCAGTACAACTCATCACACATTTCCACTATTCTCGTAACCTTCAAACTGCCCCAATGCTATAAATGAGAAAAGACAATGTTACCCCTCTTTATTCAATACACTTGCCCATATATGGAAAATACAACACACCATTCTCCTAACAGTAATAGTATGAGGAAGAATACCCTAATATGTAATTATGTATTTAATTACATATTATAATAAGTAAAATAGGGAGATCGTCTTTGAAATGGGCATTTTAAAAGGAATTTCAATTGAGAAATTTCCCTGAGAGGAACAACGAAACTTGTACATGTCGTGGTCAATGTCACAGTGACTCACGTATGATTAATTTGAATGAAGAGAAAGGAAATAGTGTTTTTCATGTTATTGACTTATAGTAAAATTGGTATATATCTGACTAATCTATAGGAAAATCAAAATGACATGGATGGTGAAATGGCCAGTGAAAACGACAAAGTGGTTGTTTGAGAATCAAAACGGTGGTGACCAAGTTGTGGTCCATGTAAAAACCCGGAATTTTATGAGAATTATTATTTTTAATTTTATTGATGTCTTGTGTTGTACGCTACACTAAAAGGATCTTGCACTCCACACATCCCTGACTTGGCTTGTATTACACACAATCGCAACCTTCCTCGATAGCGTGTGTAGTACGCAATACCGGGTTTCACTAAACAACAATATATTGTTATAATATTATTATGGACTAGCCTTTATGAATATTATTAACTAATTTTTTAATTTTATAACATTATTATTCATCTTACACATTTTCTAGAACATGGTATGAGAACAAAATCAATTTTTTGGGTAAAATAAGTATTTTTCAAAAAATGCACTTTTGCCGCCTTTTGATGGTTCACCCACTTTAAATATATTTTTTGACATGTTTATAATTTAAATCTGAAAAAATAAAATTCTTATTTGGAATAAAGATATAAAAATTTACTTTGGATAAATTTTTCATATTATTTTGATAACTTTCATATTTTAATGAATAGTAAAAGCACGATATATTTTAATTAAAAAAAATCATCGAAATAATTTATATGGTTAAATTATCATATTTAATGGTTTTAATGTATAAATACAATATATTTTTACCATTTAATATAATTTATGTCATTAACATTAATTTTACATTGAATTCATAGGTAAAAACATTTCAATCTTTGGCAATATTTTAACTTTTAAAACCTGTTTTCTTAACAATGGGATAAATTTTAATTTAATTACTGAAACTTCTATGTTTTTAATTTTGAAAAATGGATTCCATATTTGGATTCATTGGGTCCAAATTATGTTAATAGGTAACTTTTATTTTTTTTTGATATTATGAATAGTAACTATGGTAATTTTTATTTACTTCAGTTAAAGATAAATCGGGTAATTAAGGGTAAACCTAAGATTATAAAATTACCCTAACACATGCCAAAATTCTATTGGATGACTAAAAGTCGACCCATATCACCTAAGGGTCAGATTAGATTCATTTTATGGACTTTTGACCATGAAAATAATTTAATTATTATTAAAACCAAAGAAAGTGACAACATGTCACTCTCTTAAATATTATTAGTATAATAATTTTAATTTAGTGATAAACTTCATGAAACTTTTAAAATGAATATTATCCAGAAATATAATAAAATTATCTACATCATGTGAATTCATTTAGAATTTTTAGGGATTAAATAATTGTCATTAATAGAGACACAATAGTGATGCAGAAATTTTTTATTTAGTGAAAAATCAATAATATAGTTTTTATTAAAGTAATAATACCTATCAAAAGGACCAGAAACTTGACAAAACCTTATTGGTCGTGTATATATATACCCTAATCATCCAAGGGTTGATTTTTGACCATTTGGAGCCTTATAAAACAGATTAGGACATTTATATTATATTATTTTAAATGAAGTCAAAGATGTCACCTTCATAATTTAATAAATATAACAATTTACATGTTGTGATTTTAAGATGATAAATTCGAGTAAAAATATTATTATAAAAGTTATTATATTTATCTTCATTATAGGATTTTATTTTTAATTTTTATGCAACTAATAATTATATTAAATTATTATACAAAAATGATGTAGTAATTGTTTTATTAAGAGAAATATCAAATAAATGGTTTTATAAATACTAAAATAAATATTATATGAAATAATTAATGTTCTCAACAGATCTTATAGATGAATATAACAGGTTTGGAATCTATTAAAAAATTTTGTTCGAATATATACTCTGTGTAGATTTTATTTAAATTCAAATAAATGAATAGTGTCAAAATGAACACTATTGTTATTTTATAAAAATAACATATCATTAAGTTGATTACAAATCACATAAATATTTAAAAATTATAAATTTATATTTATATTTTCTAAAATTTCATAAAGTACCCAATTATGGATAATTCGCAACACATAAGTAATTATTTATAACAATTTAAAATCTATAATATTATTACCACAAATAAGATAAAATAAATTAAATAAGGATAAATCAAATTGATAAGGTTTAAAATAAATTCCCAACATGTCTAAATTTTATTGGATGATTATATTACAAACTTATCACATATAAGGTTCGGATTTGAGTCATTTTGGAAGTTTTTAAGTGGGTTTTAGGTTTATTATAAATTAATATTTTAGAGGTTTCCAAAAGTGCCCCTCTCCTCCCTTATAAAAGGGCACCTACTCCCTCTTCTCTTTACACAAATTTGAGCCTTCAAGTTCAGAAAACCCCAGACAATTATTCTTCTCAACTTCACTAGTAATATTCTTGAGGTTCTGGTCTTCTCAAAAGACCAACTCTAGTCCCTTAAGAGCAAGTTTAAAGGAGGCACGTCGAAGAAGAGGTAATCTCTTCTACCGATTCTTTCAAGTTTCTTTCTTATTCAATTTATTCTTCTTTAGTTTTTTAATTGTAAAGTAATAAAATAACTATCACTAATATACTTATATGATATTATAAATATTAAACAACCATATTTCACCTTCTATTCATCCTACGGAAAAAGAAATCACCTCGCATGCGTACGTACGGAATACCGTCTCCACGTCGTGGTGTAATTAGTTTTTCCACCACCACCTTACTTGGATGGGTATAATGGTGTAAAGAATAACTATATATGGTTATTATAAAATCATACTGATTATGAGATATTATATCATTCACTCCAATTCTATTCAATAATTATTGGAACGATATCATCGCTCGTGTGTACGTACGGACTACCATCTCCATGAACGCGATGAGATTCATTTTCCATGATTAACCATTAAAGTATGATTATAAATTATATATGTAATAAATAATCATGAAATATATTACATAATAATACTTTATTTATGTACATATATGTTTCATTTACGTAATACCATTCAATTCAATAAGGAAACGAAAACAGCGTTCATGCGTACGTACGACCTACCGTCTCCATGAACGGTGTATTTCATTCTATTTATCGATCTATCATATATATTTATATACTGAATATATATTATATATAAATCATGTTTTACATTCTGGAATTAATTAAATCCGGATATGAGTAATAATATCAAGAACAACAAATCGAAACGCGTACGATAAATGAAACGATTTTACCCAAAACGCTACTTTAACACGGAATTTACAAAAGAACTGGTAATATAAAGTCATAAGTGAACCATATATGATATCATAATAATTAATATGATTATGTAATAAGTCAATAACATTATTTAAATCATTATACAGGAGTTTCGGATACGTACGAAGCATATCGGACCTAAGGTAATGGATAACTATTCCAATCTCGTTCTTATCTGAGATTGTTTATTTATAAGTATTTACTGGGGTTTTTGTTATCATCCATGTCCATGTTTTCTAAAAATGTTTTCATGTATGTTTAAAGTCCTTTTTACCCATTTTTTGACTTTTACCACATGTTATGGAAGGAATCTTTCTTTTTTTTACCATACGAGGAACATTTTGACTTTTCTGGAAAAAGTACAAGGAGAATGTTTTTTTAACTTATACGGCATGAAAAGATTTTTATAGTTTCATAACGCCTTATTTTCATGAAGCTTCCTATACAAGATTTCATGATTATTTTCAACAAAATCCTTTTCTTTTAAAATTTCATGGCATTTTGTGTAAAGAAAATGATTTTGAAGAAGAAAGGATATTTTCCTCAAGAATTCATTTCAAGTGTTTTATCAAAACCATTTTCCATATAAGATGAAATTATTTTATATGTGTATGTTTCAAGTATAATGTCTCTATTATTTACATTATTTCACTTCTCTTATGATGAAATGATATCCATTTGTTTTATATGGATTATGTTATGATGGGATGATGTTTATGAAACCCATTTTATTCTTTGGGTTATGATGAATGATTTATGTTTATGTTGTGGAACACGTAAGAATGATTTCATTATGAGATGGGTGGGACCTATATCTCCCTCCAATTCATTGGGTAAAGATTTATATCTCATGAGATAAACATGGATGGAACAGTGAGTTAATCTGGTTCAGTGTTACCGGACTGAAACGAGGAGTGAACTCGATTCAGAAAGGGACTTTGTCCACTAAGATGGTCTTGGCAGTAATGCCTTGGATACTATGGAAATAATATCATGTTCTTAATGGTTTTCCACAATTACATGTTTTTTTCCCATGCTCTTTTATCATGATTGATGTTCCATTATGATATATTCCTTGCTTCCAAGATTTATGTCTTTTCTAAAGATTTTGATGTTTAGATTTTATGTTCAAGTTTTTTTTTCATTCAAATGTTTATGGATTGTTTTATGTTCTATATGTTTACCCTTACTGAGAATTTGAGCTCACCCTTTTTATGTTTTCTTTTCCCTATGATATAAAAAAGGTTTTAGGTAAGAAAACAAAAGGAGAATATCTTTATGGGAGATGTTGAAGATCTTTCACCATGATTAGAAGATTATGTTCCAAGTTTCCAAAGACACTAAACTATTACAGTCCTTTGGTGTATGTTTTTTTTATGGATTAAGTATTCTAAAAAATTAATTTAATGTACATGTATGTCAATCTTGGATCTCTACAGTTGGTATCAGAGGAAAGGTTTAGTCAACCTTTGCAAAATAGGATGCGAAAACATTAGTGAGATCCCTAGAGATATTTATAAGGTATGTATAGGGATGTCCCTATGGTTTAGTATAACTATATGTTACAGTCCTAGAATTATTTTTATGATCATGAATAACCTAGGGTGAACCTAAGCTATCATAGGTTAAAGAATGTTTCATAATTTATACATCCTATAAGTGACTTTTTATGATTATGTGGTTCCTCATTATTTTAACTATTTCTTAAACAATGGTTTTTGGTTTTAGTTAATGGAGGGAACCAGAAGGAATTGTTTTAATATTGAATCTGATGGACAAATTGGTGACTATTAATAGCGAAATTGTGTAATGCCTAGAGAGAAAGATATTACGATTATGCCGAATCAAACATTGAGATATATGATTAACAAGGTGAACTTTAGTGGTATTCCTAATTCATCAAATAAGAGGAAGATGGACTATTATGCATGTTCGCATGGTGAGGAGCATAGATAAAGGAAGATTGAGATTTCTAAAGAAGGGAAGAAGAACCTTGAGGAATAACTCAAATGGATGGGAAGATGTTATCTATGTGGGTAAAAGGGTCATAGAGTGACATACTGTTATGGAGTTCAATGTCTTATCTGTGGAGAACATGGGCATTACCCAACTCAATGCCCTGACCTAAGAGGTTACTTCTAAATCGAGGAAGGACCTATTCCATGCCAATCATTGAAGAGGATGGATTGAATGGTTTATGTATTGGAATTAAAGAATAATGTTTTTGATATACTTTTATGGTATATTAAAATATCTATGTATTGTTCCATTGTGGTTGTCCAAAATAATATGGTACCGGTAACCATGAAAAGTGATTTTGGAAAGCAGATGATATGCACATATTGAAGGTACACGGAGAAAATTAAATGTTTAATAGTATTCATGAGCTCGTGATAGATATAAGGACAAAGTGATATCATGGTTTGAGTATATAGAAATTTTGGGATTTTGGTATGTGAAAAGAGTTAATTTTTTACTGCATTAATGTTTTCTCTAAGGTTCAATGGGTATTCATTTTTTAAGAGAATACATGATTAAGGTATTCACATGTTTGGAATGTGACAAAAAAGATATATCTTATGATAAATGATGGTACTCACATGCTCGGTAGAGGACATTTCAAGTAATCGTTTTCTTTATATTATGAGTTTGGAAAGAAGTATTTTGGATAAGTCTTAAGGTTGGAATGGATTAAGTTAGACATCAGATAGTATTGTTTAAGGATAGAACTTTTTTTTTATTTTTGGAATGTTATAATAGTATAGTTTAAGAAAAGGGACAACCTACAGAATGGGTGACAACCCATCACGTCGGAAAAGGCTGTGGGAATCGAACCCACAACCGAAGTGTGATAGGCCTTTATCACCTACCACTGGCCTACAGGAAGTCCCTAGTTAGTATAAACTAGTTTTATCTCATTAAGAGGTATGATAGATGAAGTATAAGTCCATTTTTTGAATCATATACGATTTACCTCACCATAGATGGACTTATGTATATTTGATAACTTTTCTTAACCTTTTGTTTGAGACATATGGAATGACCCATCATTCTATCACATGATCTGCTAACACTTCACGAATGACAAATTCAACTTCATTTCTTTAAGAGATGAAGTGGAAATTGTTCAAGGCACAAACAACGGTGATATTATACCTAAATAAGGTAAGTATTTATTCTAATTAAAATTCTTCAACTTTAGGGAAATGATCTTGAAAACCAAAAATGTTGTCCTAGTGCCCTTATATCCGATGAATCAGATGGTACCTTAGATCATCACAAATTTATGTCTTTGTGATTGTTGTCTTTTTCATAGCCATGTTCTCTACCACTCTCCATCAGAACTTGATGGTTAGGTTTCTCTTACATATCCATATTTTCATCTATGTTCTCCTATGTGGAAACCCAGTGATGAGTTAATTTGGGTAACCGATATGTTTCATACTTCAATTTTTAAAATTATGTTTTAGTATTCCTTTTTAAGATGTGGGTTTCTATGAAAGAAACTTTCAAGTAGTAAACCATTTATAACCCCGACGAATTTCGAGCGCGAAATTCATTTTAAGGGGGGTAGAATGTAACAACCTGAAATTTTATGAAAATTATTCTTTTTAATTTCATTGATGTCTTGTGTTGTACGCTACACCAAAAGGATCTTTCACTACACGCATCCCTGACTTAGCTTTCATTACACGCAATCGCAACCTTCCTCGATAGCGTGTGTAGTACACAATACAGGGTTTCACTAAACAACGATATATTGTTATAATATTATTATGGACTAGCCGTTATAAATAGTATTAACTAAATTTTGAATTTTATAACATTATTATTCATCTTACACATTTTATAGAACATGGTGTGAGAAAAAAATAAATTTTTTGGGTAAAATATGTATTTTTTAAAAAATGCAGTTTTGCCGCCTTTTGATGGCGCACCCACTTTAAATATAGTTTTTGACATGTTTATAAGTTAAATTTTAAAAAATAAAATTCTTCTTTGGAATCAATATATAAAAATTTACTTTGGATAAATTTTTCATATTATTCTGATAACTTTCATATTTTAATGAATAGTAAAAACACGCTATATTTTAATTAAAAACAACTTTTTTCATCACAATAATTTATATGGTTAAATTATAATATTGAATGGTTTTAAAGTATAAATAGAATATATTTTTACCATTTAATATAATTTATATCATTACCATTAATTTTACATTGAATTCATAGGTAAAAACATTTCAATCTTTGGCAATATTTTAACTTTTAAAACCCGTTTTCTTAACAACGGGATAAATTTTAATTTAATTGATGCAACTTCTGTGTTTTTAATTTTGAAAAATGGATTCCATATTTGGATTCAGTGGGTAAAAATTATGTTAATAGGTTACTTTTATTTTTTTGATATTATGAATAGTAACTACGGTAATTTTTATTTACTTCAGTTAAAGATAAATCGGGTAATTAAGGGTAAACCTAAGATTATAAAATTACCCTAACACATGCCCAAATTCTATTTTATGACTAAAAGTCTACCCATATCACCTAAGGGTTGTATTAGATTCATTTTATGGACTTTTTACCATGAAAATAATTTAATTATTATTAAAACCAAAGAAAGTGACAACATGTCACTCTCTTAAATATTATAAGTATAATAATTTTAATTTAGTGATAAACTTCATGAAACTTAGAACATGAATAGTCTACAGAAATATAATAAAATTATCTACATCATGTGAATTTATTTAAAATTTTTAGGGATTAAATAATTGTCATTAATGGAGACACAATAGTGATGCAGAAATTGTTTATTTAGTGAAAAATCAATAATATAGTTTTTATTAAAGTAATAATACCAATCAAAAGGACCATAAACTTGAACAAAACTTATTGTTCGAGTATATATATACCCTAATCATCCAAGGGTTGATTTTTGTACCATTTGGATCCTTATAAAACAGATTAGGACATTTATATTATATTATTTTAAATGATGTCAAAGATGTCACCTTCATAATTTAATAAATATAACAATTTACATGTTGTGATTTTAAGATTATAAATTCGAGTAAAAATATTATTATGAAAGGTATTATATTTATCTTCATCATATGGTTTTATTTTTAATTTTTATGCAACTAATAAGTATATTAAATTATTATACAAAAATTATGTAGTAATTGTTTTATTAAGAGAAATATCAAATAAATGGTTTTGTAAATATTAAAATAAACATTATATGAACTAATTAATGTTATCCGTAAATTTTATAGATTAATATAACATGTTATAAATCTATTAAACATTTTTTTTCGAATATATCCTCTGTTTAGATTTTATTTAAATTCAAATAAATGAATAGTGTCAAAATGAACACTATTGATATTTTATAAAAAAAAAATATTATTAAATTGATTAAAAATAACATAAATATTTAAAAATTGTAAATTGAAATTTATGTTGTCTAAAATGTCATAAAGTACCCAATTATGGATAATTCACAACACATAAATAATTATTTATAACAATTTAAAATCTAGAATATTATTACCACAAATAAGATTAAATAAATTAAATAAGGATAAATAAAATAGATAAGGTTTAAAATAAATTTACAACATGTCTAAATTTTATTTTATGATTATATTACAACCTTATATCATCTAATATTCTGATTTGAGTCATTTTTTGAAGTTTTTAAGTGGGGTTTAGGTTTATTATAAATTAATATTTTAGAGGTTTCCAAAAGTGCCCCTCTTCTCTCTTATAAAAGGGCACCTACTCCCTCTTCTATTTACACAAATTTGATCCTTAATGATCGTAAAATCTCTGAAAATTACTCTTATCAACTTACCTAGTAATATTCTTGAGGTTCTGGTCTTCTCAAAAGACCAACTCTAGTCCCTTAAGAGGAAGTTTAAAGGAGGCACGTCGAAGAAGAGGTAATCTCTTCTACCGATTATTTCAAGTTTCTTTCATCTTCTATTTCTTTTACTTTATTTGTTTCATTGTAATGTAATAAAATTAGTATCACTAATATACTTATATGATATTATAAATATTAAACAACCCCATTTCACCTTCTATCCATCCTACGGAAAACAAAATCACCGCGTGTGCGTAGGTACGGAATACCGTCTCCACGCCGTGGTGTAATTAGTTTTTCCACCACAACCTTACTTGGATGGGTATAATGGTGTAAAGAATAAATATATATGGTTATTATAACATCATACTTATTCTTAGATATTATATCATTCACTCCAATTCTATTCAATAATTATGGGAATGATATAATCACTCGTGTGTACGTATGGACTACCGTCTCCACGAACGCGATGAGATTCATTTTCCATGATTAACCATTAAAGTATGATTATAAATTATATATGTAATAAATAATCATGAAAGATACTAAATAATAATACTGGATTTATGTATATATATGTTTCATTTACTTAATTCCATTCAATTCAATAAGGAAACGAAAACAGCGTTCATGCGTACGTACGGCCTGCCGTCTCCACGAACGGTGTATTTCATTCCATTTATCGATCTATAATATATATTTATATACTGAATATATATTATATATAAATCATGTTTTAAATTCTGGAATTAATTAAATCAGTATATAAGTAATAATATCAAGAACAACAAATCGAAACACGTACGATAAATGAAACGATTTTACCCAAAATGCTGCTTTAACATGGAATTTACAAAAGAACGGGTAATATAAAGTCATAAGTGAACCATATATGATATCATAACAATTAATATGATTCTTTAATAATTCAATGACATTATTTAAATCATTATAAAGAAGTTTCTGATACGTACGAAGCATATCGGATCTAAGGTAAGGGATAACTATTCAAATCTCGTTCTTATCTGAGATTGTTTATTCATAAGTATTTACTGGGGTTATTATTATCATCCATGTCCATGTTTTCTAAAAATGTTTTAATTTATGTTTAAAGTCCTTTTTACCCATTTTTTTACTTTTACCACATGTTATGGAAGGAATCTTTCTTTTGTTTACCATATGAGGAACTTTTTGACTTTTCCGGCAAAAGTACAAGGAGAATGTTTTTTTAACTTATACGGCATGAACAGATTTTTACAGTTTCATAACGCCTTATTTTCATGAAGCTTAATATACAAGATTTCATGATTATTTTCAAAAAAATATTTTCTTTTAAAATTTCATGGCATTTTTTGAAAAGGAAATGATTTTGAAGAAAAAAGGATATTTTCCTAAAGAATTCATTTCAAGTGTTTTATCAAAACCATTTTTCATATAGGATGACATTATTTAATATGTGTATGTTTCAAGTATAACGTCTCTATGATTTACATGGTTTCACTTCTCTTATGATTAAATGATATCCATTTGTTTTATATGGATTATGTTATGATGGGATGATGTTTATGAAACCCATTTTATTCTTTGGGTTATGATAAATGATTTATGTTTATATTGTGGCACACGTAAGAATGATTTCATTATGAGATGGGTGGGACCTATATCTACCTTAAATGCATTGGGTAAATATTTATATCTCATTAGATAGACATGGTTGTAATGGTAAGTTAATCTGGTTCAGTGTTACGGGACTGGAACGAGGAGTGAACTCGATTCAGAAAGGGACTTTGTCCACTAAGATGGTCTTGGAAGCAATGCCTTGGCTACTATGGAAATCATATCATGTCCTTAATGGTTTTCCACAATTAGATGTTTTCTTCCCATGCTATTTTATCATGATTTATGTTCCATTATGATATATTCCTTACGTACTTCCAAGATTTATGTCTTTGCTCAAGATTTTGATGTTTAGATTTTATGTTCAAGTTTTTTTGAATTCAAATTTTTATGGATTCATTTATGTTCTCTATGTTTAACCTTACTGAGCATTTGAGCTCACCCTTTTTATGTTTTCTTTTCCCCAGGATATAAAAAAAGGTTTTAGGTAAGAAAAAAAGGGGAAGATATTTATGGGAGATGTTGAAGATCTTTCACCATGATTAGAAGATTATGTTCTAAGTTTCCAAAGACACTAAACTATTAAGGTCCTTTGGTGTATGTTTTTGTTATGTATTAAGTATTCCGCAAAAGTAATGTAATGTCCATGTACCTAAATCTTGGATCTCTACAGTCCACTTATGGTGGTTGTTTTGAAAAGTCCATGAAACATCAAGGAGGAATTTTCCCGAATAATTGAAACGTCTTGGTTGATTTGTAGCTGTTTTATGAGGATCAAAAATGGGATCCCTATGTCATGACACATGTCATGGTGTGAAAAGAACATCCTTATCTAAAACGATGAAGGTATAAGATTTTGTGGCACAAGGCATTTTGAAAGCAGTTTTAAGGGGATTTTAGAGTGGTTGAACTGAAATGATGTACAACATGTCATGGTGAAGTTTAACATTCCATGGTTAGTGAATAATTCTAGATTTTGAGTGGATTTGATGAAGTGGCTCATTTGATGACTCATGGGCATCTCATATTCGGATCTATAAATTCCCATTAACAAATCAACAGTGACTAAGAGGTCTTGAATGATCCAAAGGGTCAAAAAGAAGTGGTAGAAGAGAAATAATAATAATAATAATAATAATAATAATAAATAGAAGATAGAGGAAGTAGAGTGTGCAAGAAAAGTGTGCATGGAAAAGGAGAGGAGTAAACACTTGGTTTCTTTATGATCGTCACACATGTGGTGTGTGCTGAGGAAAATGGAGGACCACACTATTTTTACATCATGAATAAGTGTGGGAGTAATATACATTTTCAAGAGACAATAATTTAATTTAAAAGGATAATCCCACCTCGGTGAAGACAAGACAACATCAACAATAAGACTTGATCAAAACAAAATCCTTTCTTCTTGTGTCGGTAGACTATTGTGTTGATTTCTTATAACAGGTGTTCAAGGGAAAACCATTTTTATTGTTTCCACATGATCAGACCAATTATTAAAGACCAAAGGCTCTTATTCCGTGATAGGTAACTGCTAGTATGTGTTTCTATTCATCAAATCAGAATTACAGTAGATAAATAAAGAGTAAGGAAAACAACTCAGGAGGACCCTCTGTACTCCCACCCAAGCTCCCAAGTCGAGAAGTTCAGAACTAATTCTAGACTTCCTACCTCTCACACCTCCACACCCTTATAACAGAATATTATTCATGCCTTTCCCCTACCCCACATGGGGGACCAGCTATCCCAACTGAATCAGAGGGTCCGGCTGGCATAACTAACTCAAATGTACTACCCCCTTCCCCTATTGTAGAGTATGTTTTACTCACACTTATATGAGTATAAACCTTTCACTCTCCTAGTTGTTAAAAAGACTTTATTTTTCACCACTTATTGAGAAAAAACTTTCCCACAAGACTGTATGAAGGAAACCAGTTATTGATGATGTAGTCGTCTTCCCAATTTTCACCTTCCACAGATCGGCCCAACCACTTGATCAAGGATCATGGTTTCATTACATTCTTCTGGATATTTGACTGGATAAACAATACAACCTCTAGTGTAGGCCCATCACTCTTATCCTCTGGTAAATATGGTAGGAGAGTGGGCTGGATAGGGGATTATATTCCAACTTCTTTAATCGTGAGATGTGAAACATTGGGTGAAAGTGGGCTACAGGAAACAACTCGAGATGATATTCCATTGGACCGATATTTTTTCTAACTAGGAACAATCCATAAAAACATGGATACAATTTTTGGTTGAGCCGGTGGATGAGAGATAGTTTTTTATGAGGCTATAGGTTCAAATAGAAAAAATCTCCAACTTGAATGGTAACATGGTGATGGTGACGATCAGCCTATAATTTCATTGATTCTTGGGAGTGACGTAGATGAAATTTGATCTTTTTTAAGGCATTATTTCAGTCTGAAAGTGCTTGTGGCACTAATTCCACTTTAATATCTGAGGGTAAAAAATTTAGCACTATGGGTGGGGGTGTCCATATACTACTTCAAAAGGATTGGTATTGATAGAGACATTCCATGTAGTGTTATAAAAAAAATTCATCCCAAGGAATCAAGTAGGACCACTGCTTAGGATGTTCTCTATCAAAACTGTGCAAATATGCTTCTAGTACCCTATTGGTGAATTTCATTTGGCTATCCATTTATGGGTGATATGCCGAGATGAATTTTAATTGGTGTCTTAAAGCTCTAATAATTCATTCTAGAAGTGACTAATAAAAATTTAATCATTATCACTAGTGATAGAATTTGGAATGTCGTGGAGTCGAACCACATCCCTCCTGAAAACCTCAATGATGACCTGAGTTGTGTAAAGATGTTTCAATAGTAGGAAGTGACTTTATTTAGAGAGGAATTCCATTAACACAAAAATGACATTATTTTCATTTGATTTAGGCATCCAAATAATTAAGTCCATGGATAAATCATCCCACACTACTTGGGGTAAATGCAGTTGTTGTAAGATACTAAAAAAAGGAAAGGTGGAATATTTATTTCGCTGAAAAGTGCCCTTGTGGAGTCTGGTGGAATTAAGCCAATAGCCTAGGTACCCATGGTGAACAACTGGGGAGGATGATTCTTCTCTTATAATATATTATCCCACAGTCCAAAGAAAATGATGGATAGTTTGTATCACTGGCCTAAAGTGCTGAAATAGTCTTTTGTAAGGAAGGATCCTCATCCACCTTTACCAAAAAGTGTTGGTGGTTCTACCAAAATGGAAAATAATGAATTACACACAGTTATGTAGGTTCATCCCTTTGGAAGCTATTGAGTTTTGGAGACCTGGTTTGAACTGCACATCGAATTAAAATCCCAACAATTTGGATATCCAACATTGTTGGTCAATTGTGGTGATATGCTACTGAAGAAGAAATTGTGGCTCTGATTATCATAAAAAAAAGTAAAAGGTTGGATGAGTAAATAGGGACACTAATGTTGAATATCCAAATCCAAAGCCATTATTTCTTTTTCATAAGTGGATTTGGATAAGTTTTTTTCTTCTAGGGATTTACGAAAGAATATGATGGGCCTTTGATTTTGCATGAGAACTGCTCCAATTCCCCGACCAGAATCATCACATTCAATCTGAAAAAATTTATAGAAATTCGATAAGGCTAAAACAGGGGTTTTTTTAATGAGTTTTTTGAGAATTTCAAACTCTTGGGAGGATTCTGTAGTCCACTTGAAATTATCCTTTTCGGTAAGAGTTATGAGCGGTCCAGAAATTTTTTCCATAACTCCATATGAATTTTCTATAATACCTCATGAGGCCTAAGAATCGGTGGACCCCCTTCACTATAGACAGATGTGGACAGTCCAATACTGCTTGAGTCTTGGTAGGGTCCTTGGAGACCCCCTTTTGAGAAATAACATGACCTAAGTAATCAACTTCCTACTGGGCCAAAGAACATTTACCTCGGTTGAAAAAAAAAACAATTCTCAAGTAGCACTTGTAAAACATCCACTAAATGCCCCAAATGGGTAGCCTAGTCACTATTGTAAATTAATATTTCAATAAAAAAATAAGGACAAAATTACGGAGCAATGGGAAGAATAGGTCGTTCCTGACATCTTGGAATGTAGAAAGAGCATTCATAAGACCAAAAAACATCACTAAATATTTGTAATGACCACTATGAGTGTTAATGGAGGTTTTTTCAACATCCTCACCTTTCATTTAGATTTGTTGATAACTGGATTTGAGATCCAACTTTGAAAAATATGATGGTCCATGTAATTAATCAAGGAGTTCTTTGACCATCGGAAAGGGAAATTTTTTTGGGTTTCTTACCTTGTTGAGAGCTCGATAATCTACACAAAGTCACCACAAGTTTTTTTTATTTTAAACAAGAAACATGGGGTTGGAATAAGCACTGGAGTTATTTTTGAATTGTTCTGGAGGCTAACATTTCTTGAACTTTTCATTCGATCTCATTTGTTTGAGAATGCGAGTAATGATAGTGATGAACTATAATAAGATCGTGTTTGGTAAAAAATCGTATGGCATGAACATGTTGCCAAAGAGGCGGGAGCCCCTATGGTTCATCAAAAACCCAGCTAAAATGAATAATTAACCATTGTAAGTCCTGTTGTTCTTGCTTAGTTAGATAAAAATTGGATTTGTTAGTGTTTGTACCTAACATAGCCTAGTACCCCAAAACACTCTTTGGCGCTTGGAATTCATCCGCCAGGGAGATAGTTTTCTAATTGGTTTGATCATCCCCATGAAAAATGTATTTCATTTCTATTTTCAAAAAACATATGGTCATTGACTTCCAATTAGTTTTCACATCACCCAAATTCTTCAGCCAATCTATTCTGAAAATTAGATCCTTACCCCACAATTTCCATAACATTTTCATCAATTATACTGGCATACTCTCCCACTTTCAATCAGACATGCTAGCACAGTCTGTGGGTACACATTTTGTGGCCATAACCCAATTTAACTCCTTTTTTATTTTATTTATGCAATGATAATCCAAGTATTTGGATTAGATTTTGTGATATTAAATTGTGAGTGGCATATCTATCAATCAGAATAATAATAGCGATGTCCTCAAGGTGACCCTCGACCTTTATGGATGTCATCTCCCGAGATATATGTCTAAGAGGAGAGAAATAATTGTTCAAGTCTAGATACACAATGAACTTACACTCAACCTCTTCTAAATCGTCTTTGGTTGATCCTAGATCTGTATTTTCAAACATGGACTCCTCTACATCATGAAGAACATTGTCTTGATATGGTAATAAGACACACATTTTAGGGTCAAGACACTTTTGTAGTGGGGAGAAAGGTAGACCACACCAGAAACACAACCCATGGTTTCTCCTCTCATTCCATTCTTGATTTTTCAAATGTTGAATGCCACTACCTCTAAAGACCTAGTTTCATTATCCTTCCCTCCCCCAAAATGGCATGGTCCACTACTGCAAAAATGAGGGCATATACCATGATGGACTACAAGTTCAACATGGTATGCAAGTTTCATTGATTTCAATTGCATTATAGGGTCATGGATGTGCACCCCATATATGGATTTTATCCCAAAGACCATGAAAAAATATCCAACATATTTCATTTCTAGTTGTCACAAGATAAGGGAGGAAAAATACTCAAATTCCTCAATGTAGTCTCGGACGCTTTCAGTTTGGTGAAGTGGTGCTCATTCTTCATATGTATTATGCAATTCTAAATGACTAAAACGTTCCATTAATTCCTCATTGAATATCGGCCAGGATAAGCTGGTATTGACTTCAATAAAAATGGTAAACCAATGTATTTCGGGTCTATCCATACTAAAATGAGTGAGAGATGCTTTTGAATTGTCTGGTGTCTGTTAAAGCCTAAAGTAGAGCTTGGATTGAGTCATCCACCCTTGAGGATCACATCCATCAAAAATTAGCTACACCACTACCTTTTGAAACATGAGTGGGTCACACGTTAGCCCAGGGTGATCTTGCAGTTCCAACGGATCCCATACAGCACCACCATATTGGTCACCTGACTCCTCTGTAAATAGGGAAGGTTGGTCAGTGTCCTGGTGAGGTCATTTTTCCTAAAATCACATAGCACAAGATAAATATTTATGAAACTCCGCTATCTCATGATCCTCATGATCCCATCATTGAAAGATGATCATGAACGATTCCAACACTAAGGATATTATTTTCACCAATGAGTTAAGCTCAGACAATGTAGATTCGACTTGATCCATATGTTTATCCACTGTATCAAGGCATGTATGATGATTCACTTCCATTTTCTAAAGGGTGTATGTTTGTGATGTGAAAACTGGTCATTAGTTCCCAATTGGTAACGTTTGGCATGTATTTTTATTCATCAAATCAAAATTACATGAGAAAAATAAAGAGGAATGAAAAAACTCAGGAGGCCCCTCTAAACTCCCTCCTAAGCACCTAAGTTGATAATTTCATAACTAATTCTAGCCAACCTCCCTCTTTCACCTTTTACCCCTTATAATAGAATATTAGTCAGACCTTTCCCATTCCCCATGGGGGGGACCAGCTAGCCCAACTAACTTAAAAGGGTTTAGTTGGCTTAACTAACTCCAAGTGATGACCCCTTCTACCACTATAGATTCTATTTTACACCTTCCTCTGTGATTATAAACCTTCCACTCTCCTGGTCAGTCACAAGATTTATTAAATTATGAAGAGTCGAGCAATGAGGATGATTCAAAAAAAAGAAAAAAAGGTTTCATCAATTATTGATGAAGACTTACATGGATCTAAAATGTAGTTCATGTTGAAGAAGGAAATTAATAAGAACATCTCCAAGTTTTTTAGGTTAGATAAATAAAAAATAAGAATGAAGAATGCATCTATTGGTTGAATTGGATAAAGATTAATTTACAAAGAAGGAAGATGGGTTGGGGTTGCTCTGAAGTATTAAGAAAGTAAGAGACTTATGAACCTAGGATAAGAAGAAATTTTAAGTTTTGAATGAAGAGTCTTGTATAGGAGTAATATCTTAAATTTATTAGAGTGTTCTTTCTAGAGAAATAAAATAATATAAAAAAAATTCAAATATGATTTTTCTAATTCCCAGTAGAAATAGTAGATTACTCGAAGCAAGAGAAGTGTTTTGTGATTGAAGTGAGATTTGATGTTTATGGAATAATGGAAGAAAATTTCATGAATTCACTGAAGAAAATTTCATGGAGTCTTCTAATAAAAGGTTTAATCCCAATATAAGGTGAGAAAATTGAAGAGAAACACACAAGTGAATACAAGTCAGAATATGTTTTCTTTCGAAAAGTCAACTTTGAAAGGAAATTTACTATTGTGTGTGAAGAAAGGAGATTGGGAAAAAATCTACAATGAATATGATAATGCGTAGAGTGTCCTAGAGTTCCAGTTCATTTGATATAAGTCAAACGTTCTTTTAAAATGATGAATTTCAAAAAAAGTTTTGTTTTGAGACATACTAGTGGTTTGGGAAGAAGATTGGCCTTTTATGGTCATTGTTGGTTTTGTAGAGGCCACGTGCATATGCTGAGATGTTTCTAGTTTAAAGGAAGCACATTTTAGTTTGTGAAGAGAGATATGGAAGACATACATGTATGTGGAGATGAAACTTTCAAAAAAAATCATGTATAATGAAATGAAATAACAAATTGGGAGTTGAAGAACCATTTTAAATACTTAAATGAAATGTGATAGAGATGTGATCAATAAGGTCATATCACTAGAGTGTCTCATGATCCTACCAGCCAAACAGATTAAATAACATGAGTTAACATGATTTCAGAAAGGAGATGAGGGAAAGAAAGCTGGAGAGAAAAATATGCCTTGCAAGAAGAACTGGGAAGATGTTGAGAAGCCATTGGAATGAAGAAAAATATGAGTTCTCCCAATCAAAAATGGGATTTGAATAATTTTTTGGATGATCAAAGTGGTTTTAGTAAAAGGGGAGTTGAATATATAACCATGGTGGTTCAAGAAGAAATATCATCCTTCATACATTAAAGGCAAAGGTACGGTGAATCCAACCCCTCTCATTTGTTCTTTGGAAATTTATTATTAAAGAGGGAGAATAAAAAAGATATATGTTTAATCTAATGGGGTAGAGATGTATTATTTAGAGGTATAATATATTTAGAAGCATATATTTAAGAAGAGTTTCAAAGGGGAAAACTGTGAAGTCAGTTTGTGAGTTGTGTGAGTTATGTGGGTTGTAAACAGTTTTAACATGTATGTTGAGAATGTACGTAGGAACATGTTATACATAGGTTCAAAGGAAAATTATATGAAGTGAAAGAAGATTTGTTCCAAGAATTTGATCTCAATTGGTTTCAAGTGCTGTGAAGAAGTGGATGTAAGTAACTTTAATGGACAACATGACATTATTATTCAATATTCTGGTTTCCTACATTGAGTTTGATCATGTAGACTTAGAATTATTGAATGTTTCTAAGTGTATTGATTTTGAAAAGTGATTTTTGTTTCATGGTTTATAATAAAATATAAAGAAATAGATTGTTGAGGAAAAGATCTTATTAAGAAAGGTGTTGAGATCTGGATATTTTGTAAACTTGAATAGATTATTTTGACTCAAAGGTAGTTTGATGAGACCGAGAGTTGAAAAATAATTCCCTAGCATTGTTCTGTTTTTCTGGGAGAAGATTTTGAGAAGATATGAAGTGTATATGGTTATTATGTTGTATTTTATTGTCAATACATAAATCATATTCAAACTCAAGTGTTATTTAGTGTTTCATTTGAGGTGAAATTCGTTCTACGGTTTTGGAGTGATCGAAAGAACATGGAAGGAGTTTTGATGTCAAAAGAGGTTTTTGAAGTACAAGTGACCTCACTACATCATGGTCAAACATAAAATTGGTGGAGAGATGTTCTGTGAAGTGAAATTATATGGGTTCTCTAGAAATAGGTGTTTTGGTTAGCTGTAGTCTGAGGAATAAGACCTGACTATGTTGTGGTGTTGCAAAGTACATGTCGTAAAAAATGAAACGGGGATATCATCTTTGAAAAGGGTTTTTTAGAAGGTGTTTCAATTGAGAAATTTCTCTATGATAAATGACGAAGCTCATACACATCATGGTTGAAGTCGTGGTTTATCACTTATTATTAATTTATTAGAAGAGAAAAATGATGATGGCTCTCATATGATTGGCTTGAGAGAACAAGTAGTTTGTTTTCAATTAATATAGAGGAAGATTAAAACAACACGATTGGTGAAATAACCATTGAAAATAAAAATGTGGTTGTTTGATAATAAAAATGGTGGTGACCACAATATTATCTACCTATGGTGGATGTTCTGAGAAATCCATGAAACTTCAAGGAGGCTTGTACCTAGGGAAGAGGAACAACTAGGTTGATTTGTAGCCAACTATATGAGGTTCATAACTAGGAGTCATATGTTGTGTTGTGAGAATAAAATACCTATCTAAAATAATGAAGGGAGAAGATGTCATGTAACAAGGAATTTTGAAATCATTTTTAAGAGAAATTCAGAGTGGTTGAACTGAAATTCCATAAAACATACCGCGGTGAAGTTGAACATGTCATGGTTAGTGAATAATTCCAGATTTTGAGTGTATTTGATGATATCACTCATTTTATGACTCATTGGCTACTCATACTCAATATCTAAATTTCCATTAGAAAATCAAAAATGACTAATAAGACTTAATGATGTAAAGGCTCAAAAAGAAGTGGTAGAAGTTAAAGAGAAGTTGTGAGTTGAATTTTAATTTGAAATTAAAATTTGAACATGAAGTGTCTCTTGTCGTGTAAGATAATTTGTAACTAGGGTCTTGAAAAAATTAGAGAGTTATAGAAAGAAGGATGAGGAGAATAAAGAGAATGATATAGAGAGGAAGGAGAGTGTGCATGAGAAGTGTGAAAATAAAAGAAGAGAAGAATGATAAGAAGAGTATACACTTGGTTTGTGTGTGATCATCACACCCTTGTTGTGTGTTGAGGAAAGATTTTCACACCTTCTCTACATCTTGAACAAGTGAGAGTGCACTATACATTGTCGAGGGACAATCATTCAGGGGAAAATTACAATCCCTACCTCAGATAAGACAAGGCAACATCAACAATAATATTGATCAAGTCAGAATCCTTTCTTCTTATGTCAATATATTTTTGTGTTGATTTATTATTACACAAGTTGAAGGATAAACCCTACTCATTATATCCACATGGTGATTCTAGAAGACTGTATAGTCGTGGTAGATTCTAGATCATGTCAAGGATGTCTAGCTACTCATTTTTACTAGTGAAACTTGTACGTTGGGTGTTCTTTGTTTGTTTTCTTTCCTTGGTGTGTGGGAAGTTCGTAAGTGAGATCATTTACTCTAACAATTGATGAAGGTTTATTTCGTAAGAAATCATAAAAATAAAAATGGAATATTGTTCACTAACCATCTCAGTGAACTAACACCACACATAGGGGAAATAACATCTAGCTCTAATAATTCAAAATTTATTTCTAAAAACAAGTAAAAAAATTAAAAAATCACCATTCCTTATTTTCTATCATAATTTTTCAGAATCCATGTAGGGTGCGGTGTCAGGTGATCAATCAGCCCTTCCTAAAGGCATGGAGTAAATATTTTTCATTTCTCGGAATGTATCAGAGACCCAAAAGGAAGACTTGGCTTGGTCAACATACATTTTGTTGCACAATATGAATGTCGTAGCAGTGGTTTGTTGGGTACAAACCCATGTTCCACATGGGATTCCATCAAGGATGGTGGCTCATATATAAGCTTGGATGGGTTTCATCATAAAACCCATGGGTGATAGGAGGAATTTCCCATCCAAGATTATATGTGAGTCACCATCCTTGGTGGAATCTGACATGGGACTTGGGTTTGTACCCAAAAATCCTCCCCTCAAACCAAAGACCACACAATTGGGTCTCCCATTCTACAATAATGCATCATATCCAACCATCTTACAATATCATTTTTTCATCATCAAGACATGTCGCCTGACCACTATTTATGAGGAAGACTTTCGACACAAGGCACCATGGATTCACATATTTCAAATGAGAAAATACTATTGTTGTCAAACTGGTTTGGGGAATAATCCACCCTACATAACACCTGGGATACAACATGCCTTTGATACAACTTGTCATGATTAATTTCCTCCATCCATAGGTCTTCCTAGCACAACATATAGGCCCTTCTAGGGTTCTATCCTAAAATCCGTGTGTGATTAGAGGAATTTTCCATCCAAGATTTTATGTGAGCCACCATCCTTTTTGGAATCCTATGTGGGACTTGGGTTTATACCCAAAAATAAAACTTTGTGCTCTATACTATCTCTTGGTCAAGGACCACTTGAAAAACTAGCTCAGACGCACAGGAGTGCCTACCCAAATGGAACTGTGCGAGGTTACCATCTGCTGCCTAACAAAACACTAGAATGCCTCATTGGACGACATCTAGCGTACCTCCTCATCCTCATACAACATTTAAAGTTGGATCCTTAAATACTCCCTCATCCCTCTACTTTATCCTTACCTCATGGTATGCTTGGAATCCCCTTATGTAAGATGAATAGCTCTATGACTCCATCTTTGTGAGAGACCATGAGGTCTTTAATGTGTCTTCCCCTGTGCTCCCTCTACCGCCCATAGTCGTGCTCCCCTCTTCCATTGCCACATACCACCAATAACAGTATGAAATTGTGTCATGATTCCTCATTAACATTCCCCAGGTACCACACCCCAGTGGACCGGTTAGTCACCGTCATCTTCAGTACCTCTAGCATGTCCTTCGGCAACCTAGTGTTCACCATGTTGACTAGAATCATCCTAATGAGATCATACAGATACACCATGTCCATGAAGTTGATGGTTCCACCACAAATGTGGAACATGGGGTTCACCTTAGACATCAATGTGATGTAACTACTCATCATCCTCAGCTCTCCCTCTTCTGTGGGGTTCCTGGATGTGCATGCACCCTCCCCAGTAGCTGGAAATATTTCCTTCATAGATGGGTTCACCAAAGCAACACTCATTGATGTTGATCATGACAGGGTGACACACCTTGTGCCACAGTATTTCCTCTATGAAATTCATGTCTGCCTGGAACCAAGAGGACATGCTCACAGACCTCCAATAAGAATTATCCTCAATCGCAAACACCTTCCTGGACTGGTTATCCCCCTATGATAGGTTGTGGTGTTGATTCATGATTAGAGAGTATCCCTGCATCGGGATGATCCCTATCACACAGGTTATGAGGGAATAGACTACTTCCCCCTCCATCTTGTCTGGCTTCAGGTCCTTATTCAGGAAAGACTTCACATCATCCTTAACCCCCTCCCTAACAGTGAAGTCTATGTTCCCATAAAAGGATGTATAGGCATTGAGGTATAGGGATATCTTCTCCCTCGGGATTATGTCAGTGTCGGCCAGCATATAGAAAGTCGTGTTGATAGATCAGGCAGTTCCCAACAAGATGGCCTCTTTCCAGACATAATTATGGGGGATAAGGCTATAAAAAGAATAATCAAATATGTTAAAGGATCTTTAAATCTTGGAATGTTTTATGATGTAAAACTGATTTTGAGATAAAAATTTATATGGATTTTGATTTTGGTGGGTGTAAAATTGATAGAAAAAGAAAAAGTGACATATTTCATTTTTTAGTAAAAAACATAGCATCTTCGCATCGTGACCCTCTCCCTCCAAAGGTACCCCTCCCAATCCAACAATGAAGAAAGAGAGATGATGAACCTCAAAGCCTGCCTCAAATAGTCCATGAGTTGATGAATAGTATCAAGAGTATATAAATCACACACATGAGAGGAATTACCCTCTATATAGATTTAAGGAATAAGAGAAAATATGAGAAACCACCAACCAACACCATGTATAATTAAATAAGCAATTTGAATACAAAAAATGTCATATAGAAAGTGATACAACTAAAAAAATGAAAGTTTCAAAAGTAAATCCACGGTGGCAACCATGAAGCTACAATAGGTACTGAATAACTCCCATGAGCTAGTAACACCAAACTACACTTGTGAAAAAGAAAAATTGTTTATAGATACATAGGGTGAGCATAACATGAATACTTAGTAGGATTCTCCCCGAAACCTCTCATGCAAAATGTAAAAGGTGCATAATGAAACCCAGTGAATAAACAAATGAAACTAACACATCGTCTAAATAGGTTAGACTATTTTCCCATCCTTACCATGGATCACTTATCAATTAACACATAAAAGTAATTCACTCTATATAAAAAACACACACACACATTTATATATATATATATATATAAATTAAGGTACCCCACTTACACTTCCTCACTAGTTTCTTGCTCTCATGCTCTAATTCCACACATATTAAGCTCATACCATCTATAATCCATCATGTCTCTCATGAAATTGTATCATATCCATCCTTCATCCCATGTTGCTTGACGCCTCATCGTCATCATCCATAATAGTAACCAAGTGTCTGCTCGAAATAAACTATAACCTTTGTAAATTCACTATACCTCAATCCATCACAACCCATGCATATACACCCATGGGAAGCTATAGTCACCATGACTTGATACAACTAGAATTTCAAGACATAAACAATAGGAATACAGTGTAAGGAGCTAGTGTGAATTCTATAAAATGCAGCGGGAGCACACGATGGTCTCATCTGCCATGTTAGAACATCAGGCGAGTCCTGAACATATTTATTATGAGTAAAAATCTTACACAGTAGACCTACAAACTTTACAGACTAAATAAGAAATAATTGTCCCATAGTATTAAAGATACCTTTCAGAAAGACCAAAAAAGTGGAAGCAAATGGATGAGATGAAAAATCGGGCTCAAGAAGACTTTTCTTTTCGATATGGTACAACTTTACCTTCTGTTCTAGATTCTTAATTTGCAACAGCTGGTAGTATATGTATTACAAACCTCTGGGAGGAATTACAGTCTGTTTCCAGGAACTACCATTCTCAAAGGTCTTGGTATGAATTGAAGATCAAACATCTTACTCAAAGTGGTGTTTCAGCTACGACTGGTCCCTTAAAGTTTCTAAATGACATTAGACAACCTAGAATGAAAATTTTCTCTTGTAACCTGCTACAATATGAAAATTCTAGACAGAGTTTTCATTTGGGAGAAATTTATCATGGAAAAAAATAGAATCCAGAGGAAACGAGCTATTCAGAGGTGCACTATTTCCAATATGTCATTAGGGCCACCACCATGGGCCTATTTCTAGTGGATCCCACAGCATTCCTTGTACTTAGAAATTATTACTATTGTAAATTATTTGTTACTTTGTTTCTCTTGGGAATCATCTACATTTGTTGCTTTAGACATTAAATATTTTCTAATTTCCTCTGAAGGTGTGAGGGATACAACTACAGTAAAGGAACCTCTGCACTAGAAGGATTATTTTCACATTCCTAATACTATTTCTAAGGGAGGAGTAGATGCTCCTGTAATGATAGATCTGAAACTGGAAATGTTAATAGTTGGAGTTCTGTCAAGATCTATTATAACACTCAGTGAAACATTGTGTTTGTTCATTGAAGGTCATTGCAGTAGATCTACAGGGTTGTTTCTCAATGATACTAGTGGGAATTTCACTACCATGATTATTATATATAGAAGAACTATAGAAGAGGTGATGACTTCTAAACTCAAGGAAGAAAATAATTTTGTACAAGTGCACCCATACCCTCATTCTTACATTTTCAATGATGATATGCAAATGGAGAAGCCTAGTGGGACTGCTAAGTTTCTTGAAAATAATAGTTTGGATATGGAAAAAGTGGAAGAACCTATTATTAAAGGAGAGGCCTCTCTTGGTTTCCCTTTGAAAGGGGTTGGAGGGAGTTGTTACCTTGAAATTATAAAGCTAGAAACTATTATAGTTAGAGGAGTGGTGGGTGTTGTTGAGCTGGAAAAGAAGTGTGATCGATTTCTTTACCTTGAGGACAATGTGGTTTTTCAAGGAAGTGGAAATGATAGGAATCAGGCTAAGGTGCCTCTGCATAGAGGGATGGTTAGTATCTACTAGGGGCATTGTTGTACATTATTTTAGAGTGGGATATTAGATATAATAGGGGTGGTTGTCAAGTGGTTAGCTAGCTGTTAAGCAGTTAGGTGGTTCTGGTTATTGTCAAGTGGTTATCCATTTTTTAAGAAGTTAGGTGGTTCCAGCTGTTAAAAGGTAGATTTTTTGGAATGTTCTAGTTGTTGCAAGGATAGGGAATTTTTCCTATAAAAGTGGGTTGGGGAAGGATAGCAGGGGGTAGATTAGTTTGGAATTTTCTTCCTACGGAAGCTATCGTAGTGGGTTAGTCCATGAACTCTAGGTGTGGCACCTTTAGAGGAGTCTTTTTCTTCCTTTATTCTTCTTCCCCCATATTCTATGTCTACTGCTATTTCTTGAAATTCTTGTACATTTTTGTGGATGAATATAATATAATTTCTCTATTGTTTCTCTCTCTCATGCCTTGATACATATCAATTCCATCCATGACATAGTAAAGCAGGTGACTGTTTCCTGGGAGAGAACTTAGCATGCTCCACTCTCATTCTTTCAAATAGAGAGTCCATGGACCATCTTACCATAGCCAGGAAGATCCTTCTTAAAAAATATTTTGAGCATGTTGGGATGGTCATGAGGTGATAGGTCGAAGATGTAGAACTGAGGACCTTAGTGTAGTGACTTTGTCAAGAGGTGGAGCAGCTTAGTCGGGAACTAGAGCGGCTCAAAAAAAATTGTCTTGCACTAAGGCAGCAGTTGATGAAGGGAAATAGTTGGTGGAGGAGGTGGAAATTTTTGGATTGGATGTGGCTAAGATGGTAGAGGCATTGTAGTCTAGTGTGAATGCTTAGACTGCAACCCTATCTGAGCTCCGCCAAGCCATAGATTACTTGGACAAGGCACTACTTAAACTTTTTGAATCTGCTGAGTAGGCTCTATAATCACAATGTTATACTCATATAGTGATACATTAGGACACGGATGTTCCTCCTTTGTTTCATTTAAATAAATAAATGAAAGATTGTTCTCCCTCCCATGCTTATCCTTTATTGTATCCTGCCATGTCAGTCAATAATAACTGGTTTTGTTTTGAAAGATAATATCCATTGAATATCAATTGTAATTGAAACTTAGGCTAATCATATTAACATGATCATTTGATACTCTAATCTTTTCTTGAGTTGAGGGACTCGGTGAGCATAGTTTTGACTATTGATAGGGTTACATGAAAAACTCTATGAACTTTTTTTCTTTACTATTATCACCATAATATTTTCCAAAGTCCACTATGGTATGGGATTAGTGGGTGTAACTTTACTTTTTATTAGGCCGCCCTTTATAGGTTTTTAGCCTAACATGTTTTGTTTCTCTTTCTTTTTTATTTCCTGATTTTTTCCTAAAACATGCAAAGCGTAGGTTTATTGAGCTAGAACCTAATTTTTTTTTCAGGGTTCCCTTTGTGGGTTTTCAACTTGGTGATTTTTGTGTCTCTTTTCTTGGGTAGTTTAGAGACTTTCAAACCAGAATAATTGAAACCGATGTTTTAGGTCAAACATCTTTGATCATGAATTATGGGGCATGAACCCCATTAGGGATTACTATCCAAGAATGTCTCAATATTTTTCAAACATGAATGAGATATTTTTAGACCTTAGTTTTGTGATTTTTGAATTCGATACATGATATGGGGAAAGTACGCGAGGAGTAATCATAAGAAAAGTTTCAAGCATGATGTTGTCGGGGCATATGGAGATAGGAGAAGCATCTCATAGGGAGGAATTTTACTTTGATTAACAATATTGTTTTGTGAACTTATGAAGAGTCAGTTGGGGCATATTGTGTATAGTCAAGAAAAGGTGTCCTCAGGACATTGAACCTCCATTTCTGGTGGCCAGGTAATCTATAAAAATTCATATTTCTTAAGACCATGAAGGGCGAACTATTAAGGGAATGATGTTTGAAAATGATGAGGGAATTTGTATCAACACTGGTCATGAATGAGAAATCACTCCTACATGAATTTGGATTGTGTAAAGGAGGGTTGGATCATGGAACGTTTTAATGTTGTGCATCCAGGAAATGGACCATGTAGCTTTAATGTCTTGCGGTAAGGACTTTTGAGGTCTAATATTTAAGGTCACTTAACTTTGACTGAGAGATAGATGATTTTCCCTTTTCACGGTAATCTATCTAAGAATGTTCCATCATCCCCAGGCATGAAGGGGAAAGGTTTTAAGATATAATTTGAGTTTTTCTTAATTTTATGATTGATATGGGATGAAAACATCATTGGGGCATACAGAAATAGTAAAATCCTCTCCTGGGGACAAATTTGTCTTTGATTTATATGAATTTTTTGTGGGAAACTTATGCAGATCCAACTGAGTAATATTGTTCATAGTCAAACAAAAGTTTCCTTGGGAAACTGACCCTCTATTTACAATGTCCAAGGAGTTTTATAGAGATTTATACTTCCCCAGATATAGATTTTGGTTTTTTAAAAGAGAGTACCTGAAAATGAAAGGAGCAATTCCATGTCAAATTTTTCTGGGAATGGGTGGAAATGTTTCCCTTACGCAAGTTTGACCCATATGTAAGAAGGATTTTTTTACTATGGTTGGGCCCAAGATATAAGGTTCGTACGTCATTACGTATCACATCAAAATGAGAATCAAGACATATGCAGTTTTGGGAAGGTTTCCCCACACGTCGATCAAACTCTTGCGTGGGCAAGGAGCATTTTCCTTTGAATATGAGCTCACAAATGGGGTGAGGCACATATTTCTTCCTCCCCCCATGTATATATAGCTCATGTATAGGATAGATGAGGATATTTTTTATTTCCAAACCAGGATATAAGATCTAGGTGTCACTATGTATCCTATCAAAATGAGAATTAGGCCATACGTAGTTCTTATAAGGTTCCCCATACTAGTCTGGACCATGCACAAGGAAAGGAAATTTTTATCTTTTGTTGCAGATGAACCCAGGATTGGATGTTCGGGTGTCATTATGTATCCTATAGTGGTAGGAATCAATCCACACATAGTTTTGGACATCATGCAGTTTAGTATCATGCGACTAAGACATCATTCATGCAATTTAACTTCATGTGGTGAGGACGGTATGGGGTCTTACAGTTTTAGGTCATACGACTAGGACCATATATCATGGAAATAATGATTAATATGAGGTTCATCAGGTCGATATATTCTTACATGCCTCAAACATGATGGGGGAAAAATGTAAACTGTGATTCTGGAAATTCTCATATAATGAGAAATGATATGGAGCATAAATGTCATTGGTCTTACAGAAATAGAAGAGGCCTCTCCTGGGGATGAATTTTCTTTTGGTTGAAAGACCTTTTTTTTTTGTGGGAAACTTATGCAGAGCCAACTAGGGAACAAGATATGATGGATGGAAGGAATGTTTCTGGGTATGTAAGAAACATTTAGACCATGATTGACCATGAAGTTTGAAATTCCCTACATAGATCTTACTCATATGTATTGGGGTCATTTTTGTTTCTTAGGGCACAGGATATGATGGATGGAAGTAATGTGTCTAGGTATGTAAGAAACATTTATACCATGATTTACCATGGAGTTTGAAATTCCCTATATAGATCTTACTCATATGTATTGGGGTCATTTCTGTTTCTTTGATAGATCTCTAAAGAAGGAACCCAAACTTGAGATCTGATGCATAGAACATTGTTTGTGTTAGACCTGATTAAGTTTATTTTTGAGTCCCACATTAGTTTTGAAATTTCATTTGATTGTCACTTATTGACCGTTCAATGTTTCGATGCTCTACTAATGTGTATAGCAGCACTCGGGTATAATCCTAAACGATAATACTTTTTTAATAGTTGAATGTTTTTAGTTGATTGTATTTTGATTAGGGGGTTTGTTTGCAGAGATTAAATGAAGTGATTAATGATTGGTGTTTAATTTAACAATTTGATAAAGATTTGGGTGAGTTCATTTTTATGGATTTAATCTTGTGATATTCTTTAGCTTTTCTTTATATTTCATTTAAATTAACACTCACTTCACAAGATAACGTTGATTGGAATTCCTAAGTGTTAAGGATTTAATCCAAGACTTAACTTATCTTAGGGTTCTAAACTCAATTATATCTTGTTTATGGTAGTGTATTTATGCTTCCAATAATCCATGGAAACCACATGTTAAACAAATCATGTCATTAATCCATGACATTCTAAGTTTAACATACACAATGTTAATTTAAAGAATATCCATCGAGCAAATACTCTCAATCACTTAACATCACCAAATTATAACTCAACCCAATGGTATATTTACTCAACCACTGTTTTTTTAATAATATGGTTGTAATGTTTATGATTATGAATTATAAATAGAATAAAAATAAAGGTATAAGAAAATATTTGTGCGTCGAACACACACACACAAACAGTGAATGGAATTAAATATTAACTTTAGATTGAATGAGAAAGCATAATAAGGGAAGGGTATTAAACTGTATTTAAACTATTTTAAGACCACTAATATTATTTAATAGAAGGTGGATGTGAATAATATATGAAGAAGAATAAACATGCATTAAAATAGAATTACAAAAACCAAGACTTATAAGATTACAAACGAAGAACAACACAAAAGTAAAAAGAGACAAAGAGAGGAGGAAGGGTATATCAAGTGAAAGCTTGAGTATTGAAGGTAATTCCAAGCACTTGGAAAGTTTTTTTTAGTGCCAATATGTTATCATCTCTTCTGAAATTCTAACTCCTTTGAAGGAAAGGAGGGGGATGAATTTATAGCCCAAGGAAGTGGACTGTTTGCATTCCCAATTTGTCCCTCCACTTGGATCAATGATTTGGACATCCAGAAAGCCTAATATAGAGATATATCCTTATTCAAAGTTGTATATAATAATTTTGGATGACTAATATAAAAATTTGGAGGCATTTGGATTTATGTAATCAAAGTTATGGTGGTTTTAATAAACAATGGTAAATTGTCCATTTCTATCCATGCTTTTTCGATGGCCAACATGTGAATGGATTTTGGAATAGTAATATGCCTTAAAATCAGAATGATTTGTTAAAAAAAGTAGGCCACCTATATCTCCTCTTTCACATTGAAAAATCTCAACTTTATTGGATGACTAGATCAAGAGATATGTCATGAATACTGTACTAATTTTCATTCCCATCCAGAATGGTGGGCTGAGTTTAAATGAATCATTTGAGACCCTTGTCTTTGGAGTTGGGACTTGAAATTTTTATACAAGACTCCTTACATTGTCCCCCGAACTTTGGAGGAGAATAAAGTAATTTGGACTTTCTGATAGATCCCAGAAATTAAATCTTCATGGATGGGCCAGTTTCTTTACAGATTATGTGGGTCTTCTTGTGTGGTTCATATGACTATTCAAATGGAAGAATGGGACAATGATTACTTATAATGATATGTGGTAAATTGAATAAGGAATCCTAAAAAATAATAATCGCGCAATTTTGATTAGTAGGGTGAGAGTTATAAATAAAATAGTAAACCGAATCAATTGGAATACTTCTAAAAATGATAAAAAATTATACTTAGTATTAAAACATTAATATTTCACACAAATTATGCAAATTTCATATAAAATCGGTAAAGGGAGTAGATAATAAGTTATGAAAATATTAATAACATCAAGTTTCCTCTAACTTTTATTTATTTTCATCCATTTATAAATGAAAGTCTCAACCTCTCTATGAGGTAGGGAATTGTACCTAACTACATGGTATCAGAGGGATATGTCTGATAAATTTTCCCTCACTTCACAAATTGCCGCTTCGCATGTCATTCTACAGCTCCGTGAAGCACCCACGAACTAAATAGTTCATGTGAAGAAATATACCATCGGTTCCCGCGAACAAAACAAAGTCGTTTTCAAGGATGGACCGTGATTTTCTCCCCCACTAATGACTACACCATATGAACAAAACCAAATCATTTGTAGGACCAAATGGAGATTTCTACCCCCGTGAACGGCAACACCCTATGAATGAAATAGTTCACTAGATGAGATGGATCTTCGGTGCCTAATAACAATAAAAAATCATTTGTGGGGTCGGATAGTGATTTCTACCCCCACAAATGACTTCCCTCATGAACGATATCATTCACGGGTTGGGGCGTCCTACTTGGGCTCTCACAAAAGAAGACATGCATCCCATAATGGATGAACGACTATGACAGTATTTGATCTCTCATTTATTCAATAAAAATACCCTAAGGGGAATCAAAAAGGCTGATGAAGAGATTAATAGATGGAGAGAAGGAGGGCCAGAGGAGATGAGTGAGGATAAAATGCAAAAAGTGGAGCCTCTGAGATGAATTAAGAGAGATCTGTCAATTACAAGTAGGTAAACCCACCGTATAGTATTAAAGAGAAAATAAAAATCATACTGGAGACCATGAACTTAAATCCCTTAAACAGATACCCTTCCATGAGCCACAAACGGATTCCCCCTATGTGACCTAGCACCTTGCATAGAAAAATGCTATGCGGGTGAAACCCCGCCCTGCATAGAAAAATTCTATGCGGGCAGAGCCTTTCCCTGCATAGCAAAATAGTACGTGGGAGGAATTTCACCCCATGTAGAAAAACGTTGTGCGGGTGAAACCTAGCCCCATGTAGCAACACCCTACACTGGAAGACCTCTGGTCCACATAGCACCATGCTATGTGGATGGTACCCTCACCCACATAGCAATATGTTGCGTGGAGGGAACCCCATCCTGCATAAGAATGTGCCATACAGAATGGTGCCTCCTAGGGTTTTATGTGCTCTATATCCAATCACTCCCTTCAGTCATATCATTGAGCCCTATGATGGCCCCACCACAAACCAATCTAACAGCATCATACTAGAAGTACTTCAAGATTATCGTTCCATTTGATGAGTTTGGGGTGCATACCAGTGACGCTGCCAGAATGTATGGGCGGATTCTTGGGAAGCATATTTGCAATATGGTGAGCTTTCCCATTAATTATAAAGATTGGAGGAATATTCCTACAGCTTGGAAAAATGAGGTCTTTGATACTCAAGTAAAGGTAATATTAATTTAATATTCCATGATAACTAATATAAAATACATGAGTAAAATTTTGTAATGTACTTATAAAATGTTATGTTTTTTATTTCTAGATGTTTTTTATTGTGATGTCCCTAACACCGTTTCATGCCCATGGACATTGAAAATTTTGGGCAATAAATGGAGAGATTTTAAATGGAGATTATGACATGAGTTTAATGACACTTCTTTGAGCTCACAATATATGTGTGAGAAAGTTCCTAAAGATATTTCTCATGAGCAATGAAAGCAATTTTTTGATATCAACAGAGATGCATCTCATATGGTAATTTTATATTTTACAATATCTTAATAACATAAAAATAATAAATTATAATTTTTATTAATGTTGATATTTTTTAAAGGAATTATCTAAAAAAATACTATGAATCGTGAGAAGAAAGTCATTCCTTACATCACTGGGTCTCAAGGTTTTTTTAGAAAAATAACAATTTGGGTTTGAATTTTATTCATTATTATTTATATAATTTTATTATAACTCAAGGTTTTTACTAAATTTTTTATATTTTTTTATAAAGTCTAATGAATTAGGTCACTCTGTTGGATGAATAGAGATGTGGTTTAAAATTCAAAGGAAACTTGATGGTAGTTGACAAGCATATTTCATGCATACATTTTATGTATTAATTTGTGTAATTAAATGAAGAATCTTGTAATTTTTGGAATGATTTGATTTGTTTTATGTTTTATGGCAGGAAATGAAGAAGTTATGAAAAAGGAGAAAAGGAGGAGAAATTATGTGCAAAAGTACTCTTCATGCCACTTCACTTTGTTCGCGGTGTGACACTAGATTTTTGAGAGAGAGGCAGAGCTGGAAACTAAAGAAAATTGACTACATGTCATGTACCACAAGTACACATCATGACCATATCAAGTAAAGTAAATCTGTGTTGGAAAAGTCATGACGATCATACATGCTGTGAAAGTCAATTACATGTCGTGATCTCACATCATGATGAAAAAGTCAAACAGTCAAAGTCTCCAATGAAGTTTTTGCATATTCAACGTGGTGGAGGAAAAACCAAATCCGAGGTACACATCGTGTACCCCAAGTACATGTATTGTAGATGGAGACGCACTGAAAAAAAATAAATGCAGTGGACTATGAGTTTTAGATGAGAATGCCTATAAATACTGACCTCCAGTAGCCTTCCAACACACTCTAATATGGGATGAATCCAAGGGACACTCAGGGACCATCTCCTTTAGCATCATTTTGTTTCTTTCTTTTATTTTCATTACTTTAAAATGTCTCTCCTCTCCCGCATCATCTCCCATGCCCCATCCATGGAGAGGTAGTTTCCTTGAGTAATCAGGAAGGGCGGAGGTTGGACCAATGTGCTTTCTTGAGTTCTCTTGATTCAAATTAATAAGATCCCTTCTTCTTTCTTATTATGGTTTCAATCCTTAATTCATTTTTAAATTCTGAATGCAATTGTGTTAGGTTTTGATTATGTTATTATAAATTTCTTTGGTCGATGATCACATCTCCCTCCACCCCATTCTCTTATGTATACAGTGGTACAAGATTAGGGTTAGATGGTGAGTGCTCGATGATAGTCAACACATGTGTAGGATTGTATGTTGAAGTATTGGTTTATTAGGGAAAAACAAATCCTAGTCAAGGATTGCTCTAATTAATCAAGAAACCTTCTACAATACTACATGAATTGGAAGGAGGATAGACCAATCTAAGGTTTTGGATAGGAAAATTCTCATCATAACCATTTGGCCAAGGGAGAGAGAGGACTTGGTAGATGAATCTCTCTCTTACTAGTTAAAGGAGGGAAAAGGGACAAATTTGGAAACCCTAATAGCACTGAACTAGGTCTAACCAAACCCAATCCAACCACCATCTTTGTCATTTGTTTAAAACCAATCAATCAAGATGATCATTTCTCTCACATAATTCAAAATTAATTAAAACCAATTTTTTTTTCAGAAAACCAACAAAAAAAGTGACAACCTTGTTTTGTGTGCACTCCTCTTCAGAAGACTACCTAGGATCAACTGCTATAATGCACCTAAAAAATTAAAATATTGTTTTTCCATGCCCTATGACAGGTTTTCATTAGTAGTTTTGTAAATGAACCTACCAAAGACATTGGAGTAAGTACTTTTAATTACCATTTAATATTATTTCATTACTATAAAAACATAATAATGAAAAATATATTATAACAACTAACAAGCCTTAAACCCAATTAAATGGGGATAGATACATTGCTCAAATGATGCCATTTTGGCATTGTTTGATACATCTAGTCAGTCCCAATTAATTGGGTTTAAGGCTTGTTTATTGTTATAATATAATTTTCATTATTATGTTTTTATAGTAATGAAATAATAATAAATAATAATGAAAAGTTTATTAATTAGATAATATTATGAAGTTTATATATTTTTAAAAATAATTGTTAATATTTTTTGTATTAATAGGATAAAATTCAAGAATTCTGGGATGTGAACCCTTCACAATCATCATTGGTTTCCTAGAACGATGTAATTGGAGTCATTTTAGGTAAGGAGTATCCCAAACGTGCACAAGGGATGGGTTGATCCCACTCCATTAGTTGTCTTTGGTAAGGTAGTATCATTCATTACTGTTACACTTGATGGGGGTTTGAGTAGTGTCGTTGATTGAGAATCACAAATAGAAATTTCAATATTGAAAGAAAAAGTGAAAGAACAAGACTCTTATGTGAAAACATAGGATTAGTGGCGATTGAAAATGGAAAATGCTTTAGTTTATATATTTCAAAGAATGACCAGCACAATCCCTAAGTAAATTTCCAACAATATAGCTCATCCCACTGAGGTAAATTCTAAATTCCATAGATCATTCACACATTTTCAAAGAACACATACAACATCCATAAATAAAACTAAAATGAAACTTTTATATAGTTTACACGCATTTCAAGTCATACTAACCACATCTTGTACCAGATTGACATGTGGTTGATTCTTACAAGTCAAAAATAAATTATATATTGTTATCCATAATTTTGAAAACAATATGAGCTTGTTTTTTCGGTTTTCACTTGGTAAACACTTCTTAAAGGTAAAAAAAGCCTTTAAAAACAAGTGTCAGGGGATCAAAACCAGGAAAAAAGTGTCAGATTGCCCTGAAATCACATGACATCGATCATAGATTTAATTTTGAATTGTAGGAACTGACAGAATGTCATTTTGAATGATAGTTTTCCTGTTATGGTAGTAAATGCTTTTTTAGTGTTTTAAAACACTAAAGCATGTGTAGAATGGTAAAAACCATAGAAAATAACCTTAGGTTTATATGTAATAATGATACAAACACCACTGAGTTATTTTTTATGTTTACGTGTAGACAACACATCAATCCAACTTGTGGTGTGGTCCGTTTGACTCGGTAAACACTTCTTAAAGGTACAAAAACCTTTGAAAACAAGTTTCGAGGGTCAAAACCATGAAAAAAACATCGTATTTCCCTAAAATCAGGGGATATAGACTGTAGATTTAATTATGAAATGTAGGAACCGATGACACATAATTTTGAATGATGATTATACTGTTATGGCCGTAAATGTGTTTTTTGTGTTTTAAAATACTAAAATATGTGTGGAATGGTCAAAACCATAGAAAACAACCTCATATTGATGTGTAATAATGAGACAACTACCGTTGAGTTATTTTTGATGTGTATTCATAGAAAATACATCAATCTGACATGTGGTTTGGTCAGTTTGACTTGGTAAACACTTCTTAAAGGTACAAAAGCCTTTAAAAACAAGTTTCAAGGGGTCAAAATTATAAAAATGACGTCGTATTTCCCTAAAATTAGGGGATAGAGACCATAGACTGAATTGTGAAATGTAGGAACTGATGGTATGTCATTCTGAATGATAGTTTTCCTGTTATGGTTGAAAACACATATTTAGTGTTTTAAAACACTAAAAAGTGCATGAAATGGTCGAAACCATAGAAAATGACCATATATTGACATTGAATCATGATAAAAACACTTATGAGTCATTTTTTATGTGTATGTGTTGACAACACGTCAATCTGACATGCAGTGTGTTTATTTGACACGGTAAATACTTCTTAAAGGTACAAAAGATTTTAGAAACAAGTGTCGGGGGGTCAAACCCAGGAAAACAACATCGAATTGTCCTAAAATAGGGGGACATTAACTGTAGATTTAATTTTGAAATGTAGGAACCAACGACACGTCATTCCAAATTATGGTTTTCACAAGATGGTCGTAAATGCATTTTTAGTGTTTTAAAACACCAAGACATGTGTTGAACGATCAAAAACATAGAAAATGACCTCAGATTGATGTGAAACCATTTGAAAACCACCGTTGAGTTATTTTTGATGTGTATATACATACAAAACATCAATCCGCATGCAGTGTGGTCAGAATTAGTCGATAAATACTTCTTAAAGGTATAAAATCCTTTAAAAACAAGTGTATGAGGGTTAAAACTAGAAAAAGATGTTGGGTTTCCATGAAATTAGGTGAAAAACCCATAAATTTAATTGTGAAATGTAGGAAACGACAACACATGATTCCGAAATGTAGTTTTTTCGGGATGGACGTAGGCGCATTTTTAATGTTTTAAAACACTAAAACATACATGGAATGGTCAAAAACATAAAAAAACGATCCCAGATTGATGTTAAATCATGGTAAAATCACCAATGAGTTATTTTTGATGTGTATGCATAGAAAACATATCAATTATACATGTGGTGGGGTCATAATTACTCAGTAAACACTTCTTAAATGTACAAAAGCCTTTAAAAACAAGTATCGAAGAGTCAAAACTAGGGAAACATCATTGAATTGCCCTAAAATTAGGGAAAAATGACTGTATATTAAATTTTAAAATGTAGGAACTGATGGCTCATCATTCTGAATTACAGTTTACCCAGCATGGCTGTAAATGCATTTTTAGTGTTTTAAGACACTAAAACATGTGTAGAATGCTCAAAACCATAGAAAACAACCTCATATTGATGTGAAATAATGGTAAAACCACTGTTGAGATATTTTTGACGTGTATACGTAGACAACACATCAATTTGGCATGTAGTGTGGTCATAATTACTCAGTAAACACTTATTCAAGGTACAAAATCCAATAAACACAAGTATCAGGGGTAAAAACCTGACAAACAATATCATATTTTCCTAAAATCATGGGTAAGTGAAAATAGATTGAATTGTAAAATTTATGAACCTACATCATGTCATTCTGAAATATGGTTTTCTCGGGATGGCCTTAAATGTGTTTTTAGTGTTTTAAAACACTAAAACGTGTGTGAAATGGTCAAAACCATAGAAAATGACCACATATTAACATGGAATCTTGGGAAAACTACCGATGAGTTATTTTTTATATGTAAGTGCAAAAAACATGTCAATACGACATGCAGTGTGGTCTAAATTACTCAATAAACACTTCTTAAAGATACAAAAGCCTTTAAAAACAAGTGTCTGGGGGTCAAAATTAGGAAAATGATGTCAGATTGCCCTGATATCAGGGGACAATGACTACATATTTAATTGTGAAATGTAGGAACTAGTGACACATCATTTAGAATTATGGTTTTTCTGGGATGGTCGTAAACATGTTTTTAGTATTTTAAAACACTAAAATGTGCGTTGAATAGTCAAAGCCATAGAAAATGACCTTAGGTTGACATGGAATCTTTGGAAAACCACGTCATTTTTTAAATATAGGATACATCGTTATATCAAAGTATTTAAATTTTTTTTATTAAGTAAATTTCAAGCACATCGCACATCGCTTTAATAATAAATTAGAATATTTACTTATCCCTTTTCAGTTTCAAGTGTTGAATGATATCTTAAATAGGTAAGTTTATATTTTAAAAGTGTTTTTTATTATATATTATTTTTTTATGTTAAAATTTCTTCTGTTTGATTAAAAAAATAAAAAATTTATGTGTAGCATTATGAATATATTTTGTGTCTTTTCTCTTTCACATTTCTTTTCGTAAATATCCTGATTTTCATTATAGGTTGAAGTTGTTGGAATTAGGTAAGAGGTTTTCCATTCTGATTCACAACATTCTTAAGAAGTCAATCATGATGGTTCTTAGTTTCCTTGATATGTAAAAATTTTATCAATTATTATACTATAATTCTAATTGATTAAGTTTAGTTTTAATTTTTGTCTTCTTTTTTGTTACAGTTGATGAGATAATGTGGTCAGTTTCAGTTGATGAGATTATGTGGAGGTAGAAAGATATATTGGAGGTTGTGACATGGATGTATATTGGGAATGGGTTGTTTTTGGAAATATTTTTTATGTATATATTAATAACTAAGGTATTGGTTAACAAATGTATGGGTTGACTAAGACTATGGTTATGATGACTGTGGATGTTTGTATGTATGATTGTGGATATATGATGTATGTATGATGGGTTCATCGTATATTCACATTTTAGTTTATTTTATGTTGGTTTTTTTATATTTACAGTTTTTTATTAAATATTTAAAAAAATATGATTTAGCGGCAGTTTTTAATAACTGCCGCTAGATACATTAAATAAAATATGTTTAGCGGTGGTTAAACCTAACTGAAGCTGATATGTTCAATTGTGGTTAGTTTCATTTTATTTATATTTCCCTAGGATATTTTTTATAAAATAACCATTTCTAAATAAATAATAAACCACCACTAAATTCTCTAAAAACGACACATAAAAAAATTATTGTGAAATTAAATAAACCGCCACTAAATGACTAGCGATTGTGCAATATGTGGAAGTTTTAATAATTGATACTATACTATTAAGTGGTGGTTTAAACTGCTACTAGTCCATGAAAAAACCACCACTAATTCCCTTTTATAGTGAGAGATTCCAATTGAAACTTAAAAGGGTGTTTCCTCTATAACTTCCAATTGATACTTTGTATATTGGGACTCCTAACTTATAGTAGATAACTTGACCCTTACCGACCTTAGTAGTGGGTATTAGGTAGTATATTCTATGTTTTTATGATCTATAAATCACCCATAACTGGATTTAGGAGCGGGAAGAGTGGTGTGGCTTTTATATAGAAAGTCTTGGTACCTATTCTTTTTATATACCTATGGATTATTCCATTATCAAATATTTCCTAAGGCATGTTCTTGGAATTTGTAGATTCATTCCACCATGAAATCCTTGAGTCAGACACCAGGAGGGTGGTGGTGACTATGATCTAGAGGTGGTGGGCGCTAAGCCACCAGTGTTACCTCCAATAGTTCCTCCTATGGACACTACTATTATATCTAATATGGGTGCAGATTCCAAGTTTCATGAGGGTTTTCTTCGACTTATGTAGACTGTTCAGGGAGATCCACAGTTTTCCCCTTTTATGGAAGAGTTGAAACGAGAGTTTCAGTAGTAGGGAGATAGAATCTCTCATACTACGGAGTCATTATAGGAGGCCATTCTGACTATCTTCGAGCACCTAGAGACACCTCCTGAGAGAAGAGTGAAGCTTGCTACATATATGGCTTGAGATTCTACCAAGCGATGGTGGGATGTTATCACCTAGGAAGATCGTCATTAAGGTATGTCCTGAGATGGTTTTTAGACAGCCTTATATGACTATTTCTTTCCTCAGATGTTTAGAGTGGACCAGGCTAGGGATTTTATGCATCTAAAACAAGGTATTAGGTCTGTGATGGACTATTCTACACATTTCATGGAGCTCTAGCACTTTTCATCAACTCTTGTTGGTGACGTATTGGCGACAATAAGACATTTTGAGGATGGGCTCATATACACCATCCAATCTCATATAAATGTATTTCAGTTGAACACCATTTTGGAAATAATAAAATAGGCCCTCATCATTGAGAGGAACCTTAGGAAATCTGACGATGTGGGCCATGATGGTTCAAAACCGAGATAGGTAAGTGGTTTGACTAGCGAATGGAAACGTCTCTTTGAGACTTCATGTAGAAGTAGTAGCAACCATGTAGAAACCAATTATAGTTATGTGTTTTTTCACCAGTGTGGGAAGTTGGGGCATAAAAGGTCCTAGTGTACTATTGACCCCATTGAGGGTCGAGGCTGTGGTAGGTTGGGGAATCTTTAGCACATTTTCATGACCTTCCTATTTGTGACTAGTGGGAGAGGATCTGTATCATCTCCACCTTCAGGAGTAGGATTTGTAAAACCTCACCAGGTAGGTAGCTAGAGTACTACCGGGCGTTCAATTAGAGGAGGAGGTCATGGCCAAGGTATCCAGGTTTCAGATGTACATATCTAGTAGGGCGGGCCTCCTCAGGGCTATCAGGTTGTATCTCATGGTCATGGATTAGGCTGTATTTATTTAGTGCAGTCTATACCTGAGAATCAGGGTGCTAAACTATATAGATTTAGAGGTACAATATTAGTAGCATTTACTCTGGTATCTTCCCTTTTTTATATGGGCACTTCTCATTATTTTATCTCTGTGACTACAGTGGAAAGTATAAGACTTAAAATTCAGAATTTTTGTGGGGATGATGACCCTTGATACTTCTTTAGGTACATGTTATGAGAGTGTATTCTAGTTTAAGGAGTTCCCCCTTAAGGTAGGCAGTTATATCTTCTTATTGGGCCTATTCATCTTCAAGATGAAGGGATTTTTATGTTATTTTTAGGATGTACCTATTGGTCCCCTATCATGCCTATGAGGAATGAAATCATCACAGGGTATAGTTTACATAACTTGAGGGTGATAGTTATATTTACAAGGGTGAATGGGATGCCCAGATGTGTTGATCTGGACCAGAGCATCAAGGACTGAGTGGAGTGATTGTCCAAATTTCTAGCCTTTTTCTAGATAACCAGGGAGTATGTGAAGTTGAGTTCTCTCTGATAGTAGATCGTTTTAGGGATGTCTTCCCTAAAGACTTTTCTGGTTTACCTACTTAGCGAGAGGTGGAGTTCTCTATTGAGCTAGTGTCGGGAGCTTCACCATTATCCATTCCTCCCAATAGGATGACTGCTACTGAGTTGCAAGAGCTCAAGAGGCGGCTAGAGGATTTGGAGGATAAGGGTTTTATATGACCCAACACTTCACTGTGGGGTTCACCTATTCTTTTCCCCAAGAAGGCAAATGGTACCTTCATACTTTGTGTGGATTATTGCCAGTTGAACCAACTTACGGTTAAGAATCAATATCCACTTTATCATATTAATTACCTCTTCAACCAGCTCTGAGAAGTAAGGGTTTTCTCCAAGATCAATTTGAGGTGAGGATATCATAATGTATGAGTTAGAACTTCATAAATAACTCATAAAACGTTTCATATAAGGTATGGTCTTTATGAGTATCTCATTATATAATTCATTCTTATGAATGTTCCAACTATTCTCATGGCTTTTATGAATCGAGTTTTCCACTTGTACTTGGATTCATTTGTGGTAGTCTTTATGGATTATATTTTAGTGTATTCATATACTCGGCACAACCATGATAAACATCTTGAGATTGTTCTGAATACACAAAGAGAGAACTAGTTGTATTCTAAGCTCATAAAATGAAACTTTTGGATTAATCAAGTGAACTTCTTGGTTCATATTATTTCAAAGGTCGAAGTGTATGTTGACCCAGAGAAGGTGAGTATTGTAGTTACCTAGGAGTATCCCAAGAATGTCTTTGACATACATGGTATCTTGGGGATAGATGGCTATTATAGGAAATTTATACAGGACTTTTCATGCCTATAAGCACCTCTCACTAGTTTGACTAAGAAGGGTGTGAAGTTTTTATGGTCGAAATCTTGCGAGACATCCTTTAAGGAGATGAAAAGTAGGTTTACTTTAGCGTTGATCTTGATTATGCCAGAGTTGGAAAGAATCTATACAGTCTATTGTGATGCATCAGGTATCTAACTAGGAGAAGTTTTGATGTTGGATGATCAAGTTGTGGCATGTGGGTCTCATCATTTGAGACCATATGAGGGGAATTACTCGATGCATGATCTTGTGCTAAAATTTGTTGTTCATTTCTTATGTTTCTGGAGACATTATTTTATTGGAGAGTGTTTTGTGGTGTTTATAGACCACAAAATCCTCAAATATATTTTCACACAGTGTGACTTAAACCTTAGGTAGAGAAGGTGGGTTGAATACCTGTAATACTTAAATTTAAATCTTGCCTATATGCTTTGGAAAGGAAATATTGCAGCAGATGCTCTGAGCTGAAGGACTCAAACACAGGCAGTTCGAGAGACCAGTGATGAGGGGCAGCTTATGGCCCTATTTTCTGAGATACACTTGGAGGTTCAGGACTATCATGAAAATTATTTACTTGTATCATTATTAATAACCTATTTACTTCTAGATAGAGTAAACATGAGGTAGTTATCGGGTCCCAAGGGCTTAGTCCTAAGGGAGAGTGTTTCAGGCGATGACCAGTCTCTGGGTTGGGTCATGGATGGGGATCAGATCTTATGAATCCATAGATGTGTCTGGGTTCCTATAGAAATCTGGGAGGAGTTTATGTGAGAGTCTCATGCTTCTAATTGGGTGGTACACCCTTAGCTTACCAAGATGTATCATGATATATGTCGCCAATATTGGTGTCCTAGTATGAAAAGGGAGTTAGCTGGTTTTGTTACTCAGTATTCCACTTATCAGCAGGTGAAGCTAGAGAACCAGTGGACAGTAGGGTTTTTACAGTCGTTACTCATTCCTGAGTGTAAATGGGATGATTTCACAATTGATTTTGTAAATGGATTACCGAGATCCCCTTGAGGCAGTTATGCAGTATGGGTGATTTTTGACAAGATCACGAAGGTCACTCATTTCTTACCTATCAGAGAGACCTTATCAGTGGATGAAATTGGGATACTATATGTCTGTGAGATTATATGCCTACACAGGGTCCCTCTCACTATAATTTTATATATGTATGATTATTTCATGTCATAGTTCTGGTAGGGGTTACATAAATTTTTGGTACACTGGTACTTTTGAGAACAACCTTTCACCCTCATACCGACGGTCAGTCGGAATGGAAAATACAGGTACTTGAAGACATGCTCCGATCATGCATCCTTGATTTTGGAGGTTCTTGGTAGAAACATGTACCTATTGTAGAGTTTACCTACAATAACAACTTTTAGGATATGATATAGATAGATCCCTATTAGGCTTTATTTGATAGGCCATTTTTCACCTTTGTGCTGCTTAGAAGCAGGTGAGGCATCCTTACTTGGACCCCATATCATTTAGGTGACTTCAGAGCAAGTTTACTTGATTAGGAAGCAAATGGAAACAACACAGTCTAGTTAGAAGTCATACCTCAATCGTCACCCTGGACCACTAGAGTTTGAGTTTGGGGATTAGGTATTCTTACCTGATTCGACTAGACTAGGGCATAGATAGTTTAGATGTTAGGGGAATATTTCACCTTGGTTGGTTAGACCTTTTGATATTATGGAGAGAGTCAGGATGGTAGCCTATTGTTTGTAGTTACCTTAGAGGTATCGAGTAATGCATGAGGTCTTCCATGTTTTACAACTTTTCTAGTACTATCCAGATCTGTCTCATTTCTTTAATCCTAATGAGGTTGAGTTAGAGGTATATAATCCCTTTGAGGAGTATCTTATCTGTGTTGTAGAATGGATCATGAAGGATCTATGAGGCAAATCAGTTTCTCTAGTACGGGTGTTATGGTATCACGACCGCGTACAAGATGAGACTTGGGGCAGAGAGTCTCATGTGCGTGCTCAATGACCGAAGGTTTTATCATGCGAAGATTTACCACCCTTATAAGGGAAACTCTATGATGACTTTTTTTAAGGGGGGTGACTATAAGAACCTAGTTTTTTATATGAAGTATGGATCCTTTAAATTTTAGTTAAAACATTATTGAGGTTGTCTTTTGGCTTAGACCCTGGTGACTGGGCCTTTAGGTCGAATGGTTTTCATTTGGGAAGAAAGTGGTAGGGGAGCTAGAACTTGGCTATAGAGACAATTCACAATGTGTAAGAAACACATGATGTGTACTTAATTCTTATCATGTATTCAATACATGATTTAAATTAGTCATTCCATACCCATTGATGATGTGTGTTGGTTTTTCTGAGAGGGGGAAAACTTGATCATTACACAACGTGTAAAATATACACATCGTGAAAATGTCATGGGTTTTTTAAGGGGAATAACACCTTTATTTTTCCTCACTCCTCCCCTCTCTTTTATTTCACACAGAAAATCTCCTCCCATTTGAGATCCTCTAAGCCTAAAGTTAGGCTTTGTGATTCCTTCTCCATCCAACCTCTAAATCAAGATCTGTTTGTCATGTTGGATCGCCACTGGTAATCTCTCCATTCCTTTAGATCATTTCATCATTTATCTTCCTATAAATGATGATATTTTGGTGTGAGATCATATGCCCTATTTTTAGGGTGTTTGTTTGTTTTTTTGTTTTCTTCTGATCTAGACCAAACCAAAGTTAGATACGGATGAGTTTTTCTCTAACTAGTATAAGGTTGGTGGTATAGTAATTATCACTCAAGTCTTGTTGCCTTATATTATGCGTTGTGATGTCACATGCTGAATCTTCCATGATTTTCCTTAAAAATACACTTAACCCCCATTTAAATTGATATCCTTGATAAAAATGACCTAGTATCCCTGAATTCATGTTGGGATAGGTCAAAATTGACTATTTCCACCCCTTGAGGTATGCCTATAGAACTTCCCCTTTGTATTATAACTGCTTATGTGACCAAACCATCCTCTATATGGTTTTGGTTTGACTCATAAATGCAATGAATATAACGAAGAGACTGAGAAGTGAGTGGTATGATGATGTCACATGTTTAAATGGAGATAATGGTTACTCCCTTATCAAAGTGAATTGTTAATAGTTTTTAAATAATATTTGACCCCTTATACTTCTGATACATGGGCATGGAATTCCTTATACTTATGATACATGATCATGAAATCCCTTATACTTGTGATATTGAGCATGGAGTCCCTTATACTTGTGATATCGGGCATGGAGTCCCTTATACTTGTGATACTCGGGCATAAAATCCCATATACTTGTGATACTCAGGCATGGAATCTCTTACACATGCGATTCTTGGGCATGACAACCCTTATGATCTATGATACTCAAGAACAGTATCCCCTACTGACTTGTGAAAATCTAGTGATTATACATAGACACGTGAGTTACACATCGGGTCCTGGATAACACTACATATGTATAGATATGGTTATAAACATTACTACATATATAGAGCATATATGTGCATACATGAATATACAATTATATGTATATGTTTGTGGTGATATATGTTAAACAGTTATCCTGGTACAGGTCAAAGTAGGTAGCGTCATCCTAGTGTCCTTTAGGAACCAAAGATAACCCTTTACAGTTTACTTTATGCTTTACCATTATTATATCTACATAATGATCATATTATATGAAATGGATGGATACTTCTAGACATAATTGGTGATGACCTACTGAGTATATCTCAAACCCTGTTTAGGCCTCCATTTGGTACCCGAACAAACTTTATAGATGCAGGTAGGGATAAGGGCAAGCACCCAGTTGTCGATGCTTGATTTGATTATACCATAGGAGCAGGGAAGAAAAGAACCAAGCTATGGATTGTGATTATATCTAGAGATAGTCTTTAGTTATTTTTGGTTTTTTTGATATAATTGTATGTATGTGTTCTTGCTACCAAATTTTCCTATTCCTTTTTGTTAGAGGCATGACATTACATCATTTTGTATATGGTACTAGATACTACTATTGACGACTGTTATTTTATTTGGATGGTTTACTTTCCACTATTAGTTGATATTATTATTCTTTATTTATTCATTTATTATGTCATTTTCCTACTCTGATTATGAGGGTATAGTCTCCCCACTGTACCACCATGCACCCTCGCTGCTAGTTGGCAGCCTCTAGCATACGGGGAGGCGCGCTTGAGGCCATGTGACCAATCAGCTTGGGAAACCACTTTAGTGGATTGTAGGTCAGGACATTATAGGGGTAGTGTATTAAATCACAAAATATATAGGATATAATATATCTCAAAACCACGTTATTGGAATAACCTAGTCCTAATCTCAATTGAAGCTATCGTCACTTGGACACACGACTTCCACTGATAGGGACTAGATATCCTATAAACACAAAAACATTTTTAATAGCTACATTAATTAATTCATTTAATTTTATCATTTAATTTTATTAATTAATTCATTTTCCATTAATTAACCATTAAAATTATTCTATATTACATTACATTAACCAAAAAATTCAAGTCCATGCCCTCCAAGCATAATCCAAACTGGGTTCATAGTTCCTCAAGATCATCTCCTTGAATTCTAGCGACACCAACCCTATGGGTTAATTCATTTATTATACATTATAAAACTTTAAATAATTACAAGTACTCTAGGAAAACATCCTAAGCTACCAATAAGAGATGCAACTAAGCACAACCAGTTGTCTCAAGAAGTGGGGAAATGAATACAGATAAACAACTAACTTGGTTATCATCCATTAAATAGATTCATTCAAATAAATCACCTAGATTTAATAAAAAAAAGGTAATCTAATATTCAACTCATTCCAACCATCCTGGTGTCATCCCCAACACCATCATGCATATCTTGATGCATCTCATCATCACGAGCATCAACTAATGCAACATCATCTAGGCCTCTCTGCCCACATCTCATCAGTCATCCCAAGCTCATCCATCAAAAAATAATATCACATCACGTAACAAGCTCACATCCAGATCACATCATAAGGAAGCAAGAAAACAAGCATAATCAACAGGGAAACTTATCTCTAAAATAAGGCATTCGGCCCTCACATACAAATGATCTCTCATGGATCCTAACACAAGGCATTCAACCTTTATAAGAAAACAAGCACTCTCATCCCCAAAGAGTTGTCGTTATCAGATATAAATGGTTCTTATTATCTTAAATTAACCGATTTATTATTCATAGATTCTGACTATGGGAAACCTAAGGCATCATCTATAAAAATCTATCAAACTATTAAACATGCTCTCAATTATCAAAACTAGTTTCATTAAACTTTGAGAAGAAAAAATCCCATTTAACATGCCTTTTATTATTATAATCAACAAGCATTAATATGATTCACATTATTTATCAATTTCATTAACACATAAAGGATCATATTAAATTAAACACATGCATTGAATCAATTTTATTATCATTAAATTACAAGGAACAAAGGATTGAAAACATGCCTCTATAATTATATATCCAACTAATTTAATTACTTACAGCTTTACATTCTTTATCTGATTTCATCAACAATATGTTAAACCACATCATCATAAAATTCTCAATAGTCATGACATAGATAGCACACTATCTAGTAAACTAAGAGGAAAATAATTATCATAGTAGAAAACATCGACAACATGTGACTGATATCAAGTTCCTTTATTAATCTAGTTCAATTTATTATTAGGTTAATTCCATTGCCTTGTAAAGAGATAAACCATGATCAATTTATGATTTCATATAAATTAAAGATAAGAAATGAATCCCCAATCTTGAAAGCATCCACATTCTTTACATTAGAATAGATTTATGTTGTGGATCTTCGATCACCTCTCTCGCAATAACTATAGTCTCCCAAGGATGTCCTACTACGAACACACTAGAAAATGACAAGCAAAACTCTATTATAACAGTGGAGATTCACTTGTGTCTGTCATGGGGTGTGATAAAAACAAATAAATTCTAAGTTAAAATGTAGTAAATTGGTTAACCTAGGTTGTCTCCATAGAGGAACTCACAACAATCATGTTTTTTACTTGGAATTAGAGAAAGAAATGAAGGTAGTTTTTAAAAAAATTGGATTTTAAAAAGAAATAAAGAAATTAAAATGAATTTTAAACATAAATTGATAGAGATAGTGATTAGTTTAGGGTAGGATCACCTTTTTTATTGTGATAATGGTCATAAAAATCATTCCCCCTCTCTTCCTATTGAATGATAAATGAAATAATCCTCGATTGAGTTGTCAATCTCCCTTGGTTGAAGGAAGCAATGGAAACAACAATCATGTGCATGAAAATTCATAAACCATTCCCAAAAAACTAAAGTAAGTTCCGATCAGGAATTTTTTTCTCCTTATAAATCTAGAAACAATTCACTAATTCCACACATGTGCCAATGATCATTAGACACTCACCACCTAACACAATATTCTTGATCGATACAAACTGCACTAGGCAGAGGGAGTTTAAAAATATACAACAAAAGATATTGACAATGAAATACACCAAACCCTAAATATGATTGAATTAAGAGAATTGTGAACCATTTAAAATATAAATCACTCAATATAAAAAGAGAGTTTTAAATTAAATCATAAGACTCCAACATTACAAAAGGAAAACTCTCCCTTACCTAATCACTCAAAAGTTTTACCTCTCCATGTGAATGGTAAGAGAGTTGAAGGGGGGAGAAGAGAAAATTATGAAACTAATAAAATAAAATGTGTAAAATACACAACACTTCAATATTCCAATCCTCCATCACAACCCATACTTCTTCTTAAACCCCCTTGAATGGAAGTGGACACACATATTTATAGGGTTGAGAGGTGAAAAACATTTCCTCCATATTCTTTCTTCCAAAAGTTTTAGATTATTTCACATAGTAAATGGATGAGTATCATTAATGTGCCTTCATAAACGTTGTTCTTATATATATTATTCATTCTCCATTAAAATATCATATTTTTTGGACAAGTGTGAACAATTTTATACCCAAATCATTGAAGAAAAAAAATTCTTGTTGAGGAGACTCTTCAACTCTCTCTAATTTAGAATACTAAATGGATGCCTTAATGAATGAAAATATCTATGAAATTTAATGTGAAGATGATTATTAGAGTTATATTTCTATTATAGTTAGAATCACAGCATTTGGATATCTCTAACCCAAGATATGCCTCAATTACTAAGGTGGGGTCCATTCTGTCAGCCAAAAATATTTTTCCACATTATTGATTTTTATGGGTCAATGTGTTTCGAATTGGATCTGGATTCAAAAGTAAAAATTGAATACTATGAAAAATAAAGTCTAAAAAAATAATCACTTGAATTATATTAAAATTTTAAAAGTTATACTCGAAATACAGAATCTCCAGAAAACTGTTAAATTTCCAGAATTAAACAATTTTCACAATTAATACCAAAATTCACTAAAAATACTAAAATGATGAAAATCATCTCAAAATGATTAATTGTAAGGGATTAAATAATTTAAAAACACCTGAAAATTATAAAAATATTATCTCTATCAATTCCATCACACTTAGCACTTGAACTCCTGGACAAGTCAGCATCAAAATCAAATCAAATCAAAACAAATTCAAAATGCATACCCATGAGATCCACCAATTCCACACCAAGAAACAAAAGATTTAATGCCTCATCAAAAACCATTATTTCAAGTTCTATATTAATATCCTTAAAAATATTTCCACTTAATTTCTCCTCTCATGCACACAAAACACCTAACTTGCGTGAATTTTCTCTTATCTCACAAATTTCAATTTTCAATAAGACTTTTCTCATCCAAACTCATGCAAGAGTCACCATAGGCTTGATAAATTCTTAATTCTCCACCCAATGTGATTAAAGGAAATTTCTTTATCATAAATAATTTTCAATGTTTTTATGTAGCTTCCAGTTGTTAGGATTTATATGTCAAAAAATTTTGAGGCCGAATGAGGAGGGTTTGGCTCTTTTTGAAGAAAATTACAATATTCTAATTTTTACTCAAGTGTGGTCTCCTCCTCTCTTCCCATAGTAGAAAATCAGATCCATCATAATGAAAACTCAAGTAAATTTAACTCCATTCATAATTTAAATAGAAAAAATCTCAATCTTCTCAAACATAATTTTTCTTGAAAGCTCCAGATAGGCACATCTTTCTATCTCCATTGGAAGCTCCAAAAAGGTGCAGCTTCTCTTATCATGAAAGCTCTAGAAGGGAAAATATTTCAATAGAATGAATCTTTGTAGTAGAAAACACATATCTTTAATATTTTATTTTCTACCCAATATATCACCAAATTAGGTAGCACAACATAATAAAGCTTCCCCCCACACTTAAGTTCAACTAGATCATGCAATTTCATTTCAAGAGCAGGTTGGATAGGGAAAACTGGCTTGTAATGTGGCTAACCTAATAGGTTGTTCATAGATTCTATGGGATACAAGGATTAAATTTACAAGGAAAAAATAAAAAATAATTATTTTTGAAAAGGGGGATTTAAACCAAAGAAATATCTCGATCATTTAAAACACAAGTACCTCAATCCCTCAAGTTTTTGACAAGAATAAATCAAATTCTGGTTAAATCAATCATGGTTTGGTTCTCTCAATAAGTGAGGTTAATGTGAAGAATATGATAACAATGGTTTATAAGCCTCATGGTAAAGTGATTTCAAAGATAAAGATGGTGAGAAGTGGCATGAGATTCAAAAATAAAAGAACTTTTCATGAAATTCCCAAAGATTTTACCATGAAACAAAGTCATTTTCAGTATTAATTTAAGCTCAGTTTCATGGGATAAATTGTTTCACACGTATTCATGGATTTCAAAAATTGTCAAAGATAATAATTTGAGCTCCCAAGTTTCAAAAACATGCAAAAATTGATAAATAAACACACACAAAATTGAAAAAACACACTTTTTTTGGAAAACAGAAACACAAAAATTTGAAAATCCTAAAATATAAAGGTTCCCTCCCCCATACTTAAATGATGCAGTGTCTGCAATGTATTAAAATGGATTTAACATTTAATAATATTTGAAAATGAATCAAAACATCCATTAAAGTGCAAAGGAGAGGTACAAACTAGGGGATTTTATTGATAAATAAGTAGGAGGAGTGTGATCTCCTCCACTAGATCTGATGGAATGGTCCCATGGAATTTATTCAGAGTGTGTCCATTAATATTGAATGGATCCTTCTCTCCATCCTTCACAATCTACATAGCATCAAAAGGATATTCATGAGTAACTGTAAATGGACCTTCCCATCTGGAATGAAGTTTAACTAGCTACAAATTGAGTCTTGAGTTGAATAATAACTCTTTGTCTCTAGGATAGAAGTATTTTAGTAAGATCATATTTTCATGAGCCATTATTGTTCTCTATTTGTAAATCCTATAATTTTCAAATGCTTCCCTTCTAATTTTATCCAACTCCTGCAACTAAAATTTTCTCTCTTTCCCAATTCTTTCAAGATCCAAATTAATCTTCCTCATAGCCTAGTATGACTTATATTCTAATTCCATAGGTATGTGACAGCTTTTCCCATAAATAAAACTATATGGACTCATTCTAATTTGTGTTTTTTAGGCTGTCTTGTAAGCCCATAATGTTTCTTCCAACCTTTGTCTCCAATACTTATTATTTGGATTAATAGTTTTTTCCAAAATCCCTTTGATTTTCCTGTTGGACACTTCATCTTGACCATTAGTCTATAGATGATAGGGAGTTGATGTTTTATGATACACCTCATACTTTTTCAGAAAAGCCTCAATTATCCTATTGAAAAAGTGAGTCCTATGATCACTAATTATGTATCTAGGCACTCCAAACCTATAAAATATGTTAGCCCTGACAAAATCACAAAAAAAAATTATCATCGCCAATCCTGGTGGCTTTTTCTTCCACCCATTTTGAAAGATAATCAACTGCAAGAAAGATATAAGAATTTCCAAGTGACATTGGGAAAGGGACCATAAAATATATCCCCCAAACTTTAAATATTTCTAAAAAATTAAGTGGATTTTGGTAAATTTCTTGTCTCTTTAAAATATTTCCAGGAAATTGACATTTTCACACCTTTTGAAAAATTCATGAGCATATTTAAAAAGGGAGGGCCAATAAAGTCCAGATTATAAAACCTTAATTGTTGTAAATTGAGTTCAAAAGTGGACTCCACAAGCTAAAGTTTGACAAAACTCAAAGAAATAACCAATTTTAATCTTAGAAAAACATCTTCTTATCACTTGGTCCTTACAAATCTTCTAAAGAAATGGATCATCCCAAATGTAATATCTAGATTCAGCTTTTTGTTTTTGAATTTGGTGGGAATTTAAATGAGATGGAACCTAAGATGTTACCATATAATTAACCATGTCATCTTACCAAGACACTTCTCCTTTAATCAAGTACAACTTCTCTCCTAGAAGGTGATCATTTAGTGGTTCTTTGTCTATAATTCTAGCTTAAACAGTGTTGGGAAGTCTACTTAAATGATTAGCCACTTGGTTCTCATCTCCCTTATTTTCCTTGATTTCTATTTTGAACTTTTGTAGCAGTAACATCCATCTCACTATACTCAGTTTAGATTCATCCTTCTTCATCAAGTACCTAAGAGATGCATGATCAGAAGACACGGTAAATTTAGTTCCAAGAAGATATGATCTAAATATTTCTAAAGTAATGAAAAATGCTAAAAACTCTTTTTATTTGGTTGTGTAATTGAATTGAGATGTATATAAGTTTTTCTAGGCATAGTAAATTAATTGTTTCCTTACCTCAATTCACCGATAATGTACTGCACCAACTTCTTGGTTGAAAGCATCACAAAGTAGATCAAATGGTTCTTTCCAGTTTGGTGGCCACATCACTAGTAGTGTAATCAATATCCTATTCAACTCATCAAAAGATTCCATAAATGCACCATTGAAATCAAAATCAAAATCTTTAAAAATTAATCTATAGAGGGAGATAAATCTTACTGAAATATTTGATAAACCTCATGTAGAATCCTGCATGTCCTAAAAATTATCTAACATGTTTCATGCAAGTTGGGAAAGGCAATGAATTTATCACTTTAATTTTTTATTTATCCACTTCAATTCCTTTTTTTCAAATGACATGCCCAAGATAAATTCCTTTCTCATCCATGAAATGACACTTTTCAAAATTTAAAACAATATTCATTTCAATATAGGTTTTCAAAACTTTTTCTAAATTTTTCAAACAATGGTCAAAATAATTTACAAAAACTGTGAAATCGTCCAAGAAAACCTACAATAAATATTCAATGTTATCAGAAAAAATACTTACCATACACATATGAAATTTACCTATATCATTACATAATAAAAATGGCATGCTTTTGTATGAAAAAGTGCTGAAAGGGAAAGTAACGGTAGACTTCTCTTGGTCCTCAGGAGCAATAGGTACCTAAAATCCATCCAAAAAGAAATAATGAGTTCTCCCTACCAATATATATGGAATTTGGTTAATGAAGGGGATGGGGAAATGATATTTCTGAGTGACCTGATTCAACTTCCTAAAATCCATGCACACTCTCCAACTATTCTGAATTCTCACAGGGATTAATTCATTCTTTTTATTCTTCACAGTGGTTAGGCTAGTTTTTTGGAACTACATGAATAGGGATAACCCATTTTGAATATTAAATGGTATATATAATCCCATCCTCCAAGCTCTTCTCAATCTACTTCTTCAAAACCTCCATTAATGTGGGATTCATCCTCCCTTGGGGTTGTCTGACATGTTTGGAATCTCCATCAAGAAGAATTCTATATAGGAATATTTTTTGGTTTATTCCTAGGATATCATCTGAACTCCACCATATTACTTGTAAATTCTCTCTCAAAATATCAATAAATGATTTTTCTTGGGTTTTATACATATTATTATAAATTATCACTAGTAATTTTTCTCTATCTCTAAGGTACACATATTTCAAATTAATGGGGAGTGGTTTTAATTCCTCATCAGGGGGATGCTCAAGGGATGAACCAAAACCAAGGTTCCCCACTTACAAAGTTTGGACCTCCTAAACACAATAAATAATATCATATTCTTCTTCACTTAACAAAGCATCAATAAAATCGGACTTTACCACTTCTTCCCACATGAAATCAGAATCTCTAGAATTTCGGGAATTCACATGTTCAGTGATATTTTCAATGGAAAAATTATTTACTAAGGATAAAAATTCATAGAAAATACCTGATTCTACAATGGGTTCAATACCAACTTCACAGGAGAGTTAAAAGATTGAGTGATCATCTAATGGGTTCCTCATGGATTCAAAAATACTGAAGTGAATAATGTTATATCCAAACTTCATAGTGAGTGTCCCTTCATGGACATTGATGATGGTTTTGTACATATTAAAGAAATTTCTACCCAAAATTATGGGTGAGTGTGATGGGTTCCTATCTTCTTCCATATTCAGCACATAGAAGTCAGTTGGAAATAAGAGGTCTTTAACTTCCACCAGGACATCCTCCAGAACTCCTGATGGGAAAACTGTGGATTTGTTTGCAATATGGACCACCACTCTTATGGTATTTAGGTCTAACATATAAAAATAAGTGTATAATAAGTGAGTAAATAAATTAATTAAAGCACATATATCACACAAATAATTATAGAAACTTAAAGAACCAATGGTGCATAGAATGGAAAACGTCCCCAGATCTTAGCATTTGGTTCTTAACCATGGTGGGATAAGGGATAAGATGATTCTTCACAAGTTGATCCTATCATTACGTTGAATAATCTTATTATTTGTGAAAATATCCTTAAAAATTTATCATACTTTGGAATTTTTTTGAGTTCTTAAAGTAGGGGGTATTAATTTCCACTTTGTGGAAGGTGTCCATAATTTCTTTTTGAAGCGCTTCTTCCTAAAATATCTTTGATTCAATCATACTTGATGGAAATGTTAGGGGTAAGTCTTTTTATCCCTTTATTTAGTTTTAAATGGTGTTTCTTGTCTCTTCATCCTTGGACTATCATTATCATTCTTCTCTTTCATTTCTTCTTCTTGGTGCATTTTCACTGAATTTTCAGAATTTAAAAATTCATTCTCCCTCAGCTCAGGTGGTCTTGTTTCAAGTTCATGGGTTTTTTATGGTGAAAGTTCTTTTCCACTTATTTTTGTTATCATTCCGACATTCTATTTTGGTTTTTGGATTGTTTATCAAGAGAGTTTTCTGGGGTTTTTATATAGTATTTTAACAATATTTCTTGTAGTTGTTTTCCATCTTATCAAACTTATCCTCTAGGCCCTCAACCTTGGATTGTATTTTTTTCATAATAGGTTATGTGCTTGTGTATGGTTTCTCATAGGGTTTTTGGAAAATGGGTGGTGTTTTGTATGAAGGTTGGTTATAAGATTTCTTTTGTTGAAATGGTTATGGATTTTGGAATTGTTGATGGAATGAGGGTTGGTTTTGGAACTAGTCTTGGTGTGGGGTCTATCTTGATTCTGCTAATTTATAAATCCATATTGGACTTGGTTTGTCTCTCTTCATACTTGATTTTTTTGGAACTACCACGACTAAAAGTTGTAGTATAATTTTCCATTCCCTTCATTTCATCACATTGGTCAGTGAAATGATCAGGTGATGAGCATAAACCACATACCTTAGTCGGTGTTTGTTAGTCACCCACTTGTTTCAATGCCATTTGTCTCACCAAAATGGTTAACTCTTCAATACTAGTTTTTATTAAGGGTGATGGGTTATAATTTATTACCTTATGAATACCTCTTTTTCCATTACCTCTTATACCAAACTATTGTGAGTTCTGGTAAATCTTCTTGATCAAGACCTTGGCTTCTTCTGGTGACTTTTCAATCAATGCACCTCCAAATGATGGATCCATAAGGTTTTTTTAATTGTACAGTAATCCTTGGTAAAAGAAAAAAATTGATGCTCCCCAATTTCTTGATGTGGGAAACTGGAACATAGTTTTTTAAATTTATCTCAGTACTCGTAAAGGGTTTCTCCAGATGACTGTTTATGGCATAGATTTTCTTTCTAATGGCTCTTCTTTTGGAGGTGGGGAAGAATATTTGCATGAAGTATCCACTAATTCATTCAAATCAAGAACATATCCTATTTTTAGGCCATGCAACCATTCTTTGGTAGATCCTTCCAATGAAAATAGAAATACCTTCCACTTTACCTGCTCCTCATCCACTCCTCGAGGTCTAAAAGTAGAGTATATATATGTAAACTCTTTAATATGTCTGTTTGGGTATTTACATACCAAGACATGAAATTTTAGAAGTAATGGTATCATTTTAGGTTTCATATAAAAATAATTTTGTAACTATTGAATGAAAACTTGATTGTTTTGATTAAGTAATTGTGGTGCACATATGTCTTTAAGGGTTTGGTTCGATTTACAACCATTATAAAAGGCTTGGAGTGAACACTTAAATTTTTACTCGAGTATACAAGATAAATTTCCTCAAATTCAGATTGAAAATTAAAGTTTATAAGTATATTCAACAAGGTCATTTCAATTTTAGGATATAGGGGGAAAGGGTTAGTATTTGAGGTTCTAGTCATGCAATTTTGAAGAGAAAAGAAAGAAGAAGAAGAAAGATTGTTGGCACCACCTCCCCTACAACGGTGCCAAGTTTTGACACATGAATGTCATGGGGTGTGATAAAAACAAATATTTCCTAATTTAAAATGTATTAAAGTGGTTAACCTAGGTTTTCTCCAGAGAGGATCACATAATAATCATGTTTGTCACTTGAAATTAGAGAAATAAGTGAAGGTTTTTTTTAAAATTGTTTGATTTTAAAAAGAAATAAATCAATTAAAATTAAGTTTGAACACAAATTGATAAAGAAATCGATGGGTTCATGGTAGGATCACATTTTTCAATGTCATCATTGTCATAAAAATCATTCCCCTTCTCTTCTTATTAAATGATAAATTAAAGACTTCTCGATCTAGTTGTCAATCACCCTTGGTCAAAGGAAATAATGGAAACCACTCTTGTGTGCATGAAAATTCCTAAACCATTCCTAAAAAACTAAGGAAAATCACAATCGGGAATTTTTTATCCTTTGAAATATAGAAACAATTCACTAATTCCACACACATGCAAATAATCTCTAAACACTCATCACCTAACACAATCTGCTCGATCGAGACAAGCTGCACTAGGCAGAGGGAGTTTCAAAATATTCTACCAAAGCTATTAATGATGAAATACACCAAAATCTAAATACGATAGAATTAAGATAATTTTAAACCACTGAAAATAGAAATCATTCAATAGAAAAATACAGTTTTAAATTAAATCACAAGACTTCGATATTATAAAAGGAAAACTCCCCCTTCCCCGATCACTCAAAAGTTTTACCCCTCCATGTGAAGGGTTGAAGGGGGAATAAGAGATAATTATGAAACTAATAAAAGAAAAATTATAAAATAAAAATCACTTCAAGATTACAATCCTCCATTACAACCCCTCATTCTCCTTCAACCCCCTTGAATGGAAGTGGACACACATATTTATAAGGTTGAGGGGTTGATAAATTTCCCTCTCAATTATTTTCTCTGAAATTTTGAGATTATTTCACATAGTAAATGGATGAATATCATGAAGATTAATTAATAAAAGTTTTTACTCTCTATCTTATTCATTATATCTCTGAATTTTGACTTGTTTGGACAAGTTTTGAAAAAATTATTACCAAATTACTGAAGAAAATTTATTTTGGATGAGGAAACTCCTCAACTCTCTGTACTTTGGCGCATTAAGTGGATGAATTAATTACCTAAATTATCCATGAAATTTAATGTGAACACGAGTTTTGGAGTTATATTCCCAATATAAATGGAATAATCACATTTGGATATCTCTTGGCCTAGATATGCCTCAATTACTAAGGTGGAGTCTGTTCTGTTGTCCAGAAATATTTTTCCAATTTATTGATTTTTCCGGGATAGTGTGTTTCAAACTGTATTTGGGTCCATAAGAAAAATCTGACTCCCACAAAAAAAAAAGGAATCATACAAAATAATAATAACTTAAATTGGATCAAAACTATAAAATTTATAAAATAAATACATAAGCTTTAGAAAACTATTAAATTTTCAGAATTAAGCAATTTTCACAATTAGGCCCAAAATTCACCAAAAATACTAAAATGATAAAATAAAATCAAATTTATTAATTAAAAGGGATTAAATAATTTAAAAAACATAAAAAATTATGAAAATATTATCTCTATAAGAGATCAAATGCAAAATCCTTGAAAGAAGAAATGGGAGGAAACAAGATCAAGCGGAGAGAAACCTCTAGAAAAAGGAGGTATAACTCACCTTGTATTACTATGGATTGATCACTTTGAGAAATGGATCAATACCCATTGAAATGGGATTAAAATAATTTAAAAACCACTCTAGGGTTCCCAGGGGTTGATTAGAAGAAGTGGGAGAGAAGTCGGGTTTGAGGATATCTAGGTATTTATAGACCCGCTGAAAAACTGATGACCACGACGCAACCCCTTAGACCATACCACAACATTTTCTGACACAGGGAATTCTACGGTGTAGCCTAAGGGAATAAAATATAATTATACTCAATCAAAGGAAGTTCTAAGAATCCTATTAAGATCTTATAAAAGTGGATCAGGGGGCTATGGTGCAACCTTAGATACCACATCGCAGAACCCCCTTTGCCAAGAAAGCTTCCACACCACAACCTACTGGCCATGGTGAAACTACCCCTAAAAAACCAGTAGCCTTGAAATAAAAAATGAACTCCATTACACCATAACTTTTATTCACTATTCCATAACCACCAGCACTATGGTGCAATGCACACCTCCACATCGCAGCCATGCCACTTTTGCCAGTGGCTCCCCTAAAACACCTCAAACACCCTCCAAACCACTCGGAACCTCTTACTGGTTCCTCCAACACCCAAAAATTAAAAAGGAAATGAATTTTAGGATTTAGGAACTTACATAAAAAACCACTCAAACCATTATTATCTTATATAATTCAAAACTCAATCCAAAGAGAAAAGAAATCAAAACAGGGTCGTCCGAATAGCCACCCTGCGATATACCTCTCAAGGATCCTACCATCACAGGAGATCATCCACCTCAATTTGAGAAATAAATTATAAAACCATGCAATAGAGACAATCATCTCCTAAACACTCTCCTGGGGGAGATACCTCTCAAACAAGATCAAGGCTACCAAGAAATAGATAACAAGAGGAAACCATCTCATAAACCATAAAAAGTATACAACCACAACTAGAGTTGCAAAAAAAATTAATCTAAACAACAAATATCTCAGGGTACTAAGCATGTATCTATGACTCGTGTTCCTAGTTACTCTCCTCCACACCACTTTTCCACCAAAGGACATGAACCAATGGAATAGCACACCTATGAAAAACCTTCTCCTGACAGTCTTGGATCTCTACAGACCGCTCCTCAAAGGTCTCATCATTGTCAACATCAATATTGCCTCAATAAATGACATGAGAGTGGTCATGAAGATAATGATGAATCTTCAACACATTAAAAACATCATGTATCTGGCTCATTTTCAGGGGAAATTCCATCTGATACGCTATGACACCAATATGATCTAACACATAGAAAGACCCAACAAATTGTGGATCAAGATTACTATCACATCCAAACCTTTGTTTTCCATGATGAGGAGTCACCTTCAAGAACATGTGATCTCTAACATCTAATTGCAAATGACTCCTCCTATGACCATCATAGGATTTCTAACAATTTTGTGTTTCTTTAATTCTTTAACAAATTACCTAAACCATCTATGTCATGTTCTGTACCAACTTTGACCTGAGAATTGTTGACTCTCTGACCCCGGTCTGGCACAATTGGTCGTACAAATATTTAAATGGAACCATGCTAATGGTGGAGTGGAAACTATTATTTTAATAAAATTCAACCAAATAAAGGTGCCTCGTCCATGAACCTCTAAAATTTATGACACAAGAATGAAACATATCTTCATGATTCTGGATAGAATGCTCTTTCTAGCCATTTTTCTATGGATTAAATGAAATTATAATGCATAAATAAGATCCAAAAACATATTGGAGACCTATCTACACCATAAAGGTAAAACAAGGTTCACAATCCAAGATAATAATATGTGGGACTCCATGGAGTCTCACCACCTCCTCTATATACCACCTTGACAAAACCTCTATAGAGATCCACCCCTTGATCACTATAAAGTGGAATGATTTTTTTAAACAATATATTATTTGAAAGACCCTAGGTCACCCTGAGAGGGGGGTGAATCAGGGTGTCAACTTTTTCTCCCATTTATTGGATCTTGTTCCCAAATTGGTAGGAACTTAATTAAACCTGTATGATGGATATGTGTAGTAATTAAAACATTCACATGCATAAGGACAACACAACACTTTTACTTGCTTCGCCGCTAAGGTATATGTCTAAGGATAATACACCGACAGGTTTCCAGTTGTACCTAATTCCACTAATCTTCACAAGTTGTGGATTACAAGGTTCGGGTATAGTCACATTTTCCCAGGAAAACTTCCTTTAAAAAAGTTAAAGGATAGCTCATTGCTTCCCTTGGATCACTTCCATTGACTCCCCCTATCTCACTGCCTTGGAGAGGTCACACTCAGTTTATAGACGTGAAGGTCCCTTCAATGGATAGGCATGAAAGTCTTTGTCTCCTATTCAGCATGAGACTTCTCTTGCATCAAGGTCCAGAGTTGATGCTCTTTAATGTTCAATATTCTTCTCCAATGCAACAACCATATGTACTAAGACTTATTATTCTTCTTGTATAGAATCACAAATTCTTTTTTGATTAATCAAACACTGAAAAAAAATCTCATGAGGCATCATTAGAATCGACTCTTCTTATTTCATGTGTGCATGTGACCATGCATGTGACAATATAGATGTGCTCTTCCTCTTCACTTCTTTAGACATGTTCATCCTCGGTTTAGGATTCTTCTCTTCAAAGTATTCTCGTATGCATGTGAATGTATGAATGCATGCACTTCCTCTACTCCTATATTGTGTGAAGCCCCAAAATGGATATGGTTCCATTAAGCACACATGCAACTTCCTTTCCCCTTATCTTCCTTTTCTTTTCTTACCACTTGGTTTAGATGTACTTAAACCTTATATATGTACTTATTCAAATAATGCATAAGAATATATACATGAATTTCTCATCACCATGCACAATCTTCCTTCTCCCTTCCTCAACACACACTTGTTCACTTTGATTTGATTATATTTATATGTATGTGATTTTATTAAAACATCAATGTGTGAATTTTGGTATGGTGTGGTGTTTCTTGTTTTCCTTTTACACATCATAGGTAGAGAGTTCTTTTATGCACAAGTGTGCTTGTCTCCTCCATGAACCAGGATGATTTCCAGCCCCTCCTTACGCTAAGGTTGCACGGGCTTCCTTCACACACAAAGTGCGGACCTCCTTCATGTACCAAGTGGTATGCGGTTTTTTTGGTTCACAGGACCTTCTCTTCATTGAACCAAAATAGTACATGGAACTGTTTCCTCACGAACCTAGAATGGTTCATGGAAACTCTCTTCATGAACCTAGGATAGTCTGTGGGTCTCCTGCCTCGCGTACCGAAGCGGTACACAGTTCACTTATTTTCCAACCACAACGGTATGCAAGACTTCTCTTCCCAAACTGGAATGGTATATAGGTCTTCTTTTCCTCACGAACCAGAATGATATGTGGTTCACTTCACGAACCCAAAACGGTCTGCAGATCATGTTTTCCCCTTTCAGACTGGAAGAATGAAGAGACTCTATTTCTCAAAAACCAAGAGCTCTCAAAGGCTTGGGAGCAACAAACCCTTCTCAAATCGGTGGGTCTATTTTTATAAGTAAATATCATATATTTTATGTATCCAAAAAATGCATGATACTCTTCAAGATTCTGCCTTGAATAACTGAGATCTTCGATTCTTTAATATCTACAAACATGTGGGAAGATATGCCGCATATCTTGGATGCACTAGTACAAAAACCTTTTTTTACGTCACCATTTTTCACGTCGGTTTTTTAGAACTGACATGAAAATATCTAAAAATTGATTTTTCACGTCGGTTATTATATAACCGACGTGAAAATACTTTTTCTCTGATTTTTCACGTTGGTTATATAAGAACTGACGTTAAAAATCCATTTTATCAGATTTTTCACGTCGGTTATTATATAACCGACGTGACAATTCAACGTACATCACTTTTCCACGTCGGTTATTAAATAACCGACGTGAAAAATCATTTTACAGGAAAATATATTAAAATTTTCACTTATTTTTCACGTCGGTTATTAAATAACCGACGTGAAAAATCGATTTTCGTGACTTTTTCACGTCGATTATTTAATAACCGACGTAAAAAGGTATTTTAACGTCGGTTATTTAATAACCGACGTGAAAAATGTTTACCAAAATGTATTTTATTTCTCAATATTTAATTTGACAGGTCACGGAGCTCAAACGGAGTTACGGATTAAAAGTTATGGCCTTCAGAAGTTGATCATCTCTAAACGATGTCTTAAGGATGTCCAACTTCTGAAGGTCATAACTTTTAATCCATAACTCCGTTTGAGCTCTGTGACATGTCAAATTAAAGCTTGAGAAATAAATTACATTTTGGTAAACATTATTCACGTCAGTTATTAAATAACCGATGTGAAAAATAACTTTTAACGTCAGTTATTAAATAACAGATGTGAAAAAGTCATTAAAATCCATTTTTCACGTCGTTTATTAAATAACTGACGTGAAAAATGTTTACCAAAATGTATTTCATTTCTCAATATTTAATTTGACAGGTCACAGAGCTCAAACGGAGTTACGGATTAAAAGTTATGGCCTTCAGAAGTTGATCATGTCTAAAAGATGTCTTAAGGATGTCCAACTTCTGAAGGCCATAACTTTTAATCCGTAACTCCGTTTGAGCTCTGTGACCTGTCAAATTAAATCTTGGAAAATGAAATACATTTTTGTAAACATTTTTCATGTTGGTTATTAAATAACCGACATGAAAAATACCTTTTAACGTCGGTTATTAAATAACCGACGTGAAAAAGTCATGAAAATCGATTTTTCACGTCGGTTATTTAATAACCGACGTGAAAGAGTGACGAAGATTGATTTTTCACGTCAGTTTTATAATAACCGACGTGAAAAATAAGTTAAAATTTTAATATCTTTTCACGTCGGTTATCATAAAACCGACGTGAATGATATTTTTAATATCCCACTAACGCGAAATTTCAATTTTTTTACATCGCGGCATCGAAATTTTGAATTGCCGCCTAAAATTTTTAATACCGCGTTTTCTCATAGAATCTCAATTATATTTTCCATTATACACCCATCCTAATTTGACGATCATTTATTTCAACCATTATCGTTCCCCCAAATCGACTCTTTTTCTCTCGAACGTGAATCAATTATTTATTCTTTCCGCGATCTCGTCAAGGTATATTTAATCATACATCCATGGTTTATGGTTTTTATGGTTTTTTTAAATTGATATACCATTTTATGATAATTTCATTCAACCATCATCATTCCACCGAATCAACTTGTTTTATCTTCAATGTGAATCAACGATTTCTTATTTTCGCGACCTCGTCAAGGTATTTGTAATTATTTTCCCATGATTTATATTTTCTATGAGTAGTTTTCTTAATTGATATACCATTTAATGATTGTTAATTTATTATAATGATGGATGATTCTTTATATCATGATAAAAATACAAATCCCCCTACGGATTCAAAAATTCCTTCTAATATGAAGCTACGGTTGGCTCATTGAATCTTTCCTCGGAAAAAAATATCAAACTTCTGATGGTCATAACTTTTGATCCGTAAATCCGTTTGAGCTCTACGACCTGTCAAATGAAAGATTAGAAAATTTTCTACAAGATAATAAAAATTTTTTACGTTGGTTATTTAATAACCGACGTTAAAAATAACTTTTAACGTCGGTTATTAAATAACTGACGTAAAAAATGACTTATAACGTCAGTTTTTTCAAAAACCAACGTAAAAAATGGCTTCTTATCAGCATTTTCCTGAATTTATTTCATGTCGGTTTTTTAAAAACCAACGTTAAAAACTATATTACCCCATTTTTTACGTCGGTTATTAAATAACCGACGTAAAAAATCATATTTTTAACGTCGCCTAAAAACCAACATTAAAAAGCAAAAAAAACCGACGTAAAAAAAGGTTTTTGTACTAGTGATGTTACCTTTTTCAAACTCGCAGCCTTCTCACTGATCGTTCATGAACTCAAGATGTAATGTATTACCTTTTGAATCCCTACTTGAATCCACGTGGCCTTGGAAACTTCATTTTCCTCGGTCATTCGCTCGTTCTTCGTTTCATTCGCATGCATGCAAATGTAATTGCATGCATGTGATCATAGCATCCAAGAAATCACTGTGGGCTTGAACATATCTCAATTAATGACTGGAGTGTTGATATCATTGTTCAGCTCGAGCACTAGTTCATGGGTGCATGCGTGTGTCCAGAGGTTGAAGACAACCTTGGTGGAGGAGATCAGATGACCCTGCTTCAATCATGAACCACAGAGAACAGATAGTCAGCTTGGATGCGTGGGATCTATCTTGAGATTGATCAGATGGTAGACCATGTGCTGTTGAGGGATCAACGGTCAAGATTAGTTCCTTGTTTTTAAAAAACCTATCCCACATCAAAATGTGTCGAGCTTTGCACCTTCTTTAAAAAAAACTCGCAGCGGCTAAGGATCAGAATTCTCCTCCTCTCCTCGCAGTACTGACACATACCATGTTCACCCTGTGGATGTCCTCTTGGAACCCTCTCTGCCTCCAGAAGGCACACTCCTAGTGCCCACTATGCATGCTGCCCACACGGGTTCACCACCGTGTGCGCACCTGTAGGCTTATACATGACCTGTGCTCCTGCCTCCTGCGGGCTGGCCAAGCTGGCTTCCCTGTGGGCGCAGTCGACCCCTGTGGTCCCACATGATCCTCGGGTCGAGGTTGGATGGATGGTTAATGGTATGGACCTATTTTTTAGGTAAGTCTCATAAGATTACTTAGTAGAAAACCAAATAAGTATTGAAATGCATGGCCACCTTCTAAGCCTCCTCACACCCTCTTCTTCTCCTTTTATTTTACTTCTTCCAAAGAACACTTAGGATCAGTGCATTAATCATCTAAATTCCATTATCCATTTCACTTAATAGAGTTCCTTTCTTCATTATGATCATCATTGACATCCATTGACACTCATTGACAACAAATACAATCTTTATACATAAAGTGGTTCCAAAATTATCACTCATATAGCATCATAGCCTCTATGTTATCAAGGTAAATTGTTAATGAAGTCTATAAAGATGTCTTTCCACTTTCACTAGGGAACATCTAATAGTTGGAGAAAACCATCAGGAGCATGGTGTTGGGCCTTCACCTTCTAACAAACCAAACATTGATAAATAAACTCTCCTACTGCACGCTTCAACCCAGACTGTCGAAACTAAACTCTCAAAGTTTGGTACATCTATTGGAATAGGAAAAAAGTGTCCAGGAATAGACCAAATCCTAAGGACCCTAATCCAAAAGTGTAGCTCATTTCACAAGCTTTGATTTGACTAGTTGTAGAGACCGAACAGAGTTACTGATCAGAAGTTGCGAATTTTTGAAGTCAGGCTACCGAAAATGGTTTGTGGAGGTCCAATTTGTGAACATTTGTTTAGGGAGGTCCCATTTGTGGAGTTCTGGTTGCGAAGGTCCCATTCATGGATGTCTGGTCATGGATTTCTCTCTCATGAATATCCTAGTCTATTGAGATACTTTGAAAGAACATGAAGTCCTTATGGTAACCTCTTCGCAATGTCAATATAAAGTCATGAAGTGCTTCACAACCGCGTGAAGGGTTGATGGTAACCTTCACACTGCATCATTCAGACTTGCGGATCCCCATCACTCGTGAAGCTCATAAATATTTGTGAAATCTTCCAACCATCAGAAAACCCACAACCTATAAATACCCTTATCGTTACTTCACTAAAAGGTGAGAGGGGATGTCAAGCTATGACATCATGCTCTCAATTCATGAAGCTCCAGAGCTTTGAAAATTTGCATAACTCATTACCATTAGGCTTCGTAATACCCTAAGCTCCGCAAAGCCCCAACCTTTGTGAAACCATGAGCTCTGTGAAGCTACAACCTTCACGATACCCTGAGCTACATGAAGTCCCAACCTTTCCGAGACTCTAATCTTTGCGAAGCCCTATCTTTCATGAAGCTCCTACCTTTGCGCCTGCTGGTCCATACCGTGGGGGTTGTGCCACCACACCCCCACTTGGGATCAGTGTCAAGCTATAGTCCTAAGCCTCCAACACAATATTTTTTCTACTGTCACTGACCCCCATGAAAAATGAAGAGTCACACCGTGAACATTTCAGGTCAAGGACATTTTGGGTTGTGCCTTATATGGCCCCAAGATTCACCCCATTTAATACCATGATTCGAGATATTCCACTACACTCCCTGAAATACCTTGAGTTAACCTACTCCTCTTGGTCCATTTCCCCATGTCACGGGTTGAGATTCTCATCTTGGACTCTCCGAGTACCTTGAGTCGAAAAGCTCCTCAAGAAACTCCCAAAACCCTCGTCACTTGACTCATGTGCCACGTCAAACTAGAAAGGGTCTATCTTGCATAAGTCTCACACCTCATCCATTGCTAGGCATCTTCCTCCTAGTAGTCATCACTAAATAAAATTAAACTATAACACAACCTATATGATAAACATAGTATGCCTCCTACAAAAAAACTAGATTCCTTATGTATCAAGCATAATATGCCTCACACCATGATCATGAGACGCCCCCCTTAGTTCTCACTACATGACTTTAAACTGTAGTGTACCCTATGTAATTAGAATAGGATTCCTCCTGTGAAAAGAACGAGATGCCTTATGTGTCAAGCGTAAGATGCCTCATGTAATAATCATGAGATGACCACCAAACTACAACCATGGGCCTCCTCCTCAGGTGTAATCCCCAATAATATCCCTTGACCCATCAGTAAGTTGGGATTCCCTCATGACCTAACATAAGGAAAAAAGGATGGAAAACTCAATGCATAAGCCCCGCACACCATGTCCTTCCATAAGACATTAAACTATAATCTCACTCCATGAAATGGACATGGGATTCCCTCATAACCTGACATGAGGGGAAAAGTATGGGAAAATCAATGCATAATCCTCACACATTGTGTCCTTTAACATGATGTTAAACTATAATCTTACCCCATGCAAGGACATGGGATTCCCTCTTGACCTGACATGAGGAGGACATGACGAGCAACTTCCACACATAATCCCCATACACACCATCACTACTCCTAGAAATACTTGGAAAACTTCCATACATAATCCCCATTCACATCATTATTGCTCCATAGAATCACCTGGTTCACTTCCATGCATAATCCCCAACCAAATCATCACTGCTCCTAGCAGCACACAGGTAGCTTCCATGCATAATCCCCACACACCACATCCTTCCAAATAATGTTGGACTGTAATCTTACTCCATTCAATGGAAATGGGATGTCCTCATGACCTGACATGAGGAAGATATAATGGGATACTTCCATGCATAAGCCTCACACACCATGTACTTCCACATGATGTTAAATTGTAATATTACTCCATTCAATGGACATGTGCTTCCCTCATGACCTGACATGAGGAAGAAAATATGGGAAACTCTATGCATATGTCCCATGCACCGCTTCCTTTCACACGATGTTAAACTGTAATATTACCCCATGCAATGGACACGGGATGCCATCTTGACCCGACATGAGGAGGGCATGATAGACATATTACATGTGTAAGCCCCATCTACACCATCGCTACTCCTAGAAATGCATGGGCATCTTCCACGCATAAGCCCCATTCACATCATTAATACTCCATAGCATCACCTGGGCTGCTTCCATGCATAAGCCCCAACCACATCATCATTTCTCCTAGAAACACATGGGAAACTTCCATGCATAATCCCCACACACCACATCCTTCCACATGACATTAAACAGTAATATTACTCCATGCAATGGAAATGAGATTCCCTCATGACCTGACATGAGGAAGACATAACATGAATATTCCATGTATAAATCCCTCACACCATGCCCTTTCACATGATGTTAAATTTTAATATTACTCCATGTAATGGACATGAGATGCCCTCATGACCTGACATGAGGAAGAAGAAATGAGAAACTTTCATGTATAAGCCCCACACACCACATCCTTCTACATGATGTTAAACTGTAATCTTACTCCATGTAATGGGCATGGTATGCCCTCATGACCTAACATTAGTAAGAAAAAACAGGTAGCTTTCATGCATAATCCCTGCACACCATATCCTTCCACATGAAGTTAAACTATAATCTTACTCCATGAAATGGACATGGGATGACCTCATGACCTAACATGGGGAAGAAAGAACTATCATCTCCCATGCATAAGCCCTGCACACCACATCCTTGTTGCATGACATTAAATTGCATGGATCAGTCATGTCACATGACCTTAAATTGTAGAATCAAACTACATGCATTATGATCCTTGTATCCTAAACATGTTACGTAGGATGCCTTCATAATGTTCAATCTCAACATTCAACCTAGGTGTGACATCTTACCTCTAAGGGAAACACCTCCTAGATCTACCTCCAAAGGGCATACCTGATCCATTACTTTGGATCCGCTTCCAAAGGGCATTATGATCTGTCACTCAGGATCTGCCTCTAAAGGGAATTCTAATCCATCACTCTAGGTCCAACTCCAAATGGAATTCTGATCTATCACTTTGGGTCCTCCTCTAAATAGCGTTCTGATCCAAACTCTGGTGTGACATATTCCCTCCTAGGTACACACCTATCGAAACTGCCTCTAAAGGGTGTATTTGATCCGTCTCTCCAGATCTACCTCCAAAGGGAATTCTAATCCATCACTTCATGTCTGCCTCCAAATGGTGTTCTGATCCATCACTCTGGGTCTGCCTCTAAAGGGTGTTCTAATTCAAACTCAGCTATGAAATCTTCCCTCTTGGGGATATACCTCCTGGATCTGCCTCCAAAGGGTATATCTGATCTATAACTCTGGATCCGCCTCCAAAGGGCATTCTGATCCATCACTCCAGGTCTACCTCCAAATGGAGTTCTGATCCAAACTCAGGTGTGACATCTTCCCTCTTGGGGACACACCTCCTGGATCCATCTCTAAAGGGGGTTTTGATCCATCACATCTCATTTTATCCTCCAAATGGTGTTTTTATCCATCACCTTCTATATAAGCCTCCAAAGAGAGTTTTGATCCATTTATCAGTAAAATCAGGTGTGAAATATTCCCTTCTAAGGACTCACCTCCTTGATCTGCCTCAATAGGGTGTTCTGATCTCCAAACATGTCCTCACAGAACATTAACCTTGTGCCCATCTCCACAAGATGTAGAATTTGTGACCCGTCCTAGAATACCTACCTCGTGCAGTACACATGGGATGGCTGAGGTAAAAATCCTTGTAAAACTTACTCCCTTGGTGTAAATTACCATGTTATTGACATAAGATGTCTTGGGTTTCATACCCAAGATGCCTCATATGATATTCCCTCTAAAATAGAAAGATTTATAGGTGCCCCAAACACCTATTATTCAGAGAGGCCTAAACATGATCGATGTTACCATATCCTCCAATAAAAGGTTGCAGCCCTTTTGAGACATAAGTAGTGTGATTAACTAGCATCCACATTGAGATGTAATCGGGAATGAGTTTCAAGAACATGACTCAAATCTATGAGGGAGACCCAGATTAGGTGATGAACTCCAAGGAAGAACTGACATATCATCAACCCGTTTCAATCAGGGAGCCAACATCACTAACAATGGTGGTGGAGGAATTATTCCTTTAGAAAGTGGGAATGTGGGGTAAGAAACACTTTTCAAAATGATGATGAATCCCCTGGTTGTGAAAGCATAAAAAACAACATCTTTGTCATGCAAAAATGTACCTCCAAGGGTGAGCTATGAAACTCTCAAAGAACCACCACATGCTTCACTAAAGAGACAAAAATCCTCCCCTAGAATAATACCCAGTGATGTTTATCCTCAAACCAACCATAAAGTGAATCAACAAAGACAAATTGGTCTCTCCAGACCTCCACCTCAAAATCCCCTAATTGGGACTCCTCCACCTATCGCACCAAATATGACTACATATTCATTTGAAAAAAAAAGAATTTGTGCCTCCAACCTCTCCCATACCTAGATGCATCACTGATAGTTCTTCCATCACTCTTTAGGAATCTCCATTTTCACACATGACATCACTATGTGACTTCCTACTCAGCGCATTAGCCACAATATTTCTCTTTCCTAGTGTATATGAAATCTTGAAGTCATAATCCAGTAAGAATTTCATCCACCATCATTATTTAAAGTTTGAGTCACCATGGAAGAAGACATATCTCAGTCTCTTATGATTATAAAAAACCACAAAACACTTGTCGATGAGATAATTTCTCCACAACTTCACAGAAAACAAAATTTCCACTAACTTGAGATCATGGGTGGTATAGTTACACTCATGGGGATGTAACTGTTGAGACCCATAAGACACAACCGATATATGATTCATCAGAAAAAAAGTCAAACTAAAGACATGAAACATAATAGAAAACCTCAAACTCAACTCCCTCTACTAGAAAATAAAGGACCGGAGCACTAACCAACTTCGCCTTCAGATACTCAAATACTTCCTGACACTGGTCAGTACACAAGAACGCCTAATACTTCATGGTCAAGGATGTAAAAGGAGTCACAAACAAATATAAATCATCTAATAACCTCCTATAATAACATTCAATAATGAGGAAACTTTTCACCTCTGTTACAGTCTTGGGGGCTACCCAAGAAACAAACACCTCTATATTCGAAGGATCCACCACTAATCCTCGTTGGAATACCACATGCCCTAAGAAATGAACTTTAAGATCTCAGAACTCAAACTTTAACAACCTCCCAAATAGTTTCTAACAATGAATAAATCCCAACATGGCACATATATGCACTATATCCTCCTCCTCAGATGCAGAGTACACAAGGATTCCATCAATGAAAACCACCATGAACTTATTCAGGAACTCTCTGAACACTGCGTTCATTAAACCCATGAACATGGCTGGATATTTTATCACACTAAACAACATCACAAAAAACTCTTAATACCCATGGTGACAACAGAAAACAGTCTTTGGAATATCCTCATCTTTTATATGTATTTGATGTTATCCTGACCATAAATTGATCTTTGAGAGCCAACTTTCTCCCTTCAATTGATCAAATAAGTCATCAATACATAGAAGAGGATAGTGGTTATTCACTATCACATGGTTCAAATGATGATAATCAATACAAATTGACAAACATCCATTAGCCTTCTTCATAGAAAAAATTTGTGTACCCCAAGGGGACACACTTGACCGAACAAAACCTTGCTGCAAAAGATCACCAAGATGTACTCTCAGTTTTCACAACTCAAAAGGTGCCATGATATACAAAGAGATTGATATATGAGATAGGACTAGTTGTATCTTGATACCAAAATCAATATCTCATTGAGGGGGAAACACTAAAACATCCTCAAAAAGGACATCAGAGTACTCTTCTACGACCCTAGGAAATAATTTTGGATGAACCTCCGATGAACTTAGCATCATCTCGACCATCAAAAATGATAAAGATGGAACACACCTCCATCTTGGTATCTCAGTGATTTGAAGCATCATTTATAAGTTTACAAGTTTATTTTCAAATAAAAAAAAATCATTTATAAGTGCACATCTTTTAAAAAAAGTGAGTTTAAAATGGAAAAGTTGTTTTTCTCAAGAATTATTCCAATTGATATTTAAAAAATATTTTCAATCTAAGATGGGATCCTTTTATGTTACTTAAGATTTACTGGGGATAGGATCCAAGTATTCCATACTTATTATTTCTTTGGATGGTTTATGTTTATAATGAAAAGATGTTGGTGAAAATCATTCCCTTTTCCATGGTTTATACTTTGATGAAATGTTTATGAAATCTGTTTCATTTCATGAGTTTTGTGATGATGAATATTTTATGATGTTATTGCACACATATTTATGGTTTTATTTATGTGATGTGTGGGACCTGTATCTTCCTCCAATGAATTGGATAAATATTAATATTTTATGAGATAACAATGTGAAACAAGTCGATGAACTTAATCATACTATGAGAAACAGATGTGTTCTGATCTACTTTGAGAAACAGGTGCATCTTGATTCAATATGGTAAACAAGTGCATACATATCAATTATGAGAAATAGGTGCATCATGATCCACTATGGGAAACAGGTGCATCTGGATCCACTATGGGAAACAGGTGCGTCTGAATCCACTTTGAGAAACTGGTGCATCCTAATCCTCTACTGGAAATAAGTGTGTCTGGATCCACTATGAGAAACATGTGCATCTTGATCCACTAAGAGAAATAGGTGCATCCTGATCTACTATGAGAAATAGGTGTGTCCTGATCCATAATGGGAAACAGGTGATAAGTCCTAATATAATACATTGATTTTCTTGATAGTTAACCTTGAAATATGATATGGTTTTCTATATTTATGATGGCTCCACACTTTTATGACATGATATTATGGTTCATGATTGATTTATGATGATTTATCACTCTTATAGACCATGTTTTCTAAAATGATGATGTTTTATTCCATGAATCATATTTATGATCTATGAGAGGTTGGGTATGAACATTGTAAGTTATGTTCATGATCACATGCCTTTATTCTTATCTTATGGTTTCATATGATCATAGATTGATATCTCCTATGTCTGCCCTTATAGTGCATCTGAGATCACCCTTTCTTGTGTTTCCTTCCTTATGTTATGAAGAAATTTTTAGGTATTGTATGCCTAAAATGAGTACTATGTGATAAGTTCTTTGTGGGAGATGTTGAAAATCTTTTACAAAATAAGAAGATTGTGTTTCCAGTCTCCAAAAACATTAAACTATTATGGTCATTGGGCATGTTTTTATGAAATGTATCAAATATTCATCTAAAAATATGTTAGATTTATATATGAAAAGACTGGTTCATTATAAGACCAATGTGGTGAATCTATCACAGATGGGAAATGAGGTGTTTTCCTCAGAGGTTTATGAGTAGATAGGTGTTTTCCCCTGGGGCATGGGTTTTTTTCATGTAGTCTATATTTCTTGGAATGATATGACATCTAGGTTTATCATTATTATATTCAAGTGAGATCATGTTGAAGTCGTATTAAGATGTGAAGTTATAGCCCCCTAGCTGGTGTCTTCCCATTTGATTGAGTTGAGCAGTAGTACGGTTCAACCCCTTGGTTGTGTGCTGACCTACAACCCTGCCACCCTTTTTTTAGGTTCCCTACTATGTATCTTTATATTCACCTCTGTATGAGATTTTTTCCCACATAGGTCATGTTTGTGTAGACCATGTATGATCTTTCATTAACTAACCATTTCATAATATCATGATTTTTTGTTTTTAGTAACAAATTTTTTTAAAAAATATCACATGTCGTTTCAGATTACATGTATGTCATACCGGGCTTTATTAAACCAGTTGTCTATATCTTTCACTGCTGAACTTCATGATGCTATGGTTGTAGTGTCTCTCATTCATCATCATCATTACTTTTTAATTATAAGGAAGAATAACATCCAAAGAAAGAAAAAATGAGAAACCACAAAAGACAATAAGTCTAGGGGGTCTGAAATGGTGAAGGCTGAGGGCATCCCCTCTAATCAAAATGACCCCATAGGGTTTCAAAGAGAAAATATCATGGAGGCAGATAGGGTTGTGGAAAAAGGCTTCTAAATATGCTAGGTAATCTGCCACTTTGTTACCTTCACGCCAAGAATGAAGTACTTTGATGTGGTGTCTCTCATTCAGTTTCATATTATTGAGTGACACCAACCTGATAGAGTCATGCGCCAGTTTGGATGTGTTCAGCGCATTCTATTTTCACCAAGATAGTCACCAATACTTCATTCTATAAAGTTTATGGGGAGGTAGGATATCGACTGGCACTAATGACATGCTGAGTATCTCGACCTCTGGGGCAGACTAGCATCGTTTCATATTGAGGGTGTACGTACGATGCAATTCCATCTTTCAGATCAGTTCGAGTATGCGTCATGATATAAACTAAAGTTTATATTGTGTCTTACTCCACATGGAATAGGCCTTCAAGATCTGCTAAGTCAATAAATTTCAATTAGTTTGTTTATTGTACAATTTTCTAATTCATTTTAAATCTCTTTACAACATACTCGACTACAGAAAATTATTTGCATGTCTGGTCCAGAAGAGGAGGAGGTTCCTAGCCTGGTAGTGATCCATGTTGTGACGTAGGGGACCATGTCAACTTATCGTGTGGTTCATGATAGTATATTTGATTTTCTACCCCAGGGAAATGACATTCTTGCCTAGGGAGTGGAGGTTCATGCTCAGGAACCTCCTTTAGTAGTTGCTGATGTTGAGGATCCATGATGATGACAACATAGATTACATCATGATGCACATGAGGCTTCACCTGTTCCACGGGAAGAGGTTAGTCCTCTAGTAGTCCAACCTCAACTGATTGATGATGTGCATCGGGAGGCATGAGATCCATTTGTGTTGTTAGTATATACACGGTTTTCACTGGGTACAATTTATCCAAGCTTCCATCAAGAGTCATTTCTCATGTCTCCACCTTTCGTGCCAGAGCCTTCACATGTTGTATGGTTCCCCCAGATGATGATGTCAAGTTCTTCTACTCACATTGTGGGAGGAGGATCGGGTCTGCATGATGACATCCAGCTGACACCTCCTCTCATTGAGACACAAATAGAGCATCCAACAGTCGAAGTTACAATGATTGAGGATCGTCCCTCTCTAGGTCATCAAACTCTACCTCAACGTAGTGATCGATGATCTCGATACGGGCATCTAATTTACACACCATAATGTGGGACAGGACCTCACCATAGAGAGTGATTGTACTCATTCATGTATATATTTTCTGTTGACATAAAATATTTGAAACAACAATGTATTCTATTATCTATATGATTGTCTATCTATTAAAATTATGATTTTTTTTTACTATCATCCATTTTTACACGTTTAACCACCTTTTCAATATTAATTTCTATTTTAATTGCAATTTATATTTTATAAGGTTTCAAAGTCGACTACTTGAAACATATGTAAACCTATTAAATTTTAAGTAGGCGACTTTGAAAGCTTATAAAATATAAAATATAAAAAAATCTAAATAAAACTTAAGATGTAGTTTGAACATCTAAAGAATTGTTGAAATAAAAATAATTTCATAAATATAATAAACAATTATAAATAACAAGATTGAAAAAAAAATATTATAAATACAAATATAATGGTTTAAGACAACAATATATCATGTCACTAAAATTATTTTTCCATAACTGTTTTTATGAAAAGTTTGTTATTTTGAATTATTTTTTATATGTTCAATGAGTGTGTCGCATTTCATTTAGATTTCATTTCTCACTACTACAAAAACGGGCTTTATCAGTGCTCAAAATGGGCTTTAACAGCGCTACAAAAGCACTGATAAAGGGGGTGTCCTCTTTATTAGAGATAAAAAAGCACTGATAAAGATAGCCTTTATCAGTGCTAAAAAAGCGCTGATAAAGGGATCCTTTATCATCACTAAAAAAGCACTGATAAATGGATACTTTATCAGCACTAAAAAATCACTGATAAAGGGATCGTTTATCAACACTTATTTAGTGCTGATAAAGTGATCCTTTATCAGTGCTTATTTAGCCCTGATAAAGGGGACATTTATCAACACTAAAAAAGCACTGATAAATGTCATTCCTGTTATAACATAAAATTCTACAGCAGCACACCCAAACAAGACCCGCAAAAAAATCAGCATATCAACATGTATACCCATACAAAATTAACACATAATTCATAAAGTAATTATAGAAAGAATATATATACACCAAGTATACCCATACACCATTAACACATAATTCATAAGTTAATTAATTACATAAGGAATTCAATTCAGAATTCAAGGGGTTGGGGGTTGTTCAGGGGTTTGGGGTGGTTGTCCAAGGTGGGTAGGGGGTGTCTGGGGGGATGGGGGTGTCTGGGGGGATGGGGGTGTCTGGGGGGTTGGGCGGGCTATCCATGTGGGGGGGGGGGGATTTCCAGAGGGTGGGGGTGTTCTGGGGGTGGGGGTGTCCAAGGGGTGGGGTGGTGTCCAGGGGGTGGGGGCGGTCCAGGAGGTTGGGGGGCTGTCCAAGAGGGGTGGGGTGGTGTCCAGGGGGTGGGGGTGGGGGTGGTTGTCTATGGGGGTGGGGGTTTCCAGAGGTGGGGGGTGTCCAGGTGGTGGGGTGGTGTCTAGGAGGGGTGGGGTCTGTCAAGGGGGTTGGGGTGTCTAGGGGTGGGGTGTCTAGGGGGTTGGGGGTCTTTCTAGGGGGTGGGGGTGTCCAAGGGGTGGGGTGTCCAAGGGGTGGGTGTTTCTAGGGGGTGGGGTGGTGTCCAGGGATGTGGGGGCTGTCCAGGAGGTTGGGGGCCTGTCCAAGGGGGGTGGGTGGTGTCCAGGGGGTGGGGGTGGTTGTCCATGGGGGTGGGGTGTCAAGGGGGTGGGGGTGTCTAGGTGGTGGGGTGGTGTCTAGGAGGGGTGGGGGCGTCCAGGGGGTGGGGGTCGTCCAGGGGGTTAGGGGTGTCCAGGGGGTGCTATCCAGGGTGGGGGGTGTTCCATGGGGGTGTCTAGGGGGTGGGGTGGTGTCCAGGGGGTTGGGGGGTTTCCAGGGTTTGGGGTGTCTAGGGTGGGGGGGTTGTCCATAGGGGTGGGGGTGTCCAGGGGTGGGGGTGCCCAGGTGGTGGGGTGGTGTCTAGGAGGGGTGGGGGATGTCCAGGGGGTGGGGAGCGTCTGAGGGGTTGGGGGTTTCCAGGGGGTGGGGGTTGTCCAGGGTGGGGGGGGCTGTCCATGGGGGTGTCTAGGGGGGGTGGGAGTGTCCAGGGGGTGGGGTGGTGTTCAGGGGGGTGGGTGGTGTCCAGGGGGTGGGGAGCTTTAATGGTTTTAATGGAATGAATTTTGTGGATTTTAATATCATTGGTATTTTTAAAATGGTTTTGGAATAATTTTTATTTCAATATTATGTGTTTATTTAGGAAAAAATGAATGCTTTTGGTGTGTATGGTAGGAAAGGGAATTTCCATACGTCAATTGTTGTTTTCACTTAAAAATTTGTCCATTTTAAACAAAATAGATAAAATTTGAGTGATACCAGCCACACTGTCACTCATATTGAGGTAGGTTTGACTCATACACATCAAAAATTACCCATGGATTGTTCTCCTAAAGTATCAACACAATCCGAATCCGTTTGGTTGGTTTATCGTACGTCAGTTGTTGTTTTCACTTAAAATTTTGTCCATTTTAAAAAAAGAGACACTTTGAGTGATATCGGCCACACCATGACTCATATTGAGGATGAGTTGACTCTTACACGTCACACATGACCCATGGATCATTCTCCTAAAGTTTCAACACAATCTAAATTCGTTTGGTCAGTTTTCCGTACGTCAGTTGTTGTTTTCACTTAAAATTCTGTCCATTTTAAACAAAAGAGTGACACTTTGAGTGATACCGGACATATTGTGCCTTTTATTGAGGATTTGTTGACTCTTACATGTCACATATGACTCATGAATTGTTCTCCTAAAGTATCAATACAATTCTAATGTGTTTGGTTAGTTTTCCATACATCAGTTGTTGTTTTCACTTAAAATTCTGTCCATTTTAAACAAAAGAGAGACACTTTGAGTGACACCGGCCACACTATGCCTCAAATTGACAGGTTTTTAACTCTTAAATGTCAAAAATTACTCATGTATCATTCTCCTAAAGTATCAACACAATCTGAATGCGTTTGGTCGGTTTTCCATACGTCAGTTGTTGTTTTCACTTAAAATTATGTCCATTTTAAACAAAAGAGTGACACTTTGAGTGATACAGGACACACCATACCTCATATTGAGGCAAGTTTTAATATTACATGTCACAAATGACCCATGTATTGTTATCCTAAATTATCAACACAATCCTAATGCGTTTGGTCAGTTTTCCATACGTCAATTGTTGTTTTCACTTAAAATTTTGTCCATTTTAAACAAAAGAGAGAAACTTTGAGTGATACCGGCCACACCGTGCATCGGATTGAGTTTATGTTGACTCTTAAATGTCAAAAATGACCCATGTATCATTCTCCTAAAGTATCAATACAATCATAATGTGTTTGGTCAGTTTTCCATACGTTAGTTGTTGTTTTCACTTAAAATTTTGTCCATTTTAAACAAAAGAGAGACACTTTCAGTGATACCGGACACACCGTGCCTCATATTGAGGCTTAGTTTAATCTTACATGTCAAAAATTACCCATTTATCATTCTCCTAAAGTATAAACACAATCCAAATGTGTTTGGTCGGTTTTCCGTACGTCAGTTGTTGTTTTCACTTAAAAATTATGTCCATTTTAAACAAAAGACAGACACTTTGAGTGATATCAGACACATAGTACCTCGTATTGAGGAGGATTTAACTTTTACATGTCACACATGACCCATGGATAGTTCTCCTAAAGTATCAACACATTATGAATGCGTTTGGTCGGTTTTCCATACGTCAGTTGTTGTTTTCACTTAAAATTATGTCCATTTTAAACAAAAGAGTGACACTTTGAGTGATACCGGACACTTCGTGCCTTGGATTGAGGCGAGGTTGTCTCATACATGTCACATATGACCCATGTATTGTTCTCCTAAAGTATAAACACAATTCAAATTCGTTTGGTCAATTTTCCGTACGTCATTTGTTGTTTTCACTTAAAATTATGTCCATTTTTAACAAAAGAGAGACACTTTGAGTGATACTGGCCACACCATGCCTCGGATTGAGGCTAGGTTGACTCTTACACATCACAAATGAACCATGTATCATTATACTAAAGTATAAACACAATATGAATGCTTTTGGTTGGTTTTTCGTACGCCAGTTGTTGTTTTCACTTAAAATTCTGTCCATTTTAAACAAAAGAGTGGCACTTTGAGTGATACCATCCACACCGTGCCTCAGATTGAGGTGGGGTTGACTTGTACACATAAAAAATGATCCATGTATCATTCTCCTAAAGTATCAACACAATCCAAAAGCGTTTGGTCAGATATGAAGGTATTTTGGATATTTTACTGTTTTTTCTTATCCAAAGCCCAAAGAAAAGTGGTTCATCATTCTTGCATGTTGTTGGTGAATTTCATATGTTAAAATGGAAAAATGACTCATTGGAGAAAGTATGTTTTATTTAATAACAATTACAATTTTCTTATGAACATTTACATACAACAATGTTTCATCTTTTGATCTTATTAACCCCTCTCAAAAATGGCCGCCAATTGTACACGTCCCCAAGTCAGATCTTCATGCTATTTGTGTGCAATCTTCCATCAGCTATGTGGCTCACTCATTTCTGAAAAAATCTATATCGTCTTGTGAATATGTGTATTTTTGAAAGTCATAGTAGTACTATAAAATATATAAATAATTAATTAATAAATAATTTAAATGAAATAGTAGTTGTTTTTAAAAATACCTCTTTAGGGGTGATAGTTTGTTGATGGAAAATGATCTCTCTCATAAATCTACAAACATAATAACCGCAATCATTATTGTTTGTTTGTTTTGGACACTGCAAAAACTTTTATCATTAGTAGAATAAGTAACTTATTTTGATATGTGTTTGGATGGTGAAATTTTATTATATATACCCTAATACCGGTCTAGACATAGTATTTTCTCACCTCCTTATGCTTAGCCCCTATCCTCATTCCTTTTTTAGATGATATTGATACATTTCCCTATTATAACAGAATCCCTAATAACAGATAATATAAATTATATAACATGAGGTTTAGACCTAAAACGTAGGATGTGGTGTCTTACAAATTCACAAACACCATCATGTGTGGTTAGTTTGTTGGATATCCTTGCATTGAATCTAGAAAATAAATCTTTGGAGTATCCAAGTTCACCGCAATTAGCAGCCAATGTTTCCTAAAAACACAAAAAGGAATAAGTAATAAAATCAGTGAAAATATCATTGATATGCTTTAATTATAGAGTTTTACCCCTACATGGTTGGTATTAGGAAGAGTCTGTCATCCGTAATCTTTATTTCAAATGTTTTCAACAAGCCTTTCACTATTTCATCTTTTTTTTATGGCTCTAATTTCGTTAGTTGTGTTGATGTGGTATGAGGACTAACAAGTCCAAATTTTGGATCATGGGAAAATCCCTTCAACTATTTTTCATATATACGTCTGCCAATAATATAAAATTCATTTAGTCATAATTAGCACATTATATCAGCTTTTAGAAAATCAATTCATGAAAACATACCTCATATATAAATTTACAACTGTGATGCCTAGACAACCATATTCAAGGATCTCATTTACATTTTTAGCAGTAATTAAATCTTGAATTTCCTCTCTGTATATATTCTTTTCAAAAAAAACTATATGACTACTACCATTTTTTAGCTTTGTATCCACATGAGTCTTCAATGCTAGTAAATTTGGATAGAGAACAGGTGGTGTTATTATGCTTTCAGTAGCTCTTTGGGATAAGTTGGTCAATCCTTTAGATGCTTTTGAGCCCATGTTTCTTATCACCCCCTTCCCTTTCTCCATCTATAATAACATTCATTGGTTCAGACCATTTTTTCGTTAATTTTTAAAGGTTTCGCTTGAAAAAAATGGAAATAAATACCTCTTTGTCCACATGTACTCTTATAAGTTATGACAGCCATGCAATGAATGTCCCAATATCCTTTTCGACCGTATGAATATCATCGTCATCAAGTGGAATAGGTAGCTCTGCATTTGACTCATGAGCAACAGTAATTGTCACTTTCAGATGATCTTTTGGAAGTGGTCTATTATGCAGTTTGTCCTCTATGATGTTGAACATCGTAGCCCTCACTACAAGGTGATAGGTGGGTGTTGATAGATATAAATCACAGTCATTATCAACCTGTAAAAGATCAGTATAAGAAAATTATCATTTTTTATCTGATTCACATTTCATGGGAACAATTATTAGAATATTGATTACCACATATATGACAACTCTTTGAGTGGAATGGATCACCTCAAAGCTGGTGGGGGTGGGGCGGGATCTTCACACCCTGGTTGTTCCTAAGTTGCGTCTTCTCCTTGCTTACCACCCATAAAAGTTGCTAGAAACTCTCCCTACCATTGAAATCTTCCTTCAAGAGTTTCTAGTCTTTCGCTCATTCGTTTCATTTCTTCATCTCTATCATCCATTTGTTTTTTTTTTCTCAAAATATACTCGGTGTGTCACCCCAAACCCTGCACCTCTGACACGGCCGTATTGTTCTGGCCACTTCAAAGTCATAGATAATAGGTCCGCATCCGCTACAGGAGTAGATGATTCCTGTTACTGTCAAATATAGGAAAATAAGTAATTATTATTATGTAATATCAATTTAAAACAAAACTTTTTATTGTGTCATACTTACACATATTTCCCACACTTTTGTGTGTTTTCGTCTACTAGCTTCCCTTCCTTATTCACACACACCTTCTTCCATAGCACATGACATGGGATGGAAGTGTCTTTGGATTTAGACTCATCAATCTACATATAAATATAGAAAGATAATTATGATGTTGTTTCTTGGCACCTAACAATATTACTGTAAAATTAAAATACGCACCATTTTCTTTTCTAGTGAAGTGTACCCCATCCTTGCTTTAAGATAGGGGTATGTTGGTTTTGATGCACGTTCTTTATTTTTAGTACCGATTTGTTGTTTCATAAATTAAATATTGACAATCAAAGTGATGAATACACATATCCTCAAACAATGTATTATCAATCACAATGTACCTGAAACTTATCTTCCCCACGGTGGCCAATAAATGCATCCCATGCTTCTTGGGATATCAGGTGAGCATAGATAAGGGGTGGGTGTGGGTTTATTTTACCTTTGGAATCTTTCAGGTGACATTTTTTTAGAATAGTGAGAAAACCTTGATGAATCCTTCCTGCAAGCATTAGTACATAATTCTTGTGTGAATCGTCTACTATAAATGTACTCTGTACGATATTGAGAAGATTAAGACATTGTTTCATTATTTTATTTGCTAGTAAATTAAATAAATAATATCATAATGTTACCATAATTTCTTCCTAGATCACAGCCTTCAGCCTGGACACAACATGGTTCCATGAATCTATGTCAATCGGCACACGTTGTCGAGTGACAATTCCAATGTAACTAATAAACATAGCCTCGTTGGGATTCACATGTTGGCCTCGTGCATTCCATCCGACATCAAATTTGGTGTCTTTGTTTTTCACCTTAAGAACTTTGGCTAACACCGTCAAACTACGACGTACCTATGTTTTCTACGACGTCGGTCCTTCATCCTCGACCATTTCATCAATATCAACATCATAAATATGTTCATTTGAAATGGTATAAATGACATGTGCTGATGGTTGTTGAACCACAACACTAGGAGCAGCAACAGGTTTAGAAACTTGTTGTTGCTCTGCACTGTGAGCAGCAGCTACTGCTGCTGCTTGAGAGACTTGTTCAGCCTTGAGGTTAGGAGCACCAGAACGTGCAGAAGTCATTATCTGCAAAAGTGAACGAACAGTTAATTTATATTACATAACCTAGGTTTATCTAAAATTACTATGGAATATCATAGGTTTTGTTACCCAAATTAACATAAGAAATAGAAAATTAAGGTTAGTGAACATAAATTCTATCATGAACATCTAAAGGATATGCAATAACTCTCCCTCACCTTCCCCAAAATCGTACTTAGAATCATACTCGAAACCTCTATGAGATCCTATTGCTTGGAACACACCCTTTTCATTTCACACTAGTTCACTAAAAAGGGATTTCTATGACACCTTAGCACATAAAAAGGGCCTCAAACACACAATTAAAAGGGCCCCATCTACAACACCTATATAGTAACCACTTTAGGAGTCACTGACTTGCCCACATATTTTTGGATCGCCTCTCAATAACACATCTCAATGGAGGAATTGTTCATCTTCCTTTCAAGTCCAAATTCATACCAAACATCACTAACATGGGGCTTTACCAACGCATACCATATACATAGAAAATAATTGAAAAAATTAGGAAAAATATTTTATTGTACCTATTTCTAATAGTAATACAATAAAAGTATAACAGACATAGATCCTACCTCCAAACACTCTTGGAGCCTCCTGGTAAAAAGACTTTAGTGACTACAACTATCCAAGATTCTAACCACTAACTTCCCAATACAGGAGTGGTCTACTTAGGGGTAGTATTAGTAGAATCAAACCAAAGTTCCATCCACCTCATGATGCTCCCCAATATCCTCTATCACTTTAGTGTTGTACAAACCTCCTTTATCCAGTTCCTTCCTCTGCTTAGGCTATTCGTCGACTTCCTCTCTGACTGTAGCATGAATGTTAAGAAAATGCAATGTGATATGTCCATACCCATCATAATAATATTAAATTCCTTGGAGTAATGGGCTATCCTTGAGGTACCTATGAATGAAAGTGCCTCCTGAGATGAGACTTGCATCACACACCTACTGTGGGTGGGTGCTGCTAACCCTACATCCCAGAAGATCACTACCTTAAAATATTATGATATAAACTCAAACCATAGTCATAATCATAGAACACTGATATAGTAATCCAAAGATTAGTATTACATATTGAATTCCCCCAAACCACTAGAGGTCGGTTTATGAATTGAACAACATAAATTAATGGATTTAATAAAAATATCTGAAATACAATCCAACCAAAAAATGGAAAATAATGTATGACCAACATAGAAGGAGGGGATAGATGTTAATTCACCATTGGTATACACCTCAGTCTGTGTATCCCAAACTAATCTCTACCTTATCCTAATCCACCAAGGGCTCTGTGAAATTTTCCATTGTCTGTATAAGACATGACATGTATGGGAAGATCCCTTGTAGGGATGAGTATTACAATACCCAATAGGACACCCCAAAAACACAATACATAAAGCATCAAGAGTATTCATGTCACTAAACACAGGTATTCCAAACAAGATATGAGACATAATGATAACCAAGCATATCCCAAATATACTCATAAAAGACTATGAGTCAAAAAATGTCTTAACCACTTCTAGTTGTAGATCCACTCAGGGTTTCAAGGTAACACTCCTCCGAGAGGAAATGCTACCCAAGCTATAATTCCAATGACGACACTCATCCTAGAGGTCACACTCATCTGATCTATCCAAGAAGAATCGCATAGGAAACTTAGAGTGTTCACTCGAGATATACACTCCATCAGACTAATAACCCATCAAAAATATCATCTCATGATATAAATATAGGGGGTCAATGCCCAAGGCTTGATGGGGGGATACTATAGTCTACTAAAATAATCCTCTAAGATAGGGGACAGACACTTGTGTAAGTGTTGGTCATGCCAATTCAACAAACCCAGCATAGGGAAAACACATTGGAAATAAGGTTTGCTTCAGGCCTCTCAGAGGGATACAAGCTCCAGGTCACTAAGTGACATGTGGTCCATTGCACAGGATCATATTCCATACTACCCCCCATAAAAGTGAACTGATACCACTCACTATAGAATAATTATATTGAAAACTGAGAGGGTTCGTCCGAGATACACGCTCCATCGGACTAATACACCATCTGAAATATCATATCTCTATACAAAGAGAGGGGGTTAATTCCTAAGGCTTTCTAGGGGACAATAGACCTTACTTGAAACATCCTCCAATATAGGGGATCAATGCCCATGTAAGTGTTGGTGATTCCAATTCTACAAACCCAATATAGGGACAACATGAATGAAATGAATATCGCTTCAGGTCCCTTGAATTGATACATGTTATAAGTCGTTGAGGGGTATGAGTTCCAATGAATGGGGCCTAATTCCATAATAACCCTCATATAAGTGGACTAAGACAACTCAATCAAGAATAATGGAACTCACCAACACTACCCTGATCATTAAGAATATATAGAGGGGCCAACATCCTTGGATGAGGTCATGAAGCTGCATCAAGCCCTCATAGGAATGGACCAAGGGAAGACAATCCACCAATACTAGTCCATGTAAGCTCAAAAATCTCACAACAAAACTGAAATAAAAGGAAATAGATCTCAAAACTATCCTCAAAGGAGGGTCATGATGTGTCCTTAGGGGTATACGGTGTGTCTAAAAAAGACTAGCACTTCTCATGTCTCATTTTCACATGGAGTGATCCGTGATTCCAACTATGGAATGTGCAATGACCATTCACCAATTATTAATTGAATCATTGGCCAAATGAGAATTAAAATGATGAACACATGTAGAGAAGGGAGAGAAATTACCAAAAATAAACCTAAAAGGAGAAGTGGGAGACTTACCTAGAGTAGATCACACCTGCGATGGAGGGAGAGAAGAAGCATTGAGCGGTCATGGAGCCTTCTGCGCTATGTCGGGAGGGGAAGGCGCGACCGCCAGAGGGGGAGGTGCATGGGAGGACCCTCCAACCGTTGAGAAATGGAGGAGTGGGGTTTGCGGGGAGTAGGGTCCAGCGGGGGGGGAGTAGAAGTAGGGTTCGCAAGGAGGAGGATCCACAGAAGGGGTTTGAGGGGGAGAATATGGAGTAGAGCTAGTGGCGGAGTAGGGCTAGCAGCAGAGGTATGACAAAAAGAGATCGGGGGGGAGTTGTTGCAGGGTTATAGTACTGTGAGAGTTTGAGGGCGCGATAAACAGAGGATACTGTGCACTCGATTTTATAATATATGAGACTATGGTTTTATCAGCACTAAAAAGCATCAATAAAGAAACCCTTTATCAGCGCTAAAATTTTAGAGCTTATAAATGGTTCCATTATCAGCGCCTTTTTAGCACTAATAAATGCCTTCTTTATCAGCATTAGAAGAGCACTGATAAAGGGAGTCTTTATCATCGCTTTTAATTAGTGCTGATAAAGATTTACCTTTATCAGCATTTTTTGCTTAGCGCTGATAAAAGGTGGCGCTTCCCTTACCCGTTTTTTGTAGTAGTGTTTTTTTATTATTTATAGTCTTTCAAAGTCACCACCTTCAAATATTATTATGTTTCATGTGGGTGAATTTCAAAGAATATAATTTATAAAATATAAATACAGTATAAATGATAGTTTACAAAGTGACTTAACGTATAAAACATAATTGAAAATAAATAAAATTATAAATATAATAAGTAAAAGCTAATTTACATGTCACAAAATTTATTACTTAAAATACACCATTTTCAATTTCAAATATTAATGAATATAATTGTAAACAAAATAAAATAAACACAATATATATATCAAAATATACAAACATATATATATATATATATTTAAATATACAAACATATATCTTTTTTTTGCTCAAATACGTCATCACTGATGCAACATTTAGACTTAATCGAATTGTAGCATCCCTGCATTAGTTTTATTATTATTATTATTATTATTTTTTTATTTATTTATTTATTTTTACCTAGACTCGTTTTGAAAAGTGAGTAAATGCGCTTCATCGGCTGCCCACTCGTTTCGTCTCTATAACCGCACGCTACAGTGGATAGGAAATGCTCCGACAATCTCTGCTCGCCTTGGCAACGGTACGGGGACCAAGATCGCTCCTTTCCGATGGAAGCAACCTCGCTCACCTAATCTCTCTGTTCTTCACCTCACTCTTGGTACTCCTCGTGCCCCTTCCCTAAAATTTCATTCCGTATTTCATTGAATTTCAATGGCCGACATGAACAACTCCATTTCTCATTTTCGTGTGGGTTTCTATTTCGTGTCCAGGAATACCTGGCTTCGATGAATCCCTCCTTCCCAGATGGATTGGTTACGCGTTTGGGGAGCTTATCATCTTAAATCATTTATTGGGCTTGGATCTCGCCACCACTCTGGCGCAGCTTGTTTGGTGTCCTTCTATTTACTCCGGTTTTGTATTTCGGTTTTTAATTGCTTTGAATTGCTTGTCACTTACGCAGAGAACGGAGGTTTTGGGCCTGTATTTGGCTTCTTTCTCCACTGTTCTTCCATACCAGGGAAAATTTGTTGAGGTTGCTTTCTCATCCTGCCTGAATGTCCTAAAAATCATTAAGAGAAGAAATTGTTATACTATATTCATGTTCAAATGCTTGATGGTTTGCACTCGTACCCGATATGAACTGCTACGTGGATTCAAATTGTTGGTCGAGTAATTCATTATTTTCATTGATTCTCGATTGATGATCAAGGACTGGTGTTTACTGCATAGCCATAAGCCTGTATATATGAAAATAAAAACCTTTAATAAACCTTTTTTATCCTACAATTGAAGAGCTGAAAGGCAGCCTCTATAGAGTTTCTTTTTTATTAAAATTTGGATGCCAATGGCAGGAGATCTTCCTTTACTATCAGCGCAACAGACATGATAGATCTTTCAACTGCTCACTATCCAACCTTGTCATTACATGCCCATTGTCAATGCATTATAAAAAAGGACTATTTATAAAAATCGTCTTCAATATGGACAATCTGGTTCAATTCGTTCCCATTCGAACATACCTTGAATGGAGCAAGCAACCTCTCAAACCGTGACGATGTCTTCGACATCAAACTGGAACAGGGTGAAAGCGCTGCCATGTTGGAAGTGACATAGCAATTGAAAGCACCAATTAACTTCAGAAAATCAAGAATTCCTAAGACAACCAAAGGCTCAGGAGTCTAAAGTGCTACCCTAAATGGAGCATGAAACTCCCCGAATAATGCTGACCTCCTCAACTTTAAATAGGTATTGGAAAGAGGCGTTGCCATGATCATTGAGTCTAGATGCTTGTTGTGTGTGTTGCACGCAGATCCCGCAGTCTAGTTGCTTCAATGCCCATGTTTTCCTCTTCTCTTGCATAGATGGAATATTCCCTTGAATTTCTTCTTCCAGCTGCTGGTCAACCAAGTTTTGCATTGTTTGCGCAACCAGTGGAGACAGTTGTAACATTGTCTCCCCTCTTGGCTCGAACAAGCGGATTGAAACATTGCAATAATGCCAGGAAGCTACTAGCGAAGATGAATGGAAACTTCTAAAGCACTCTGTTGGTTTAGGTGTTTTTGAAAAACATTGTTTACCTTGGATGGATTCATACCCAACCTCTTTATCATTGCCTTCCCCTTGAAAACTAGTACCACAATTTTATGAGTCTTAAACACATGGTCGTCTAGGCTTCTACAACGACTCAATACCGGACACAGATCAAAGAGTTTTAATAGTATAATAACAATTATTTGAACATGAATAAGCGATTTAAAACCCTATTTCTAGGATCTCCAGAAAAGAAATATGAAACCTGTGTAAAAACTAAAATAAAGAAATACATCTAATTATGCGAGGCGTAATATGCATTAATAATAATCTTAAAGGTTGAGGACCATCACATATGCTCACAGATAGGAATATCTGTTGACACCAAAACATGCGGAATTCCAACTGGTGGGTCTGTTCTCATAATCTCTTATCTTGGAGATTACCATATACGGACTTCATGAGAAGAAGCCTCATCCGGTTATGAGTACTAGCACCTGAAAATCACGTTTTATGTGTCCCATCATTGAACGTTATCTGACCGTAGAAATATATTAAGAATATCGTCATTTTCACTTCAAGGTTCTCATCATAGTGGAATACTGGTATGCCCTTATTGTGTGACAGATACTCTTGGACATTATCACATTAAAGTCATGTAGAACAATGAACAATATATAATAAGATGTTTTATTAATATTCAATACATCTAATATACATGTAATCATAGTATAAATAGTTGGTCTTAGGACACCAACTTCAACAAACTCTCACTTAGACTAGAGCTAACTGCCTACGACTTTCAGTCCGCTATACCTCACATGATAATCATATTTCCATCGAGTCAAGGCTTTAGTCAAGGGGTCTGCCACGTTGTCTTTCGTGTAAATATTGTTCATTGTAACCTCACCTCTCTGAGAAAAATCCTAAGAGATGATAATTTCGAAGTATGTGCTTCATCCGCTGATGCGACCTTGACTCTTTTGCGAGAGATACCGTTGTAGTATTATCACAATAGAGTGATTGGATCTTTATTACCAAGTCAAGATCTTGTATGAAGATATGCATCGAAGTTGCTTCTTTAGGTGCTTTTGAAGTTGTAATATACTCGAAATTTGCTATACAATCTGTGACCACAACCTGCTTTAAGGTCTTCTAGCTCACAACACCTCCATTCAAAGTAAAGATTTATTTTGTTTCTGATTTCATATCATATTGATCTGTTTGGAAACTAGCATCTGCATATCCTATAATGACTAATTCTTCATCTCCTTCATAGATCAGGAACACATCCTTAGTACGCAATCTAATGGAGATCACCTGAGTCTGCTTGATATCTGTTTGCCACACTTAATGCATAAGCGACATAATGAAACAAACTCACATGACTCATACATCACCCAGTTGTGGCATCATCGTCTTGGTCATGTAAACGAGAAGCGCTTGGCGAAGCTCTACTAAGATGGTTATTTAGACTCTAATGAGCTAAAACCACTTGATAGATGTAACACTTGTTTACAAGGTAAAATGATCAATCCACCTTTCGGTGGATAGGGTAAAAGGGTCACAGAGCTTCTAGGATTGGTGCACATGGATGTGTATGGACCATTTCCAGTATAATCTAGAGGTGGATATTCTTACTTCATTACTTTTACTGATGATTTGAGTAGATATGGATATGTCTACTTAATGAGGTATAATTCATAAGACTTATAGAAATTTAAAGAATTCAAGAATGAAGTAGAGAATCATCTTGGTAGGAAGATAAAGAAACTTTGATCGGATCGAGGTGGAGAATATCTGAACCAATAGTTCATCGATCTTCTATGGGAGTCTGGGATTCTATCTCAGCTCACACCTCCTTATACACCATAGTGGAATGGTGTTAGTGAAAGGAGGAACCGCACCTTGTTGGACATGGTGAGGTCGATGATGATTCATGCATATCTTTCATTATCCTTTTGGAGATATGCATTACAAACTGAAGCATACACATTAAACCGAGTACCAATTAAGGCGGAAAATGGAATTCCCTCTGAGTTATGGAATGGAAAGAAACCCATTTTGTCGCACACACGTGTATGGGGATGCGAGGTGTTTGTTAAGGCCTTCTTAGGAAACAAACTAGCACTCCGGGGCACGATGCGTATCTTTATAGGATATCCGAAGGAAACAAAAGGATATTACTTATATAACCCTTCAGACAAGAAAGTGATCGTTGTCAGATAAGCTGTATTTCTTGAGAGGGAGCAAATCCTCAAAAAGGATAGTGGGAGAAAGATTGACTTCGACGAAGTTGATGCTCAAGATACACAGAAGTTGGTACAAGAACAAGTTCCACAGGTCCCCATGGAAGAGGTTCCAGAAACACAAGTACTGTGTAGGAGCTTAAGAGAGGTAATGGAACTAGAGAGATTTGGTTTCCTAGTCACCAAGGATGGTGAATCATTATTGTTAGAAAATGATGAACCTATCACATAAAAGGAAGCAGTATAAAGCTCAGAAGCTGCAAGATGGCTAGAATCTATGAATTCTGAGATGGATTCCATGTATCAGAACTGAGTCTAGGTTCTGGTCGATGATCCAGTTGATGTAAAGCTTGTTGGATGCAAATGATTATTCAAGAGAAAACTGGACATGGAAGTCCAAGTTAGCACCTATAAAGCAAGGCTAGTGGCTAAAGGATTCAGATAGCGTCAAGGAATTGACTATGATGAAACCTTTTCTCTAGTTTCCATGTTTAAATCCATAAGAATCATACTTTCCATAGCAGCTTATCATGACTACAAGATTTGGAAAATGGATGTCAAAACAACATTTCTTAACAAGAACCTTCAGAAAGATGTCTGTATGACACAACCATAAGGGTTTGTGACACCAGGTGAATCCAAACGGGTTTGCAAGTAGCATAAATCCATTTATGTATTAAAGAAAGCATCTAGGTCATGGAATGTTCTATTTGATGAAGGCATAAAAGAATTTGGTTTCATTAAGAACGAATGTGAGTCATGTGTTTATAAGCGGTTTAATGAGAATGTGGTCATTATCCTAGTAGTATATGTTGACGAAATATTGCTTATTGGAAACGATGTACCAGTCTTATAATCAGTTAAGGACTGGTTGAACAAGTGTTTCTCCATGAAGGACTTGGGTGAAGTAGTCTACATTCCAGGGATCAATATCATTCATGATAGATCCAAGAGGCTAATTGAACTAAGTCAAGGTACATACATTAACAAGATACTAAAGAGATTTAGTATAGAACAATCCAAGACATGACCTACATCTTTCTAAGAAAATGTGTCCTCAAACACAACAGGAGAAAGCTAGAATGAGTAAGATCCCATATGCTTCAGCTATAGAATTTATCATGTATGTCATGTTATGTACCTGGATTGATGTTACCTATGCATTGAGCATGGTAGGCAAATATCAAGCAGATCCAGGAGAACAGCATTGGACTGCTGTTAAGACTATCCTTAAGTATCTAAGAAGAACTAAGGATATGTTCCTGGTGTTTGGAGGAGACGAGAAGATTGTCATCATAGGGTATGTTGATGCTGGTTTTCAAACAGATCAGAATGATATGAAGTCGCAATCTGGATATGTTTTCTATATTAATGGAGGAGTTGTGAGATGGAAGAGTTCAAAACAACTAGTTGTCACCGAATCTACTGTGGAGTCCAAATATATAGAAGCTTCTGATGCATCCAAGGAAGTCATCTAGATTAAGAACTTTGTCCAGGAGCTTGATGTGGTGCCTAGCAGTAAAGATCATATCACATTGTATTGTGATAATACTGCAGCAGTGACTCTTGAAAAATAACCAATGTCACATAAATGGACAAAGCACGTACTCTGAAAGTATCACCTATTGAGAGATTTATATCAAAGGGGTGAAGTTGCAGTGAGTAGAGTTTCCATGGAAGATAACGTGACAGATTCTATGACTAAAGGCCTATCTCAGCAAAAGCATGAATATCATATGAGAGCTAGCGGGTTAAATGTTGTTAGTAGTTGACTCTAGTCCAAGTGGGAGTCTGTTGGAGTTGGTGGACTAGAACCAACTACTTTGTACTTTATTCATTAATAAATACCTTATCACATCTTGATTGTTCTTCTATGTGACAATGCATGTGATAATGTCCTAAGGATAGCTATTGCATTAAAGGGTCATAGCGGATCCTTGTTATGATGAGGGCCCAAAAATGTCATAACACTATTCTTGAATATATGTTCTATGGACGGATGATGTTATTTGAGGAACACAAATAATACAGGCCATTAGGGGTGAGGACTCATAAAACTTTGAGGCACCTTCTCATGGTGTGCATCATTGGTAATATCCGGGATGATATTATGAGAATGAGACCCTCCAGTAGGAAATCCACATTTCATAGTGTTATTAGATGTTCCTATCTGCGGACGTGTGTATTGGTCCTTAAACTTTAATATTATTATTAATGGGTATCACAACTCACGCACTTATATGTATTGATGAAAACTGTGACGACACACTGTTCACAGTGAAGTGAGATACGTTGTGTGTGTCACGAGTGATACTGCATTAATAGATAATGCGAGAAAGGATTTGTCCCTTTTATTCCATAAAAGAAGTAGATATCTCAGGCTCTTTGATGGAATTGATATAGCCTAAATAAATCCATGTCCATGGTGAGGAATGAGTAAGTTCAATTCTGGAAAGTCAAAGAAAGAATAATCGAGCACATGGGTTGATGGCACTAGCATGAAACCCGCTTGATTCAAGATATCAAGACAAAGGGATTACATTACATGGTAAGCGTTCGTAGGAGGTGACACGTCATTGCAGCGTTAACTTCTTTCTTTATGGGTTCCTTGGTGTGTTGCTAGACGCTAACCTTAGACTTTAGGCAGGCTCCACCTAGTGCCACTGAGAAAGAGACCTAGAGGGTCACACACTAAGTGTGTCCAAGTATCTCAGTTAAATATTAATTTAACAAGTTGAATAAAGTTTATTCCCAATTGTGGTTTAATAATTATTCAAGGATGTCTGATCGCATTTATTTTGACACTAGTTATTCGAGAGAACATATTGTGGGTGAAATAATATATTTATTAGCGATTAATGCAGTGATATTTATTTGAGAAATAAATAGCCATTATTTATTTGAGAAATAAATTGCCATTATTCCGGGAATTTATGAGAAATAATATTATTTATTTAATTAAATAATATTAGGTGTAACTCACTGGGCGCATTTCAAGTAATAATAATAGTCAACTATTATTATTAGATTTGGGGTATTACTAAGAATTAAATGAAATGAATAAATGTTTTTAGATAATTAATTCATTTCATTATTCTATGTAATTAAAATCCCAATTATATAATTCTCATTGGCCTAGACATTTTTTTTTGGTTGTGCACAACGGATTTGGAAAATCTCTCAAGCTAAGAGAGAATTCTTTTTCCATGAAGAATGCTCTCAAGCTATGAGAGAGAGATCCTCCTCCACCGAATCAAGGCGATCAAAGGCGGACATCGCAAGCGAAAGCACGTCCGCGCTAGCACCCGGAGATCCCTTTGGCGACGTCCAGAGATACGTGGAGCATGCGTGGATCACCGCTAGAGTAATCCTACACTTGGATTCTACGATACAACGAAGGATGACATCAGATCGTGATCAAAAACATCAATGGAGAGAGAATTCTATCAAGGTAATTCTAGTATTTTAATTAAATTAATTATAACCAGCATATGATGATCCTCTATATGGTTCTAGGAATCCCCTTTTTTTCTTTCGTTCTTCATTCTATTTTGAAGATCCGCCGTTTTATTATCATGACGGATCTCAGATCAAACGTTGTTAACTACAAAAATTAAAGTTGGGTAACACTCACCAACGCGCATCCGTTGTGTCCGGAACCTACATTATGCCTGAGGACTTTCACATGTCACCTAATTCGCATATGTTGGGACTTCATAAGATTTTCTCCTTGTTTCGAAAACGCTTAGAATTTCTTCTCTACATCTCTATTGATGGATCAACCATTCCTAGAGTGTCTGCAACCATCTATGGTTGTGTTGTCTTTGATGTTTATAATGGTGGAAGATACTCAAAGGTGATACTACCATTTTTTTACTTTTCATTAATTTATTTTCCTTTCCCTTCCCTTTTTTCTTAATATAATGCTTCATGGGTGATGTGGGTAACAACCAATGTTCTTTCTGTAGAAAGGTTCATTAATTTTTATCATTTTATGACTTTTTAGTTTCAATGCTTCGGTTTCTAAGCTTGTGTTTGGTTCATGAAAGCATTTTATGCTTTTATTTTCTTAGAAATTTAATATGAGTCTTGTAACTTCCTAATTAGCTTTGAATGTAGGCCATGGGGAAGAAAATACAATACCTTGGAGATTACTTTTCAATTATTTTTTCATTTTTGATAAGTTGTTTTGGCATGTTTTTTTGAAAACATTATTTTCTAATTATTGCTTCCAGTGTTTGGATTTGTGAGATTGAGTTGTTAGGTTCTTGGTTTTGTGGTATTTGTTGACAGGTGGAAGCTAGGGAACGCATTGTGGGTGTTGGCATGTCGACATGCCCTCTTAGGTTGGTAGTTCGTTGAGTGGCGTAGGCAAAGGAAGCCACCAAGCAAGCATGATCTGGATAAATTGTTGGTTGAGTAGTTTTGACATCTTCTCATGGTAGTTGGGTGATGTTCTATCATAGAATGTTTGGTTTGGTGATGTCTTCTAAGTGTTTTTCATTTTTCTATTTGGTTGTTTGATGATGTTGTGTTGTAATGTTACATGTTTCTATTTTTTAATATGATATGAGGAGTCTTGGTTTGTGGGTTTTTCTCTTGCATTATAATCATGACATTTTCTACCCACAAGTGATATTTTTTAATAAGATTATATATTTTGGTAAAAAAGGATAGTTATTAAAAAATGCGAATAGTTTTAAATTTTAGTATTTTAGCCATGTTTACACATTTTCATAAATGTGGCTAATTAGCTTTTTTTAAACATTCTTAACTAGCCATGTTTTTTAAAACACAACTATTTTATTGTCACCATATTTTTTGTATTTTTTTTAAATGCAGATAACACTACCACAAATCATATTTTCATATAACCCTTTAATATCACTAAAAAAAGCGCTGATAAAGATACCCATTTATCAGTGCTTTTTTGACGCTTTTAAAGGGGCACCTTTTATCAATGATTTTTTTAGCAGCGCTGATAAAGGGGGTCTTTATTAACGTTTTTTTACTAGTGCTCATAAATGGTATATTTCAAAAAAAATCATCAAAAATAATATATTAATATATAAATATATAAATATATAAATATATTGATATTGATATAAATGTAATATATATTTTTTAAATATGTTTTAGATAAGTATAAAGAGACATTTACGCTTAATATATAAGATATTTAGTGAAAATGACTTATAGAATATTTTAAAAACTATTATTAATTATTAATTTATGAATTATTGTTGAGTAATAATCATTTAATACCAATTTGAAGACACATAAAATCAAAAAAAATAATAAAAGATCTAAAATAAGTTGAAAATGTAATTCAAACTTCAAACGGTCATAACTTTTGATTTGGGTGTCCGTTTGAACACTACCACAAATCAAATCGAAGTCTGCGATGAGCTCTACGCCTCTAATGACATAGGTAAACCCTTGTCCCCTTTTTCATGGTCAAAAAAGGTCCAGAAGGCCTCCAAAACTGAGTTTTTAGTCGGAGTATCCCAATTTTTTAACATTCGATGGATTTTTAGCCTCGTTGCCCTTTTTCAGTGGGAACTGAATTTATTCTCAGGTCTTACATTCATATTTATATTATGGCTTTGAAATTTTATCATTTTTCACAATGTACTGTTATTTATAATCAAATATATAACAATATATACATACTTTTTATATATTCATACATAAAAATTTAATTTTATAAATAAATAATTAAACATATTTATATAAAAAAATATATTTCTCAATGTATAAGTCTTATCAAAATAAAAACTAATATCCATTTTATTTAAAAATACAAATATATAAATATTTATATACTTATATATTGTGCGTGTGTATTTGTGTGTGTATGTTAACAAACTGATATATATTATCTATATATTCTAACATATGAATATACATATAAATATATAATATATGTAAATATATATAAATATATATAAATATGTATAATTATACTTACAGATACACATATATAAAATATATATATGTGTATTTATGTTGTATATATGTATTTAAAACTAATCTTATAAATATATATTAATATACGAATATATACATATATATATATATATATATATATATTAATATAAATATATATTAATATACAAATAAATATAACTATATATATATTATTAAATAGATAACAAAATAAGTTGGGAGATTGGTAAAGGTGCAGAGGTGCGCGGGCGAGTGTAGGGGGGCTAGCGCTATTAAAGGGTGGAGGGGTGTGCGGCTAGCACTGTTAAAGGGGTGGCGGGCGCACGTGCGGGTGAGCCTTCCTATCGTTGAGATATATGTTTGATACGTATGAAATTCATTTTCATTTGATAGAGAAATTTTATGATTTAAATTTTATAGTTGGTACGTTATTATTCTGATGCATTTTTTTTGTTGATTTTTTTTGTTTGGTCAACCATCCTGTAATCCAAATTTAAAGAGAATATTATCAATATATAATGGTTATGCAAAATAACCATCATATATTAACACAAACACATGTGATGGTTATTTCTTATAACCTTCATATATAACCTAAAAAAAGGGCATATATAACAGTTAATTTGAATAGTCATCTTATATGAATTTTTTTTTATTTGATGATTTGTTAAGTTTATGATGGTTATTTAAAATAACTGTGATATATAGTAAAAAATCGACAAAATATACAGTTTAAAAAACGATATATGTATATAATGATAATATATATGACGGTGAAAGAATGTCATATATTTAAAAAATCATCAAATATACTTTTTTTGCAGTAATGCATGTGTGTTGTGTTTTATATATTGTGAAAAATAAATAAAAATTTTAAGTAAAAAAAAATAGTTCACTTTAATTAAAATTAAAATGTGGGAGATTATCAACGTTATGATGATATTTAGATTTAAATACATTTCAACTTCAAAATAATAGAACTACAAATAAATTTATTGAAGAATAAATAAATTCAATGTGAAAATTATACATGGTAGGTCCGGGTATGGGGTACAATGGAAAGAAACTTGCACATGGGGAGTTTTGAAACCAAAACCACCTCAACTCACGCCCCGAGTACAAGGTATAACCACTTAATTGTGCCCCATGAGGCTTTAATGTGAAAATTATAAATATATATAAAAATAATAATTCAATGGTGATTTAGAATTCAACGGTCAAGTGATCAAAGTAGTCAAAACTAAAGAACTTAATACATGTTAAAGAACATATATTAAACTTAGATCATTCACAATTTACCATCTAATATCGTGATGTCCCCCCAAAAAACATACATTTTCAGGATAAATAAATAAATAAATTTAATGAGGGATGCCACGTGTCTTCCGAAGTTCGTTGCATGCCGTTATGATATCTTGGATGATCGGTTGCGTCGCTCGAACGGTGTCGTTTGAATCGTCGTCTCCGTCTCGGATAAAACCGCGATTCGTAGGACGAAACGGTGAGGCGTCTGCAGCCGGAGGGAACCATATGCAGCCGGAAATAGAGGCAGCCGCCGCATCCTTTCATGGAACCGCCGCAACCTTTGGAAAGGAACCCCGCCGTGGAAACCGAGAACCGGCGAGGGCATTATATAGTATATATACCCCCGCCCATCTCCATTACCGGCAATGGTGCCGCACTGACTCGGAAAAATGAGTGACAATGGAGAAGACCCCCTGCGTGATCTTAATATTACAGCGACTGCAGAGGACAGCAGCGGCGGCTCTTCGTCTTCCTCATCCATTAATGCTCCGGTGCAGCATGGCGCCCCTGTCGATGCCGGCGGCGAAGTTGAGCGCCCCCCGAGTCCGCAAGAAAGTACCGTCGGACGCAGCGCGCCTCCGCCGGCCCCGCCGCGGGCGGCGGAAGGGACCGTGGTGGTGGCCGTGGAGACTGGAAAGCGAAAGAGGGGGAGACGCAGTGATCCCGGTGGTGGAAGCTCGAGGGGGAAATTGGATGCTCCGGAGGTGGCCGCCCCATGCAGCGTGTGCGGAAAACAATTCGGTTCCTGGAAAGCGCTGTTCGGGCACATGAGGAGCCACCCGGAGAGGGGGTGGCGGGGCGTCTACCCCCCGCCCACCTTCAACCGAGGGGGCTCCCCGGTGGCGCAGCCAAGTGCGGACGAGGCTGCTGGTCTTCTGTTGAGGCTGGCGACGGAGGCGAAGGCGAATCTGGAGAGGTCTGAGGCGGGTGCGGCGGCGGGAGATTCTCCGGCGAGGGCTGGGAGGGGGCTGAACGTGGATCTCAATCAGCCGTGGGAGGAGGAGCCGACTTCATCCGACGGCGATGGGCAGAGTATTGACCTGAACTTGCCGCCGCCGCCGCCGCCGCAAGGTTGATGAAGGTGCAGTGGAGCGGATGTATTCGTCGGCTATTTATGCCGTTGGTCGTGAATGCGCTTACTAAACGCTGGCTTGAAGTGGTGGGATATTATTCACCACCGTATTAAATAAAATTAATAACGGGTTTTATCCGAAGCCAAATGGCTAATTATATTATTAGTTATTAATTAAATCATTTATTAATATTTATATTATTAGTTGTTAATTTGATCATTTGTTATTAATTGCCTTAATAATAATTGTTTTTAATTTTACTAATTATATTATCAATTATATATATTTTTAATTGTTATTAATAATTTAATAATTATTATTTTTAAATTAATTTTATTTCAATATAGTTATAAATTATTAATTAATCAACACCAATTTCTAATAAATGTCGACCATGTTTATCAATGTTGATAAAGACCCTAATTCAATGTTGAAAAAAAACTCTAATGTGTGTGTATTAACACTTTTTAAAGATTATTTAAGATGTTTACTTGCTCCTTTTTCAGGGCTTCTCCTTCCTCAAGACACCCCCTTTGCCACCACTCCACCCCGAGACAATGCCCATTTACCAGAACCCTCGACCCTAACACCACTCCCAATCCACCGGTGTGCACACCTAAACAACCTATAGGGATTCGATCATGGGACCTTCTTATGCATATAGGTAACTTTATTACCACTGCACCATTTGGGTTTTTTCAATATTTTACTAATTATCTATTAATTATAAATATATACACACATAATTAATTTTTATTTATATATAACTATATATATACAATGTATTGTAAATACATTTATGTGTGTATGCATATTTGTAAATGTGTCTGTGTGTGAATTCTCTCTCTCTCTCTCTCTATTTGTAAGAAAAGATGATCGCTTTTATCAACATTAAAAAAACATTGATAAAAGTCTCTTTTATCAACACTAAAAAAACCTTGATTCTTTTTTGTATTTTTTTTCATTACTTTGAATTTCATAATTTAAAATTAAATTTCATTAATGAATTAAAATTATATAGTCAATCAAATTATAAAATTATAGTAAATCAATCATATTAAAAAAGAACTAGAGATCCTTTTTATTTATTTTTTCCCTTAAATAGAAAACATTCAATTTGTTCCTTAATATATTCTTTCAGTGCATCTTCCTGAGTTAATGTCTTATTAGATGATATGATTTCTTGGAACCATTGATTCAATGCTAAAATAACATCGATAAAAGTTATACTACTGTAATGCGCTGCTAAAAGTACAATACACTGAAGCATCAAATAGAGAATTTAATTGAAATTAAATTTAAATCACAGATACATGAAAAAAATACTATATTATAGACATTTCAAACATACATTGTATTTGGTCTCTGACCTCCTCTCAATAGAGCTCGATCATGCTACCAGTTGCCGAACAAACCACTTCAGTTCAAGCAAAAGAGTGCACATGTATAAAAGTCATGCTACCATTGATTCAATGCTAAAATAACACTGATAAAAAGTCATACGCTGCTAAAATTACAACACACTGAAGCAACAAATAGATAATTTAATTGAAATTAAATTTAAATCACATATACATGAACAAACACTATATTATAGACATTTCAAACATACAGGTTAAGTAAAAATTATTACATACATTCAAAAGCATAAATATTCCATTGTCTTTGGTCTCTGATGTCACGACCCGACCCTATCCGGGCTCGAGCCGCAACTACCCCAAGCCCGCCTCCATAGGCCAGGAGTTGACGACAAGCGCCGAAGACTAAACAACTCGGGGAGGCCTTTGCCTGAGTACCTACTAACTGCTATAAACAACCACAAGAATGCATCAACCTCTAAACAGTACAAAGTAAAAGCTGAAGGTATACTGAAGAGAAAAAGGAAAAAACACGCGCCCAACCAGAAAAGTGTCACAACCCGGCAACAGGTACACAAAAGAAAAACAGCTGGAAGGGTCCCCCACCTGGAACCCAACTCCGACCACCGTACGCGGTCCAAGCTCCCGATCTCCTAAGCTCTGCTGAAGTCACGATCCACCTGTCTGTCGTCTGTAAGGGCACACCAAGTGCGGGCAAAGCCCAAGCAGTGGTGAGTATAAAAAAAATACTTAGTAGGATGCCCCGAAGGCTCGAGGGAGCAACCAAGGAGATACCGAAGAGTGAGTAGTAGATCAGACAGGGACAAGTAAAGGAGTACAACCGAGAGTGCAGTAAAGAGTACAACTCAACCCAACAAGAGGAAGGAAGTAGACTCGTCCAGACACAAGGAGCTGGAAACGGTGAGAAGATGGACTTCTCGTCGAGTCTTCGCTGCCTATAGCAGGACAGTAGACTCGTCCAACCATGAGAAGTTAGTCACGGAAAGCACATGACATACCCCACGCGTCTTCGCCTCTCATGGAGGGAGAGTCACCAAGCCCAAGAAGTGGGCACTAGAATAAGGTATATACATAACCATATGCTCAAACAAGAAGCCCGAACAAGATCGTAAGGGGATCTCCGTCCCGTAGCTCAGCCCAGGAAAATGAGTAGCCAACAGTCCCAGAAGTAAACACCATCGATGCCCAGCATCCTGCACGTCTGCCCTGAACTGCAAGTCAAGGGGCTCAAGTCACCGCACCTTGATACCATCCGCTTTGGGCGGCACTAACTCACCCGCACGGTTTTAGGTCGCGTCGCAAGGACGCGTCTCAGTGGGGAAAGCGCCCCTCGTACTTGAGAGTTCTGGGGAAAGTCGAGCCACACCTCGTCACTGCCCTGCAGTTGAGAGGTCTTCTCAAATTCAAGCCGTCACAACACTAACCCGTACAACCAAGGGCCCCGCTCCAGTAGTCACGGAGAAAAGCCACAAACAAACCTAGTGGAAAGGACTGAGTTTGAAAAGCCAACGAGTGACCCATTGCCCAACCCTGCTGGAGGGTAAATCATAATAAGATATCGGGGACCCACTGCCCAGCCCTGCTGGAGGGTAAACCCTAATACATCATCAGGCGACCCACTGCCCAACCCTGCTGGAGGGTAAACCTGGAATAAGTCGACAGGCGACCCACTACTCAGCCCTGCTGGAGGGTAGACTTGGAATAAGTCGACAGGCGGCCCACTGCCCAGCCCTGCTGGAGGGTAAACCCTAATACATCATCAGGCGACCCACTGCCCAACCCTGCTGGAGGGTAAACCTGGAATAAGTCGACAGGCGACCCACTACCCAGCCCTGCTGGAGGGTAGACTTGGAATAAGTCGATAGGCGGCCCACTGCCCAGCCCTACTGGAGGGTAGACCTGGAAGAAGTCGACAGGCGACCCACTGCCCAGCCCTGCTGGAGGGTAGACCTGGAACAAGACGACGGGCGACCCACTGCCCAGCCCTGCTGGAGGGTAGACCCTCAAGAGTCGTCGAGTGACCACTGCCCAGTCTCTGCTGGAGGGTAAACCCTAAGAGGTCATCGGGTGACCCACTGCCCAGTCTCTGCTGGAGGGTAAACCCTAAGAGGTCGTCAGGTGACCCACTGCCCAGTCTCTACTGGAGGGTAAACCCTAAGAGGTCGTCGGGTGACCCACTGCCCAGTCTCTACTGGAGGGTAAACCCTAGAAGTTAGTGAGCAACCCACTGCCCAGTCTCTGCTGGAGGGTAAACCCGGAACTGCTCTGGCCATCCCTACTGGATGGTACAACACTGGCCAATAGAACTCGATGTGGGTATCGTGCAACCACCCAACTCCAGAACAAAACCAGGGGAAACCACTCAACCCTGCTGGTCTAAACCATCATGAACAGGAGGACCCTATATGTCGCGAGAGGTCGAAGGTACGTAAAGTAGAACACGACACACACATAGGGCCCACACGACATGTGGCCCCAGCTGATCTCCCAACCAAGCACAAACGTTCTCAAGCACATACTACATCAGGTACCTCCAATCATTCCCATATACTCTCAGAGTATACCACATCTCTAGCCCAATGACTACCATGCACACGACACCCAACGCCCATGCGAAGGGCGAAAACGTAATTCGCCAACCTGCTTCATCCACGGCCCCAGCACGACCAACCACATCTCTTCAAACATCAACTCCACTCACACGGGAGTGAACGTGATAACACGCCAAGAGTTCGCTTCCGAACACAGCAAGAAGAACCACCACCGGAGCACCTCTCATGCTTCCACATTAAATGAGACCTCGAAAGAGACTCCACACATCCAAACGGATCGCACCATTTTAAACCTCACAGAAAAACACACGAGATAGACTGTTTACTCGCCCCAAATGGACACCCGACGGAAAAGCCGTCCAACACCGCTTTACGCCTGAACGGCGTCCTGTTGTCCCGAGCCTTGGCCCCGAAAACAGTCGGGTGCATCGCACTGTTGTGATCTCCTTGGAAAGACACGTCAAATTGACTTCTTACTTGCATGGAATGAATGTCCGGAGAAAAAGATGCATTTTGCCGTACCGCACACGAGCGGTGCTTCGGGGGACCCGCATCCCCATCCCGAAGTGCAACGAACGGATCACACCGTTGTGATCCTCTCAAAAAAGTACACAAGATTGACTATTCACTTGTCCAAAACGGACACCCGGTGATAAAGCTGGAAATCACCGCCAACTCCCAAAACGGCCCTCGTGGGGCCCACACCAGCGTGCTGAATTAAAGCGGGCAGATTGCGCCATTGCAATTCCCTCGACAAAATGCTCATGATCGACTACTCGCATGCCCCGAACGGACATCCGATGAAAAAGTTGTAAAGCGCTGCACGCAGCTTGAAAGACGGGTCGTGGGGCCCACGCCTCAACTCCGTTTTCAACGCCCTAAACCACACTGGAAAACTCCGGCTCAACGTCAGGGTCGCAACGCCACTGACGGCGCTCAATTCGGACATCGGATGTGTCCGTGCCGTCCAAACAAGAACCCCCCGAGAAAAACGTCAATTCACTTAAAGGCGTGTCGTGCCTCCGAGACCCCTCATCTCGGGAATTAATAATTCCCAAGACCATCTCAAAAGGTTCTTCTTGATTCCAGGAGTACGCTGCCGTAGACGGCAAGCAAATCGGACACCCGTAGCGAAAGATACGGGTGTTCGAAGTCGAGGGGACAAAGCACCTTGGGCTGGACCGGCTGGTCCGCCCGTTCTGGACCGGCCCGCGCCGGCCGGCCCGGCTCGCAGCGCCAGCCCGCGGCTCAGCCGTGCGGGCCGGATGTGGACCCACGGTCCACCCGCGGACCGACCACGAGGTTGGTTGTCCCGCCGCGTGGGAAGAGCCGCCTTCGGCGGGTCGTTGTTCCCCGCAAGGTCCCGCGGCACAACCCCTGTTCACCCGAGCGCCGACGCCGCTCGCGCGACCTCCCTGATCGCGCCGACGCCCCGCATGGAGCTGCCGCCTGCTGCCGAAGACCCGCCGTGCGCTGCCTTTGCTCACCAGCACCACCGCTCGACCGCAAGCCCCGGCCGACCGCCGTCGCCTGGCCTCGCGCCGTCGCCGCCGTAGCCTGCTCCGCCACCGTCTGCCGCCGCCCCAGACCGCCGGAAATCACCCCGAAATTCACCCGAACTTCGTAGGATAGCCACGGACGCCTCAGAGCTCGGAATTCAAAACCGTAAATTGCGTCGGAAAGCTTATAATGATTCCTACTCGCGTATGTGCTTCGCTCGACGATGAGACAACAATTTGGCACAAGTATTTCAATTGGAAGAAGATTGTGGGAATTAAAACTATAAACACGAGCCTACCTCCTGGGCGTAGCCCGACGCTTCGCGTGTGATCCACCGGAAGTTGCAACGCCTTGGAGAGGAGGATAAGAGGAGGAGCTCCTTGGTTGAGACTTAATCCGCCATGAGGTGCAAACCAAGGAGAGGGGATGGGTTAGGTTTAAGTAGGGAATAAAAATTAATTAATTAAAATTTAATTAATTTCATCCTTAATTTAACCCGCATCCGAAACTCTCGACGAGGTTGAGGTTAAGTCTCCCCTAAGGTAAAAATCACCTCCTGAGCACAACAGTGGTCTTGGAATTTTAATCCGAGGCTCCGTTAAAAAGTTATTAAACTCAACGCCCGAGGCCTCCAAATTACGAAAACACCCCTGGGTCCATTTTCCACAAAAGGCCCACGCCCACGAAACTTACACCCCTCCTAGGGTAAACGACATGTTCCAGATTCAGCAGTGCCCTCAGTTTTCCAATCCAAGCCACCGTTTAAGAGATACTTGAGTTTAACCATTAAACAAATTAATTAATTAATTAATTTATCCGTTTAACGTTCCGGTAACGGGCGAGGGGTCCCAACGTCCCACACCGACATGCTTTATTTCATTACTAGGGTAAACACCCCATTTAGGACCCATCTGTACACTCAAATTTCTGATCCGGATCACCGTTTAGGAGTTATCCTATTTATTTGGCATGCCCAGTGTGAACGCACTGATAATTTAATTCCGGCCACACCGGGGCTCGGAATCGCACACCGTATGAAGGCGCTGCTCTGGAATAACATCAAGAATATTCCAAATTATTTTATTGGAAAACATGGCTTATTACATCATTCCCTCCTTCAAGATTTTCGTCCCCGAAAAGCAAACCAGGGAACAACTCAGGGTACTAAGCCCACACCTGGCTCTCCCGTACCCAGAAGAACTCTTGCACAGTCCTGCGTCACCGCACATGGACCCAAGGATGTGATCTATTCACGCGAGGTCTTCCCTCCCCGATGACGTGCATAAAAGCACACACACTTTTTCTCAGGTGAGTCACGTGGGAGACGTCATGCACCCACTCCAGACCTTAGGGTTAGGGCAAGGCGGTAGGGAACCTCGCCATCCCTTCGCACGGTCTCGAACGGCCCGAAGGCTCTCAGGGGTAGCTCACCTCCCCGAAAAAACCCTTATGTTACACACCGCGATTGGAATCACTGTTTGGACCTGGGAAAAATCCTAGTGATTCTCTCCTTCAGAATATCCATAGGGTGAAACACCTAAGGATATCTGGTCATGCAAGATTTCACAGTTGATGTCTCGCAACCAAGACTCTCTTACACGCTCGAAAAGCGGAGGAGTCAACACCATCGACTAAAGAAAAAGGTCCCACACCTTTTACCTTACCAACACAGGGTTACACTGACACCCCGCGCCACCCTGGTAACACATCAAAAAAGGAGCAGGGAGAAAAGCATTTCACACACATAGTCTAACAGTTCTACTTGCAAAAAGTAGAAGAGCTGTAGAGCATACCTCTTATCACCCCATGCTCTACAGGATCGTAGACATACAAAGCTCGTGGCTATCCGTGGTCCCAACTGTCAGCTCCCGGAGCCTGACGTGGACCACCTAGTGGTGATGGGAAGACCTCGTAAAGTCGTCCCCCACTACCAGCTCCTCCTGCTCCTCTTCTATCACCACTTCTCTGGGTGCTACTCCGATCACGGCGTTGCCTCTGCCGTGGTGGTGTACCTGCTGCCTGCCCGATATTCTCTGCGTGCCTGGTTGAGAAGTTCCACGCCAGGTGACCTTTCCCATTGCAAGCATAACACTAACTATCTCTGGGCTGCACTGGTTCCCTCCGAAGCCACTGTGGTGTACGACCACGCCCCTGAGTCCGGTTTTCGAAAAGCCACCTGCGTCGAGGTTCTGTCACCCGACGCCCGCTAGCTGCGGCAGACGTCTCGGCTCTGTCGAGCCTGCTACCACCACCAACTGTAGAACGCGACATGAATCTCTCTATCACCAGCACCTACTCTAGCACCTCAGAATAAGTGGGAATTCCCAAGGGTACTATGATAGCACGAATCTCTCTGCGGAGACCCCGCTCGGACTTCCGCGCTTAGAAGTTTTCGTCGTGGACCGAGTCCGTGTAAAAACGTGCACGGTCTGCGAAACTAGTCGTGTACTCAGCCACCGTCATCCCTCCCTACTGAACTGCAGGAGCTCCTGGATCCAAACGGAGCATAAGCAGGAGGGGTAAAACTCTCACCAAACAGCAGCCGAAAGTCTCCCCACGAAAGCGATGACTCGTCAAGAAACTGAGTCACCAGACTCTACCAACGCCCAACTGCTCTGTGGAAAAGGCTGGCGGCCAAATCCACCATAAGATCTGCTGGTGTCTGTGCAAGCTTGAAGAGGAAAACCACTGTCTCTAGACAAACCTCTGCTGCCTGAGGGTCTGGCTCACCACCGAACCTCAGCAGTCTCTGCCGCTGGAACTCACGGTGCACGCTCAACTTGCGCTTAAGCTCAGTTTGATCTGCTGAAGCTATCTTCTACTCAACTGGTGGGGGTGCTGCTACCGGACCACCCAGAGAAAGGGGCTCGCATGATGGGTCCTGGACTGTGGCCTCGTAGCTCACAGGGTCGTCGTCACGAACCAAAGATGGTATCCCAGCTAGCTGTCTTCGTAGAGACATCCTGAATATTATCAAGGAGTGTCGCGATCAGATGAGCATATATGTATATCACAACAACAACAATGATGGGGAGCTGACTCAAGAAGAACAGTCAAAGAATCAATCCTATATGATGCACAAAACAATTTTCCCTACAACATGTGTCTCAACATGCCGAGTCAACAATCGGGTTATTAGGGTCCTGGTGAATGGATACGTCAGCTGTCGCACCATCAATGGACTCCCTGGCCTGAGAGCCGCTCTCGAGACACGTTAACACTGTTGCCCTAGATCCCAACCAATTCCTTTTTAGGGACGTCCGAACAACGTCCCAAGGAATGAACCACCTCTAATACCACTTTTTCATGACCCGACCCTATCCAGGCTCGAGCCGCAACTACCCCAAGCCCGCCTCCATAGTCCAGGGGCTGGCGACAAGCGCCGAAGGCTAAACAAATCGGGGAGGCCTTTGCCTGAGTACCTGGACACACACACGCAACACACTCAATGCAAAAGTGCAGAGTAAAAGGGAAAGTAAAGTACTAAATTCTATAAACAACCACAAGAATGCATCGACCTCTAAACAGTACAAAGTAAAAGTTGAAGGTATACTGAAGAGAAAAAGGGCAAAACACGCGCCCAACCAGAAAAGTGCCACAACCCGGCAACTGGTACACAAAAGAAAAATAGATGGAAGGGTCCCCCACCTGGAACCCGACTCCAACCACCATACGCGGTCCAAGCTCCCGATCTCCTAAGCTCTGCTGAAGTCACGATCCACCTGTCCGTCGTCTTCAAGGGCACACCAAGTGCGGGTAAAGCCCAAGCAGGGGTGAGTATAAAAAAAATACTTAGTAGGATGCCCTAAAGGCTCGAGGGAGCAACAAAGGAGATACTGAAGAGTGAGCAGTAGATCGGATAGGGAAAAGTAAAGAAGTACAACTGAGAGTGAAGTAAAGAGTACAACTCAACCCAACAAGAGGAAGGAAGTAGACTCATCCAGACACAAGAAGCTGGAAGCGGTGAGAAGATGAAATTATCGTCGAGTCTTCGCTGCCTATAGTAGGAGAGTAGACTCGTCCAACCACGAGAAGATAGACATGGAAATCACGTGGCATACCCCCGCGCGTCTTCGCCTCTCCTAGAGGGAGAGTGACCAAGCCCAAGAAGTGGGCACTGGAACAAGGTATATACATAACCATATGCTCAAACAAGAAGCCCGAACAAGATCGTAAGGGGATCTCCGTCCCGTAGCTCAGCCCAGGAAAGTGAGTAGCCAACAGTCCTCGAAGTAAACACCATCGATGCCCAGCATCCCGCACGTCTTCCATGAACTGAAAGTCAAGGGGATCAAATCACCGCACCTTGATACTATCTACTTTGGGCGACACTGACTCGCCCGCATGGTTTTAGGTCGCGTCACAAGGACGCGTCTCGGTGGGGAAAGCACCCCTCGTAATTGAGAGTTCTGGGGAAAGTCAAGCCACACCTCATCACTGCCCTGCAGTCGAGAGGTCTTCTCAAATTCAAGCCGTCACAACACTAACTCGTACAACCAAGGGTCCTGCTCCGGTAGTCACAGAGAAAAGCCACAGACTATCCTAGTGGGAAGGACTAAGTCTGAAAAGCCAACAGGTGACCCACTACCCAACCCTGCTGGAGGGTAAATAATAATAAGATATCGGGTGACCCACTGCCCAGCCCTGCTGGAGGGTAAACCCTAATACATCAGGTGACCCACCGCCCAACCCTGTTGGAGGGTAAACCTGGAATAAGTCGACAGGCGACCCACTGCCCAGCCTTAATGGAGGCTAAACCCTAATACATTAGGCGACCCACTGCCCAACCCTGCTGGAGGGTAAACCTGGAATAAGTCGACAGGTGACTCACTGCCCAACCCTACTGGAGGGTAAACCTGGAATAAGTCAATAGGCAACCCACTGCCCAACCTTGCGGAGGGTAAACCCTAATACATCAGGAGACCCACTGCCCAACCCTACTGGAGGGTAAACCTGGAATAAGTTGACAGGTGACTCACTGCCCATCCCTGCTAGAGGGTAGATGTGGAATAAGTCGACAGGCGACCCACTGCCCATCCCTGCTAGACGGTAGACCTAGAATAAGTCGACAGGCGACCCACTGCCCAGCCCTGCTGGAGGGTAGACTTGGAACAAGATGACGGATGACCCACTACCCAGCCCTGCTGGAGGGTAGACCCTCAAGAGTCATCGAGTGACCCACTGCCCAGTCTCTACTGGAGGGTAAACCCTAAGAGGTTGTTGGGTGACCCACTGCCCATCCTCTGCTGGAGGGTAAACCCTAAGAGGTCGTCGAGTGACCCACTGCCCAGTCTCTGATGGAGGGTAAACCCTAAGAGGTTGTCGGGTGACCCACTGCCCAGTCTCTGTTGGAGGGTAAACCCTAGAAGTCAGTGAGCAACCCACTGCCCAGTATGTGCTGGAGGGTAAACCCGGAACTGCTCTGGCCATCCCTACTGGATGGTACAACACTGGCCAACAGAACTCGGTGAGGGTATCGTGCAACCACCCAACTCCAGAACAAAACCAGGGGAAACCACTCAACCCTGCTGGTCTAAACCATCATGAATAGGAGGACCCTCTATGTCGTGAGAGGTCAAAGGTACATAAATTAGAACACGACACACACATGGGGACCACACGATGTGTGGCCCCAGCTCATCTCCCAACCAAGCACAAATGTTCTCAAGCACATACTACATCTTTTACCTCTAATCATTTCCATATACTCTCAGAGTATACCACATCCCTAGCCCAAAGGCTATCATGCACAGGACACCCAATGTCCATGCGAAGGGAGAAAACGTAATTTTCCAACCTACTTCATCCATGACCCCAGCACGACCAACCACATCTCTTCAAACATCAACTCCACTCACACGGGAGTGAATGCGATCACACACCAAGGGTTCGCTTCCAAAAACAACAAGAAGAACCGCCACCGGAGCACCTATCATGCTTCCACATTAAATGAGACCTTGAAAGAGACTCTTCACATCCAAACGGATTACACCGTTGTAAACCTCGAAGAAAAGCACACGAGATAGACTGTTTACTCGCCCCAAACGGACACCTGACGAAAAAGACTTCCAACACCGCTTTACGCCCGAACAACGTCTCGTGGTCCCGAGTCTCGGCCCCGAAGATAGTCGGGCGCATCGCACCGTTGCGATCTCCTCCGAAAGACATGTCAAATTGACTGCTTACTTGCGTGGAACGGATGTCCGGAGAAAAAGATGCATTTCGCCGTACCGCACACGAGCGGTGCTTCAGGGGACCCGCATCTCGGTCCCTAAGTGCAACGAATGGATTGCACCATTGCGATCCTCTCAAAAAAGTACACAAGATTGACTATTCACTTGTCCAAAACGGACACCCGGTGATAAAGCTGGAAATCACCGCAAACTCCCAAAACGGCCCTCACGGGGCCCGCACCAGCATGCTGAATTAAAGCGGACAGATTGTGCCATTTCAATGCCCTCGAAAAAATGCCCAGGATCGACTACTCGCATGCCCCGAACGGACGTCCGATGAAAAAGTTGTAAAGCGCTACACGTAGATCGAAAGATGGGCCATGGGGCCCATGCCTCAACTGCGGTTTCAACGCCCGAAACCACACTGGAAAACTCCGGATCAATGCCAGGGTTGCAACGCCACTGACGGTGCTCAATTCGGACATCGGATGTGTCCGCGCCATCCAAACAAGAACCCCCGAGAAAAAAGTCAATTCACTTAAAGGCGTGTTGCGCCTCCGAGACCCCTCGTATCGGGAATTAAAAATTCCCAAGACCATATCAAAAAGTTTGTCTCGATGCCTGGAGTACGCTTCCACAGACGTAAATCAAAACGGACACCCGTAGAAAAAGATAAGGGTGTCCGAAGTCGAGGGGACAAAGCCCCTTGGGCGGGACCGGCTTGGGCCGGCCCGGCTCGCAGCGCCGGCCCGCAGATCAGCCGCGCGGGCCGGCTGTGGACCCACGGTCCACCCGCGGACCGGCCACGAGGCCGGTCGTCACTCCACGTGAGGACCCACCTTTAGCGGTTCGTTGTTCCCCGTGGGGTCGCGCGCCCGACCCCTGTTCACCCGAGCACCGATGATGCTCGCCCGACCTCCCCGATCGCACCGACGCCCCGCCTGGAGCCGCCGCCTGCTGCCGAAGAGCCGCCGTGCACCGCCTCTGCTCGCCAGCGCCACCACTCGACCGCGAGCCCCGACCGCCTGAAGCCCGGCCGACCGCCGTCACCTGGCCTCGCGCCGCCGCCGCCGCCGCCCGCTCCGCTGCCATCTGCCACCGCCCCGGACCGCCGGAAATCACCCCGAAATTCACCCGAACTTCGTCGGACAGCCACAGATGCCTCAGAGCTCGGAATTCAAAACCGTAAATTGTGTCAGAAAGCTTAGAACGATTCCTACTCGCGTATGGGATTCACTTGACGATCAGACAGTAATTATGCACAAGTATTTCAATTGGAAGAAGATTGCGGGAATTAAAACTATAAACACGAGCTTACCTCTTGGGCGTAGCCCGACGCTTCGCGTGCCATTCTCCGGAAGTTGCAACGCCTTGGAGAGGAGGAGAAGAGGAGGAGATCCTTGGTTGAGACTTCTTACAACAGGAGGTGAAAACCAAGGAGAGGGGATGGGTTAGGTTTAAGTAGGGAATAAAAATTAATTAATTAAAAATTAATTAATTTCATCCTTAATTTAACCCTCATTCGAAACTCTCGACGGGGTCGAGGTTAAGCCTACCCTAGGGTAAAAATCACCTCCGGAGCACAATGGAACTCTCAGAATTTTAATCCTTGGCCCTGTTCAAAAGTTATTAAACTCAACGCCTGAGGCCACCCAATTACGAAAACGCCCCTGGGGCCATTTTCCACAAAAGGCCCACGCCCGTGAAACTTACACCCCTCCTAGGATAAACGTCACGTTCCATACTCAACGGTGCTCTCGATTGTCAAATCCGAGCCACCGTTTAATAGATAATTGAGTTTAACCATTAAATGAATAAATTAATTAATTTATTTATCCGTTTAACGTTCCGGTAACGGGCGAGGGGTCCCAAGTGCAGTCAAAACTAAAGAACTTAATACATGTTAAAGAACATATATTAAACTTAGATCATTCACAATTTACCATCTAATATCGTGATGTCCCCCCAAAAAACATACATTTTCAGGATAAATAAATAAATAAATTTAATGAGGGATGCCACGTGTCTTCCGAAGTTCGTTGCATGCCGTTATCTTGGATGATCGGTTGCGTCGCTCGAACGGTGTCGTTTGAATCTTCGTCTCCGTCTCGGATAAAACCGCGATTCGTAGGATGAAACGGTGAGGCGTCTGCAGCCGGAGGGAACCATATGCAGCCGGAAATAGAGGCAGCCGCCACATCCTTTCATGGAACCGCCGCAACCTTTGGAAAGGAACCCCGCCGTGGAAATCGAGAACCGGAAAGGGCATTATATAGTATATATACCCCCTCCCATCTCCATTACCGGCAATGGTGCCGCACTGACTCGGAAAAATGAGTGACAATGGAGAAGACCCCCTGTGTGATCTTAATATTACAGCGACTGCAGAGGACAGCAGCAACGACTCTTCGTCTTCCTCATCCATTAATGCTCCGGTGCAGCATGGCGCCCCTGTCGATGCCGGCGGTGAAGTTGAGCGCCCCCCGAGTCCGCAAGAAAGTACCGTCGGACGCAGCGCGCCTCCTCCGGCCCTGCCGCGGGTGGCGGAAGGGACCGTGGTGGTGGCCGTGGAGACTGGAAAGAGAAAGAGGGGGAGACGCAGTGATCCCAGTGGTGGAAGCTCGAGGGGGAAATTGGATGCTCCGGAGGTGGCCGCCCCATGCAGCGTGTGCGGAAAACAATTCGGTTCGTGGAAAGCGCTGTTCGGGCACATGAGGAGCCACCCAGAGAGGGGGTGGCGAGGCGTCTACCCCCCGCCCACCTTCAACTGAGGGGGATCCCCGGTGGCACAACCAAGTGCGGACGAGGCTGCTGGTCTTCTGTTGAGGCTGGTGACGGAGGTGAAGGCGAATCTGGAGAGGTCTAAGGCGGGTGCGGCGGCGGGAGATTCTCCGGCGAGGGCTGGGAGGGGGCTGAACATGGATCTCAATCAGCCGTGGGAGGAGGAGCCGACTTCATCTGACGGCGATGGGCAGAGTATTGACCTGAACTTGCCGCCGCCGCCGCAAGGTTGATGAAGGTGCAGTGGAGCGGATGTATTCGTCAGCTATTTATGCCGTTGGTCGTGTATGCGCTTACCAAACGCTGGCTTGAAGTAGTGGGATATAATTTTTTTATCTGGGTTTTTAAAAAATTAAAATATGATAACAGGGGTTAGGGTTCAGATATTTTTAAAAATGGGTCCGGGATGCGTGAACGCCATTCACGCATCTTCCCGAGAGAAGAGATGCGTGAACGGCGTTCACGCATCTCACAGAATACCTAAATTCCCCTTAAAATGTATAACTATTAATTATAAAGTAATAAACTTATTATAAAAATTAAGAAATATTAATAAATATCAATTAAATAATATAAAATATTGAAATAATGTTAATAATTATTAATAAATATTCATGAATAATAGATATTCATTAAATAATTATTAATAGATTGGCTTGAGTATTCTCTAACATATATTGAGAAATCTATAATCTTAGCATCTTTCAGTCACTCACGTTATCTCAACATGTTGTAGTTAAACATCTATTTCTATAAAGATCCTCATATGGTTCCATTTGTATTCTAAAGTGGAAACTTAATTTTTATACTTTCTAATACTCCTTTTTCATTGTTTTTCTGATTAAATATTGGTATATTTGTGAACAAATGAGTTACATGAAAAACATATAGTGATTGTGATGAGTGAACCATGATCACATCATCACTATGCTAAGTTCTCTGAGTTTCATTTCTAGATCCAAGAGTAATATTTTTTAAGGCATGTGCTCTCTAAAAAATATCATTTTATCTAAATAAGGTGGAAGAAGTGATGTCATGGACATGACCTAAGTTTTGAGATGCATACTCAATAATCTCACTCTTTAGATTGCGTACCAGTATAAATCGTTTCCTTTTATAAAGTCTGAATATGTATCTTCTCAAAATTGTCCAAATTAACTTCTAATTCATATTTTAGTTTTCAATGTTGTCCATAAACAACCATAAATGTGAAATCATACTCAGAGTGTATCAATTATTAACCAAGGGTAGATAATCAAAATTATCAATGAAATGCTAAATCCTGCACATACTTCACCAAATATATTAAAAAGTTCAAGTGAAAAGATAAATCTCCCCTTTTCATCGCATCTTTCCACCAATCAAGTTCTCCCCCTTAATTGAAATGAGAAATATAATTAAGAACAATGGATAAAGTATGATTGGAATACCTCAAGTTTCAACTTCTTGAGATGATATGAATTTCAAGATTTGTCATGAAATAATCCTTGGATTTTAGCTCAAACTTATTCTTGGAAATAGTTTCTTTCACAGTTTTCTTGACTTCATTGCTTTTCATATTCCCAATGGAAGATTTTCCAACTATTGTTCCATTCTTCTACACTTGTTGTGGCCTTTTATTCTTATCAGCATATGCATTTTGCATGGTTGGACTGAACCATCACTCATCATAACTGTGACCACTTCTATTGCAATTCGAAATAATTAATATAATTAATATTTATCATTTAATTTAATCATATTATTTATTATACATATATATATATACATTGGTAGATAATTTGATAACAGTAAGACACTTATTAAAGGTATAATAGAAGTCTAGATAACAGTAATACACATACAAAATGTATCATAAATCAAATGTCAACCTAATCTACGCCTCTGGTGTAAATGCTCCTATGTCCCACAGTCAGGCGTATACTGGATGCGTCCACGCCGTGTCTGTCTACGTCTGTGCTCTGGCGTACGCTGCGCATCCTCATCGACAGCCACCTCCACATCCTCCTGTGTGACAGACGGTGGATGTACAGTCTCACCGCCTGTACCCTGGCCTGCATCTAAGGATAGTGGAAGATGGCTGGAACTCTCACCAATATAGGAAGTAGATGGTTGCTCTGCTGCGGATGACTGCAATAAAACATCGAACTCAATCCAGTCAGCGTCTGTAAGTATCTGTGGCTATGCCTGAGAAGCTGGAGGAGCATATGACTGATCATGCTGAACACCCTCCTCCAGTGGAATAATATCATGTGGCTGAGCAAGCTGAGCAGCCTCATCCTGTGAAACAACAGCATCCATAACATGGTCGTCACCCCCAGGTACATCTATGTGAGGCTCAGCAGGCTCCGCGGCCTCCGCAGCAGGCTCCGCGGCCTCCGCAGCAGGTGGTGGATCAAAGAAAATGCCATGATAAATCTCGTCCATCGACGGTAGCATCTGTCGTACAAGGCTGTGAAAATATGCTGGGTCAAAGGCAGCTCTCTCCACTGGATCATACATATGAAGTAGATGAAAAATACGAGCATCCTGCGAAAACAAATTCTGTTGTTAACTAATTTGAATAAAAAATATGTTGAACAATGAAATGAAGAATGCATACCAAGTCATGGAAGCCCCGTCCGTGCCGTGTCAGAAATATGACGGGAGACCTGATGTACCAGCCTGCATAATCCATCTGATCCATCAAATGAAAGCGTACTGTCCCTGCCCCTCGCAACTGGGACTCTCGTCGCCTGTCCCATAACGCAACATATCTCGCATGGTAGCTCCTCCAATCAAAATCTCTATTCCCTGACATCTTCAGGGAATGAAATGAATCCAACTGACTGGGCAGGTCAGGAACTGGCTGAAGGAATCCAAACTATCTCATAACCCTATCCGTCTGATGCCACTCGACTATACGAAAATGAATCAGTGGAACCATGCAGGAGCCGATATCAAGCATCACTGTACAGTTGGGGGCAGACTCTGAAGGATATCATCTGTATATGGCATCCATGTAATCTGAAAGAAAAAATGAATAATCAATTAATAAATGAATAGATGTACAGTAAAGAGTAAAGATTTAAAAATATAAATAATAATCACTTACATCGTCTGGTCAAATGCTGTCTAACATAAGTCTGTAGGCGTGAACATCATGTCTGGGAGAATCTGAATGTCGATGCGCCTGACTCCACCTGTAGATAACATTTTTTTTTACATTTCATAAAAGAATTTTATACAAGTAAGTTAGATATTAGAAGGAATTAATAACATACCAACATCCACGTGGAGCCTCTGCTACAATATCTACGGGTAATGGCGCACAGGCATGTGGATCTAAACGAGGTATGTGCTCCCATACCCACATCTGTAGAAGAACCATGCATCCTGTGATCTGCATCTTATCGATGCGACATGCGCTGCATCGGGCTTTGTATGTATATGCTAGGCAGGCAGACCCCCAACTATATCGGCCTGCTTGGTCCAAATCCTCTAAAAAAGCTAGACACATCAGGTGCACAAAAGTAGTAGAGTGGTCAACAAAAAGCGTGCCACCGATCAGCCTCAAAATATATGCGCGTGCAAATCGCAGCACGGTGACGTCATCAGCATCATCTGGTAAATGTGTGAAGTGCTGGTCTAACCAAGGCATCCACAATCTACCACCGACGATGGTCCTTCCATCATCCTGGACCTCTATGCCCAGAAGTCTATGAACAAGCTCAGGAAAATCTGATGGAACTCGGCCTGTCAAAGCATGTCCGTCGATAGGGAGGCCCAACATAATAGCCACATCCTGCAACGTAATAGTCATCTCCCCCTCACTGAAATGGAAAGTATGCGACTCTGGTCTCCATCTCTCTACAAGTGCGGCAATGAGCTGATGATCAAGAAATGTGAATTCGCACATCGCTACTCCATAGAATCCAGCTCGATGAAGATGTGGGATGATAGCGGGAGGTGGTGCAGTATGATAGAAATGGTGAGATCTATGTACACTCAAGGGAGCCACAAGACGTCCCTCTAAAAGCAGTCGTGATACATGAGTAGCCTGAGATGTAAGCAATGGAAAACCTGCCATCTGTACACATGATATCATCATTACTTATTAATAGTGGAATCATGATATATTCATTTTTATTTGGTGTCACAATCAACATTATCCTAGTCTCACAATCAACATTAGTTAAGGATGCTTAGGCACTCAGATGCCATTACTAAAACTAGACATCTTATAAGAAAACCATAATTTAAAAGTGAAAAATTAATTATTTCTTCTTATTTGTGAAATTACGTTTGTTAATTTATCCATTATCCATTAAATAACCATTAACATTATTCCACATTAAAAATTAACAGGAAAAAGTGAAAAATTAATTATTTCTTCTTATTTGTGAAATTACGTTTGTTAATTTATCCATTATCCATTAAATAACCATTAAAATTATTCCACATTAAAAATTAACAGGAAAAAGTGAAAAATTAATTATTTCTTCTTATTTGTGAAATTACGTTTGTTAATTTATCCATTATCCATTAAATAACCATTAACATTATTCCACATTAAAAATTAACAGGAAAAAGTGAAAAATTAATTATTTCTTCTTTTTTGTGAAATTACGTTTGTTAATTTATCCATTATCCATTAAATAACCATTAACATTATTCCACATTAAAAATTAACAGGAAAAAGTGAAAAATTAATTATTTATTCTTTTTTGTGAAATTACGTTTGTTAATTTATCCATTATCCATTAAATAACCATCAACATTATTTCACATTAAAAATTAACAGGAAAAAGTGAAAAATTAAATATTTCTTCTTTTTTGTGAAATTACGTTTGTTAAGTTATCCAAAACAAGGCACTTGAACTCCTCCAGAAAAAATACAACTCACGCTCTAGAAAATTATATTTATCACAAAAATAGAGCAGGTACACAGAATCGATCATGGATGATGAGATTTGGAACTCTGTCCTGCCACTTGGGGACATCTCTTACGAGTATGTCCTTCTGCGTGGCAGATACTTCATCGTATTCTCCCTCCTCATTGCCGAGGCCAATCCATCTCATTTCTAATGCGAGTTGACTTCGGTCTTCCTCGAGGCCGCAACCTAGTAGCATGAAGCCAATAATTTTAAAAATGACACACATTGAAAAAATTATAAATGATACCAAAACCGACTTATGAAAACCTGGAAATATCAGGGACGATGGTCGGTTGATCAGCAGGCAATGTGATAGAATGGAAGTCACCAACATGCATCCAAGCAGCACTATAACAGTTAACCAAAGTGCTCATGTGATACACCGGGTCAACATATGGCTCCCATGATATATTTACCGAAGCGCAAGCTGTAATAACATGTACACATGGATATCTCAATGCCTGAAAGCTGCCACAATCACAGTACCTGTTATCCAACATCATGAAAAACACTCCACCATTAGTGCATGCACCCTGGTCGTAGCAATTTCTTACCCGAAAACTCCTCTTTTCCCTGTCAAAGGCTATAACATTCCATCGTGAAGCCTCATTCCGTATCCGGTCAATATCAGTTTGAAAATGCTGAGTAAAAAGCATTCCATTTTCCATCCTCTGGTAGGCCTTTTGGGGCCGGTCAACAAAGTAGTGAACACATCTAAAAAATGTCTCTTGCACTAACCCTGTGATTGGGAGTTTGCGCACACCCTTGAGGACCCCATTTACGCACTCCACTATATTAGTGGTCATATGCCCATATCTCATGCCACCATCGTATGCTAATGACCATTTTTCCTTTGAAATTTGTACCATATATTCATATACCTCCTCATTAACTGTTTGGATCTCTTCAAGAAGTCAATCAAACCTTTCTTGTTGGGGTTCATATGCTGAAAGAATAACATAATAATGTATTAAAATGGATAGTAAATTTTGTTAAAAAAAGAAAGTTTAGAAAACCATACCCAATTTGAGGATCCCCTTCTTTATGGACTCATCTCTAAACTGCTTATGCACATTACTTGCAATATGTCTAATGCAATAACGGTGATAAGCATTCGACTCAGTCCAAGAAACCCCATCACTACTCATGACCTCTATAATCGCTCGATGACGATCATATATCAGACACACACCCTGTTTCTGCGTGACATGAACACGTACACATGCCAAGAACCAGCTCCAGCATTCAAAATTTTCTTTTTCAACAACAGCAAAAGCAAGTGGCAGAGGAGTGCGATTACCATCCTGTGTGGCAGCAATGAGTAGAACACCTGTATACTTTCCATAAAGGAATGCGCCATCTACCTGAATAAATTTTTTACAAAAGGGAAATGCAGCAATGCACGGTCTGAATGCCCAAAAAATCCTATTGAACTTCACCTTTGACCGATCAACTAGATGATTTTGGGATACATACTCAACACTGTCCAACTGATAAACAATATGATTATTGAGAGACAACAATTCCATAAGCTGTGGCAACAACGCATAAGACTCATCCCAATCACCATACACTTTTACAATGTCTTTCTGTTTTGTATTCCAAGCTTTGTTGTATGATACCTTATAGTTATACAACTGTTGAATTCTTTCCTGAATAAGGGCAACAGGAACATCCTGACTTGTTCGTATCATCTCACAAATAACAGTAGATATAAACTCTGCATCAAGAGAAGAGTGATCTTGTGCCAATCTGGGATGCAGACAAGTGTGTGGGCCTTCTAATTTGGTTATCTTCCAACATCCATAACATTTATCAAATAGTGATCTTAATCAAAATTTACATTCTGACCCATATTTTTCACAAAGAATGAGATATTTGGTATTCTTTGACTCATAAACCACAAATGTGAAATGTCGCTCAATGTGGTATTGCTTTATCACATTTTTCATGACCTGTTTACTTTCGAACTCCTGCCCAACATATATGGCATTATCATTTGATGCAGGCATATTCCCTATAATGCCAGGGAATTCAGAAGCTGGTGTAATGACATCCCAATCAAAAGGTTGTTCACGAGACATTCCTCCACCTAAGGAACTCAAAACTGAAGGTTGATTACCACTAACTGGTGGATGTAGTGGATGTCTGTCTCTCAAAGGAACCTCAGAAGGTTCATTTCCAACCACATCATCTCCTACTGACTCCCCAGATTCTTCTTCCTCAGATAAACTTTCTTGCACTATATCAGAATAGAAAGGGATGTCATCTACATTTCCTTCCAAATTTTGATGATCTTCCTCATTACATTCTTCCACAGGAGTCGTATGAGAAGGAGGCAATGAAGAAGACTGCTGTGAAGGACCGACTTCTATAGAGGTCACAAAGCATGGTTCTGTAGTAATCGATTGCACCACATCAATATCATAAATGACAATAAATAATTCCATCAAACCATTAATACACTGTTTCCTGAATAACTGAGAAGCCTCCATCCAATCCTCATCATCGACTATAGGGTAGTCGCTGTGCCACATACGCTGAGGATATTGAAGATGTCGATATCTAATTGAAGTGATTTCTTGTCCTGCACTCAATTTTAACCGACTATGAATCTTATTACGAACTGCATCCAATGTCATACAACCATGGAGATTTACCAATTTGACAGGTGGCACACTGTAGCTAAAACCCTGCTCGGTACAAATTACCTCACCGTTGCAATATATTTGAGCAGACATAATTACCTATTAAAAAAAAAATTTAAAAATATTATACACTACATTAAAATTTTAAATTATTTAATTTGGTTTTGAATAATTGATTATCTTGAGACTTTTTTATGTATTGATTTATCACTGTTAAGGTATAGTGATTGTGATTTTAGCACAAAAGCAAATTTAATATAATGTTTCATAAAGTTTGATTACTTATGAATATATAATCATGACTTGATCTTGAGACTTGCGATTAGTTTATCATTATCTGATAAACTAACCACAATTTATATGGGTAAACTCCTGTCCCTATTATCAAATATTGCAGCAACCGCCAATCTCCTGTCAAACAGCAACGCCTCCTCTCGAACGAGTTCTCAAATGCCTATTCGTTGACACCTCTTCGAGGATGCCTCTTCGTCGACACCTCTTTGGGGCGTCAGTCTTTTAATTACAAATTTACTCACATGCATGTGAGGGGGTTTAGGGGTATGAAATACATAAATTAATTTAAACGGACACACAGGTCCTTACACTTACTGAGAGATGACTCGTAGGTCATCAATACCGAAAAAATGCAATTATTACAAATTGAATAACAACATACACAAAATAAAATATGCAATTTCAATTATGCATGGTCGGTCATCTCAAGATCACTCATCACTCATACCGTGTTTTTTGGTATATTTATTATATTATCCGTATTATATAAAATCTATATTAAATACTACACCTCTTTTACAAAAATTTAACTTCATGTATATATATATATATATATAATTATTAAAAACATTAAATAAATTTTATTATAACTGATCTAATTGAGATTTACATAATAAACACTTTTTTTATTTTAAATTTTATGAAATTGTAATGTTTTTTGGGCATTCTTATACTTTTCAAAATATAAGTAAATATATTTTATACTTTATTGATTAAAAATATTATTACTAGTAAATAAAAGTAATTTAATTTACACTTACATCAAAACCATCCATTAAAATAAATTTCTCTAACATAAATTACTTTTTATAAACATTAAAAATTTTAGACATAACATAAAACATTCAATATTTAGACAACAGACATTCAAAAAATTAAATCATACGAACATTCAAAATCAAGAAAATTAAATCATACAAAACATTTCATGCATAACATATGAAATAAATAAATCATACACACAATTAAACATACAAATGAAATAAATAAACACAATTAAACATACAAATGAAATAAACATTTCATGCATAACATATGAAATAAATAAATCATACACACAATTAAACATACAAATTAAATAAATAAACACAATTAAACATACAAATGAAATAAATAAACACAAATAAACAATTAAATTATTAAATAGAAATTTTACCTCAATAAAAGCAGCAAATATTTGTTGAGAAAGAATTTCTGCAGAGCTTCGCAACAAAAACCAGAGGAGAACAATGGGTATTGGGGGGGGGGACCCCTCCTTTTATAAAATATCTCGACCGGATGCGTGAACGACATTCAAGCATCCTTCAGCTCGTCCGCGAAGGATGCGTGAACATCGTTCACGCATCTTTTCCCGCGCAAGGATGCGTGAACGGCGTTCACGCTTCCTTTAGCTGGTCAGCAAAGGACGCGTGAACGCCGTTCACGCATTACCGTCGGGGTCCGGGATGCATGAACGGCGTTCACGCATCCCGGACCCATTTTTAAAAATATCCGAACCCTAACCCCTTTTATCATATTTTAATTTTTTAAAAACCCAGAAAAAAAAATTACTCGATATTATTCACCACCGTATTAAATAAAATTAATAACGGGTTTTATCCAAGGTGAAGCAAAATGCGTGAAATGGCTAATTATATTATTAGTTATTAATTAAATCATTTATTAATATTTATATTATTAGTTGTTAATTTGATCATTTGTTATTAATTGCCTTAATAATAATTGTTTTTAATTTTATTAATTATATTATTATCAATTATATATATTTTTAATTGTTATTAATAATTTAATAATTATTATTTTTAAATTAGTTTTATTTAAATGTAGTTATAAATTATTAATTAATCAACACCGATTTCTAATAGGTGTCGCCCATGTTTATCAATGTTGATAAAGACCTTGATTCAATGTTGAAAAAAAAACTCTAATGTGTGTGTATTAACACTTTTTAAAAATTACTTAAGATGTTCACTTGCTCCTTTTTCAGGGCTTTAAGACACCCCCCTTTTCCACCACTCCACCCCAAGACATTTCCCCTTTATCAGAACCCTCGACCCTAACACCACTCCCAATCCACCAGTGTGCACACCTAAAAAACCTATAGAGATTCGATCATGGGACCTTCTTATGCATATAGGTAACTTTATTACCACTGCACCATTTGGGTTTTTTCAATATTTTACTAATTATCTATTAATTATATATATATACACATAATTAATTTTTATTTATATATAACTATATATATACAATGTATTGTAAATACATTTATGTGTGTATGCATATTTGTAAATGTGTCTGTGTGTGAATTCTCTCTCTCTCTCTCTCTATTTGTAAGAAAAGATAATCGCTTTTATCAACATTAAAAAAACATTGATAAAAGCCTCTTTTATCAACACTAAAAAAACCTTGATTCCTTTTTTGTATTTTTTTTCATTACTTTGAATTTCATAATTTAAAATTAAATTTCATTAATGAATTAAAATTATATAGTCAATCAAATTATAAAATTATAGTCAATCAATCATATTAAAAAATAACTAGAGATCCTTTTTATTTATTTTTTCCCTTAAATAGAAAACATTCAATTTGTTCCTTAATATATTCTTTCAGTGCATCTTCCTGAGTTAATGTCTTATTAGATGATATGATTTCTTGGAACCATTGATTCAATGCTAAAATAACACCGATAAAAGTTATACTGCTGTAATGCGCTGCTAAAAGTACAATACACTGAAGCAACAAATAGAGAATTTAATTGAAATTAAATTTAAATCACAGATACATGAAAAAATACTATATTATAGACATATCAAACATACTGGTTTGTACAATTACATAACATACTAGTTTGTACAATTACATTAATAAGTAAAATTTATTACATACATTCAAAATCATAAATATTCCATTGTATTTGGTCTCAGACCTCCTCTCAATAGAGATCGATCATGCTACCAGTTGCCGAACAAACCACTTCAGTTCAAGCAAAAGAGTGCACATGTATAAAAGTCATGCTACCATTTATTCAATGCTAAAATAACACTGATAAAAAGTCATACGCTGCTAAAATTACAACACACTGAAGCAAAAAATAGATAATTTAATTGAAATTAAATTTAAATCACATATACATGAACAAACACTATATTATAGACATTTCAAACATACAGGTTAAGTACAAATTATTACATACATTCAAAAGCATAAATATTCCATTGTCTTTGGTCTCTGATGTCACGACCCGACCCTATCCGGGCTCGAGCCGCAACTACCCCAAGCCCGCCTCCATAGGCCAGGAGTTGGCGACAAGCGTCGATGACTAAACAACTCGGGGAGGCCTTTGCCTGAGTACCTGCACACACACACACAACACACTCAATGCAAAAGTGCAGAGTAAAAGGGAAAGTAAAGTACTAACTGCTATAAACAACCACAAGAGTGCATCAACCTCTAAACAGTACAAAGTAAAAGCTGAAGGTATACTGAAGAGAAAAATGGAAAAACACGTGCCCAACCAGAAAATTGTCACAACCTGGCAACAGGTACACAAAAGAAAAACAGCTGGAAGGGTCCCCCACCTGGAACCCGACTCCGACCACCGTACGCGGTCCAAGCTCCCGATCTCCTAAGCTCTACTGAAGTCACGATCCACCTATCCGTCGTCTGTAAGGGCACACCAAGTGCGGGCAAAGCCCAAGCAGGGGTGAGTATAAAAAAAATACTTAGTAGGATACCCCGAAGGCTCGAGGGAGCAACCAAGGAGATACCGAAGAGTGAGTAGTAGACCAGACAGGGAAAAGTAAAGGAGTACAATCGAGAGTGCAGTAAAGAGTACAGCTCAACCCAACAAGAGGAAGGAAGTAGACTCGTCCAGACACAAGGAGCTGGAAACGGTGAGAAGATGAACTTCTTGTCGAGTCTTCGCTACCTATAGCAGGACAGTAGACTCGTCCAACCATGAGAAGCTAGTCACGGAAAGCACATGACATACCCCACGCGTCTTTGCCTCTCATGGAGGGAGAGTCACCAAGCCCAAGAAGTGGGCACTAGAATAAGGTATATACATAACCATATGCTCAAACAAGAAGCCCGAACAAGATCGTAAGGGGATCTCCGTCCCGTAGCTCAGCCAAGGAAAATGAGTAGCCAACAGTCCCAGAAGTAAACACCATCGATGCCCAGCATCCTGCACGTCTGCCCTGAACTGCAAGTCAAGGGGCTCAAATCACCGCACCTTGATACTATCTGCTTTGGGCGGCACTAACTCACCCGCACGGTTTTAGGTCGCGTCGCAAGGACGCGTCTCAGTGGGGAAAGCGCCCCTCGTACTTGAGAGTTCTGGGGAAAGTCGAGCCACACCTCGTCACTGCCCTGCAGTCGAGAGGTCTTCTCAAATTCAAGCCGTCACAACACTAACCCGTACAACCAAGGACCCCGCTCCAGTAGTCACGGAGAAAAGCCATAGACTAGCATAGTGGAAAGGACTGAGTTTGAAAAGACAACGGGTGACCCACTGCCCAGCCCTACTGGAGGGTAAATCATAATAAGATATCGGGGACCCACAGCCCAGCCCTGATGGGGGGTAAACTCTAATACATCATCAGGCGACCCACTGCCCAACCCTATTGGAGGGTAAACCTGGAATAAGTCGACAGGCGACCCACTACCCAGCCCTGCTGGAGGGTAGACTTGGAATAAGTCGACAGGCGGCCCACTGCCGAGCCCTGCTAGAGGGTAGACTTGGAAGAAGTCGACAGGCGACCCACTGCCCAGTCCTGCTGGAGGGTAGACCTGGAACAAAACGACGGGCGACCCACTGCCCAGCTCTGCAGGAGGGTAGACCCTCAAGAGTCATCGGGTGACCACTGCCCAGTCTCTGCTGGAGGGTAAACCCTAAGAGGTCATCGGGTGACCCACTGCCCAGTCTCTGTTGGAGGGTAAACCCTAAGAGGTCGTCGGGTGACCCACTGCCCAGTCTTTGCTGGAGGGTAAACCCTAGAAGTCAGTGAGCAACCCACTGGCCAGTCTCTGTTGGAGGGTAAACCCGGAACTGCTCTGGCCATCCCTACTGGATGGTACAACACTGGCCAACAGAACTCGATGTGGGTATCGTGCAACCACCCAACTCCAGAACAAAACCAGGGGAAACCACTCAACCCTGCTGGTCTAAACTATCATGAACAGGAGGACCCTATATGTTGCGAGAGGTCAAAGGTACGTAAAGTAGAACATGGCACACACATGGGGCCCACACGACATCTGGCCCCAGCTCATCTCCCAACAAAGCACAAACGTTCTCTGGCACATACTACATCATGTACCTCCAAGCATTCCCATATACTCTCAGATTATACCACATCTCTAGCCCAAAGACTATCATGCACACAACACCCAACATCCATGCGAAGGGCGAAAACGTAATTCGCCAACCTGCTTCATCCACGGCTCCAACACAACCAACCACATCTCTTCAAACATCAACTCCACTCACATGGGAGTGAACGTGATCACACGCCAAGAGTTTGCTTCCGAACACAGCAAGAAGAACCACCACCGGAGCACCTCTCATGCTTCCACATTAAATGAGACCTCGAAAGAGACTCCACACATCCAAACGGATCGCACCGTTTTAAATCTCACGGAAAAACACACGAGATAGAATGTTTACTCGCCCCAAACGGACACCCGACGGAAAATCCGTCCAACACCGCTTTACGCCCGAACGACGTCCCGTGGTCCCGAGCCTTGGCCCCGAAAACAGTCGGGCGCATCGCACCGTTGTGATCTCCTCGGAAAGACACGTCAAATTGACTGCTTACTTGCATGGAATGAATGTCCGGAGAAAAAGATGCATTTTGCCGTATCACACATGAGCGGTGCTTCGGGGGACCCGCATCCCCATCCCGAAGCGCAACGAATGGATCACACCGTTGCGATCCTCTCAAAAAAGTACAAAATATTGACTATTCACTTGTCCAAAACGGACACCCGGTGATAAAGCTGGAAATCACTGCTAACTCCCAAAACGGCCCTCGTGGGGTCCGCACCAGCGTGCTGAATTAAAGCGGGCGGATTGCGCCATTGCAATGCCCTCAGAAAAATGCTCATGATCGACTACTCACATGCCCCGAACGGACATCCGATGAAAAAGTTGTAAAGCGCTGCACGCAGCTCGAAAGACGGGTCATGGGGCCCATGCCTCAACTCCGGTTTCAACGCCCGAAACCACACTGAAAAACTCCGGCTCAACGCCAGGGTCGTAACGCCACTGATGGCGCTCAATTCGGACATCAGATGTGTCCGCTCCGTCCAAACAAGAACCCCCCGAGAAAAACATCAATTCACTTAAAGGCGTGTCGCGCCTCCGAGACCCCTCATCTCGGGAATTAATAATTCCCAAGACCATATCAAAAAGTTCTTCTTGATGCCTAGAGTACGCTTCCGTAGACAACAAGTAAATCGGACACCCGTAGCGAAAGATACGGGTGCTCGAAGTCGAGGGGACAAAGCCCCTTGGGCTGGACTGGCTGGTCCGCCCGTTCTGGACCGGCCCGCGGCTTAGCCGCGCGGGCCGGCTGTGGACCCACGGTTCACCCGCGGACCGACCACGAGATCGGTCGTCCCGCCTCGTGAAGACCCGCCTTCGGCGGGTCGTTGTTCCCCGCAAGGTCCCGCGCCGCGACCCCTGTTCACCCGAGCGCCGACGCCGCTCGCCCGGCCTCCCTGATCGCGCCGACGTCCCGCATGGAGCCGCCGCCTGCTGCCGAAGACCCGTCGCACGCTGCCTTTGCTCGCCAGCGCCACCGCTCGACCGCAAGACCCGACCGACCGCCGTCGCCTGGCCTCGCGCCGCCGCCGCCGTAGCCCGCTCCGCCGCCGTCTGCCGCCGCCCCGGACCGCCGAAAATCACCCCGAAATTCACCCTAACTTCGTCGGACAGCCACAGACGCCTCAGAGCTCGGAATTCAAAACTGTAAATTGCGTCGGAAAGCTTAGATCGATTCCTACTCGCGTATGTGATTCGCTCAATGATCAGACCACAATTTGGCACAAGTATTTCAATTGGAAGAAGATTGTGGGAATTAAAACTACAAACACGAGCCTACCTCTTGGGCGTAGCCCGACGCTTCACGTGCGATCCGCCGGAAGTTGCAACACCTTGGAGAGGAGAAGAAGAGGAGGAGCTCCTTGGTTGAGACTTAATCATCCAGGAGGTGAAAACCAAGGAGAGGGGATGGGTTAGGTTTAAGTAGGGAATAAAAATTAATTAATTAAAAATTAATTAATTTCGTCCTTAATTTAACCCGCATCTGAAACTCTCGACGGGGTTGAGGTTAAGCCTCCCCTAGGGTAAAAATCACCTTCTAAGCATAACAGCGGTCTTGGAATTTTAATCTGAGGCCTCGTTCAAAAGTTATTAAACTCAACGCCCGAGGCCTCCAAATTACGAAAACGCCCCTGGGTCCATTTTCCACAAAAGGCCCACGCCCACAAAACTTACACCCCTCCTAGGGTAAACGACATGTTCCAGAATCAACAGTGCCCTCAGTTTTCCAATCCAAGACACCGTTTAAGAGATACTTGAGTTTAACCATTAAACGAATTAATTAATTAATTAATTTATCCGTTTAACGTTCTGGTAACGGGCGAGGGGTCCCAACGTCCCGCACCGACATGCTTTATTTCATTACTAGGGTAAACACCCCATTTAGGACCCATCTTTACACTCAAATTTCTAATCCGGATCACCGTTTAGGAGTTATCCTATTTATTTGGCATGCCCAGTGTGAACGCACTGATAATTTAATTCCGGCCACACCGGGGCTCAGAATCGTACGCCGTATAAAGGCGCTGCTCTGGAATAACATCAAGAATATTCCAAAGTATTTTATTGGAAAAAATGGCTTCTTACATCATTCTCTCCTTCAAGATTTTCGTCCCCAAAAAGAAAACTAGGGAACAACTCAGGGTACTAAGCCCACACCTGGCTCTCCCGTACCCAGAAGAACTCTTGCACAGTCCCGCGTCACCACACATGGACCCAAGGATGTGATCTGTTCACGCGAGGTCTGCCCTCGCCGATGACGTGCATAGGAGCACACACACTCTTTCTCAGGTGAGTCACGTGGGAGACATCATGCACCCACTCCAGACCTTAGGGTTAGGGCAAGGCGGTAGGGAACCTCGCCATCCCTTCGCACGGTCTCGAACGGCCCGAAGGCTCTCAGGGGTAGCTCACCTCCCCGAAAAAACCCTTATGTTACACACTGCGACTGGAATCATTGTTTGGACCTGGGAAAAAGCCTGGTGATTCTCTCCTTCAAAATATCCATAGGGTGAAACACCTAAGGATATCTGGTCATGCAAGATTTCACAGTCGATGTCTCGCAACCAAGACTCTCTTATACCCTCGAAAAGCGGAGGAGTCAACACTATCGACTAAAGAAAAAGGTCCCACGCCTTTTACCTTACCAACACAAGGTTACACCGACACCCCGCGCCACCCTGGTAACACATCAAACAAGGAGCAGGGAGAAAAGAATTTCACACACATAGTCTAACGGTTCTACTTGCAAAAATTAGAAGAGCTGTAGAGCATACCTCTTATCACCTCATGCTCTACAGGATCGTAGACATCCAAAGATCATGGCTGTCCGTGGTTCCAACTGTTAGCTCCCGGAGCCTGACGTGGACCGCCTAGTGGTGATGGGAAGACCTCGTAAAGCCGTCCCCCACTACTAGCTCCTCCTGATCCTCTTCTAGCACCACCTCTCTGGGTGCTACTCTGATCACGGCGTTGCCTCTGCCGTGGTGGTGCACCTGCTGCCTGCCCGATATTCTCTGCGTTCCTGGTTGAGAAGTCCCACGCCAGGTGACCTTGCCCATTGCAAGCATAACACCAAATCTCTCTAGGCTGCACTGGTGCCCTCCGGAGCCACTGTGGTGTACGACCACGCCCCTGAGTCCGGTTGTCAGAAATCCACCTGCGTCGAGGTTCTGTCACCCGACACCCGCTAGCTGCGGCAGATGTCTCGGCTCTGTCGAGCCTGCTACCACCACCAACTTTAGAACGCGACAGAAATCTCTCTGTCACCAGCACATACTCTATCACCTAGGAATAAGTGGGAATTCCCAAGGTTACTATGATAGCACGAATCTCTCTGCGGAGACCCCGCTCGGACTTCCGCGCTCAGAAGTTTTCGTCGTGGACCAAGTCCGGGTAAAAACGTGCATGGTCTGCAAAACTAGTCGCGTACTCAGCCACCATCATCCCTCCCTACTGAACTGCAGGAGCTCCTGGATCCGAACAGAGCGTAAGCAGGAGGGGTAAAACTCCTCACGAAACAATAGCTGAAAGTTTCCCCACGAAAGCGATGACTCGTCAAGAAACTGAGTCCCCAGACTCTACCAACACCCAGCTGCTCTGTGGAAAAGGCTGGTGGCCAAAGCCACCATAAGATCTGTCGGTGTCTATGCAAGATTGAAGAGGCAAACCACTATCTCTAGCCAAACCTCTGCTGCTTGAGGGTCTGGCTCACCACCGAACCTCAGCGGTCTCTGCCGCTGTAACTCACGGTGCACGCTCAACTTGCGCTCAAGCTCAGTCTGATCTGCTGAAGCTGTCTTCTACTCACCAGGTGGGGGTGCTGCTACCGGACCACCCAGAGAAAGGGGCTCACATGATAGGTCCTGGACTGTGGCCTCGTAGCTCATAGGGTCGTCGTCACGAACCAAAGATGGTATCCCGACTAGCTGTCTTCGCAGAGACATCCTGAATATTATCAAGGAGTGTCGCGATCAGATGAGAATATATGTATATCACAACAACAACAATGATGGGGAGTTGACTCAAGAAGGAAAATCAAAGAATCAATCCTATATGATGCACAAACCAATTTTCCCTACAACAGGTGTCTCAACATGCCGAGTCGACAATCGGGTTATCAGGGTCCTGGTGAATGGATACGTCAGCCGTCGCACCATCACTGGACTCCCTGGCCTGAGAGCCACTCTCGAGACACGTTAACACTGTTGCCCTAGATCCCAACCAATTCCTTTTTAGGGATGTCCGAATAATGTCCCAAGGAATGAACCACCTCTGATACCACTTTTTCATGACCCGACCCTATCTGGGCTCGAGCCGCAACTACCCCAAGCCCGCCTCCATAGGCCAGGGGCTGGCGACAAGCGCCGAAGGCTAAACAAATCGGGGAGGCCTTTTCCTGAGTACCTGTACACACACACGCAGCACACTCAATGCAAAAGTGCAGAGTAAAAGGGAAAGTAAAGTACTAACTTCTATAAACAACCACAATAGTGCATCGACCTCTAAACAGTACAAAGTAAAAATTGAAGGTATACTGAAGAGAAAAAGGGCAAAACACGCGCCCAACCAGAAAAGTTCCACAACCCGACAACTGGTACACAAAAGAAAAATAGATGGAAGGGTCCCCCACCTGGAACCCGACTCCGACCACCATACGCGGTCCAAGCTCCCGATCTCCTAAGCTCTGCTGAAGTCACGATCCACCTGTCCGTCGTCTTCAAGGGCACACCAAGTGCGGGTAAAGCCCAAGAAGGGGTGAGTATAAAAAAAATACTTAGTAGGATGCCCTAAAGGCTCGAGGGAGCAACAAAGGAGATACCGAAGAGTGAGTAGTAGATCGGATAGGGAAAAGTAAAGAAGTACAATCGAGAGTGCATTAAAGAGTACAACTCAACCCAACAAGAGGAAGGAAGTAGACTCGTACAGACACAAGAAGCTGGAAATGGTGAGAAGATGAAATTCTCGTCGAGTCTTCGCTGCCTATAGTAGGAGAGTAGACTCGTCCAACCACGAGAAACTAGACATGGAAATCATGTGGCATACCTCGCACATCTTCGCCTTTCCTGGAGGGAGAGTGACCGAGCCCAAGAAGTGGGCAATGGAACAAGGTATATACATAATCATATTCTCAAACAAGAAGCCCGAACAAGATCGTAAGGGGATCTCCGTCCCGTAGCTTAGCCCAGGAAAGTGAGTAGCCAACAGTCCTAGAAGTAAACACCATCGATGCCCAGCATCCCGCATGTCTGCCCTGAACTGCAAGTCAAGGGGCTCAAATCACCACACCTTGATACTATCTGCTTTGGGTGACACTGACTCACCCACACGGTTTTCGGTCGCGTCACAAGGACGCGTCTCGGTGGGGAAAGAACCCCTCGTAATTGAGAGTTCTGGGGAAAGTCAAGCCACACCTCATCACTGCCCTGCAGTCGAGAGGTCATCTCAAATTCAATCCTTCACAACACTAACTCGTATAACCAAGGGTCCTGCTCTGGTAGTCACGGAGAAAAGCCACAGACTAGCCTAGTGGGAAGGACTGAGTCTGAAAATAAAACGGGTGACCCACTACCCAGCCCTGATGGAGGGTAAATAATAATAAGATATCGGGTGACCTACTTCCCAGCCCTGCTGGAGGGTAAACCCTAATACATCAGGCGACCCACTGCCCAACCCTGTTGGAGGGTAAACCTGGAATAAGTCTACAGGCGACCCACTTCCCAGCCCTACTGGAGGCTAAAACCTAATACATTAGGCAACCCACTACCCAACCCTGCTGGAGGGTAAACCTGGAATAAGTCGACAGGTGACCCACTGCCCAACCCTACTGGAGGGTAAACCTGGAATAAGTCGACTTGCAACCCACTGCCCAGCCCTACGGAGGGTAAACCCTAATACATCAGGCGACCCACTACCCAAACCTGCTGGAGGGTAAACCTGGAATAAGTTGACAGGCGAACCACTGCCCAACCCTACTGGAGGGTAAACCTGGAATAAGTTGACAGGTGACCCACTGCCCAGCCCTGCTGGAGGGTAGACATGGAATAAGTCGACAGGCGACCCACTGCCCAGCCCTGCTGGAGGGTAGACCTGGAATAAGTCGACAGGCGACCCACTGCCCAGCCCTGCTGGAGGGTAGACCTGGAACAAGATGACGGACGACCCACTGCCCAGCCCTGCTAGAGGGTAGACCCTAAAGAGTCATCGAGTGACCCACTGCCCAGTCTCTGCTGGAGGGTAAACCCTAAGAGGTTGTTGGGTGACCCACTGCCCAGCCTCTACTAGAGGGTAAACCCTAAGAGGTCGTCGGGTGACCCACTGCCCAGTCTCTGCTAGAGGGTAAACCCTAAGAGGTCGTCAGGTGACCCACTGCCCAGTCTCTGTTGGAGGGAAAACCCTAGAATTCAGTGAGCAACCCACTGCCTAGTGTGCGCTGGAGGGTAAACCCGGAACTGCTCTGGCCATCCCTACTGGATGGTACAACACTGGCCAATAGAACTCGGTGTGGGTATCGTGCAACCACCCAACTCCAGAACAAAACCAGGGGAAACCACTCAACCATGCTGGTCTAAACCATCATGAACAGGAGGACCCTCTATGTCGCGAGAGGTCAAAGGTACGTAAATTATAACACGACACACACATGGGGCCCACACGACGTGTGGCCCCAGCTCATCTCCCAACCAAGCACAAACGTTCTCAGGCACATACTACATCTTGTACCTCCAAGCATTTCCATATACTCTCAGAGTATACCACATCCCTATCCCAAAGGCTATCATGCACACGACACCCAACGTCCATGCGAAGGTAGAAAACATAATTTTCCAACCTACTTCATCCACGACCCCAGTACGACCAACCACATCTCTTCAAACATCAACTCCACTCACACGGGAGTGAACGCGATCACACGCCAAAGGTTCGCTTCTGAAAACAGCAATAAGAACCGCCACCGGAGCACCTCTCATGCTTGCACATTAAATGAGACCTCGAAAGAGACTCTTCACATCCAAACAGATCACACTGTTGTAAACCTTGCAGAAAAACACGCGAGATAGACTGTTTACTCGCCCCAAACGGACACCCGACGTAAAAGCCTTCCAACACCGCTTTACGCCCGAACGACGTCTCGTGGTCCCGAGCCTTGGCCCTGAAAATAGTCGGGCGCATCAAACCGTTGTGATCTCCTCCGAAAGACATGTCAAATTGACTGCTTACTTGCGTGGAACGGATGTCTGGAGAAAAAGATGCATTTCGCCGTACTGCACACGAGCGGTGCTTCGGGGGACCCGCATCTCGGTCCCTAAGTGCAACAAACGGATTGCACCATTGCGATCCTCTCAAAAAAGTACACAAGATTGACTATTCACTTGTCCAAAACAGACACCCGGTGATAAAGCTAGAAATCACCGCAAACTCCCAAAACGGCCATCGCGGGGCCCGCACCAGCATGCTGAATTAAAGCGGGCAGATTGCGCCATTTCAATACCCATAAAAAAATGCCCAGGATCGACTACTCGCATGCCCCGAACGGACGCCCAATGAAAAAGTTGTAAAGCGCTGCACGTAGCTCGAAAGACGGGCCATGGGGCCTATGCCTCAACTCCGGTTTCAATGCCCGAAACCACACTGGAAAACTCCGGATCAATGCCAGGGTCGCAACGCCACTGACGGTGCTCAATTCGGACATCGGATGTGTCCGCGCTGTCCAAACAAGAACCCCCGAGAAAAACGTCAATTCACTTAAAGGCGTGTCGCGCCTCCGAGACCCCTCGTATCGGGAATTAAAAATTCCCAAAACCATCTCAAAAAGTTCGTCTCGATGCCTGGAGTACGCTTCCACAGACAGAAATCAAAATGGACACCCGTAGCGAAAGATAAGGGTGTCCGAAGTCGAGGGGACAAAGCCCCTTGGGCGGGACCGGCTTGGGCCGGCTGTGGACCAACGGTCCACCCACGGACCGGCCACGAGACCGGTCGTCCCTCCGCATGAAGACCCACCTTCAGCGGGTCATTGTTCCCCCCGGGGTCACGCGCCCGACCCCTGTTCACCCGAGCGCCGACGCTGCTCGCCCGGCCTCCCCGATCGCACCGACGCCCCGCCTGGAGCTGCCGCCTGCTGCCGAAGAGCCGCCGTGCACCGCCTCTGCTCGCCAGCGCCACCACTCGACCGCGAGCCCCAGCCGCCTGAAGCCCGACCGACCTCCGTCACCTGGCCTCGCGCCGCCGCCGCCGTAGCCCGCTCCGCTGCCGTCTGCCGCCGCCCCGGACCGCCGGAAATCACCCCAAAATTCACCCGAACTTCGTCGGACAACCACGAATGCCTCAGAGCTCGGAATTCAAAACCGTAAATTGAGTCGGAAAGCTTAGAATGATTCCTACTCGCGTATGGGATTCGATCGACGATCGGACAGTAATTAGGCACAAGTATTTCAATTGGAAGAAGATTGCGGGAATTAAAACTATAAACACGAGCCTACCTCTTGGACGTAGCCCGACGCTTCGCGTGCCATCCGCTGGAAGTTGCAACGCCTTGGAGAGTAGGAGAAGAGGAGGAGCTCCTTGGTTGAGACTTCATACACCATGAGGTGCAAACCAAGGAGAGGGGATGGGTTAGGTTTAAGTAGGGAATAAAAATTAATTAATTAAAATTTAATTAATTTCATCCTTAATTTAACCCTCATCCGAAACTCTCGACGGGGTCCAGGTTAAGCCTACCCTAGGGTAAAAATCACCTCCCGATCACAACGGAACTCTCGGAATTTTAATCCTAGGCCCCGTTCAAAAGTTATTAAACTCAACGCCCGAGGCCACCAAATTACGAAAACACCCCTAGGGCCATTTTCCACAAAAGGCCCACACCCGTGAAACTTACACCCCTCCTAGGGTAAACGGAACGTTCCAGACTCAACGGTGCTCTCAATTATCAAATCCGAGCCACCGTTTAATAGATAATTGAGTTTAACCATTAAAAGAATAAATTAATTAATTTATTTATCCGTTTAACGTTCCGGTAACGGGCGAGGGGTCCCAATGTCCCGTGCCGACATGCTTTATGTTGTTCCTAGGGTAAAAACCCCATTTTAGACCCATCCGTACACTCATATTTATGATCCGAATTACTTTTTTGGAGTTATTCTATTTATTTGGTGTGCCCAGTGTGAATGCACTGATAATTTAATTCCGGCCACATCGGGGCTCAGAATCGCACGCTGTCTGAAGGTGCTACTCTGGAATAACATCAAGAATATTCCAAAGTCTTTTATAGGAAAAACCGGGTTCTTACATCTGATCTCCTCTCAATATATCTCGATCATTCTACCAGTTTCCGAACAAACGACTTCAGCTCAAGCAAAATAGTGCACATGTATAAAAAAAAATTCTTATGTTAGTAATACTATGAAGAAATAAATTAAACATAAATATAAAACAATAGATTAATAAAATGCCATTTTTAAACCGAAATCACACATTTTGAGTCATATTGGTCACACCATGTATCATATTAAGGTACGACTGATTCCTACATATCACAAGTGTTAATTTGAAACTCAAAACACACACTTCAAAGTCATACCGAACACATAGTGTATCAGCTTGAGGCACGACTATTCCTAAATTTCAAAAATGACTTATGGATAGTTGTCTTGAAGTATCAAAACAACCCGAATGTGTTTTCTCGGTTTTGAGTGTGTGTTTTAAACTGAAATGTCAATTCTAAATAAAAACACACACTTGGAGTCATATTGATCACACCATATGTCAGATTGATGTACAGTTGATTTCTACACATCATAAATGATTTAAGGACTGTTTTCCTAAATTACCAAAAAAATATGAATACATTTTCTCAATTTTGAGTATGTGACGTGAATTTTTTACTAAAATATCAATTAAAATTAAAAACACGCACTTTGAGTCATACCAATCACATCGTATGTCAGTTTGACGTACGAATAATTCATACACGCCACAAATGACATATGAATAATTGTCCCAATGTATCAAGACAATCCGAGCATGTTTTCTCAGTTTTTATTGAGTGAAACATGCTTTGGACTAAAATATCAATTTTAAACTAATAACATACACTTTTGGATCATTGTCCTAAAGTATCAAAATAATCTGAATGCATTTTCTCATTTTTAGCATGTTATGCATATATATCAGTGTTTTTTAAAAATTATTTGAGCTTCCCACCTACCCCTTTTTCAGGGCTTCTCCCTCCTCATAACAACCCCCTTTATTAGCACTCACCCCTACCACTACTCCTGTGAATTTTATTCACATAATTTTAAAATTTAAATGGGTTTTCTATCTAGTTTAATTATTTTATACCTTTTTTTATTTGATATATTTGCTGGGTATTTTTTGGCTGGCTTCCCTGCTATTGGGCCACACCTTGTACAAGATGGTTCCCCCTTTATGTTTCCACTTTTGTGTTTTCCCTAAACGGATTTAGGTGTGATCCTCGCCTTGTTGTTCCTGCCAATATCTAAGCCCCACATACCCTGGTTTGTTCAACGGTTCAACTTGAATGATTTTTGGAAGTCCACATGTTGTCGTGATCTCAGGCTGTTGCCACAAATCTTCTTCAGTATTATTACCCCTCTACATCGGCTCCTCGATCTTCACCTTTGGTGTGCATGTTGCTCCATTTGGGCACAATTGTTTTTGGGGGAAAACAAATTTGGGGGTTCTGAATTCAGTGAGAGGGAGGTGTATAGAAGGACCATCACAAGATTACACATGGATCCCCATTTAAGCAATATCTTGATAGAGGAAATAGGAATCTTTGGTGCTTGGTGAGTATCTCAGATGAGTTACTAGTGTTTCTTGGTGTTCCTTATGCCCAGATGATGATGAAAATAATGAAGCATGAAGAGGTGAGACCGAGCCCCGATAAGGGGGTCTTGATCCATTTTTTGTGACTTTTTTAAATCTTGAGGGCTTACACTTGTTTGTTCATTTGGTTCTACTTAGTTTTTACGATTGAGTTCATCCAAGGTGTGTGGTATATGAACCTCCCTTTTCTAGGTTTCATCCTAATTCCTGGGGGCGTTATAACCCGACCTTCAGATAGTTTCCTTGCATCTTCCTTTTCTTTGGTCTGGTTCATTGTACTTTTATTTTTTGTACTCTATATTTTCATAGTGAAACCCTAGTGCCCTTGCCCAGTGCATGTAGGATAATTGTCTGAATCACGTAAAAATCATAATGCCCTCTTTTCTTTATTTCTTTACTTATTTATGTCGACTGGTTGATATTGATGTACGCTTCCATTAATTCTAATATTTAGAATAGATTTTGGGTTAATCAATCTAAATTATTTCTCACTTATGACTTAGATTTGTAGCTATTATAAGAGATTATACATGAATCTAGTTTTGTTTTCTCATATTTATTTGATTCTTGTTTGATGAAATCATTTGTATTACCTTTTTCCATTGAGAATTCAATGAAATTTGTATTTTATTCATGTATAGTTTCTATTACCCACTATTTATAGAATTATTTAACATGTTTTATATTTTTATTTCGAACCTTGTGATCCAAAATTATATTACATATGTCTCCTTGGGCTATTTAATGGAGACTTCCTCATAACACAACCCTCAACAAGTGGTATCCGGTCCAATTTGAAATTAATTTTTCATATCAAAATTCGATATTTTTTATTTTGTTTTGTGGTGTTATTTTTATAGTATGATTTTTATTGCCTTTGATTAGCATGGGTGTGTGTTTTTATTTTTCTATGGACTTATTTTTTTTCTTTTCTGATTGATAAACATATATGTATGTTTATTCTTTCTCCCTGTTTTCCTTCATTTTGATTTGAGGGCCTAGGTATCTTGTGTAGCTATTGGCCCAGTAGCAGTTTGGTTGAGAGTTAGTGAGGTGTTTCCCTGGTGTTTTATGACTTGTATAACTTTCTGTTAGAGCTTACATTGAGCTCCTAAAGTTGTTCCTTAGGGTACTCATTTGTTTTTGGAACATCCCTTTAGGTAGTGTGTAGTTTTGGTAGGGTGTTCCCTTTATGTGGATATGTTTCTAAATCAGAATCATTGAGAATTCTTGTGGGATTTGAATTGGAAATCAATGTGTATTTTGATTGTCCCCTTTTCTGAAAGAGGTTTATAATTCCTTATACCCATATCAATGTGGTTTTAGTGTCTTCATGGGTCGGGTTCTTTCTGAACCAGTCTCATAGAGTATCCATGATGATGGATGGGCCAATGTGGTTTTAAGGAGAGTATCTAGGTGGTTTAGATGCTCAGATCTGTGTTGTTTTGGCTATTAGTTTGCTGTGTTGTTTCATTTTATGGTGTTTTATTTTGTTGTTGACATTGAATTAGAACTGCTTCTTATTTTGATCTTGTTCATAACTTATTATTGTCCTACCATGTTTTTTCCTATTTGAGGAATGCCATTGTTGTTTTCTGTTGTATTCTTGTAGGAATAGGTGAGCTATCCAAACCTATGACAACATGAGTTCAATTAGAGATTGGGTATGTGATGATAGAAATATCATATAAGTGAATACATGCATTTTTAATGTTGTTACTTAGTTTATCATGTTATTCTAATATTGTTTTAGCAATTAACATTAAATTTTATTGCATTTGGCCAAGTGTGTGTCACTGTGATTCACATACAGGACACACTAATGTACACTTAGAATTGATTAAGATTACATGTTCTATTGAATCAATGTTATAGTATAGTTGGTGTAGGGACATATGGGGATTTATGATTGTACATTTAATTTTCAAGGTGGAGATTTTTGAATTTTATTTAGATAATTTTAAAATTTAAATGGATTTTTGATGTAGTTTAATTCCTTTATGCTTTTTTTATTTGATATATTTTCTGGGTTTTTTTGGGTAGGCCTCCCTATTGTGGGGGCCACACCTTGGATCTATTGGTAGCCACTTTATGTTCCCGCTTTTGTGTTTTCCCTAGAAAGATTTAGGTGTGATCCTTGCCTTTCTATTCCTTCCAATCTCTAAGCCCCATGTGCCCTGGTTTGTTCAACGATTCAGCTTGGATGATTTGCGGTCATCTATTTATAGCTTTGTTCATATGTTTTTGAAATAGATATACTTTGGTATTATTACCCCTCTGTGAAGGTTCCTCAATCTTCACTTTTGGTGGGCACACTACTCTTTTCAGGTGTGGCTATTTTTGGGGGCAATCAGATTTGGGGGTTCTGAATTCAGTGAGAGGGAGGTGTGGAGAAGGACCATAATGGGCCTGCGCCTAGCTCACCATCGAATCAGTAACCCTATAGATGATAAGAGGTGACCACAATCAATGTTTGGTGAGTAGCTTTGATGATATGCTAGTGTTTATTAGTGTTCCTTGTACCCAAATGATGAGGATGAGGATGATGCAATATGTTCTTGATGATATCAGGAAACACTGGTTGCATGGAGGCTCTCCTTCAATGAAAAAGAGGTGATACTGAGCCCCGATAAGGGGGTATTGGTCCATTGTTTATCTCTTTTTTAATTATTGAGGGATTTAACTTGTTTGTTTCTTCAGTTATACTTGATTGTGTCAATTGATTTCATCTAAGGTGTGTGGTATATGACCCTCCCTCAGCTTGGTTTCATACCATGTACTGGGGGTTCTATAACCCAACATTTCAGATAGTTTCCTTGCGTATTTCTTTTCTTTGTTCATGTAACATACCATTACCTGATTTTAGGTACTCCTTGACTCTTGTTTTGATTCCATTTTTATTTGGGTGCATTTCGGGCCTTTCGAGGATGAAGAGATTTTTTCAGGGAAAATGACCTAAAGTTATAGGATGTATGTTTATTTGAATTAATGGAGTCTGGGTATAAATGTGTCAAAGGATTTGGAGGGGTTCAGGATATTGTAGAGATTTTTCTATAAGGGTCTGTATTTGGCACTTCTCGTAGGAGATATTTATGTGACAAATGTCTGGATTTTGATGTAAGTTCAGTGTTGGGCACAAGTTGTGGAAACTCTTTAGGCCATAAAACCTTTGATACTGTAAATTGGTTTTACACCCTAAAACCCATTATTACAATGTAAAATCATCTCTTGGGATAATAAAACCCTAGGCGATGTTTTTTTTGATGTATATGAGTTATTGGAAATTTATGGCGTATGACTGAGATTTATGTCATAAAAACCTCATACCCAATGGGTTTTATTCGTTTCTCATGTAACTCCATTTTTTTATCATCATTAAGTGGTTCTCCTCAATCCCTAGTTTTCTCCTAGGCATTTTAGGCGCCTCTTCTTCTTCTGAATCACTTAGCTTAGTGCGATTTATCACCAAGTGCGGTGGGTGGTCTTCCTTCGAGCAAATGCAATCTCCCTCACCCAATTAATCTTTTTTTATCTTGGTTGGGTAGTAGTGTGTACTAAATTTTTCATTGGTTTAATGATCAAAATGCGATATTAATTGATACTTTGCAGTTTTCACTCATGCCTTGTCTTTCAGAGGTTGATCTTCTTATTTCCAATCTCCATTGTTGAGGGTGCTTAGCTTTCCTCTCTTCCCGAGGTATGTGTTTCTATACAACGGTTTAATTATTAAATCTCTATATTTTCTTATCAATTCATTTGGGGTTATTAAATTAAAATGCATTATTTGACATTAGAATGGTTTTATTGGATGAGATTCATGTTTTTAAAGGGTTTTATTTAAAAACAGACTTGCACACACCATGTGTTTGATTAAATGCTCTAAATGATGGTTTTGGTTTTGAAACCGGTCTTCAAGTCTAGAAGAGGAAAATATTTGATGTGAAAGTGTCTTATTAAATGTGATCATGGTTTTGAAATGGATTTTTAAAAACTTAGCACATTAGGTAACCTTGGGTGCGTTGGGAATAAACTTATCACTCTTTGTGTGTGTAATGCCACAAGAGGTTTTATGTCACTTTAGTGTGTGTAATTCCATAGAGGTTATATTGGTTGGATCCAACTTAGGCCTTGATTGGGGATTTTATTTCGTGTCTAGTATGTATACCCCTAGGATAGATCCCAAATGGTGTGCTTTTTCATTAATGATTGGTTTATCACATGATGGCATATCTCATGGTTATTTGATCACATGCTTATTATATGGTGCATTCATGGTTGTTTATCTATTTTATTTATTATTGAACATATTATTGGATATGGTGATTATGGTATGATTTTATGAAAACCTAATAAATTTTTTATAAAATGGTTTTAATTTATGTTAATACTTTGATAACTATATTTTTAAAGCTAAAACTATTGCATTCCTGATATTAGAAGTTGAATATATTCTTAGGTGGCATCCTACTAGGATTTTTACTCACACCCTATTGTTACCTTTAGGTTATTGTAGATTTTTATTTGTAGGACTCAGGGAAAGGGAAGGGAATTATGTAGAATTATGCTTTCTCTTATTTTCTTCATCTTCATAGCAGGATGATTTGGTGGTGATAGATGGTCACATAGGGACTTGTTTAAATTTTTCATTTTTTATCTTTCTGGTGTTTGGCCTATTTGTATTGAATTTACATGTCTCGTGAATTTATCTCTTTCTTCTTCATTGTGCCCCATTGGTTTTCCTTGTTCAGGTTTATTTTGAGGCATGTTACTTTTGCTTTGTTGTGCTTCACCACGTGGTGAACCTTCTTGGGTGACTTGTCTAACTGACCCTATTTGGTTCATTAAGAATTGGTATCATAGGAATTTACCATCCTGAGGTGTTGTGATGTTTCCCCAGTTTAGTTTGGTGTCTTAGTAGACTATAGTTAGGGCCATTGGAATTCAGATAGTAAGTGTGAAAAGGGGCCCTGACCAGCTCACTTCCACTACTAAACCCCGAGTCACCATGGGTGCTCAGTGATTTTTTATAATCTTGAGACTTGGAATTTGATGTTATTTGAGTAAACTAGATTTGGGATTTATTTAAATTAACCTTTTCATTATTAAAGTGTTATCTTTCACTTATAGAATTAAAAATACTTTAAATTATTTCCATTTAGAATCATTGACGTGGATACCTAAAGTTGGTCTAATGATTTTGGAATTTGATATTAATATGATTGGTTTTTTTATTTTGGTTATTAGAAAATTCCTCCTAAAAGAGATCTTATGAATCTAAGAGAGGAAGCTGTGAGGTAGGTTCTTTAGGTGAATCCTCTGGTGGACCCTTCTTTAATAGAAGCTACAATCCATATTGTTCAGACTCTGGATCAAGCGAATATTGGGAACCCAAGATGAATTATGGATCATGGATCAAAATTTACTAATAAAAATCTACCCATATTCCATGGTGATAAAGGAATCTAGGAATCTAAGGAGTCTCTTGAGTGTATTGAGAGGATCTTCAACTTTCTGAAGATTTCTACGGACTATAAGGTGGATTTTTCCACATATATGATTGAGGGAATGAGAAGGAAATGGTGGGAATCTAAGTTGAATGAGGATATTAGCTGATCTTCTTTTAAGAAAATATTTAACCAATAGTTTTATCCTGAGATTTTACATGGTAAAAAGACCTAGGAGTTTCTAACCTTGGATCAAAGGGAGTATACCATTCTAGATTATTCCACCCATTTTTCTGAGTTGGTGCACTTGGAATCAGATCTAGTCATGAATGATTACCCTAATGCTTAGAGGTTTGAGTGATGATATTAAGTCCATTCTGATTCTCATGTGCCTTCTGAAATTTATGGAGGTAGTCAATAATGCGGTTTGGCAGAGGCAAATATAGCTATGAAAACAAGTTTAGTAAGAACTTTGGTTGGTGAGGTTGTTAGCCAAGGTGTATCTACTAGCCAAAAAAGGAAGTGCAAGGGTAGCTAGTTTACTTTAGGAATACTTTCAAGGGCTTCTTCAGGACAATAGTAGCCTGTATTCTATCAGTGTGGATGGTCCATTCATACCAATACTAATTGTATTGATTTTCCTAATAATTTTCATTATTGTGGAAAATTTGGTCATCTGAGGCATTTTTTTGAAAGGGTGTCCCAAGGTAGTAAGGTTGGACCCACTCTCACAAAGGGTTTAAAGGTTCACACTAATGCTTCCAAGGGTGGTGGGTATTATACTTAGGATAAGGGGTATGTTCATGTGTCTAAGAAATATCAGTGAGGAGCTAGTAATATATCTCTTTATGCGGTGGAGTATGCACCAGATGAATCTAAAGCAGGGCCAACTACTGTTATAGGTACAATGTTTATTTCATCTTCTATGGTGCTAGCTTTATTTGATACAAGTGAAACTTCATCAAAGTTAGTTAACATGATGGTATTACATTCAGTTCTTATTCCATTCTTGTAAGATATTTACATGGATTTTGGAAAGATGTATGAATGAGGTTTCAAGTGTCCTATATGTCGGGTGATGATAGCTGATCTTGAGGTGGAGTGGGAATTCTTGTAGATATTGGTCTTGATATCTTTTACCTAATTATTGAAATAGATTAAATGATTGGAATTAAGGCCTAGATTGACTATTATCATCATTAGGTTTAGTTTTTTATCTCTCGATGGAGTCACTCATTTACTCTAGGGTGAGTGGGATTCTTGGTCTGGGAGATAACGGCTTGTTGTTCCTTATGCTAGGGTGATCTCATGTCAGTTGTTGGTGATGATTCTTGATTTATTTAATCCTTATTTGAGCAGTCCACTTCCTATGGTTATGTGTGCGTGCCCCAATGTATTTTTGGATGGTTTTTCTAGTTTACCATCACACAGTGAGGTCAAGTTTACCATTGATCTACTACCTGATACGATGCCCATTTCTATTCCATCTTATCATATGATACCTGATGAGTTAGTGGAACTTAAGTTCCATATTTCAGACCTTGAGGCTAATGTATTTTTTCATCCTAGCATGTCACTGTGGGATTCTCCAACACTCTTTGATAAGGAGGTATATAGGAGCCTTAGACTTTGCGTAGATTATTGAAAGTTAAATCTGGTGACAATTAATAAAAAATATCTTTTACCCAGGATTGATGACCTCTTTGATCAACTTATAGGGGCTCATTGGTTTTCAAAGATTGACCTTCAGCCAGGGTACCACCAATTGAGAGTCTGATAAGATGATATACCTAAGATGATATTTAGGAGATGACATGGGAATTTTGAGTTTCTAGTTATTACATTTGGCCTCACCAATATCTCGACAATATTTATAGATTTTATGAACTGAATATTTCATTTTTCTTGGAATATTTTGTTTTTTGTGCTCATTAATGTTATTTTGGTGTACTTAAAGTCATAAGAGGATCACATGGACCATTTAAATATCATTCTCATAACTTTAAGGGAACATAGTTTTTATGGTAAGATTTATAAGTGTGAATTATGGATCTAGTAATTGAATCTTCTAGGGCATGTTATATCTGAGATAGGAATCTTAGTGGACCTTGAAAAGACATAGGTGGTTATTTCCTTAGAGTAGCCTGTAAATATGTTTAAGATATGAAGTTTATTAGGGTTAACTGGTTATTACAATTGGTTTGTTCAGGACTTCTCCAATCTTTAATCTTCAATGATAGCTTTAACCCATATGGGTGTAAAGTTTTATTGGAATAAAAAATTTAAGATATCTTTTTAGGATCATAAGAAGAGGTTGAATTCATCTCTAGTTTAGATTCTTTTGAAAATATGTTCATGTTGTGAGGTTTTTTGTGGTGCTTCTGGTACTGGTTTGGGGCGTGTCATAATACAGGGGAAATAGGTGGTTCCCTATAACTCTTTCCAATTATTCTCTCATGAGAAGAACTACCCTACCCATGATCTTGAGCTGGAAGCGGTTATGAAGGCACTCAGAATGTGGTGTCACTACCTCTTTGGGGAGGAGTTTACTATATATTCTGAACATAAAATTATGAATTATATTTTTCACTTAAAGGGATTTTAACTTGAGATAGAGATGATAGATTTAGTATCTTCAGACTTTTTATTTTGATATTTCTTATAATTTTTGGAAAGGGAATGTGTCCACCGATGCGCTGAGTAGAAAATTACCAAAACAAGCCTCGATGGAATTAGTGGAAGAGTGGTCTCTGATGAGTTTTTTTTTCTGAGATGATCTTGGGAGTGGAAGAAGCTAGTGGGAAGGTGTACATGGATTCAATAAGCCCCGAATAATCATTTTATGACCAGGTTTGGCTTGAGAAAGTACCTAACACCAAATTCAAGAACTTTAGTGAAAAACTAAATGGTGGGAAGACCTTAGGTGAGTGGTCTCGATCTCCCAATAGTTCTTTGTGTTTCCAAAGTAGGTTGGTTGTTAATTTTTATCTGAGGTAATAGTTGATGGATAGTGGAAAAATTATTGATGGTTCGTACACATTGGGACTACCAAGATATTTCATGACTTGAGACATTCGATTATAGATTTTGTATCATGGTGTCTTACGTGTTAAAGAATTAAAGTGGAGTTCCAGAGACCTGATAGTTTATTACAGACCATACCCATTTCGGTATGAAAGTGGGATGAAATTTCAACAGTCTTAATCATTAGCTTACCTTGGAATACTAGTGGTAAGGATATTATTTGGGTGATCATGACCGACTCAAGAAATTTATGTATTTACTACCTATCAAGGAGAAAAAAAAGTGGAATAAATAGAGGAATTGTATGTCGTAGAGGTTATGAGACATTATGGGGTTCCCTCTACAATTATTTTTGATAGGGACTCTAGGTTCACATCTAGGTTTTGGAAAAGTTTTCAAGAGTCAATGGGTTCTCAGTTAAATTTGAGCATGGATTATCATCTACAAATGGATGGACAAATAGAGAGTCTTATCTAGGTTATTGAGGATATGATTCGGGCGTGTGTGTTTGATTTTTGTGGTTATCAGAAAACTTATTTTCCTCTATTCAATTTTTCCTATAAAAATAGATAACTTGCCTCGATTAGGATGTACCTTTTGAGGCATTGTATGGGAGGCCTTGTAGATCTCACTTGTGAAGGGAAGAGTTGGGAGAGCAGTCCTTGGTTAGGCTGAGTCTTGTTCAGGAGATGATGTAAAAGTTGCAATTGATTTGTAAGAGATCTATCTCATCATAGAGTCATCGGAAATTCTATCTAGACCATCGTCCTCAATCATTTAAGTTTAAGGTTGTTGAATGGGTTTTTTTCAGAGGTTCACTCACTTGGGACATCATTGGTTGGGTAGATAGGGAAAGTTAGCACAGAGGTTTGTTATCCCCTTTGAGATTATGGAGCATCTTGTAAAGGTGGTGTATCGATTGGAATTTCTATCTCATTCGAATTCCATTCATGAAGTTTTTCACGATTCCTTATTGAGGAGGTATCAAATAGATCCTTCCCATGTGATTTAATGAGAGGATGCTAATCTTGATCCCCACACCACTATGGTTGAGAAACTAGTTCAGATTATGGATCACTGAGAGAATGTACTACACAGTAAAATAATTAATTTAGTATGTGTACTTTTTCAGTGTAGAAAAGATAGCCAGAGACACGGGAGAAAGAATTGTTGATCAGGTAGCGGTGGTCTTCACTTTTTGTGAGTACAAGATCTTGAGGGATTTATAGGGACAAAAAGTGTTTATAGTGGGGAGATTTTAACATCCTGTTACCAACTTTCAGGTACTCCTTGGATCTTTTTTTTATTCCCTTTTTATTTGGGTGTGTTTTGATCCTTTAAAGGATGGATAGAATTTGTCAAGTAAAATGACCTAAAGTTCAAGGATGTATGTTTGTTTGAATTAATAGATTACAGGCATAAATTTGTCAAAGTATTTGGAGGGAGTCAAGATATTATTGGGAGTTTTCCATAGGGGCCTGTATTTGGCACAACCTGTAAGAGATATTTACATCGTAAATTCCTTGATTACAACATAATTTCAATGTTAGTCATAAGATGGAAACACTTCAATCCATAAAAACTTTTGGGATGTAAAATGGTTTTATGTCATAAAACCCATTTTTGTGATGTAAAATCATTACCTATGATAACTTAGCCTAAAGTGACATGTTTTTCAACATACATGAGTTATGGGATATTTACAATGTAAGACTAAGATTTATGCTATAAACCCCTCGTGCCTAGTGGGTTTTATTCACCACTCACATAAATCCCCATTATCCTTTCATATAGAAGTTCCCCTTAAGCCCTAGTGTTCTCCCAATAATTTTGGGTGTCTCTTCTTCCTATGGATCACTTACACTAGTGTGGTTGATCACCAATGTGGTGGGTGATATTCCTCCAAGCATGTGAGATCTCCCTATACCTATTTAGATTTGTTTATCTTGTTTTGGAAATGGTGTGTGCTGTATTTTTCGATGTCATAATGTTTGGGATGCAATCTCAATCAATCCTTTATAGTTTTTCCTCACTCCTTGTATTTCAGAGACTAATCTGCTTGTTTCCAATCTTTTTTTTGTTGAGGGAGATTATGTTTCCTCTATTCTTGAGGTAGGTGTCTCTATATAAGTGGTTAATTATTGAATTACTATATTTTCTTGTCAATTAATTTGGGTTTATTAAATGGAAATGAATGATTTGAAATTGGAATATTTTTTTGGATGAGATTAATGTTTTTAAATGGGGTTTCTTTAAAAACTAACTTGCGCACACCAAGCGTTTGATTAAATTATTTAAATGGTGGGTTTGGTTTTGAAATGGGTCTTCAAGCCTCGAACGGAAAGGCTTTGATGTGAAAATGTTTTATTAAATTTGAGAATGGTTTTGAAATGGTTTTGTACAAAATTATCATAATGGGTAACCTTGGGTGTGTCGGGAATAGACTTGTCACTCTTTGTGTGTGTAATGCCACAAGAGGTTTTGTGCCACTTTAGTGTGTGTGATTCCACTAGAGTTTATATTGGTTTGATCCACCTTAGGACTAGATTTGAGATTTTATTTTATTTCTAGTATGTATACCCATAGGTTAGAGCTCAGATGGTGTGACTTTTTATTTATGATTGGTTTATCACATGATAGTATATCTCATGGTTATTTTATCACATTCTTATTATATGGTATATCCATGGTTGTTTAACTGTTTTCTTTCTTACTGTACATATTCCTAGATTTGGTGAGTATGATATGCTTTTATGAAATTTTAAGTAATTTTTTATAAAATGGTTCTACTTTATGTTAATTATTTGTAAATCATATTTTTTTAAAGATAAAACTGATGCATTCCTGATATTATAACTTGTATAGATTCTTTAGTGGCATCATACTAGGATTTGTGATCACACTCTACTTTTGCCTTTAGAAGGTTGTCGATGTTGTTTTATAGGACTTAGGGAAAGGGAAGGGAAATATGTAGCATGCCATTTTCTCTTGTTATTATCATATTTATAGTGGGATGGATTGGTGGTGATGGATGGTCACACATGGACTTATTTAGACTCATTTTATTTTATCTTCATGGTGTTTGGCTTGTTTAGTTTGACTTTGTATGGCCTAAGAATTGTTCTCTTGATTCTGTATTGTACCCTGTTGGTTTTCCTTGTTTAGGTTTATTATGATACATGTTGACTCTGCTTTTTTATGCTTCACCACATGGCATAGCTTCTTGGGTGACTTGTCTAGCTAACTCGGGTTGGTTCATTACAGAATATGTTCACTATTGCTTATATTTTTTTTGTACTTTTTATATTTTCACAGTGGAACCCTAGTTCCCCTACCCTATGCATGTAGGCCAATTGGATGAAGCACATAAAAATACCATTGTCCTCTTTTCTTGATTTATTTACCACTTTATGTCGACCGATTGATGCTGATGTACACTGCCATTGATTCAGATGTTTAGAATTGATTTTGTGTTAAGTAATTTAAATTGTTTCTTGATTTTTTCATGGATTTGGAGCTGCTGTAAGAGATTATACATGAATCTTGTATTTCTATCTATTATTTATTTGATTCTTGATCGATGGAATCATTTGTATTGCCTTCCTATATTGAGAATACAATGAAATCTCTATTGTATTCATGTATTATTGCCGTTATCCACTTTTTACAGAATTTTTTAACATGTTTTATATTTTCATTTTGAATATTGTGATCCAAAATTATATTCCACACATATCTTTAGGATGTTTAATGAGGACTGACCTACAATGTAGCCCCCAACAACTCAAGCCCATGACCCTTCCCTTTATCAGCGCTCAACCCTGCTAGATACCACTGTTAATCCACCAATGCACGCACTTGAACCTATAGGGATTCAAACCTGGGACCTGCTTCTGCATTGGGAACATCATTACCATTGGACCATCAATATTTATTCAATGTTTTATAAATTATCTACTTATTTATATATTTATTCATATAATTATATTTACTTATATAATTAGTTTTAAATAAATTTATAAAACATATTTTTATATTTTTATATATTTAAGTATAATTATATATTTAAATATATATATTTTTATTTTTACATATTTAAATATATATATATATATATTCATGTATATATTTAAATATTTATGTATAATTTTATATTTACATATAATTTTTTATAATGTATTTATAAATTGTATATTTATTGTAAATACATTTATGTGTGTGTTTATTTGTATATGTGTCAGTGTGTGAACTCTCTCTCTACCACCCTCTCATTATATATATTTTTAATAAAATTTGGTCACTTTTATTAGCACTAGAAAAAGTGCTGATAATACCCTTTTTATCAGTGATAAAAAAGTGCTGATAAAGTCCTCATTTATCAATGCTTCTTTTAGAACTGTTAAAGGGAGCCTTTATCAGCGTTTATTTTAGGAGTGATAAAATTACCCTTTATCAGTACTAAAAAAAGAACTGGTAAATATTGTGTATATCATCTCCTTTTTAAAATAATTCTAGTTGACCATCTACCCCTTTTCAGGCCCCCTCCTCACGAAAACCCCCTTTATTAGTGCTCGCCTTTGTCATTACCGTAGCCCACAAACCAGCTCTTTATCAACACTCAACCTTTCTAGACTCCACTATTAATCCACCCGCATGCGCACCTGAACCAATATGGATTCGAACATGGGGCCTCCTTATATATAGGGAACGTCATTACCACTACACCATCTAGATTTCTTCAATATTTTATTAATTATCTATTTTTATATATATACATAATTAATTTTTATTTATATATTTATTCATATAATTAAATATACTTATATAATTAGTTTTAAATGCATTTATAAAATATATTTTTATATTTATATATATATTTATATATTTATGGATAATTTTATATTTAATATTGTATTTATATATTTACATATTTAAATATTTACATATATACTTATATATTCACATATATATTTATATATTTAAGTAAAATTGTATATTTACATATAAATTATTTATAAAGTATTAATAAATTTCATATTTATTATAAATACATTTGTGGGTGTGTGCATTTGTATACGTGTCTGTGTGTGAACTATCTTTCTCTCTCTATATTTTTGTTTGTATATATATATATGAATATATAAATATTTTAATATATATTTATTGTAATGTATAAAGACACATACATATCATGTACACTTAACACTAGCCTAAAGGATTTTACTTGTTATAAATTGACATATTTATATATATGTATATATATATATAGAAATATATATTTATTTTATTATTATATATAATAATATTTATTTACACATATTATTAGAATATATAGATAAATATATATATTTTTTATCAATACACACATAGACATATATATATAAACATTATAAATAAATTGTATAATCATATATATATATATATTCATACATTTTTATAAGGTAAATAAAATGGATAATAAATATTTATTTCCATATGATTTATAAATTTTATAAAAAAAATTATATGTAAATATGTTTAAATATTTATATAAAAATATATAAAAATATGTATATATGTTCATATATTTAGTTATAAACAATACAACAATGTGAAAATGGTAAAATTTTAACACCATAATATCCATATGAGTTTAAAGACTAGAAATAAATTCATTCTATATTGAAAAATATAAGAAAACCCTCTTACATGATAGTTAAATTCCATGAAATATTAAAAAATTAGGGTATCCCAACTAAAAATTGAGTTTCATAGGCCTTCCAGATCTTTTTGACCTAAAAAAATAGTGTTCGTGGTTCTCTTAGTTAGCACGACATATATCTCTTTGTAGGATTTTATTTGATATGTGGTAGAGCTCAAACAATCACCTAGATCAAAAGTATGATCATTTAATGTTTAAGTCATGTTTTCAACTTATCTTAATATATTAATTATTTTTAAAATTTATCCTATCAAAAAATTATTATTAAATGTTTATTACTCAATACTAATCAAAAAATTATTAATTAAAAGGGTTTTTCTCCTCTACTGAGCTCATGGTGTAATTATTATTAAATGTTTATAACACTTTCTTTTCCACATGGACTCAAGGACTCATCCCAAAATACATTTAAGAAATATCCCCAAGGTTCGAACATCAAAAACTAGGGTTTTCTCTCCTCTATTGAGCTCATGGTATATTTATTTATTTTTTAATATTAAATATGAAATATCCCATAATACAAGTCATCCTTGGAGATTCACTAAAATCCCACCTCAGAATAAACACCAGCTCCTGAGTTCAACATAAATATCAGAAAATTTTTCTAAGGTCATCTTCAAGTGTAAATTTACCATTTTATACCAAGAAAAGTCCCAAGACCCGAAAAGCTAAAAATTAAGTTGAGTCTCTATTGGGAAATTTCCAGATCACCACATCCTCCCCACCTTAAAATCTTTCACCCTCAAAAATGAAACTACCAGAGGACAACAACGAATTCACAAATGATCTCGTTCAGTAGACAACACACCACCACTCGATCTTCTTTAATATTTAAAGGTCCAAGCTCTGAGATAACTCAGTTCACTACTGTCTAGGAAGAGATTATTCTCTTTTTCTCAATAAGATACCAGCTCCATCCCAACTCAGTAGAAATAACTAAGTGGATCCAAGCATCCGTATTGTGTGAACCCTATCATGACTCATCACCCAAAAATATTTTTTCATCCAAAGGTCATTCCAACTCATGGAATGAAATAGAACCTTGAACCATCAACACTCCTCCCAAAAGGGTCCATCGATAAGGTCATCACTGGTGGGATCTATTCACACCCCACCATTAAAGAGAGTCCAAGACAGTTTCCATATGAGAGAAACCCATCTATGTTTTACACCACTATCGAGTACCTTACTATCTTCCAATCCGCCATTAAAAAATCTACAAGGCCTCATGTTTTATGGAAAATAAGCTAATCCCTCTACCACCATCTTTCGACAAAGCACAAGCCCATATTTTCTATCTTGTGGAAAAATAACAACATAGACCTTCTTTAATGTAATCACAACATATATGATAATTCTCATTCATATCATGTTCTCAAAGAGATATACAGCTACCTTCGAAGATATCCTAGTTGGGTTATCATTGGTCAATTATAAAATCTATTGATGATAATTTCAGACACTACACCATCCTCTACTAATGGTTAAACCTCATGACACTACCTATCAGGTGACCCAATCCACCATAATCTAAACTAAATGGTCCTAATCATTTAGATAACCATTCTATATCGGCTATAGACCCTAATAAAGAACATGAATAAGCAACCAACACACATAACCCCATACTAAAAACCTTATCCTTTACCACATAATAGGGGTTTCCAAGTGATGGGTAAATCCCACAAAGAACCACTGGACAAATTATACTGAGGGCCACACCCACTAGGGTGGTCTCCAATAAGGATTTCCATCTTGATATCCACTGTGAACATGATGTTATTAATATTTTAATGACTTATTATATTCCCCCTTTACTTATTTTATATGAAATGTGCATAATTTGTGTGAAATATTAATGTTTTAATATTAAGTATAATATTTGAGCATTTTTAGAAGTAGTCCAATTGAGTCAGTTTAATGTTTTAATTATAACTATCACTATACTGATCAAAATTGTGTGGTTCTTGTTTTTTATGATTCTCCTTTCAATATAAAACATTTCATTAGAAGGAACCATGATCCAATTCTGCCATTTGAAGGGTCATATGGTCCTCACAAATAAGACCAAAGAATCTATGAACAAACTAGACCAGCCTTGAAGATTGATTTACTGGGCTCAATACAGAAGTCCAAAAACATTAACTCTCCACCATAATTCTGGGGACACTACATGTCATCTTGGATAAAACTTTCATGGCCCAAATCCAAGTACAAGGGGCCCAAATGAAGCTTTGAATTCCATCCCACCATTCTGTCCGAGAATTAAAATCAGTATACTATTCATGACATATCTCATGATGTAAGCATCAAATCGAGCTGAGATTTTGCAGTGGGAAATAGGAGATATAGTCGGCCGACTTTGTTGAATAAGTCATTCGGATTTGAAGGCATCTTACTGTTCATAAATCCATTCACATTTTGGCCATCGAAAAATCATGGATAGAAATGGACAGTTTACCTTTGTTTAATAAAACCCCCATAACTTTGGATACCCTTGTACAAATGCCTCCATATTTTGACAGTAGTCGGAAAACTGTATTATATACAACTTTGAAGAAGGATATATTTGGATATTCGGATTTCTGAATATCCAAATTCGTGATGCAAGTGGAGGGACAGATTAGGAATGAAAACAGTCCACTCCTTGGAATATAAATACTCTCCCCTTCTCTCCTTGAGAGGGGTTGGCATTTCAGAAGAGAGGATATCATATTGGCACGACCAAAGCCTTTCCAAAGTCTTGGGAGGACCTTCCATACTCAAGTTTTCACTTGAGAGACCTTTCCTCCTCTCTTTGTTTTCACTTACTTTTGTGTTCTTCATTTTTGTAATCTTGTAATTCTCTTTCTTTGTAATTCTGTTTTAATGCAAGTTACTTCTTCAATATCTCTTATTCTCATCCACCTTATGTAGTTTAATATTTATGTTCTTAAAATAGTTTAAATTCAGTTGAATCCCCTTCCCTTCTTTTGCTTCCTCATTCAATCGAAAATCCATTTTTAATTATCATCATCGTTCGTGTGTGTGTGTCAACGTACCACTCTTTTCTAATCCCTTTCTTTTTATTCTATTCTTAATTTATCATCATAATTATTTTAACCAGAATATTAAACATAAAAATGGCTGAGTAAATCTCTCATTGGGGTGAGTTATAATTCGGGGATGTTAAGTGATTGAGAGTTTTTCTCGATGAGTATTCTTTAAATTAATATTGTGTATGTTAAACTTAATATGTCATGGATTAATGATATGTTTTGTTTAACGAGTGGTTTCCATGGATTATTGGAACCATAAATACACTACCATAAATAAGTTTTGATTGATATTAGAACCCTAAGTTAAGTTAAGGCTTGGATTAAAGCCTTCACACTTAGGAATTCCAATCAACGTCAACTTATGACATGGGTGTTAATTTATTGCAATACAAAGTAAGGCTCAAGGATATCACATGCTTAACTCCCCAATAATAAACTCACCCCAATCTTTATAAATTTGGTAAATCAAACATCATCCATAAATCATTTCAATTAAGATCTGCAAACAAACCCCCCTAATCAAAATACAATCAACTAAAAACAAACGACTATTACAAAGTGTCATCGCCGAGGATTCGACCTGAGTGCTGCTATACCCATTAACAGAGCACCGGAACCTTGAACGGTCGATAGGCGACAATCGGCTGCACTTTCAAATGGCACCGTTGCCGGGGATGGTGCTTTAAGTAGTCATTAGTTTCTGGTTATTGTAAAAAAACCAAAAAAAAAACCAAAATTTTTGAAAAAAAATTGAAAAAAAAACACAAAGAAAAACCCGTCTTCCTCTTAAAAAATATAAACTGAAAAAATAAAAAGGAAAACCCATCGTCCTCATCCTTTCTAAATCTCTCTGAATGCCCCGCAGCCTCCCAAACAATCCCTTGGATTTGTTTGACCCTGAAATTGATAGAACTCTTCGTCGACTTAGGAGGACCATTAGGGATAACCAAATCACCCAAGAACCAATCATTGTCCTACCAATTGAATTAGATATGGCCAATCCTAGGGAACAAACATTGAAAGAACTTGCTGCCCCTGATATGAATTACCAACCTCTTGGTATTCAATATCCAAACATTGAAGCTGACTTCGAACTCAAATCGGGTTTGATTCATCTTCTCCCTCATTTTCATAGGCTAGTCGGTGAGGATCCACATCTTCACCTTAAAGAGTTCCAAGTAGTATGCTCTACCATGAAGCCTCAAGGGGTTTCTGAAGAACAAATCAAGCTTAGAGATTTCCCCTTTTCCCTAGCAGATTCTGCCAAGTCTTGGCTCTACTACCTCCCACCTGGTTCTATAAACTCATGGGTTGACATGAAGAGACTTTTCCTTGAGATGTTCTTTCCCGCTTCCCGAACAGCTTCTATCCGAAAGGAAATAAGCGGCATCCGTCAATTCCCTAATGAATTACTCCATGAGTATTGGGAGAGGTTCAAAAAGCTTGTGGAAACTTGTCCACACCATCAAATCCCTGACCAACTCCTGATCCAATACTTCTATGAGGGGTTATTGGATATGGAGAGAACTCTCATTGATGCCGCAAGTGGCGGTGCTCTTGTTGACAAAACTCCTACAACTGCACGAGAACTCATAAGCAACATGGCTGCAAACACGCAGCAATTCCATACTCGAGCACATGCTCAAGTGAAACAAGCCCAAGAGAATCAATCCATAGAGCCCAACAAGATGACTGAGTGGATGAGTGAACTTACAGGTCTTGTGCGTCAACTAGCGGTGGCTACCAAAGCCCCAACCTCATCTTCTCCACAGTCACTATTCCCTAGACCTATCAAGAATTGTGGAATCTACAACTCTCCATCTCATCTGACTGAAACATGTCCACAACTTCAAGATGATCCATCTGATTCATCTAGTCCAATGGAGCTCAATGCGGCATATGCTCAGCGAAACTTCAACCCTCAACAATCAGGTCAGTTTGTTAGAAACTTCAACCAACCCCACTCTGAGCCCTTCTCTTCAACCTTTAACCCACCTCTAAGGTATGGTAATCCCATTTCTCATCCTACTTAGTTCCCTCATCAAAATCCAAACCAGTTCCAATATGGTCAAAGTGGTGGTAACATCCATCAACCTTATCCTTTTGTTCCTCAACCCCAAAGGAACAATCCTCCTCCTGGATTCCACTATCCTAACGAGCCTTCCCAATTCACCACCCAATACAATCGCTTTCTCAAGAACCAAAATCAAGGCCAACCCAATTTGGGACAAGCCTCTTCTTCTAAACAACCATGGGAAAGTGCTGTAGAGGATCTTTCTTCCTTCACCCGTTCTAGCCTCAAGAACATTGAAACCCAAATAGGTCAACTTGCATCCCACCTTAGCCAGCAACAACCATCCAATTCATCCCAACTCCCAGCTCAACCATTACCCAACCCTAAGGGTAATGTAAGTGCAATTGCACTTAGATCGGGAAAGCAAATTTCTATGCCCCATGCTGATTTCTCTACCTCCCCTTTCGATGTTGATCTAGAAAATGAAAAGAACAAAAAGATGGAAAAGGAACTTGAATCCACTCCTTCACCTCCTTCCATTCCTCTAAGGAACCCAATTCCTTTTCCTCAAGCCATCTCCAAGCCTAAGAAGTCCTTTGAACCTGATCCTGAAATGCTTGACATGTTTAGACGTGTTGAAGTGAACATCCCCCTCTTAGATGCCATCAAACAAATCCCTAAGTATTCCAAGTTTCTTAAGGAATTGTGCACCCATAAGAGGCAACTTAGGAAAATTGAAAATGTTTCAACCCAACAGTCCATTCCCATGAAGTGCAAAGATCCAGGGACCTTCACGGTTCCATGTCAAATAGGGAGTTCCAACTTTGATGATGCACTCATAGAACTTGGAGCCTCAATAAATGTCATGCCCAAATCCATTTTCTCCAACCTTGGTCTAGGTCCCTTGCACCCTACGGGTGTTGTCATTCAATTAGCCAATCGAATCACTGCCAGTCCTGAGGGGATAATTGAGGATGTTCTTGTTCGGGTCAATGATCTTATATTCCCAACTGATTTCTATGTCCTTGACATGGAAGGTGAGAAGACTTCTTCTCGATCTCCCCTAATTCTAGGAAGACCATTCCTCATGACTGCGAGAACCAAGATTGATGTCCATTCAGGCATCTTATCCATGGAATTCGGTGACCAACTGGTCAAGTTCAAAATTTTCCAAGCCATGCGATACCCATCTGAGGATCACTCTGCATTCTCAATCCATGCTTTTGAGGACACTTCTAAGATTCAATCGAACCCCAATCCACCATGTTCTTCATGTTCTAATGATAAAGGATCTTGTGAAATCTGCACCATGATTAACAAAGTCATAAATGGTGAAGTTTATGTGGACCTCTCATTCATAGACTCCATCAATCTAGAGGAACTTGAAAACTCTCTTGAATCTCACATCAACTCTGATCTCTACTGATCCACCTTGGACAATGTTGAGGAAAATGATCCAAACCCATCTGGAATCCCTTCTCATGCTCCTCACTTTTCTAGCTCTCAAATCAAGGCTGAAACTGATCTAAAACCACTTCCTTCACACCTCAAGTATGCATTCCTTTTCCATGATCCCTCCTACCCTGTCATTATCTCTGCTTCACTTTCTGAAACTGAGGAGTCCCAACTTGTTCAAGTGTTAGAGGAAAATAAAAATGCCTTAGGTTGGACCCTAGAGGATATTCCAAGAATCAACCCTGCCCTTTGCATGCATCACATCCATCTAGAGGAATCATCCAAACCAATTAGGCAACCTCAAAGAAGACTCAATCCACTCATACTTGAGGTAGTTAGGGAAGAGATTAACAAGCTTCTTCAAGCTGGTATTGTCTACCCAATTTCTGATAGTGAATGGGTTAGTCCAATTCAATTCGTTCCTAAGAAGGGTGGGATAACAGTTTTCACAAATGAACATGGAGAAGTGGTCACAACTCGATTGAAAAACAAATGGTGTCTGTGCATCGATTATCGCAAATTGAATGCTGAAACATGAAAAGATCACTACCCACTTCCTTTCCTTGACCAAATGCTTGAGAGATTGGCCGGAAAGTCACACTATTGCTTTCTTGATGGTTACACCGGCTACTTCAAAATTCCAATCGCACCTCAAGACCAAAAAAAGACCACATTCACTTGCCCCTTTGGAACCTATGCCTATAGGCGAATGCCTTTTGGCCTTTGTAATGCTCCTGCAACATTCCAGCGGTGTATGATGAGTATCTTTTCTGAATTCATTGAGAATTTCATGGAGGTCTTCATGGATGACTTTACCATTTATGGCGAGTCATTTGAATCTTGATTACATTCACTCTCTTTGGTCCTTCAAAAGTGTGTCAAGTGCAACCTTGTGCTGAATTTTGAAAAATGTCACTTCATGGTTTCAAATGGGATTGTTCTAGGGCACATAATTTCTCAAGAGGGTATCCAAGTTGATCCAGCCAAAATTGAGGTGATCCAATCACTTCCTGAACCCAAATCAGTTCGAGACATTCGGTCCTTCCTTGGTCATGCCGGTTTCTATCGACGATTCATTCAGAACTTCAGCAAGATTTCCCTCCCACTCACTCGTTTACTTCAAAATGATGTCACATTCAATTTTGATGAGACTTTCAAGAGAGCCTTCATTGAACTCAAATCTGCTCTCACATTTGCTCCAATAATCCAACCCCCAGATTGGTCCTTACCATTTGAATTGATGTGTGATGCTTATGATAGGGCCATTGGGGCTGTTCTTGGTCAAAGAAGAGAAAACATTCCTCATGTCATCTTTTATGCCTCAAAAACATTGGATGAAACTCAATCACACTACACTGTGACTGAAAAAGAACTTTTAGCTGTGGTTTTTGCCTTGGATAAATTCCGGACCTATCTCTTAGGTGCCAAAATCATCATCTTCACGGACCACTCAGCATTAAAGTTCTTACTTAAGAAAAGTGATTCCAAACCAAGTCTAATAAGATGGATTTTAATGCTCCAAGAGTTTGACCTTGTGATAAAAGATAAACCTGGAAAAGAAAACCCTGTGGCTGACCACTTGAGTAGAATTTCTAATTCTTCTCATTCTGAAATAATTGATCCTGAATTTCCAACTGAACACCTCTCATCTCTCACTCCAAAGTTACCATGGTATGCCCAAATTGTCAATTACTTGGTTTCTGGTGTTTTACCTGAATATTTTTCAAAAGAACAAAAAGAAAAGATGAAAAGTGATTCAAAGCATTATTTTTGGGAAGATAATAAACTTTGGAAAACTGGGGATGACATGGTAATTAGGAGATGTGTTGATGAAACTGAACAATCCTCCATCTTGGAATTCTTCCACTCAATGCCTGGAGGTGGCCACTTTGGACCACAAAGGACTTCTCGAAAGGTCCTAGATTCTGGATTATTTTGGCCTTCACTCTTCAAAGACTCACACGAGTTCTGTCAATCATGTCCCACTTGCCAAAAGTTTGGTACAATTTCCAAAAGAAACGAAATGCCTCAAAAGCCATTAATCTTCTGTGAGCTTTTCGATGTTTGGGGCATCAATTTCATGGGACCTTTTCCCCCTTCCAATGGATTATCCTAAATTCTCCTTGCTGTTGACTATATTTCTAGGTGGGTCGAGGCCAAACCCACTAGGAAAGATGATGCTCAAACTGTGAGTGAGTTCCTCAAAACCCATATCTTCCATCGATTCGGAACACCACATGCTTTGATAAGTGACTTAGGAACTCATTTCTGTAATAGAACCATGGAGTCACTTTTGAAAAATAATGGGGTTGTACATAAAACATCCACTGCATATCACCCTCAAACAAATGGAATGGCTGAACTTTCTAACAGATAAGTGAAAAGAGTGCTTGAAAGAATTGTTAAGCCCACAAGAAAAGACTGGCCCGATAGACTTGGTGAATCACTTTGGGCCTATCGAACAACCTATGAGACACCCATTGGGATGTCTCCATTTAGGTTAGTTTTTGGTAAAGCCTGTCATTTACTAGTTGAAATCCAACATAAGTCATTTTGGGCTGTCAAAACTTGTAATTTTGATTGTCAAAAATCTGGTGAAGAAAGATTGTTGCAGTTGACTGAATTGGAGGAGCTTCGTATCGATTCGTATGAGAACTCCATTCTCTACAAAGAAAAGGCAAAGTCACTCCATGACAAGCACATTCTTCGAAAGGTATTTCATGAAGGTGAAAAGGTAATGCTCTTCAATTCTCGATTTCGACTTCACCCAGGTAAGCTCAATTCTCGTTGGGATGGACCTTTTATTATTACTAATGTTTACCCATTTGGTGTAGTGCAAGTCCAAGAACCTTCTCCAAAAAGAACATTCACGGTAAATGGACACCGGTTAAATCATCACCATGAGAGGCAATTCACTTTAGGTTCCACATCGACTTCCATTGACCCACCACTAGATGGAAATGGCGACCCACCAAATCCAAACCAGGGGGCACCTCTTTCCCTTTAACTCTCTCTCTCCTCAATCTCTCTTCCCTCTCTTCTTCTCTCTATTTATTCTTCTTCCTCTCTCCCTCTCATTTTTTTACAACATTCTTCCACAACCTTTTTTCTATTTTCTCTTTTGTGTGGATGTGTCATTAAAAATAAAAAAAAATTAAAAAAAATTAATTAAAAAAATGAAAATTAACAAAAAAAGGGGTGTCATAATTACTAATCATCCAATATTGAAATTTTGTCCAACCATTTTGGGGAGTCAAAAGGCTTGTTTTAAACTCAAATATATTGAATTTTTATCTCAAACTTGGGTAAACAATTTTGTGTCAATAACAAACATTTTGAATGAACAATTTTTGGTGGAAAATGATTCTCCCCTACCGTGAGGAATAACATTAGCCTTCATGCCAAGGTCATCTATGGCCATATTTTTCATTGTGTGTCTTCACCACTGATTGTGAGTCTTGAGTTTGTGGACCTTCGAGCTGAATTTCCATCTTTTGTGTGCATTCATATGATAGAGACATTTTCTAAGCCACATGAGAATCAGAATAGCCAAATAGCCTCCCGTTACCCTTACATTGATCCTACTTTTGAAAGACCCTTTGAGCCTATGAAAACCTTTCTTTTGATAGCCACATTACAAGCCTAATACCTTGTCCCACCCAACATCTTCATTGATTTTCATTGTACAATTTATTGAAATTTAAGTGTGGGGGGAATGGACTTCATTTTTGGGCGTACTTTCATTGATTTACAATGTGTCATCATATGCTTGAGGGCAAGAATCCATTCAAGTGTGGGGGATAGGTTGTAATTCTGTGATCTTTGGGGTGTATATGTGTAATTTTCATTTGTACAAAAGTCATTGAAAAATGTTCAAAAAAATGAAAAAAAATTATATTAAAAAAAATGAAAAAAAAGGAATGGGTTGTGTCTTGGGTGGGTCAAAAATCATTCATCATCAACCTTTGATCTTGTTATAACTACTAAAATTAGTTCCATGAGAAGATCAAACATGGGTTGGGAGATGATTGTGATACTTGTTTCAAGCACAACTTTCGAAAAAAAAGAGAAAAAAGAGAAAAAAAGAACACTTGAATCATCTTGTATTGTGTCATTATTGGAAGTATTCCATGTTGTACATATTCCATCATCTCACCCTATTCCATTTTCTATCTCCCTCACTTTTCATTCATCACACATTCATGCGCTTGTAAATATGTGTTTCTATTTCCTTTCAAATCAAATTTCAAAAAAAAATGTGCATTGATTTTTCCATGTTGGTGTTTTTAACCCCTCTTTTCCTTTGGACATTATATACCTACCGTCCCATAGCCACTGAAAAACCCCTTAAAATACCTCTTGATTCTTGTACACATTAGATTTGGGAATGGAAGCTGAGATCTCTTACAAACTCTTGATTTTCACTTTTTGTTGGTGAATGAGTGAACCTCCTAAAATACATTTTTATCATCTTGAGAGGAGTAAGTTTTGAGTGCCTACATTTTCCAATTCAAACCTTGAACATGAAAAAATGAATTGTTTCTGATGCATTATTGTGAACCAAATTTGTGATGGAATTCAATATGGATGAGTGAAATAGTCTAAACCTCCCCTGATTGGAGAAAACAAAATTTTAATATTTGTTGGTGAGTGAAAATGATTTTGTCATGTTTTTATATTTGTTGCACATGAGGACACGCGCAAATCTAAGTGTGGGGGAGTTTATGTTATTAATATTTTCATGACTTATTATATTCCCCCTTTACTTATTTTATATGAAATGTGCATAATTTGTGTGAAATATTAATGTTTTAATATTAAGTATAATATTTGATCATTTTTAGAAGTAGTCCAATTGAGTCAGTTTAATGTTTTAATTATAACTATCACTATACTGATCCAAATTGTGTGATTCTTGTTTTTTAGGATTCTCCTTTCAATATAAAACATTTCATTAGAAGGAACCATGATCCAATTCTGCCATTTGAAGGGTCATATGGTCCTCACAAATAAGACCAAAGAATCTGTGAACAAACTGGACCAGCCTTGAAGATTGATTTACTGGGCTCAATACAGAAGTCCAAAAACATTAACTCTCCACCATAATTCGGGGGACACTACATGTAATCTTGGATAAAAATTTCATGGCCCAAATCCAAGTACAAGGGGCCCAAATGAAGCTTTGAAGTCCATCCCACCATTCTGTCCGAGAATTAAAATCAGTATACTATTCATGACATATCTCATGATGTAAGCATCAAATCGAGCTGAGATTTTTCAGTGGGAAATAGGAGATACACGCGGCCGACTTTGTTGAATAAGTCATTCGGATTTGAAGGCTTCTTCATGTTCATAAATCCATTCACATTTTGGCCATTGAAAAAGCATGGATAGAAATGGACAGTTTACCTTTGTTTAATAAAACCGACATAACTTTGGATACCCTTGTCCAAATGACTCCATATTTTGACAGTAGTCGGAAAACTGTATTATCTACAACTTTTAAGAAGGAGATATTTGGATATTAGGCTGTCTGAATAGCCAAATTGGCGATGCAAGTGGAGGGAAAGATTAGGAATGAAAACAGTCCACTCCTTGGGCTATAAATACTCTCCCCTTCTCTCCTTGAGAGGGGTTGGCATTTCAGAAGAGAGGATATCATATTGGCATGACCAAAGCCTTGAAAAAGTCTTGAGAGGACCTTACATACTCAAGTTTTCACTTGAGAGACCTTTCCTCCTCTCTTTGTTTTCACTTACTTTTGTGTTCTTCATTTTTGTAATCTTGTAATTCTCTTTCTTTGTAATTCTATTTTAATGCAAGTTACTTCTTAAATATCTCTTATTCTCATCCACCTTATGTAGTTTAATATTTATGTTCTTAAAATAGTTTAAATTCAGTTGAATCCCCTTCCCTTCTTTTGCTTCCTCATTCAATCGAAAATCCGTTTTTAATTATCATCATCGTTCGTGTGTGTGTGTCAACGTACCACTCTTTTCTAATCCCTTTCTTTTTATTCTATTCTTAATTTATCATCATAATTATTTTAACCAGAATATTAAACATCCAAATGGCTGAGTAAATCTCTCATTGGGGTGAGTTATAATTCGGGGATGTTAAGTGATTGAGAGTTTTGCTCGATGAGTATTCTTTAAATTAATATTGTGTATGTTAAACTTAATATGTCATGGATTAATGATATGTTTTGTTTAACGAGTGGTTTCCATGGATTATTGGAACCATAAATACACTACCATAAATAAGTTTTGATTGATATTAGAACCCTAAGTTAAGTTAAGGCTTGTATTAAAGCCTTCACACTTAGGAATTCCAATCAACGTCAACTTATGACATGGGTGTTGATTTAAGAAATACAAAGTAAGGCTCAAGGATATCACATGCTTAACTCCCCAATAATAAACTCACCCCAATATTTATCAATTTGGTAAATCAAACATCATCCATAAATCATTTCAATTAATCTCTGCAAACAAACCCCCCTAATCAAAATACAATCAACTAAAAACAAACGACTATTACAAAGTGTCATCGCCGAGGATTCGACCCGAGTGCTGCTATACCCATTAGCAGAGCACCGGAACCTTGAACGGTCGATAGGCGACAATCGGCCGCACTTTTAGAACACTAAGTAAAACCCACTGTCTATCCAGGGAAAGTTGGGAAAGTTCTCTCCAACTTCAAGAAAACCCTTTTGGTCTATTGCATGAGGACGTCCAATCACACCAGGCCACTAAATCGACACCACCATTATGGTCCTCTCACACAAGGGAAGGGTGTGGGACCACCATCATCGATTGAAGGTGATCACCCTCTATTTATCTCTCTCAATTTAGGTATCAACTACTCCAAATATATCTACCTAATATCCACATATAATATTTGGACAAAAAGTACCCCGTAAGGGAATTTGTTACCACACCACTTTTTCTCCACTTTGATCTCATTAGATTCCATTGATTTAATATCAAGAAGTCCAATACTACTCCATAAATCTAGATCTCACACCATGAGATCTTATCACACATCCAACAATCTCATGGTGAGACTAGGAAAGTTTCTATAACACCTAATATGCTCTTCCATGAATTGACACTAAGAAATATTTGGTCCATCACTTTACTTAGTAATACTTGGACTCCATCACTTGAATGGGATCTATTGAATAAATCAATCCTACATCATGGGGAAACAATGGTTCTTCCTTGGTTGTCCTCAACACTAATTTAGAATAGATCTTGGGTAGGAAACTTGACCTATTACAAGGTGTACCTAGATCTCAATGTTATCTCCCATGTTGAGGTCCATTCAAGACACTATAAAACTCAAACAATCTCTACCAAAAAACATGCATATAAAACACTTCATGAGTATAGTGGGCCTCAACACATACCCAATATCAGTCATACTTCCCTAGAGATGATCCAATACCCATGGGTCACAACGTCATCCTTAACAACAACACAAAATCCTACCATGGTAGAGTAGTCATGTCATGAGTTTGAGAAAAAAATAATACTCTATTAGATCACTATGTTTTGTAGGGGGATCAATTAAAAATTTTCATCTAGTTAATGAGATTATAATATGGATGAAAAAATGATTCATAGATTCCAAACCATCCTCAGTCACTCGAGGACTAGGCCCTCCTTGCAAAACCCATGATGTCTCTGTCGCCAAAACACACACAACACAAAAAAAACTAAGGTAGTATCGTCAACCCAATGGGAATTACCATATACCCTACAAGAAATATTTACACTAAGAAAAAAATGGAGAGAGAATACCTCAAATCATAGGTAAAGGAAATTTCTCAATTGAGACTCAAAAAACAATGCCTCATTGCTCACTAACTGGTGGTGAGAAGCCCATATTATGGCATAAGCTTGTCACAACCCTGCCTTTTCACAACATCTAGCCATCAGTAGGTAACATCCTAATTTAATAGGATGGACCCACATGGAATATGGAATATCTAGATGATCTAACATATAAATAACATGAATAATCCCAATTGACTACTATATGATGCATGTGCCAACTTTCTTGTACCTTGTAACAATGTATTAAATCTTTGGGCCAAATATTAGGTTATTAGAGTCCTAGAGAAAGGATACATCAGCCACCACACCTAAATTATATTTTTAGTGGGTTACCTAGACCTAACTTCTTGGTTTACTATGATTACCATTACATGTATACATTTTGATATACACATGTGTTCATCTTACCATAGTAGTATTGATACTTCTATGTCTTCTATTTTTATGGTAATTCCCTTTTATTACATGTAATATCAAAAAGGTTATAGAAGTTACTAGACTATAATGAGAACTTAGAGATACAATTATAGTAATATTAAACTTATGTCATATGGTATAGGCACATCATGCTCACACGACACAAATGTTGTTTGACTATCAGGTGATGGGGGCTCATAAGTATTGAGAATTCTTCTCATAAATTTCACACTTGATGATATCGAGTATATGAGATCATGAGGTCTGACCCTCTAATTGAAATACCATATATTTCAGGTGTCATTGTTAGTTCCTATATATAAACATGTGTAATGGTCTCCTGACTTGATATTATTATCAGTTTATACCTTTTGATTATGTTCTTTGATAAAATATGAAAAAAATGAAATTTATGTCACAGAGATGTATATTTCTTTAGGAGAACTATTGATGGTATGTCATTGATTGAACAATAAATATATATTTTTTCACTTTTGAAAGTAAGTGATATCTCTGACCCATTTGATCAGGATGGTAGTAACTTCACTAATTAAATTTTCATGGAAGAAGAAGGTAAGTTCTTCTAGTGAGGTCAATGAATAATAAAGTAATAATGGATGATGACACAAAGTATGCATCTTGATTTATGAGATATCATAATTTTTTTGGTATAACCATGAAAGCGGAACACATGTAAGGAAGAAAATAAATTAAACCACTAGCTCGAGGACTTGACCCCATGACCATGCCCCAAACCCATCCCCACCCTTACCACCCCACCCAAGCATGGGTTTATAGGAAAATTTTTATTTACTATAACCATTCCTTCTCTCCTTAGGATCCTTAACTAATTTCTATAATCCACTCCTATTTTGTGAATAATATTTAGTGTTATCAAGATAAGATACTAGAGGGTTACACATTTAGTGTATTAAAAAATATATACTATTATAATGAATAAGAGTATAGGGAATGGAGAGCCCCTCCATGAGGACTAGGAGATGTCCGAGTATAAATGATCTCCATGGAATAAATAAATTCATTATTATTTGAGTATATAATAATTAAAGGCCTTAAATGTTTTTTTATTATAAATAAATCCCCTTTTAAGGGAAGTAGGGGGAACCCATACATAATAAAATTAGTACGAATCACAACCTGATGGTGGGAAAATAAACCCGGACTAACAACTTGGATTGGCCCCTCCCCAGTGTATGAATCGTGATGAATCTATCCACTATTACAAGACTGATCATCAAGCAAGTGTCCTATGTCAAAGAACAGGCCCAATCCGATGGTTGTCTCCATACCCTCTCAAACATACAAATCCAAACAGCTATGCATCGGTGAACCAAAAACTCTGAACCTCCTCTATGACCTGTTCCTAGTGATCGAGTCCAACAACTATATTAAAACATCAAAAAACAGCACCACCGTAGATCGCCTTGCCGACGCCTGAACAAGTCCCGCCACACTGCTTCCAAGAACCACTCATGGAACCATAGTAGAAAGAAACCAAAGGACATGTGATCCATGTTGTAGGATGTCAGACCAGTGCCACCCAGGGATGGAAGTCCCAACAAGTACACCAAATAACCCTCACTGCAACCGATAAAATCATAGAAAAAGTAGAACCCTCACCGGATGACCAATCGGATGAACACACTACAAGAGGTAGGAGAGGAACCCATAGAATCATGAGTAGAGATTTGTTAGTGCCAACAGTGCCAAAAACCACCCACAAAATTCCAAAATTCAAAGCTTCATGAAACCACAAAAAAACAATTACACCGAAAAAGAAAACCACCACCGAGAAACCAGAAAATAGTGATCCCCCCCGATCCACTTTGGAACTTGCAACAAACCCCACTAGAAACATCAGAACCACTAAAGAGCCACGCCAACCCCGCCACGCCAAGATCCAGGTTCTACCTAGAAGTCAAATCATTGATCCAAACAATAGACGCAGAACCAGGGCTGACAACGAGCCATGCCACGCTCCCGGGGGATACGCCACCAAAGACCAAAGCACGCCGATCCACCAAATACTGGAAGCCAAGGACTGAGGCTCATCAATCCACCGAAGCATCGAGGACGTCAAGATCCAAGGCCAATGACGCACCACACTGAGCTCTCGAGGAAGACATCACTGAGGACCGAAGCATGTCGGAGGAGGGAAGAAGGAGACATGGGACGAAACCCTAGCTGACTCAAAAAAATGGGAACCTTCCCCTTAGAGGATTCATGAGTATAGAATAATTGGAGTTAAATTTATTTATTTAATGTATTTATTAGTATTTAAGTGACACCTGGAGAATATTTATTGAAAGAATATTATTTTAATATTCAAGGTTCGTTTAATATTTTTGAGAAAAATGAGTTGAGTTAATGCCTCACTTTTATCATATAATATATTTATTATATTATAAGCGATAAAAATATAAATGATGTTTATAGAACATTTAGTTGGTCATAACATGTCATTTATGGTTTATTTAGTGGTTAATTTATATTTAGGTGTTGAGTATCCTTTTCCAGGTATATTATCCCTCACTATATAAGTAATAGGAGGCTCTAATTTGATATTCTATTCATCACTTGAATTTGAAATCCTCTATCTCATATCTCCCACATCCAAGAGAGATAAGCACCCGATCTGGGTGATTGATCCAAATTCTTCTTCACAGAGTGATGGATCGGTGTTGTGATGACTGTCAGGACATCAAAGGCATCATCATATCTCGGAGATAGCATTAAGATATCGATGATTGAAATTCTTATATACTTTTGAATCATTTGTGGATGATATAGAGGAATATGACCTCGGTTCCTTCAAGAAATGGTCACTGGTGTGGATTGATTGAAAATGTACCTTAAAATCAAATGAGGTAATTATTAATTTTAAAATTTGTACTAAAATCAATTCATGTAAGATTTTTCTCATTTTACTGGCGCTTACATCACAAGATACGACATTATTACATCGATCTGATGATGAAAAATTTTAAATCCCTGACCAATCCACTTCTGATTCATTCCCCAGTATTATCAATTGGTATCAAAGTAACCACATTATGTTTAAATCCTATAAAAACTAAATATTCATTAAATTCATGTAGAGGGAGTTCTCACAGTCCTATCTCACTAAACTGGGCTTCAATATAATCATAGATGGCCAGGTTATGGCCATTCAAAGATTGAAATAGGATCAAAACCATTTTGATTATGGGTTCAAAATGAATAACACACACACACAAATGCACACATATATATATATATATGTGTGTGTGTGTGTGTGTGTGTGTGTGTTATAATTCTTCTAGCCAGTTTCTGGTGGTTGGAATAACATTTTCAGGTTGGTGTGTATAATTCCACCAATTGTGGAATTAAACAAAGTGAATGAAATTTCTCAAAATCCAAGGGGAAATAGTCTTGGAAAAAATGAGAAATAAGCATAAGAAAATATAAAAAAAGCAAGGGTGTGTGGGCACTGATCCACACACAACATAGGTCAAAAAAACAACAAAACGAGGGGAGGGTGCATGATGGGGAGGTGGGGGCATGGGACTTCGCATGAGACAAAAAAATGTATTTTTGGGGTGGATAATGCCACCCCATACTTAAACCTACTGCCCCATTTGTGAAGGAAACACATGAAGCTAACCCATTCCATTATGAAATGAGTGTTATATTTATAATTTTTTTATTAAAGGGCGGGTTTCGCCCTTCACCCTTCCCATTTATTGCATTGTACGCAAGAGTCATCCACCTGGTTGACTCAGTGATCAGATTTGGTCAGGCTCTGCTTGACCCCATTCGAACCTAACAAATGCTCTTAACCCCTTTTAAGGTTTTTAGGCTATACAGGGGCCCGATTATTTTTTATAAAAAATAAAAAATAATATATTTTTTTGGAATGAATTAAAATTAGAGGGATCCTGCGATTATTATTTTATATATTAAAATTAAATAAAAATTATTTTAATTCATTTAAATTACTCTTGAATAGAATTTATTGCAAAATTAAATTTATATCACGTGTATATTATGTGATGAATGATCTTGATCATTGATCAACCGATGCACATCTGAAATTTAATTTATTAAATTTAATTATTTCTATTCATGTGATGTATGTAATAATTAATTTATTTTTAGTGTTCTATGCATCGTCTTTCCCCAATTTATATGTATAAGAGTCTATATATTCATGAGAATTATTCTGAATATATTTTATGCATTCTCGAGTCATTGTGTATAATGTTAAGGATAATGTAAGACACATACCACACCGAGACAAGACAATGTTCCAAATGATACACAGATACATTGGAAAGGGGTGTGAGCTACAATACAAGTCATTCATGACTCAGGTATTCAAACCCTAGGGTCATGGTTGATCCATTTATGCTCAATGGATCAACTAATAGTAAATTCTCAAGATTTTTCACGTTTATTTAATCTATGCATTGTTTATTATTGTTTTATGAATATGTATGTTTATGCGATCACACAAAACAATAAACTAAAATGAATAAATTAAAACAAATAAAGACACGATGAAATTTTTATATTTATGCATTGTAAAATTGTGAGTGAAATCATATTGTATCCAATGATGTGTCACTTGAGTGGTACCCATTAGTTTTACCCCTCACTCTCCATGGGAACTGGCACAAGTAGACTCAAACACTGTGCGTATTATGAATAGGGAGATTCAAATCCATTTCCTAGTTGGAGAATGTGCGACATTCTATGGTCTTAGTTGGGCCCCCCGCTGGGAGTTGAGTGCAACCCATACACAAATTTTTCCATGGGGTGTTGATCGAGCGGTACCCGCTAGTTGTACCCCACACTCTCCATGGGAACTAGCATAGACTTGAGTATTGACCTCAACTTTTTGCTACCACCGCAAGTTGGGTGATCATTGATCGATGTCAATCAACCATGGTAGGAGCAGTCGAATTCATCCGATGGTGATGGGTAGAGTATTTACCTTAACTTTCTTCCACTATTGTAAGGTTGATGAAGGTACACTAGAGGGGATGATGAGTGCAAGGATGTTTTCATCATCTATTTATACCACTGGTCATATATTTTCTTACTAAACATTAGATTAAAGTGGTGGGAAATTATTCACCACTATTTTAAATATAAATTAATAATGGATTTTATGCGGATGCCTCCTATTCTAATGGATCCATGAGGGGTAGAGACATAATCACTATGATTAGTGGTTGCCTTATGGTGAAGGTAATTCACTCCAAGACGAATCCAAAAGTGTGAAATGGATAATTATATTATTAGTTATTAATTAAATCATTTATTAATAATTATATTATTCTTTATAAATTTTATCATTTGGTAATAATAATATAAATTATTAACAATTAATTTTCTTAATAATAATAATAATAATAATTATTCTTAATTTTACTAATTATATATTATTAACAATTATATATATATTAATAATTTTTATTATCAATTATTTAATAATTATTATCCTTAATTTTTTTATTTTAGTTACATATATTAATTATATTATTAGTTAATAAATTTTTAATTAATTTTTTCCTGTTATATTTTTAATTATATAATATTAATTATTAATTACATTATCACTTAAACTCTAAATTATTATTTATATGATTAATTATCAAATCATTAATTACTTTATTATAATTTAAAGAGTCATTAGGGTTTTTGGTTATATTTTGAATTATTTTAATACCAAATTCTCAATAAAATAAAAACATTTCAAATAATATTTAAAATTTTATTTTACTATAAAACAAAATTAAATTTACAGTTTAAAAACCAAAAGCGTGAAATGGTTAAACATCATGGATCAATCACAACATGAAAAGCATGAAATAATTTCACACTTTTTTAACACCGCTACTACATATTTGGCTTTTATCATCACTAAAAATGGCTCTTATCAGCACTAAACAAGTGTCGATGTTGTAAAAAGTGTCGGTCATACTTATCAGTGCTGATGAAAAACATGTTGAAAAAAGTTCTATTGTGTGTGTATATTATCACTTTTTAAAAATAATTTGAGGTGTCCAACTTCCCCTTTTTTAGGTATTCCCCCTTTTTGTAAGAACCCGATTCTTATTCTTAAGGTAAAAGTTTCTTCTTTTCCTTTTCCTTAAGTGTTTTTGAGAAAACAAGGGAAATGTGAGAAAATCCCAAATTTATGGGTACACACCGTGTACTTTTGTACATACGCCATGTACTTTGGCTGTGTGGGATGAGAATACTAGGCGTGTAGGCTTGTTGGTGATTAAGGGTGTAAAAACTAACTACATGCCGTGTACTTAGAAATACACGCTGTGTAATCAGTCGGCAGGTGAACAGTGAGGCGGTGGAAAATAGCCGCCATAGGAACAGTTAAAAAGGATAGTACATGCCGTGTACTTAGTAATACACGCTGTGTAATCAGTTGATAGATGAATAGTGAGGTAGTGGAAAGTAGCCGCTAGAGGAACATTTAAAAAGGATAGTACACACCGTGTACATGAGAGTACACGCCATATAGTTATGTTTTTTTGTGAAAAAATAGGTAGTAGCCTCCTCATTTGACAGAGGAGGCAGATGGTTCACGAGGAGCAGCAAGAGAGGAGGTTGAGACTTGGAGGAGCTCTCGATCGCTCACCGGGACTTTGATTCTTCTGCAGTTGATCTCGTTTGAACCGCGCGGGTAAGGTCTTCCCTCTTCTTGAATCTTTCCTTCCAATTATTTCCCTAAGGGAAGTTATTTGGGTTTCAAAGGGTAATCATTTATCTCATATCTATGTCATTCTTGGTTGTTTCAGGAGGCGCCTTTCACGTATATCGATCAGAGGAGACCGAGGTAGGTGGTCTTGTGTTTAATTCCAACTATCGAGTTGATTTTGTGTACCATTGTGCCACGCTCCGATGTTCAGGGTGTCGTATGGCTGAGACTTTGACTGTTGAGATACCTAGAATTTCATAGGTAATATATTGAATAAGTATAAACTACTGTTTGAGATCATTTCTTTGATCTAGGGCCACCCCGAGGGTGCGTTTCCCTTGTTTAGTCGTTTTTCCAGGATACCTATGGGTATGCCATGATTATAGCATGTTTTGAGTTTTCTTGAGAGGAAACAAATACAAATTACTTGCTTATGCGTTGGGCTTGTCCCGATTACTTGCTTTTCCTATGGAATGCCTGAGGGCAGTGTTTTGTTTAGTCGGCGGGCAATGTTTTGTTTAACCTAAGGGAAACATTTCTTATGCCTGTGGGCAGTAGCTTCCATGCCTGAGGGAAATATCTCATATACCTGAGGGAAATATTCGTTATGCCTAAGGGCAGTCACCTAAGGGTTTCGTTTCTACTTGCCTAAGGGTATGGGTTTGCATGTCTGAGGACAATTTTTACTTTGAATATTCACTGTGGTGATTTCTTATATTGTACCTGCCAAGCTAAAGCACATGCTTGGTATTATTATTATCTTTTACTTATTAGATATCCTGTTGTGGTTTTTTGCTGTGGCACTGGTATAAGAGATTGTCGGTCGAGGACGAGTCTCAGAAAACTCAAAATTAAATTATATTAATTTTTTAAATAATTATTAAAATGGAAATGTAACTGGTAGGAATGGTACTTCTAAGTACTTCCTAGTTTACTACATTTCATTATTGCGCACTTCTGTTGCACACTTTCACTGATAGTTGGGCACGGGACTTTGGTGGTTGCCTACTAGGATTTATTTCTCACACCCTGTTTGGGTCATGTCTTGGGTCCAAACAGATTATATTGCTGCAGGTGTCGATAAGTGAAAGGGTCCCTACACAGGTACATGATTGTTACAGAGGAGTAGGAGAGCATGGGACCGAGCTTAGGCTTGCGATGCTGCTGTGTTCCTGTTGTACTGTTTTGGTTTTGTTTTGTTGTAATTTTACCTTGTGTTGTATTGTATCAGATTATAGTGTATCCTGTTTTGGCTGTTTTCTTAGAATTAGAGACATGTTGCATCATCATATATATGACTATTGGTTATCTTTTACTTCAGCTTCATTGTCCATTTTAGGTCTATATTGTTTACTGCTTCTACTTTTGTATGTTTATATTTTTGTTCTGCTGCGCTACACTTTGACAAATGAGGTCATAGTTTCCCCACTATTAGTCCTAGGTCCTCACTACTAGTCGGAAGCCTTTGGCGTTTGGGTAAATTCGCTTTAGGTCATGTGACCAACCAAGTTCAGGGCACCCATTGTGTGGCACCCGAATCCAGGACGTTACAAAGTAGTACCAGAGGATTTCTTTTCTCTGGGTTATTTTATCATTTGGCGACAACAGAAAGAGATAGATTGTTAAGGGATTTGGTAATAAACTGTGCCCGAGAGTAGCTACCCCATGTACAGGTAAAGGCCAGATTACCTCGAATTAAATTGTGATTTTCTGTTATGATTATTACAATTTCTTAGATTTCACCGTTGGGTGACGCACTTGTGGTGTACTGTTTATATTTTTATACTTGGGTTGTATTTATTTCCAACCCGGTGAGATGAGGTTATGCCATCTCATGCATCATTTAGGAACATGTTAGAATCACATGTCATGCATAGTTTCCTTACCATGTAGGTGCATTAGAAATTGCATGTTGTTGTGATAGATGTTGTGCTATAAAATGCATGTTGTTGTGATAGGTACATTGATAGATATGCCTACTATTGATAGGGTATTGGTACATGTTAGGGTTAGGTTTATAGATGCTAAAATTTGGTTCCTGAGGAGTATGGTCCCTCATGAACCAAAATTTGGTGGATCATTGCCCTTTTTTCTTGTTATAACATGTATAAGATTCCAAGATTTGATTTACGGGGAGTATGGGCCCTCACAGATCGGAATTTGGCACTTTGGTGTTCGTTTTAGTGTTTTTATGGGCTCCAGAGTAGTTTCTGAGGCTTACTGTTCGGAAAAACCCAGAATACACGCCGTGTAGTTTTGAATATACGCCATGTGTTCTTTTGTTCGGGATGAAACTGTTTTTCTTAAGTACAAGATGTGTACCTTATGTACACGCCGTGTAGTCTCTAACCGTGCCATAGGACGTGTGGGCAGAGACACGGGATAGGGAAGTTATTCGAGGAACACGCCGTGTACCGGTTGTACACACTGTGTCAGGTAGACCTTGTTTTCGCCCATGTGACTAACAACACAGATAGAGAAATCTTAGCTTATACACACCGTGTCAATTCTGAACACGTCGTGTAGTGTAATCTTGGGATCCAGCCGTGTAGCTAACAACATGGGTCGGTCTTATCTTTTCAAGTACACGCCATGTCCTTCTGGAACACGCCGTGTAGTGTGAGCTGTGTATCCAGCAGTGTCACGAACAAAACAGGTCGGTGAAGCTCGTCTAGTATACGCCATGTACCTGTGGGACATACTGTGTAGTCTTGACTGGTGAGAGACCATGTGGACTTGGTCGTGTGGCTGGGGAAACAAGGTGGTGTACATGCTGTGTGCGGGTGTAACACACCATGTACCTAGGGTTGAGACATGCCCAGGCCAGCATCAGAACATGACCATGTAAGGTCTTAAGGGTACACACCGTGTAGACCTTATACATGTCGTGTAGTCTCTTTTTTCCAGTTCTTGTGGGTTTTTCCCTTTTTGTTGGCACTGTTAACTGGACAAAAGAAACCTCGACAGTAAATTAAACTAAGGTGTGTGTTTGACCTTGTAGAGTCATGCCGCTCAGATGACAACAAGTTGTTCACCAAGAGATTGGCGATGAGTATACTCTAGAGATGGTAGGATAGGGGCTACCGATGGATCCTCCAGTAGTTCCAGATGTGGCGCCAACTGTTATACCGGATGCAGGTGCGGATGCACAGTTCTGTAAAGGCTTCATCTGGTTCATGCAAACCTTCCAGGGAGCACCGCCGATTGCCACATCTATGGAAGATCTGACACGTATATTCAAGCAACAGCATCCACCTACGTTTTCAGGGGATGGCGGACCACATGCTGCAGAGTCATGACTGGATTCTATGCAGACAATCTTCGAGCATCTAGAGACACCTCCTGGGAGGAGGGTCAAGATCACTACTTACATGTTGCATGATTCTTCCAAGAGATGGTGGGATGTTACCACCCAGAATTAGCATCACTGAGACATGGTGTGAGAAGATTTTCAGGCAGTCTTCTATGAATTTTTATTTCTGGAGATGCTAAGGGTAGGTCGATCTCGAGAGTTCATGAATCTACAGTAGGGCACCATGTCAGTGATGGACTATTATGCCCGCTTCACCGAGCTACAACGTTTTTCACCTGTTCTAGTGGGTGATGAGATGTTTAGGGCTAGGCGCTTTGAGGATCGTCTTCGATATGAAATCCGAGATCTGGTGAATATTTTCAGGTTGCCTACAATGCATGCTATTGTGAACCAAGTGTTGATTACTGAGCGGAACTTGTGAGAAGCTAGTGGTGCGGACCAGGGCAGTTCGGCACCGGTCTCTGGTACTATTTCTACCGGTAAGAGGAAGAGGCAGATGGATTTCTCTCATGGTGGCAGTACTAGCTAGAAGAATTCTTCAGGTGTCCAGGTAATGTGATACCAGTGTGGTAAAGAGGAGCACAAGAGACCTTAGTGTTCACGTGACCTAGTGGAGTGCCGAGATTGTGACAGGATGGGTCATCTTCAATGTTTTTGTAGGGAATTTTTACCAGTGACTAGTGAGAGGGGTTCTATGCAGACTCCGCATGCAGGAGCAGGGCCAACAGCTTCTTACCAGTCAAGGAATTGGAATACGTCAGGACGTTCAGGACGAGGTGGTGGTCGTAGCCATAGTATCCAGACACCAATATCTCAGAGACAGTAGGGCAGGTCAGCTCAGGGTAGCCAAGCTGTATCATAGGGCCGCAGCACTGGGAAGACATATGTAGTGCAACAGACCCAACAGGAGCAGGATCCTGGACCTTTCAATGTCAGAGGTACTATTCTAGTTTCTTCTATTTTATCTTATGTACTTTCCGATACTGGTTCTACACATAGTTTTATATTTGTGCTCATTATGGATAGCCTTGGACTCTGTGTTTCTTCTTCTTCTGATATCATTATGCTATACACTCTGTTGGGAATTAGAACTGCAGGTGTGTGTCAGTTCAAGGAGTTCCCCCTAGAGGTTGGTGGGTGTCACTTTCTATGGGACCTATATGTCTTAGAGATGACAACCTATGATGTCATTCTCGGGATATACTAGGTGGTACCCTTTCAAGCCTTTGTATATTTCTATCATCGCAGGGTAAGTTTCACATCACCAGAGGGAAGATAGTTTCTATACAAGGGTGAATGGGATGTCCAGGTGAGCCGAACTGGACCCGAGCATCATGGGAGAGGTGGAGTGATAGCCTAGATTACAAGTTTATATCTAGATGACTGGGGAACTTTTCAGAAGGATTTCCCTCCAGTGGTTAATCTTTTTAGGTATGTCTTCCCAGATGAATTTTCAGGTCTATCTCTAGAGTGAGAGGTGGATTTTTCTATTGATCTTGTTCTAGGAGAAGCGCCAATGTACATTCCTCCTTATAGTATGGCTACACCAGAATTAAAGTAGATTAAGAGGTAGTTAGAGGAGTTACAAGCCAAGGGTTTCATCTGATCCAATATTTCTCCATGGGGTTCGCCTGTCCTTTTTTATAAGAAGGTGGATGGTACTCTCAGACTCTGCGTGGATTATCGGAAACTGAACCATTTGACAGTTAAGAACCGATATCCCTTACCAAGGATTAATGATCTTTTTGATCAACTTCGAGGATCAAAAGTGTTCTAGAAGATTGACTTGAGATCTGGATATCATCAGTTTCTTGTTAGACCATTAGACATACCACTAACATCCTTTTGGAGCATATATGGTCTATACGTGTACTTGGTCATGCTGTTCGGACTCACAAACGCACCAGTAGTTTTCATGGATCTGATGAATCGTGTGTTCCATCCATATCTGGATTCTTTTGTGGTGGTCTTTTTGGATGATATCTTAGTGTACTCTCACACTCGACACGACCATGCCACCCATCTTGATATCGTACTAATTTCACTGAGAGATCATCAGTTATATGCTAAGATGTCAAAGTTCCACTTTTGGATGGACCATATTCACTTCCTGGGTCATATTATCTCAGAGTCCGGAGTTGCGGTAGACCCAGAGAAAGTGAGAGCAGTAGTTTCCTAGAAGCTTCCTAAGAACATGTATGAAATACAGAGTTTCTTAGGGATGGCTGGTTACTACATGAACTTTATATCGGACTTCTCCCTCTTAACAACGCTGTTGATGAGTTTAACTAAGAATGGTATGAAGTTCATTTGGTCAGAAGCTTGTGAGACAACCTTTCAGGAGCTGAAGGGAAGGTTGATATCAGCAACTATCCTAATACTTCCAGAGCAAGGGAAGAGCTATATAGTTTACTATGATGCATCAGGTATTAGGCTGGGAGCAGTGTTAATGCAGGGTGATCGAGTAGTTTCATACAGGTCTCGGCAGTTGAGGCCACATTAGAGGAATTACCCGACGCATGATCTCGAGTTGGCTGCAGTTGTTCATGCGTTACGCTGTTGGATACATTATCTCTTGGGAGAACATTTTGTGGTGTTTACGGACCGCAAAAGTCTTAAATACATCTTTAACCAGCGTGACATGAATTTGATACAGTGAAGGTGGGTTGAATACCTTTATTCCTTCAACTTTGAGCGTGCCTATACACTAGGTAAAGGTAACGCAGTAGCTGATGCACTGAGTAGGAGGACTTAGATACAGGCAGTGCAGGAGGCCAGTGGTGAGTGGAAGCTTATGGATTTGTTCTCTGAGATGCATTTGGAGGTTCATGATATTCAGGGGCAAACCTATCTTTCATCCTTAGCTGTGACTTCTACCCTCCTGGATAGAGTGAGGATGAGACAACTATCAGATTCAGAAGGCCTAGTTCTACGAGAGTTGGTGGAAAGTGAGAACCCTCCTCCTGGTTGGATGATAGGTGATGACAAGGTAATGTGTATCCATGGATGAGTGTGGGTTCCAGGGGATATACACGAGGAGTTGATGCAGGAATTTCATGATTCAGCTAGGGCAGTGCATCCTAGAGTTACCAAAATGTACTGTAACTTGAGATGTTATTATTGGTGGCCAGGTATGAAAAGAGAGGTAACTGGTTTTGTTATGAAATGTTCCACCTGTCAGAAGGTGAAGACAGAGCATCAGAGGCCAGCCAGACTGTTACAATAGATACCCATTCTGGAGTGGAAATGGGATGATATCACGATGGAATTCGTGACCGGGTTACTGAGGTCACCTCGAGGCAATGATGTCGTATGGGTTGCAGTGGACAGACTTACGAAGGTAGCTCACTTTTTACCGATCAAGGAGACCTTCGGTGTTGACGATCTCAAGAAGTTGTATATCCGAGAGGTAGTACGTCTTCATGGGGTCCCTCGTTCTATCGTTTCAGATAGGGATGCCTATTTTCTGTCTCGTTTCTGGTAGATTTTTCAGACGGTATAGGGTACACAGGTGCTTCTGAGCACAACTTTCCACCCTCAGACTGATGGTCAGTCAGAACGTACAATACAGGTGCTTGAGGACATACTGCGTGCATATGTCCCTAAATTTGGGGGTTCTTGGGAGAAGCACATACCCCTGGTTGAGTTTTCCTACAATAATAGTTTTTAGGAAACTATTGAGATGGTACCTTACGAGGCTTTATATGGTAGGTCATGCCGATCACCCTTATGCTGGTTGGAGGCAGGTGAGGCAGCTTTACTGGGACTATGTCTCATGTAGGATACTTTAGAGTAGGTCCAGTTGATTCAGAAGCGGATGACTACTTCACAATCTCATCAGAAATCTTATTCTAATTGCCGCAGACGACCCTTGGAGTTCATTGTTGGGGATTGGGTTTTCTTAAGTGTTTCAATGAGGTTGGGACACAGATATATCAATAGAGAGGGTAAACTTTCACTGAGTTATGTAGGGCCATTTGAGATTCTGTAGAGAGTCGGGCCGGTTGCCTATCGGTTGTAGTTACCCAGAGGTATCGGTCCATGCACGACGTCTTCCACGTATCTCAGTTGTGCCGTTATCACTCAGAACCATCTCACGTTTTTCAGCCCAAGGAGGTTGAACTTTGGGTTGATGCATCCTTTGAGGAGCATCTGATTCGTATTGTTGATAGGATCATGAAGGTTCTCTGAGGCCGGTCAGTTCCTCTTTTATAGGTGTTATGGCAGTATGGCCAAGTGCAGGACGAAACTTGTGAGCGAGAGACCGATGTACGTGCTTAGTGGCCATAATTATTCTCAACTTTATCTTCACCACCCTTGGATGGACAATTTTGGGATGAATTTCTTTAAGGGGGGAAGTTTATAAGAACTCTATTCTTATTCTTGAGGTACGAGTTTCTTATTTTCATTTTCCTTAAGTGTTTTTGAGAAAACAAGGGAAATGTGGGGAAAATCCCAAATTTATGGGTATACACCATATACTTTTGTACACACACTGTGTACTTTGGATGTGTGGGATGAGAATACAGGGTGTGTAGGCTTGTCAGTGATTAAGGGTGTAAAAATTAACTACAATCCATGTACTTAGAAATACACATCGTGTAATCAGTTGGTAGGTGAACAGTGAGGCGGTGGAAAGTAGCCGCCAGAGGAACAATTAAAAAGGATATTACATGTCATGTACTTAGTAATACATGCCGTGTAATCAGTTGACAGATAAACAGTGAGGCGGTTGGAAGTAGCCGCCAGAGGAACAATTAAAAAGGATAGTACATGCCATGTACTTGATAGTACACACTGTGTAGTTATGTATTTTCATTAAAAATAGGCAGTAGCCTCCTCATTCGACAGAGGAGGCAAATGGCTCACTAGGAGTAGTGGGAGAGGAGGTCGAGACTTAGAGGAGCTTCCGATCACTCACCGGGACTCTGATTCTTCCATTGTCGATCTCGTTTGAACTGCGCAGGTAATGTATTCCCTCTTCTTGAATCTTTCCTTAAAATTATTTCCCTAAGGGAAGTTATTTAGGTTTGAACAAGTAATCATTTATCTCATATATATGTCATTCTTGGTTGTTTTGGGAGGCACCTTTCACGTATATCGATCAGAGGAGAACGAGGTAGGTGGTCTTGTGTTTAATTCCAATTGTCGAGTTGATTTTGTGTATTGTTGTTCCACATGCTCATGTTCGGGGTGTCGTATGGCTGAGAATTTGACTGTTGAGATACCTAGAATATCAAAGGTAATCTATTGAATAAGTATAAACTGTTGTTTGAGATCGTTGCTTTGATCTAGGGCCACCCTGAGGGTGCGTTTCCTTTTTTTATCCGTTTGGCCAAGATACCCGTGGGTATGCCATGATTATACATGTTTTGAGTTTTCTTGAGAGAAAAAATATATAAATTGCTTGCTTATACTTTGGTCTTGGCCTGGTTACTTACTTTTCCTATGGAATTCCTGAGGGAAGTGTTTTGTTTAGCCGGAGGGAAATGTTTTGTTTAACCTGAGGGAAACATTTCTTATGACTGTGGGTAGTAGCTTCCATGCCTAAGGGTGATATCTTGTATACCTGAGGGAAATATTCGTTATGTCTGAGGGCAGTCACCTGGGGGTTTCATTTCTTCTTGCCTGAGGGTAAGGGTTTGCATGTCTGAGGACAATGTTTACTTTGAATATTCATTGTGGTGATTTATTATGTTGTACCTGCCAAGATAAAGCACAGGATTGGTATTATTATTATCTTTTACTTGTTAGATAGCCTGTTTTGGTTTCTGCTGTGGCACTGGTATATGAGATTTTCGGTCGAGGCCGAGTCTCAGAAAACTCAGAATTCAATTATATTGAATTTTTAAATAATTATTAAAATGGAAATGTAACTGGTAAGAATGGTTACTTCTGAGTACTTTCTAGTTTACTACATTTCATTATTGCACACTACTATTGCACATTTTCACTGATAGTTGGGAACGAGCCTTTGGTGGTTCCCTATTGGTATTTATTTCTCACACCCTATTTGGGGCATGTCTTGGGCCCAAACAGATTATATTGTTGCAGGTGTCGATAAGGGAAAGGGTCCCTACATAGGTACATGATTGTTATAGAGGAGTAAGAGAGCATGGGACCGAGCTTAGGCTTGCGATACTGTTGCATTCCTGTTGCATTGCTTTGGTTTTGTTTTGCTGTACTTTGTACCTTGTGCTGTATTTTATCAGATTGTAGTGTATCCTGTTTTGGCTGCTTTCTTAGAATTAGAGACATGTTGCATCATCATATATATTATTGTTGGTTATCTTTTACTTCAGTTCTGTTGTCCATTTCAGGTCTATATTGTTTACTGCTTCCACTTTTGTATGTTTATATTTTTGTTATGCTGCGCTACACTTTGACAAATGAGGGCATAGTTTCCCCACTATCATTCCTAGGCCCATGCTGCTAGTTGGCAGCCTCTAGCATTTGGGGAAATTCACTTGAGGTAATGTGACCAACTGAGTTAGGGGCACCCATTGTGTGGCACCCGGATCTGGGACGTTACAATTTTCAAGGCAACCCTCTTTATCTGGGCTTACCCCTCCTCAAGAAAACCCTCTTTATCAGCGCTTACCCTCACTAACACTTCAACCCACATCAATTCCCCTTTATCAACGCTCAACCCTACTAGACACCACTGCTAATCCACCCATGCACACACCTGAACATGCACTAAAAAAAGAACTGATAAAGGTGGTCTTTTATCAATGATGAACTAGCACTAATAAAAACCATGCTACTACAGTGCGTTGCTAAAATCACAAAACACTCAATAAGAAAATAGAGAATTTAATTGAAATTAAATTCAAATAAAAAATACAAGAAAACAACACTATATTATAGACATTTCAAACATAATGGTTTGTTCAATTACATTTGTAAGAACAATTTATTAAAAACATTAAAAAGCATAAATATTTCATTGTCATTGGTCTTTGACCCTTCTCAAAAGAGCTCGATCATGATACTAGTTGTCGAACTAACCATTCCTGCTCGAGCAAAAGAGTGTACCTGTATAAAAAAATATTATATTAGTAATACTAAAAGAAATAAATTAAACATAAATATGAAACAATACATTAATAAAAATTCATTTTAAACCGAAATCACACATCTTTAGTCATACTGGTCACACCGTGTATCAGATTATTTTGTGACTAATTCCTACACATCACAAATTACTTGTGGATTGTTTCCCTAAAGTATCAAAATGATCTGATTGTATTTTCCTAGTTTTTATTATGTGACATGTGTTCTAAAATAAAGTGTTAATTTTAAACTAAAAACATACACATTGAGTCATATCAGGCACACCATGTATCAGATTAATGTGCGACTAATTCCTACATATCAAAAATGAATTAAGAATCATTGTACCAAAATACCAAAACAATAGTAATTTGTTTGGATTAAGATGTAGCTGATTCCAACACATCAAAAATAACATATGGATTATTGTCTTAAAGTATAAAAAAATATGAATTTATTTCTCAGTTTTGAGTATGTGACATGTGTTTTAAACTTAAATGTCAATTTTAAATAAAAACACACACTTGGAGCCATTATGATCACATATTGAATTAGATTAACATGAAATTGATTCTTACACATCACAAATAGATTAAGAATCTTTCTCCTAAATTATCAAAACAATATGAAATTTTTTTCTCAGTTTTGAGTATCTCATGTGTATTTTTTTTCTAAAATGTCAATTTAAACAAAAAACATGCACTTTGAGTCGTACTGGTCACATCGTATATCAGTTTGACATATGATTGATTCATAAATGTCACAAATGACTTATAAATCATTTTCTTAATCAATCAAGATAATCTGAGTGTTTTTTTGTTTTTAGTGAGTGGCACATGCTTTGAACTAAAATATCAATTTTAAACTGATAATATAAACTTTGAGTCATAACATATACACTGTGTATTATATTGATATACAGATTGTTCCTATATGCCAAAAATAACTTATGGATTGTTTTATTAAAGTATTAAAACATTCCAAATGCATTTTCCCATTTTTTATTATGTTATGTGTGTATATCATTGCTTTTTTAAAATTATTTGAGATGCCCACCTGCCCCTTTTTTAGGGCTTCCCCCTCCTTACAACATCCCCCTCTATCAGTGCTCACCCTCACCACTACTCCTGTGAATTTTATTCATGTAATTTTTAAATTTAAATAGGTTTTATATGTAGTTTAATGGTTTTTATGCATTTTTATCGAATATATTTGCTAGGTATTTTTGGGTGGTCCTCCTTGCTGTTGGGACACACCTTGTCCCTTATATTGGCCCCTTTCAGTTTCCTCTTTTTTTATTTCCTTGGATGAATTTAGGTGTGATACTCGCCTTTTCCATTCCTACCAATATCTAAGCCCCACTTATCATGGTTTGTTTAGTGGTTCAACTTGGATGATTTTTGGTTGTCTATGTGTAGCTGTGATCTCAAGTTATTATAACATATTTTCTCTAATATTTTTACCCCTCTATTTAGGTACCCCAATCTTCACTTTTTTGGTGCATGATACTCCATTTGGGTTGTTTTTAGTGGTGATCAGATTTAGGGGTTCTGGATTTGGTGAGAGGGAGGTGTGAAGAAGGATCATCGCAGGCCAGCACTTGGCTTTCCATTAAAGAAGAATCCTAACAGAGGATCATAGGTGACCTTATCAGTGATTTTTGAGTAGCTCCAATGAGCTACTGGTGTTTCTTGGTGATATTGGGCAACACTGATTTCATGAAGGCTCTCCATCAACAACAAAGAGGTGATACCAAGCCCCAATAAGGGGGGTTGGATCCATATTTTTCTATTTTTTAATTCTTTAGGGATTACAATTGTTTTTTATTAGGTTCTACTTATTTTTATTTATTGAGTTCATCCAAGGTGTGTGGTATATGATCTTCCCTTGGCTTGGTTTCATCCTATGTTCTAGGGGTGTTATAACCTAGCCTTCAAATAGTTTCCTTGTGTCTTCTTTTTCTTTGGTTCTATTCACTGCTACTTGTATTTTTTATACTCTTTATATTTTCATATTGTATCCTTGGTTACCCTAACCCATTCAAATTGGAAAATTGGCCAAATCACTTAAAAATTATGGTGTCCACCTTTTTTTCTTTCTTTAATACTTTATATTTTCTGGTTGATGTTGATGTACGCTGTCATTGATTTTTGATGTTTATAATTGATTTTTAGTTAATCAATTAAATTTTTTTCTTAATTATGAATTGGATTTGGATATATTGTAAGATATTATACATGATTCAAGTTTTTTTCCTCATATTTATTTGATTCTTGTTTGATGGAATCAACTGTATTACCTTATTCTATTGATAATTCATTGAAAGTTGTATTTAATTCATGTATTCTTGCTATTTTCACTATTTAAATAATTATTTAATATGTTTTATATTTTATTTTGGAATCTTAAAATCCAAAATTATATTACATATGTCTCCTTTGTCTCTTTAATGGGCACTACCCCACAATGATTCCACCAAAAATTAGTATCAGAGCCAATTTGAAAATAAATTTTCATCTCAAAATTTGATATTTTTATTCTGTTTTGTAACATTCTTTTTACAACATGCTTATTTATTCCCTTTGATTAGAATAGAACATGTTTATTTTATTCTATGACCTTATTTATTTTCTTTTACAATTGATATAAATATATGTATTCTTGTTCTTGATCCCAATTTTTCCTCGTTGTGATTTGAGGTCATGGGTAGCTTGTGTAGGTGTTGGCCTAGTAGCAGTTTGGTTGAGAGATAGTGAGGTGTTTCCCATGTGTTTTCTTCATTGTTGACATTTAGGCTAGATCTGGAATTGAGCTCATGGAGTTATTCCTTATAGTACTCATTTTTATTGGAACATCCCTTTAGCTAATGTGTAGTTTAGTGAGGGTGTTCTCCTTAGGGGGATATGTTTCTAAATTGAACTCATTGAGGATTATTGTGGGATTTAAATTGGGTCTCAATGTGGATTTAGGTTATCCCTATTTTTCAATGCATGCACCTAAACCTATAGGGATTTGAACCGAGGAAAATTTTCTACATAGGGAGCATTTTTACCACTACACCATTTGGATTTATTCAATATTCTATGAATTATCTATATACATACACATAATTAATTTTTATTTATAAATTTATTCATATAATTATATATAATTATATAATTAGTTTCAAATATATTCATAAAATATGTTTATTTATATATATATTTATAAATTTAAGTACAATTTTATATTTACATATTTAAATATTTATAGATATATATATATATTTACATATAATTGTATTATAAAACATATAGATTTTTTTATAATGTATTTATAAATTGAATATGTATTGTAAATAAATTTTTGTGTGTGTTTATATATTTGTATAAGTGTCTATATATGAACCCCCCCTCTCTATACATATATTTATAAAAAAATCCAGTCACTATTATCAATGCTAAAAAAACTACTAATAAAGTCCTACTTTACCATAGTTTTTTTAGCACTGCACTACTACAGATCCACCCTTTAACAGCACACAAAAGGGTTTTATTAGCATTAAAAAAGTGTTGATATTATAATCTCCCTTAAAATTCTATGACTTTTACCATCACTAAAAATAACACTGATAAATGATCCCTTTATTAGCGTAAAAAAACACAGATAATGGAGGTCTTTTATCAGTGTTAAACTAGCACTGATAAAAGTCATAAAACTATAGTGCAATGCTAACATTATACCACACTAAAGAAAAAAAATAGATAATTTAATTGAAATTAAATTTAAATCACAAATACAATAAAAAACAATATATTATAGACATTTCAAACATACTGGTTTGTACAATTACATTTTTAAGTAAAATTTATTACACACATTCAAAAGCATAAATATTCCATTGTCTTTGGTCTCCAGACCCCTCTCAAAAAAAGAGCTCGACCATGCTACCAATTGTCGAACAAACCACTCCAGATTGAGCAAAAGAGTGCACCTGTATAAAAAACAATTATTATGTTAGTAATATTATAAATAAATAAATTAAACATCAATATGAAATAATACATTAATAAAACTAGTACCCAACCCATGCATTTTCACTAAAAAATAATTTAATTACAAAATCACATACACACAATCATAAATAGAAGTTATTAAAAACTTTAGGAAGATGAAATATAATAAATAAAGAAATGTAAGGGAGAATAATAGTTGATACATAAAACAAAACTGAATCACGAATAAACAGCTGAACATAGTTAGAAATATACTCAATCTATTCATTTTTTTCTTTTCATCTTGAATTGATGTTCATTGAACTACCTAATAACCTCTGAAGTTTAACATCTATACTAAATTCATTGTTAAATTCATCACCTATATCAAATATTTCTTGATCGAATTCATGTTCTAAATGTCTCTACATATAACATGTTAAGTAAAATTTCATACAAAAGTTGCAATAGTTTCAATTTACTAATTCACATCCTATTTATCAATCAATTGAATAATTTGATGTCATATTTCATTTGAAAGTACTTAAATTCAAATTGAAATGAACATGCATACAATTTTTTTTGAATTATAAAAAATAATTTATGTTGAACAAGTATCAATTCATGGTATATGCACATAACTATAGACAAGTACACCATAATTTAATCCAATGTTCATAATATATTTAATAGTATTGAATGATCATAGGGGTATATGCACTATGATAGTTGCCAATGTGATTAATTGATTGTTAACCAACTGTGATTTCTAGTGGGAGGACAACATGATTACCATATAAACCTCTATAACCAACTATGATTTCTTGCCACTATGATTGAATGATCATAGGGGTATATGCACTATGATAGATTCCACTATAAAATACAATCTACAATCCAATCTATGATTGATTGATTATAGATTGAAAATATAAAGAATATATTTAATAGAGGTATATGCGCTATGATCAAACATTAACACATGGTTTAAAAATGTTCATCTAGGTTAAAAAAAGTGTTTAAACCAACTTAAATAAAGGAAAATAAAATGTCCAGTTGGTTTAAAGAATGAGTTAAAACCAACTTATATAAAGGGAATTAAAATGTAATAAAAAAATTTCAATAAATCAATTATACATGTTAAATAATAGATAGGAAATATTTTAATCTTTGTTTTATAAATAATATACACAAGTTGGTCAAAAAAGAGTTTGAAAAAAATGTACTACAATGCAGTGAATGTACTTTTACAAACAAAAACACATGGTGAATGAAATCTTTGTATATGTGTTTTCAATATAGAATTGAAACATACAAGAAATTGGAAAATTTTTCTAGTATGCTTCTAAGAGTTCATACATTCTTCTAAGAGCACATATATGATTCCAAGAGTATATATATATAAAATTAACATTCTTATGAGATCACATATATACATAATGAAAAAATATCAGAATATATATATTATAATATATATTCAGAATATATACACAATTTCTACACATATTATATAGTAGGTTGATTACATCTTCCACTGTGGAACATGTGTGTGTGTTAGAATAAGAACGTATATATATATAGAACACACACAAACATATATATAATTACACATAGTTAAGGAGGGGGAAATTAAAAAGCTACAAATAAAATACACCATGCACACATGTAGAAAGATAAGGAGACTTAAACTCAAGGCCTCCTCAACACCCCAAAGGGGTCCTCCCACTGAGCTGCACCCTGGGGGTATATATATATATATAATCAATACATGAACTTTTAAAATAAATATCATTTGACCATATAATGATTAATGTAGTAAAAGAGTAGTTGAAAAAAGGGGATAAAATACTAAGCTAGAAAGGGAGTGAAATGAAGTTATGGGTACCAATTTATTTGAAAAATTGGAAGCCTTTAACCAATATATTCCATTTCTTTAAGCATTGATATTACTCCAACTATATATATATATATATATTGTAAGAAATATTAGAACATGAAATATATGTAAGCTTTATTTTATATAAAAAATAATAGAGAGAACAAAAAGGTATTTAATGAAAAATATGTGTCTCGATAGGCTAAAGTAGCAAGGATAATCAGTTGGATAATATGTACATAACAAATATTAACATATATGCATATATGTTGTAGTGTATTCCTCCATATTTAACATATTTCTGAATAATAAATCACTCATTTATGCATTACATGTATTATAGTGTATATATATAGCAATGAAAGCATATAGACTATCAGTGTAACATATGAATATTACATATTGAAGAATTTTACTCATTTAAGTGTATGTATATTGATGAATATTATATATTTTAGTGTATGAACTGCATGAATTTATAGTGTGTATAATTCATTGTATGCATGGGACACAATAACTACTAACAAAAATTTACTAATTAAGAATTGTAAAAATGGATATATGCAATATTGAAAAGATATATTAAGAATGAAAGTGGAACAAAAGTGTCAAGTTTGGATTAAATAGAAAAGGGCCTATTTGTTTAGTGGGAAAATAAATTATTGGAAAGGGTCAAATGAACTGTAATTTAGTCTGGTTTGGATTATCATTTCATCTTGAAGTTCCATGTCTGAGATGAATGATACCTTTAAATGGAAATGGTATTTCATTATAGTAAATTTCTTTGTAATAAACATAATAATCAAATAGGTGGATGACACTAGTAATGCAACATTCTTGATGAGATATAGAGACAAAGGGATTATATTACATAGTGAGCATTCGTATGAGGTTGTTGTCATTATGACATTAACGTCATTCACTGTGGGTTAATTGATGTGTTGTTAGGTGTTGATATTGGACTTGATAGTTCACTTAATTCCACTCAGAAAGAGGCCTAGATATTATAAGTTTATCTAGAACCACAATTAAATTTTATATTAGAAAAAATATTATTGTTAAGTTCTAAGAAATATTAATTATTCAGGTTATATTGATCACATGAATACTTATTGAAAAATAATATAGTGATATTTATTTAATTAAATAAATAATTATTATTCAAGGTTTGATGAATATAGAGGATCGATGGGCTGAGTTAAGGGTCTGGATGAAATGATATTTTATATCATTGAATTTAGTATGTACCAAGGGAATAATAATAATATTCTTGTTATTGTTGTTTGATGTGGGGTTTACTTAGAATTAAGAGATTGGTTAAGGGACTTTGTGAAGTAACTTATTCTCTGGCCAAATTTTATACACTTGATTATATCATTTCTTGAGATAAGGATTTTTTTGTGAACAATATTTCTATCTAGAGAATTCTCTCAAACCCTAGAGAGAAAATTCTCTAGAATGATCTCAATAATAAATAGAATTGACCCCCCCCCTCAAGTACCAATGATAACTAGATATAATATTTCAAGAATAGAAGGGAAACTTGTTGTGATCAATGACGAACGATGAAAGCGGTCTGATTCTTCCACAATAGCACCCAAAGATTTTATAGAGATATTTTTGAGGTTTTTAGAGCATGTGTGGATACCTCTAGAGGGAATCTACCCTTGGATCCTTCATTTTAATGATAGTACAACATGAAATGTCAACTAATTTGACGACAAAGAAAGAATTTCAAGTGAATTTAATTCTTATTTATTTAAATTAATTATATTTTATATGTTAAAATATCCTCTATGAATATTTAGGAGTTGTTATCATCTTGTTTAGAAGATTTATCTGATGAAAACAACAAAAACCATTATTGTGAAAAGGCCCAACTACTTATCTTATGTGTTGGAGTCGGTGTCCTAGAACCAACTACTTTGTACTTTATTCATTAATAAATACCTTATCAAATATTGATTGTTCTTCTACGTGACAATTCATGTGATAATTTCCTAAGGATAGCTGTTGCATTAAAGGGTCATAGTGGATCCCTGTTATGATGAGGACCCGGAAATGTCTTAACAATGTTCTTGAATATATGTTCTACGGACGGAAGATGTTATTTGAGGGACACAAATAATACAGGATATTAGGGGTGAGGAATCATAAAGCTTTGAGGCACCTTCTCATGGTGTGCTCCCTTGGTAATATCTAGGAGGATATTATGAGAATGAGTCCCGCCAGTAGGAAATCCACATTTCATAGTGTCATTGGATGTTCCTATCTGCGGACGTGTGTATTGGTCCTTAGAATTTAAGATTATTATTAATGGGTATTATAACTCACACACTTAGATTTATTGATGAAAACTGTGACGACACACTATTCACAGCGAGGTAGGATATGTTGGGTGCGTCACAAGTAATACTGCATTAATAGATAATTCAAGAAAGTATTTGTCCCTTCTGTTCCATAATGTAAGTAGATATCTTAGGCCCTTTGATGGAATTGATATATCCTAAATAAATCCATGTCCATGGTAAGGAATGGGTGAGATCAATTTCAGGAAGTCAAAGAAAGAATAACCGAGAACATGGGTTGATGGAACCAGCATGCAACCCACTTGATTTGAGATATCAAGACAAAGGGATTATATTACATGGTAAGCATTTGTAGGAGGTGACATGTCATTGTGGCATTAACTTATTTCTCTATGGGTGCCTTGGTATGTTTCTAGATGCTAACCTTAGACTTTAGGTAGGCTCCACCTAATACCACTGAGAAAGAGTCCTAGAGGGTCACACACTAAGTGTGTCCAAGCATCTCAGTTAAATATTAATTTAACAAGTTGAATAAACATTATTCTCAATTATGGTTTAATAATTATTCAAGGATGTATGATCACATTTATTTCAACACTAGTTATTCAAGAGAATATATTTCGGGTGAAATAATATATTTATTAGCGAGTAATGTAGTGATATTTATTTGAGAAATAAATAGCCATTATTCAAGGTCTAATAAATGTGATATAGGAAATAAAGAGAATGGAAAAAAAGTACAGTCCATGTATATATTAATATACATGCCGTGTATTCTGGGAATTTATTAGAAATAATAATATTTATTTAATTAAATAATATTAGGTGTAATTCGATGGGCACATGTAAAGTAATAATAATAGTCAACTGTTATTATTAGACATAGGGTATTAATAAGAATTAAATGAAATAAATAAATACTTTTGGGTAATTAATTTATCTAATTATTCTATGTAATTAAAATCCCAATTATATAATTCTCATTAACCTAGAATTTTTTTTGTGGTTGTCCACAATGGATTTGGAAAATCTCTCAAGCCAAGAGAGAATTATTTTTTCACCAAGAATTCTCATAATCTATGAGAGAGAGGTCCTCCTCCACCGGATCAAGGTGATCGAAGGCGGACATCGGAAGCGAAGACTCTTCCATGATAGCACCCATAGATACCTTTGGAGACATCCAGATATACGTTGAGCATGTGTGGATCCCCGCTAGAGGAATCCTACACTTGGATTATATGACACAATGACAGATCACATCGGATCGTGATCAGAAACATCAAGGGAGAGAGAATTCCATCAAGGTAATTCTCATATTTTAATTAAATTAATTATAACCAACATATGATGATCCTCTCTATGTTTCTGAGACTCCCCTATTTTCTTTCGTTCTTCGTTCTATTCTGAAGATCCGGCATTTTATTATCGTAATGGATCTTGGATTAAACGTCGTTAATGAAAAAAATTAAAGTTGGGTAACACCCACCAACACGCTTCCGCTGCACTCAGAACCTACAAGTGGTATCAGAGTGGTCATATCGTTAATTATAATTATTTAGTTTTCTGTTGGTAATTTATGAATTTAATAATTTAGTTATTTCAATTCAAGTTAATCGTTCTATAAATCTGAATCTTGAGATCTATTACTCCTCTCTCGTCTCTCATTCACCTTACAAAAAAGACTTTTTATTTTAATTTTGATTAAAATAAAACTGAGGATCTCATCCATAGGTTCCAAACATTCTAGGTCGTACAACACCAAAATACTCGGCATGTATTCGGCAGTACACACCGTGTAGTCTAGCTTCAATGCATCAGACTGGTCCACCAAATCAGGACATGTGTTGGAGTATTTCTAAGTCTTAAATGACACCCTGTGTTGACCAGGAATAGGTGGCACACGGTTTCTGGATTACACGTCATGTGGTCCACTGAACACAGCCTGTAGTCCCTTCGAGTTAGGGTTGGACCGTGTACCCCGTACACGACTTGCCCGGATGGAAACCATGTAACTTGGATATTACATGGCATGTGCCCCACTGAACATGCTGTGTACTCTGAAGATTTCCGAAGTACATCTACACTCCATGTCCCTAGGCGTGTACTTTGTATGAACAGTGAACAAAAGTACACGCCATGTAGTTGGAACTACACACCGTGTACTCATCCAAATTACACAGATTTGTTAAAATGTATTATTATATTATATAAAACCTTGAGATGTGTACCATAGTGTAGGTGTAAAGCTGAGGCACAACACGTGATAGGTGTTATATATATATGTGTTTAATTTAACATCTGTGTAATGTTCATTTCTACTCATTGGGTAGTTATGAACGAGAATTCACCGGGTTTCCTCCAAGGTACAAGTTACATAAAAAGATAATTTTAAATGAATTTATTTGTTTAAAATTATGATGGATGAGAATCTCAGGGAAATTCAGAAAAGGGTTTAAGATAAAAGGATTGATTAATTAAAGATAATTAATTGATTCAAGCATGATTTATCTTAAAAAATAATGATTAAATAATTGAATGCTAGTTTTATTTTTGTGTGAATATCGTTGCATGTATATATGATCATGAACTAGACCAATACTTTTGTATGTGAATGGTTTCTTTTAATTTATTTATTTAAATTAAATTTGTTGGCCTGTGAGCCTTCTCCTCATTAATATGTAGGGCTTGTGTGCCCAAAGTTTCTTTTATATAAAACCCCATTTTACCCCTCACCTACATGTGAGATAAAAACATATGTACTGGTTGGAGCTCCCAAGCTGGTGGAGGCGGCTCAAGTTAGGAGCCAAGGTGAAACCAATCCAAGGAGATACAAAGGTGAATATGTGGAAAGCTATAAACACGAACCCAAAAGGTTCAAGGTGTTTCTACCCTAGGTCTTAGGTTAGTTTATCAACCTCTAGATAAACTAACCAATAGAACAAGCTCATGATCATACCATTTTTTTTATTTTTGTCGGTTTCATGGTTTATTTATTGTGGGTGTGTTGTCATGATCACACAATTAATGAATTAAACAAGCATGAAAGATGAAACTAAAATAAGACCATCTTATGCATACATATTATCTTAGACATGGTTAATCACTTAAGTATATCCCACTTAGTATTAAAAAGCATGTAATACAAGATAATAAAATAGAAATTTACATATAAGGATAAAATCCCTCAAATAAAATATAAAGTCGGTATATCCTTCCATAATCTTGGTTAGAATAGAACTATAGTTCAAAGTGCTTGACCAATCCTAGTTGGGATGATTTAAATTATCGGGGAATTCTAATTCAAGGTTTTGGATTGACTTGAATTGGTCCGCATCAAGGGTTTACTGCCACCGCAGGACTTGGTGTGACCAAGAGGCAAAGGTTGAGGAAATCAAAAAATTAAAGGATATCAGGATTGGGGTGTCCACTCATCAGATCAAGGAGTTGTGAGTTCATACAGTTGAAATTTGGAATGCCTACCTAAAACCCTTAAAGTTTCTTGATCAACCCTATTTGGGGTAATGAGAAGGGAAATATATATCCTTTCCAGTAGAATATTCAGGCAACAGAATATTCTGAAGTCAATGGTGAGGGCTATTGGATTTCTATAAAATAGTGGGAGACTAATGAGTATTAATTTGTTTATTTGTCTCAATTTTATTATAATAAAGTACTAAACCTTTTCTCATCTTAATTTGTAGAAATGGAAAGAAAAATGAATTCAAACATATCATTACGAACCATACTTGAGAAATAAAACCTTCTCACCAGCACCAATTTCTAAGAGTGTCAAATGCGTTTATGCGTCATCCTTCGCCATGAGAGGAAATTGTATGTGCAGGAAGAGCCTGTTCCATTTGCGCCTGGGAAAGAGAATAGTGATGAGGAACAATATCTCTATATGAAACATATGGATTATTCCATAGATGTCCAATTTTTCATGCTATTGGCCATTTCTAATGAGCTCTTGAAGCAACATGGAAACATGGACGTGTATAGCATGATGTCTCACCTTAAGGATCTCTACCAAGAGAAGGTGAGACAGGAGAGATACGAGATCTTCAGCACTTTGTTTACAACTAAGCTTCTAGTGTCTGTGCTAGATGTGCCTCATGTAGTCAATCTTATTGGGCACATTGAACGGCTAGACATCTTAGGGATTAAGTTCCTGGATGAGGTATGTATAGATCTAATCCTATCATCACTTCCCAAAACCTTCTCTAGATTTATTGTCAACTATAACATGATAAACAATGAGAAGAGTCTATTGAAACTTTTGACCTTGATTTGAAAGGTATATAAGGACATGGGGTGTGAAAAACCCACAGTCCTTATGGGGAATAAGAAAAGGAAGGATAAGGCAAAGGGGCCAAGGATTGATAAACAATATGAATCCCATGAGCATCGTCCCTCCAAGAATGGGAAAATCTAGAGGCAGGGAAATGAATGGGAGGAAGTATGTTTTGAATATGGAAATCAAGGCCACTGAAAGAGGAACTGCACCCAGAAGCATGGGGATACTAAAGGTGCATTCTTTATCGAGTGTAATCTTTCCAGTTCTACACATTGGGTATTAGATACAGCTTGTGGGGATCACATATATATTCAAATGCAGGAACCAAGTAGATTTAGAAAGATTTCCAAAGTAGAGGTGGATCTTTGAGCTGATAATGGCATGAGGCTAGCTGCATTGGCCATTGGTGATTACCAACTCTCACTGCCAACTAGGATGATTTTGATTTTACATAACTATTATTATGTTCCTAGTGTTACCAAAAACATAGTTTATGTATCATGTTTGGATATGGATTGATTTATTTTCAATTTTGGAAATAAGGGTTGTCTCTTTTATAAGAATAACGCATGTTATGGTATGGAACATTAAAATAATGGTTTGTATATATTAAATTACAGAAACTAAGTGTTGGAAATCGATAACGAAACAAACTCACATGACTCATACATCACCCATTTGTGGCATCACTGTCTCGGTCATGTAAACAAGAAGCACTTGAAGAAGCTCTTCCAAGATGGTTATTTAGACTCTACTGAGCTAAAACCACTTGATAGATGTCACGCTTGTTTACAAGGTAAAATGACCAAGCTGCCTTTCGGTGGACAGGGTGAAAGGGCCACAGAGCTTCTAGAATTGGTGCACACAGATGTGTGTGGACCATTTCCAGTAGAATCTAGAGGTGGATATTCTTACTCCATTACTTTTACTGATGATTTGAGTAGATATGGCTATGTATACTTAATGAAGTGTAAGTCGGAAGCCTTAGAAAAATTTAATGAATTCAAGAATGAAGTAGAGAATCAGCTTGGTAAGAAGATAAAGAAACCTCGATCAGATCGAGGTGGAGAATATCTGAACCAAGAGTTCATCGATCTTCTACGGGAGTCTGGGATTCTATCTCAGCTCACAACTCCTTATACACCACAGTGGAATGGTGTTAGTGGAAGGAGGAACCGCACCTTGTTGGACATGGTGATGTCGATGATGCGTCATGTAGATCTTCCATTATCCTTTTGGGGATATTGATTACAAACTGCAACATAAACATTAAACTGAGTACCAATTAAGGCAGAAAATGGAATTCCCTACGAGTTATGGAATGGAAAGAAACCCATTTTGTCTCACACATGTGTATGGGGATGCGACTCATTTGTTAAGGCCTTCTCAGGAAACAAACTAGCACCCTGGGGCACAAGGTGTATCTTTATATGATATCCCAAGGAAATGAAAGGATATTACCTATATAACCCTTCAGACAAGAAAGTGAATATCACCAGACAAGCCGTATTTTTTGAGAGGGAGAACATCCTCAAAAAGTATAGTGGGAGAAAGATTTACTTCAACGAAGTTGATGCTCAAGATACACATGATTTGGTACAAGAACAAGTTCCACAGGTCCCCATGGAAGAGGTTCCAGAAACACAAGTACTGCATAGGATCTCATGAGAGGTAAGGGAACCAGAGATATTTGGTTTCCTAGCCACCTAGGATGGTGAATCATTATTGTTAGACAATGATGAACCTCTCTCCTACAATGAACCAATAGAATGCTCAGAAGCTGTAAGATGGATAGAAGCTATGAATTCTGAGATGGATTCCATGTATCAGAACCAAATCAGGGTTTTGGTCGATGATCCAGTTGATGTAAATCCTGTTGGATGCAAATGGGTATTCAAGAGAAAACTGGATATTGAAGGTCAAGTTAGCACCTATAAAGAAAGGCTAGTGGCTAAAGTATTCAGACATCGTCAAGGAATTCACTATGATGAAACCTTTTCACCAGTTTATATGTTTAAATCTATAAGAATCATACTTTCCATAGCAGCTTACCATGACTATGAGATTTGGAAAATGGATGTCAAAACAACATTCCTTAACAGGAACCTTCAGGAAGATGTCTATATGACACAACCAGAAGGGTTTGTGATGCTAGGTGAAGCCAAACGGGTTTGAAAGTTGAAAAAATCTATTTATGGATTAAATCAAGCATCTAGGTCATGGAGAATTCCATTTCATGAAGCCATAAAGGAATTTGGTTTCATTAAGAACAAATGTGATCCATGTGTTTATAAGCAGTTTGATGGGAATGCAGTCGTTATCCTAGTAGTATATGTTGATGACATATTGCTTATTGGAAATGATGTACCAGTCTTACAGTCTATTAAGGACTTGTTGAACAAGTGTTTCTCCATGAAGGACTTGGGTGAAGCAGGATACATTCTAGGGATGAAGATCATTCGTGATAGATCCAAGAGGCTGCTTGGACTAAGTCAGGGTACATACATTGAAAAGATACTAAATAGATTTAGTATGGAATAATCAAAGAGGGTATTGGTTCTAGTGTCACATGGCCAACATCTTTCTAAGAAAATATGTCCTCAGACACAATAGGAGAAAGATATAATGAGTAAGATCCCATACACTTTGGCTATAGGATCTATCATGTATTCCATGTTATCTACCAGGCTTGATGTTGCCTATGTACTAAGCATGGTAGGTAGATATCAAGTATATCAAGTAGAACAACAGTGGACTACTGTTAAGACTATCCTTAAGTATCTGAGAATAACTAAGGATATGTTCCTGGTGTATGGAGGAGACGAGGAGCTTTTCATCAGAGGGTATGCTGATACTGGTTTTCAAACAGATCAGAATGATCTGAAGTCACAATATGGATATGTTTTTTGTCTCAATCGAGGAGCTGTGAGCTGGAAGAGTTCAAAGAAACTAGTTGTCGCCGATTCTATAGTGGAGTAAGAATATATAGCGACTTTTGATGCATCCAAGGAAGCCGTATGGATTCAAAACTTTGTCTAGGATCTAGATGTGGTGCCTAGCAGTAAAGATCCTATCACATTATATTGTGATAATACTGCAGCGGTGAATCTTGCAAAAGAACCAAGGTCACATCAACAGACAAATTAAATACTCTGAAAGTATCACCTCTTGAGGGATTTTGATCAAAGGGGTGAAGTTATGGTGAGTAGAGTGTCTACAGGAGAGAACGTGGCAGACTCCATGACTAAAGGCCTGTCTCAGTAGAAGCATGAATATCATGTGAGAGCTAGCGGGTTAAAGGTTGTTAGTAGTTGGATCTAGTCTAAGTGGGAGTCTATTGGAGTTGGTGGCCTAGAACCAACTACTTTGTACATTATTCATTAATAAATACCTTATCACATCTTGATTTTTCTTCTGCGTGACAATGCATGTGATAATGTCATAAGGATAACCGTTGCATTACAAGGTCATAACGAATCTCTGTTATGATGAGGACCCAAAAATTTCATAATAGTGTTCCTGAATATATGTTCTATGGCCGAATGATGTTATTTTAGGGACACAAATAATACATGCCATTAGGGGTGAGGACTCATAAAACTTTGAGGCACCTTCTCATTGTGTGTGCCCTTGGTAATATCCAGGAGGATATTATGAGAATGAGACCCTCCAGTAGGAAATCCACATTTCATAGTGTCATTGGATGTTCCTATCTGCGGATGTGTGTATTTGTCCTTATAATTTAAGATTATTATTAATGGGTATTACAACTCATGCACTTAGATGTATTGATGAAAACTGTGACAATACACTATTCGCAGTGAGGTGGAATACGTTGAGTGCGTCACGAGTGATACTGCATTAATAGATAATGCAAGAAAGGATTTGTCCCTTCTGTTCTATAATTGAAGTAGATATATTATTCCCTTTGATGGAATTGATATAGCCTAAATAAATCCATGGCCATGGTGAGGAATGAGAAAGTTCAATTCCAGAAAGTCAAAGAAAGAATAATCGAGCACATGGGTTGATGGCACTAGCATGCAACCAGCTTGATTCGAGATATCGAGACAAATGGATTACATCACACGGTAACCATTCGTAGGAGGTGACACGTCATTACAACATTAACTTCTTTCTTTATGGGTGCCATGGATTGTTTCTAGATTCTAAACTTGGACTTTAGGTAGGCTCCGCCTAATTCCACTAAGAAAGAGGCCTAGAGGGTCACACACTAAGTGTGTCCAAGTATCTCAGTTAAATATTAATTTAACAAGTTGCATAAAGTTTATTCCCAATTTTGGTTTAATAATTATTCAAGGACATCTGATCAGATTTATTTCGACACTAGTTATTTAAGAGAATATATTGTGGGTGAAATAATATATTTATTAGTGAGAAATATAGTGATATTTATTTGAGAAATAAATATCCATTATTCAAGGTCTAATAAATGTGATGGAGAAAATAAATAAAATGGAAAAACAAAAGTACATGCCGTGTATATATTAATATACATGCTGGGTATTCTGGGAATTTATGAGAAATAATAATATTTATTTAATTAAATAATATTAGGTGTAATTCGCTGGGTGCATGTCAAGTAATAATAATAGTCAACTGTTATTATTAGACATGGGGTATTACTAAGAATTAAATTAAATGAATAAATGCTTTCAGGAAATTAATTCATTTCATTATTCTATGTAATTAAAATCCCAATTATATAATTCTCATTAGCCTAGCCATTTTTTTTGGTTGTGCAAAACGGATTTGGAAAAGCTCTCAAGACAAGAGAGAATTATTTTTCCACCGAGAACACTCTCAAGATATAAGAGAGTGATCCTCCTCCACCAGATCAAGGAGATTGAAGGCGAACATCGCAAGCGAAGGCGCTTCTGCACAAGCACCCGGAGATCCCTTTGGTGATGTCTAGAGATACTTGGAGCATGTGTGGATCACTGATAGAGGAATCCTACACTTGGATTCTACGACGCACTGATGGATCACATAAGATCGTGATCAGAAACATCAACTGAGAGATAATTCCATAAAGGTAATTCTTGCCTTTTAATTAAATTAATTATAACCAACATATGATGATACTCTATATGGTTCTGGGACTCCCCTCTTTTCTTTTGTTCTTCATTCTATTCTGAATATTTGACATTTTATTATCGTGACAGATCTAAGATTAAACGTCGTTAATGAAAAAAATTAAAGTTGGGTAACACCCACCAATGTGCTTCCGCTACGCCCGGAACCTACATTATGCCCGAGGACCTTCACATGTCACCTAATTCGCATATGTTGGGACTTTATAAGATTTTCTCCTTGTTTTGAAAACTCTTAGAATTTATTCTCTACATCTATGTTGATGGATCAACCATTCCTAGAGTGTCTATAACCATATATGGCTGTGTTGTCTTTGATGTTTATGGTGGAAGATAATCAAAGGTGATACTACCATTTTTTTACTTTTCATTAATATATTTTCCTTTCCCTTCCTTTTTTTCTTAATTTAATGCTTCATGGGTGATGTGGGTAACAACCAATGTTATTTCTGTAGAAAGGTTCATTAAGTTTTATCATTTTATGACATTTTAGTTCCAATGCTTGGGTTTCTAAGCTTGTGTTGGGTTCATGAAAGCATTTTATTCTTTTATTTTCTTAGAAATTTAATATGAGTCTTGTAACTTCCTAATTAGATTTGAATATAGGCCATGGAGAAGAAAATACAATACATTGGAGATTACTTTTCAATTATTTTTTCATTTTTGATAAGTTTTTTGGCATGTTTTTTTTGAAAACATTATTTTCTAATTATTGCTTCCAGTGTTTGGATTTGTGATATCGTGTTGTTAGTGTTAGGGTTTGTGTCCTGAGAATCAATTGTTTTGTACTTTGATTACATGAATGTTCAATTATTATATATTGTTCATTTTTATGCATGACTATAATATAATAATGTCCTGAAATATTTGTTGCATTAATAAGGTCATGGAAGATCCCCGCTATGATGAGAACCTTAAAATTCTATAACAAATATTCTTAAATAAAGTTCTGCGGTTGGATTACATACTATGATAGGATACATTGTATACAGACCGTCATGTGCGAGTACTCGTAAGAAGACGAGACTCTATCTCATGGAGTTCGCACTTGGTAATCTCCAAGATGGGAGATTATGAGAACAGACCCGCCAGCATTAATTCCGCATGTTTTGGTGTCATCAGATATTGCTATCTGCGAGTTTGTGTAATGGTCCTTAGACTAGAATATTATCATTAACTCATGTCATGACTTGCACACTTATATTTGCTGACGAAAACCGTCATGAAGATAGTTGGTGGGAAGTAGGGTACGTTGGGTGCGTCACGAATGACATGTTGTTAATGGATAAGTCAAGGAAGGATTTTTCCCTTCCATATTTATGGAATTAGATATCTTAGGCCCTTTTATTGAAATAGAACTGTCGAACAAATTCCATGGCCATGGTGACACGGCGAGTTTATTTATGGAAGTCAAAGAATGGAATACCAAGCATATAGGTTTATGACACTGCTTTGAAACCTACTTGATGAGATATTGAGACAAAGGGATTAAATTACACAGTAAGAATTCATATGAGGTGACACGTCAATGAGGCGTCACTTCTTTCTCTTGGGTGCCTTGACCCGTTGCTAGATAGTAATATTGTACTTTAAGCAAGCCCGCCTAATGACAATGAGAAAGAGGCCTAGAGGGTCACACACTAAGTGTATCCAAGTATCTCAAGTAGAATAAAGATTATTGCCGTACTTGGTTTAATAATTATTCAAGGAATCCTAAATCGTTTTAATGATGGAGGAAGAAGGAAATGAAAAACAAGATATACACGCCATGTATTAATGATTACATTCCATGTAGTTTTTTATAGGAAACAAGTACACGCCGTGTATTAATGATTACACACCATGTAGTTTTCATTTTGGAAAGGAAATGAAAAACAAGTACACGCCGTGTATTAATGATTACACGCCGTGTAGTTTTCCAGTTGGGATTTTGAAGATATAATATTGTTTTATTTAATGATATTTATTATAATCAGCATGGGCGCATGTCAATGAATTAATTATTCAACATGGGGGTTTTCAATAAGAGTCAATGAAATAAATAAAATGAGTAACGTGTTTATTTATTGTCATAACTTTACAACCACAAACCCGATTATAAATATCCTCACAACCCCTACTCTTTTCCGAACAAGAGAATCGTTGTGCACAACAATTCTGGAGAATTATTTCAAGGACGAAAGAACCTATTCCTACAATAATGCTCTCAAGACCAAGATATATCCTCTTCCATCAGATCAAGACGATCTAAGGCGGACAACTCAAGAAAAGGTTTCTCCATGCTAACACCCGGAGACTCCTTTGGAGATGTCCAGAGATACGAGGTGCACGTGTGGATCACCGCTAGAGGAAGTCTACACTTGGCTTCTACGACGCAATTACAAATAACATCAGAACATGATCAACAATATTAACGAATAAAGAACACCCAAAAGGTACTTCTTTTAAATTAATTAGATTAATTATAATCAACCTGTGACAATCCACTTTTGTGGTTCCAGGACTTTTCTTCTTCTTTGTCTATTTCTATGAATCAATCAGGGGAGACTGGCATTTATTGTCATATTGATCCCAGATTGATCATTGCTAATGAAAAAAATCCAAGTGGGAACATCCACCCACGTTCTTTCGCTGCACCTGAAACCTTCAATTGGTATCAAAGGGAGGTTACAACATTGATTATAGTAATTTAATTTTCATTTATAATTTACGCATTTATATTCGATTCAATTCAAGATAAATCGTTCTATAAAACTGAATGAACGGGATCTATTATTCCTCTTTCATTTCTCGATTCACATCACAGAAATGACCTTTTAATTTTAATTTTGATTAAAATAAAAATTGAGGAACTCATTCGGAGGAGCCGCTCTTTCTATCTGTACAACACGAGAATACACGACGTGTAATGAAAACTACACGCCGTGTACTTAGGTTCAACGAACTGGTACTGGTCCGCCAAACCACGTCGTGTGAATTGAGTATACCTGAGTTTTATTACACCGTGTTGACCAGAAATGAACGGTGCATGGAACCGGAATACACGACGTGTATGTTGAATCAACATGCCGTGTAGTCCGATTTGGCCCAAGTGAAACCATGTTCAAGGAGAAGCCGTGTTCCACATACACGTGATTGCCAGGGCAGTAACTGCATAACAATGAAGTACACACCATGTTAGATTAATCTACATGCCATGTACTCCAAAATTTCCAAAGTAGAGAAAACACGCCAAAGCCCCTGGCATGTACTTTGGATAAATGGTGAAAAGAAATACACACCGTGTAAATATAAACTACACGCCGTGTACTTTCCGGAAATGGAATTTCACCAGGTTTCCACCAAAAGTACAAAGACCTGTACAAGGGATATGGATGAGAATAATCTCAAGGAAATTTAGAAAGGAATTTAAGATAAAAAATTGATTAATTATAAGATCATAATTAATTAATTTCAAGTGGGACTTATCTTAAATAATAGAACAATTAAAATAATTTGAATTCTAAATATGCGTAAATGTCATTGCATGCTATGGATGATCATGAGCTAGACCAAAGACCCTTTGTATGTGTGTTTGGTTTCATTTAAATTTGGTTAATTTAAATTATTTAGCCTGCAAGCCTTCTTCCAATAAAATATAGGACCTGCATGCCCGTGGTTTTTTTAATGTAAACCCCAAGTAATGGAGGATCTCCCAAGCTGAAGGAGATGGTTCAAAACCAGAAGCTGAGGAAAAACCAACCCAATAAGATACAAAGGTGGAAAGGTGGGAGCTGCAAAACATGAACCGTCATTTCAACGTGTTTTTTCCTAGGTCAGGGTTAGCTTATCAAACCTCTAGATAAGCTAACCAATAAAATCTCATGATTATGCCATATTATTTTATTTTTGTCTGATTTCATGGTTTATTTATTATATATGTGTTGTCACGATCACATAGTTAATAAAATGAATAGGCATACAAAGATGGAATAAAATAAAAACTGGACTATGCGTAAACATTATCGGAACATGGTTAATCACTTAAGAAAGAATCACTTAATATTAACAAGCATGTGATAATGCGAAACTACACATAAAGGATTAAAATCCCTCAATACCATATTAAGTCAGAACAAGCCTTCCGTTACCTAATTAAGGGTAAGACTCAATAAAACTATGTGTTTGACCAACCCTTTTTGGGAAACTTACTTTTATAAAGGAATCCCTTATGAAAGGTTTTAGGTTGAATTAACCATATTACATCAATAGGAGTAGCCCTTTCCAGACTTGATATAACATTGGAGGCAAGATTTGAGGAAATCAAAGTTTGGATTTCAGGATTGGGGAGTCCACTCAACAGATCAAGGAACTGTAAGCTCACAGTTAGCAAAGACCTGCTTACCTAAATACCTTCAAATAGCTTGACCAACCCTTGTTGGGGTTATGCGAAGGGGAATATGGATCCTTTCCACTAGAATGTCAAAGAAACTAGACATTCCAAGTTCAATGGTGAGGGCCATTGGGACTTGATAAAATAGTGATAGAATTAATAAATTCATTTTTTTTCTTCAGAAAATGTAATCAAGAAAGTACTGATAAATCTGCTCTTCTAATTTGTAGAATCAATATGACAAACTCGTCAACCACCTTTTCTCTACGATCAATTCTGGACAACGAAAATATCCTCACTGACAGTAACTTTCAAGAATGGTTTAGGCACCTTCAGGTTATCCTACTACATGAACAAAAGTACTACATGATGGAGTCCTCACTTCCTGATTCTCCTTCCCAAGGGGAAAGTGATGGAGATTTATTAGTCTATGATCAACATTTTAGTGATGCACTCAGCGTTCAATGTTTGATGCTCTCATCAATGTCAAGTGAGCTCAAGAAGTATCATGAGGACATGGATGCCTATAGCATGCTCGAGTACCTCCGTGGTCTATACCAGGAGATAGAAAGACAGGAAAGTTTTGAGATCTCCAAGGCTCTATTTCAGAGCAATCTTAGAGAGGGTTCCCCAGCTGGGCCTCATGTAGTCAAGATCATTGGCTACATTGAGCGCTTGAAGGTTCTAGGGTTTAAATTCCCCGAATAACTGGGTACCGATCTCATTCTTGCATCACTCCCATAGAGATTCTCAAACTTTATTGTGAACTTCAACATGAACAACATTGAGAAGTCTCTGTCTGATCTTCTTATCCTCATTCGCCAAGTGGACAATTACATGAAGCGTGAAAAGCCTTATGTCCTCATGGTGAATAAAAGGAAAGGGAAGGTGAAGATATTTAAGCCCAACGCTTCTTCAAGGCCTTCCAAGAAAAGGAAGATCAAAGGAGAGGCAAGAGAATAGGAGGTTATTTGTTTCGCATGTGGCAAAAAGGGCCACTGGAAGAAAAACCGCACCCAGCCAAGGAAGCAAGGGGAAGAATCATGTTCATTTGTTATCAAATGAAATCTATCTATTTCTACCAATTGGGTATTAGAAACTGCTTGTGGCGCTCACATCTGTATCCAAATATAAGAACCAAGTAGATTCAAAAAGATTGAACGAGGTGAGGTGGATATACGAGCAGCCAACAGAGCCAGACTTGCTGCTGTAGCTGTCGGAGACTACCACATCACATTACCTACTGGGATGGTTTTGGTTTTGAAAGGATGTTATTATGTACCCTCGGTAACCAAAAACATTATTTCAGTATCGAGATTAGATACTGATGGATTCATCTTCAATATTGGAAGTGGATGTTTCTACTTTTATAAAAATAGCATTTGTTTTGGTAGGGCACATTTATATAACGAATTTTATGTGTTAGACTACACAAACCAAGTAAGGGAAATAGATGACAAAGTTAATTCACATGACTCATACCACACCCAACTTTGGAATCACTAGCTAGGTCATGTCAATGAGAAACGTTTGAAAAAATTACATCAAGATGGGTATTTAGATTCTTTCGAACTAAAACCACTTAGTGTATGTCATGCGTGTCTACGAGGAAAAATGACCAAATCCCCATTTAGTGGGAAAGGTGAAAGGACTAAAGAGCTTTTAACATTAGTTCACATAGATGTGTGTGGACTATTTCCAGTTGAAGCAAGGGGTGGGTTATCATACTTCATAACTTTTACTGATGATTTTCGTAGATATGGATATATTTACTTAATGAGGTATAAGTCAAATTATTTTGATCGGTTTAAAGAATACAAGAATGAAGTTGAGAACCATCTTGGTAAAAAGATTAAGAAACTCTGATCAGACAGAGGAGGAGAATATCTTAATCATGACTTCATTGATTTCATATGGGAGTTTGGGATTCTATCTCAACTCACTCCTCCTTACACACCTCAGTGGAATGGTGTAAGTGAAAGGAGGAACCGCACCCTGTTGGACATGGTGAGATCAATGATGATTCATGCGAGTCTTCCATTATCCTTTTGGGGATATGCATTACAAACAGTAGCACACATACTAAACCAAGTACCAACTAAATAAATAAATGGTATTCCATACGAGTTATAGAGTGTATGCAAAGCCATGTTATCGAATTTACATTTGTGGGGCAGTGAAGCATTTATTAAGGCCTCTTTAGGTAACAAACTTGCACCCCGACACACAAAGTGTATCTTTATAGGATATGCCAAGGAAACAAGGGGATATTACCTATACAACCCCTCAGAAAAAAAGGTTACAGTGGAAAGACAGAACATATTCCTTGAGAGGGAGTGCATCTCTAAAAGTGATAGTGGGAGTTAGATAGACTTTGATGAAGTCGAGGCTCAAGACGCACATGAGTTGGTACAAGAACAGATTCCACAAAGCCCCGTGGAAGAACAATCTGTTCCAGAGACACAAGAACTGCGTAGGAGCACAAGAGAGGTGAGAGAACCAGAACGATATGGTTTTCTTATCACCGAGGATGGTGACTCATTATTGGTTGATAATGATGATCCTTTTACCTACAAGGAAGCAGTTTAAGGAATAGACGTTGCCAAGTGGAAAGAATCCATGAATTCTGAAATGGATTCCATGTACCAAAACCAAGTCTGGATTTTGGTAGATCCTCCAGTTGATGTAAATCCTATTGGTAATAAATGGGCATTCAAGAAGAAACTAGACATGGAGGGGCAAGTCATCACTTATAAGGCATGCTTGATTGCAAAAGGTTTTAGACAGTTTCAATGAATTGACTATGATGAAACCTTTTCACTGGTTGTGATGCTGAAATCCATCAGAATCCTATTGTCCATTTCCGCTTACCATGACTATGAAATTTTTCAAATGGATGTCAAAACAGTATTCCTTAACGGAAACCTCTAGGAAGATGTCTACATGACACAAACTAAAGGGTTTGTGACTCCAAAGGATTCCAACAAGGTATGCAAGTTGCAGAAATCTATTTATGGATTAAAGAAAGCATCAAGGTCATGGAACATTAATTTTGATGAAGCTGTAATGTAATTTGGATTTGTTAAGAACAAATGTGAGCCTTGTGTCTACAAGAGGTTTAATGGAATTGAAATCGTTTTCCTAATAGTATATGTTGATGACATATTACTAATTGGAAACGAAGTACCTGTCTTACAGTCAATTAAGGCATGGTTAGATAAATGCTTCTCCATGAAAGACTTGGGTGAGGCAGCATATATTCTTGGGATCAAGATCCATCATGATAGATCCAAGAGAATGCTGGGCCTGAGTCAAAGTACACACATTAACAAGATACTGGAGAGATTCAGTATAGAACAATCCAAGAGGGGATTGTTTCCAGTGTCACATGACCTTCATCTTTCCAAGAAAATGTGTCCTCAGACACATGAGGAAAGAGAGAAAATGGGAAGAATACCTTATGAATCCGTGATTGGGTCAGTCATGTATGCTATGCTATGTATAAGGATAGATGTTTCTTATTCATTAAGTGTGGTAGGAAGATATCAAGATGAACCAGGAGACCGCCATTGGATGGCAGTCAAGACCATCCTTAAGTATCTGAGGCATACTAAGGATATGTTCCTGGTTTACAGAGGAGATGATGAACTAGTCATCATAGGACATGTAGATGCTAGTTTCCAGACTAATCAAGATGACATGAAGTCACAGACTGGTTACATATTCAGTTTCAATGGAGGTTCAGTGAGCTGGAAGATCTCAAAGAAAAGTGTGGTGGTGGATTCTATAGCGGAGTCCGAGTATATCGCAGCTTCTGAGGCAGTTAAAGAAGCAATATGGATGCGAAGCTTCATCCAAGGGATGGATTTAGTACCTAGCAGTAAATATCCTATCACACTCTATTGTGATAATACTGCAGCGGTGGCACTTGAAAAAGATCCAAGGTCACATCAGCGGACAAAGCACATACTTCAGAAGTATCATCTCTTGAGGGATTTTTCTCAGAGAGGTGAAGTCACAGTGAGTAGTATTTCCACATAAAAAAACGTGGCAGACACCTTGAATAAATCATTGACTCATCAGAAACATGATCATCATGTGAGTTCTAGCGGACTAAAAGTCATAGGTAGTTGGCTCTAGTCCAAGTGGGAGTTTGTTAGGGTTGGTGTCCTGAGAATCATCTATTTTGTACTTTGATTACATGAATTTTCACTTATTATATATTGTTCATTGTTCTGCATGACTATAATATAATAATGTTCTGGAATATTTGTTGCATTAATAAGGTCATGGCAGATCCCCGCTATGATGAGAACCTTGAAATGATATAAAAAATATTCATAAATAAAGTTCTGTAGTTGGATGACATACTATGATATGATACATAGTATACAGACTGTCATGTTCGAGTACTCGTAAGAAGACGAGACTCTCTCTCATGGAGTTCGCACTTGGTAATCTCCAAGATGGGAGATTATGAGAACAGAACTGATAGTAATAATTCTGTATGTTTTGGTGTCATCATATATTGCTATCTGTGAGCATGTGTAATAGTCCTTAGACTGGAATATTATCATTAACTCATGTCATGACTCACACACTTAGATTTGCTGACGAAAAATGTCACGAAGACAGTTGGCGGGAAGTAGGGTATGTTGGGTGCGTAACAAATGAGATGTTGTTAATGGGTAAGTCGAGGAAGGATTTGTCCCTTCCATATTTATGGAAGTAGATATGTCGGGCCCTTTGATTGAAATAGAATTGTCGAAAAAATTCCATGCCATGGTGATACGACGAGTTTATTTCTGGAAGTCAAAGAATGACATATCAAGCATATAGGTTTATGCCACTGCCATGAAACCTGATTGATGAGATATTGAGACAAAGGGATTAAATTACACAGTAAGTGTTCGTATGAGGTGACACGTCAATGTGGCGCCAAATTCTTTCTCTTGGGTTCCTTGACCCGTTGCTAGATAGTAATCTTGGACTTTAGGAAAGCCCGCCTAATGCCAACGAGAAAGAGGCCTAGAGGGTCACACACTAAGTGTATCCAAGTATCTCAAGTAGAATAAAGATTATTCCCGTATGTGGTTTAATAATTATTAAAGGGATCCTAAATAATTTTAAAGATAGAGGAAGAAGGAAATGAAAAACAAGATATACACGTCGTGTATTAATGATTACACGCCATGTAGTTTTCATTTTGGAAAAGAAATGAAAAATAAGTTCACACCGTGTATTAATTATTACATTCCGTGTAGTTTTATGGAAAACAAGTACACGCCGTGTATTAATGATTACACGTCTTGTAGTTATCTAGTCAGGATTTTGAGGATATAATATTGTTTTATTAAATGATATTTATTATAATCAGCGTGGGCGCATGTCAATGAATTAATTATTCGATATGGGGGTTTTAAATAAGAGTCAATGAAATAAATAAAACACGTAACATGTTTATTTATTGTCATAACTCTACAACCACAAACCCGATTATAAATATCCTCACAACCCCAACTCTTTTCCGAAAAAGAGAATCATTGTGCACAACAATTCTCGAGAATTCTTTCAAGGCCGAAATAACCTCTTCCCCCAAGAACACTCTCAAGACCGAGAGAGATCCTCTTCCATCGGATTAAGACAATCTAAGGCAGACAACTCAAGCAAAGGTTTCTCCATGATAGCACCCGGATACTCCTTTGGCGACGTCCAGAGATACGAGGTGCACGTGTGGATCACCGCTAGAGGAAGTCTACACTTAGCTTCTATGATGCAATGACGAATCACATCAGAACGTGATCAAGAATATCAATGAAGAAAGAACACCCAAAAGGTACTTCTTGTCAATTAATTAGATTAATTATAATAAACCTGTGGCGATCCACTTTTGTGGTTTTGGGAATTTTCTTTTTCTTTGTCTATTTCTGTGAATCAATATGTGGAGACTGGAGTTTATCATCGTATTTATCCCAGATTGATCATTACTAATGACAAAAATCCAAGTGGGCACATCCACCCATGCACTTCCACTGCGCCCGGAACCTTCAGTTAGGTTCTTGGTTTTGTGATATTTGTTGATAGGTGGAAGCTAGGGAACGCATTGTGGTTGTTGACACATAAAAATGCCCTCTTAGGTTGGAAGTTCGTTGAGTGGCATAGGCAAAGGAAGACACCAAGCAACCTTGGTTTGGATAGATTTTTGGTTGAGTGGTTTTGACATCTTCTCATGGTAGTTGGGTGATGTTCTATCATAGAATGTATGGTTTTGTGACGTCTTCTAAGTGTTTTTCATTTTCCTATTTGGTTGTTTGATGATGTTGTGTTGTAATGTTACATGTTTCTATTTTTTATTATGATATGAGGAGTCTTGGTTTGTGGGTTTTTCTCTTGCATTGTAATCATGACATTTTCTACCCACAAGTGATACTTTTTAATAAGATTATATATTTTGGTAAAAAAAGGATAGTTATTAAAAAATGTTAATAGTTTAAATTTTAGTATTTTAGCCATGTTTACACATTTTCATAAATGTGGATAATTAGATTTTTTAAACATCCTTAACTAGCCATGTTTTTTAAAACAAAACAATTTTCTTGTCACCATATTTTTTGTATTTTTTTAAAATGCAGATAACACTACCAAAAATCCGATTTTCATAGCACCACCCTTTAATATCACTAAGAAAAGCACTGCTAAAGGTACCCATTTATCAGTGCTTTTTTTACGCTCTTAAAGGGGCACCTTTATCAATGTTTTTTAGTAGTGGGGGTCTTTATCAAAACTTTTTTTACTTGCACTCATAAAGGGTATATTTAAAAAAATCATCAAAAATAATATATTAATATATAAATATATAAATATATAAATATATTGATATTGATATAAATGTAATATATATTTTTTAAATATGTTTTAGATAAGTATAAAGAGACATTTACACTTAATATATAAGATATTTAGTGAAAATAACTTATACAATATTTTAAAAAAATATTATTAATTAATAATTTTCTAATTATTGTTGAGTAATAATCATTTAATACCAAATTTAAGACACAAAAAATCAAAAAATCAATAAAATATCTAAAATAAGTTGAAAACGTAAGTCAAAATTCAAACGGTCATAACTTTTGATCTGGGTGTCCGTTTGAACTCTACCACAAATGAAATCGAAGTCTGTGATGAACTCTACACCTAAAATAACATAGGTAAACCTTTGTCACATTTTTCATGGCAAAAAATGTCTAAAAGGCCTCCAAAACTGAGTTTTTAGTCACGGTACCATAATTTTTTAACATTCGATGGATTTTCAGGCTCGTTGCCCTTTTTCATGGGGAACTGAATTTATTATCAGGTCTTACATTCATATTGATATTATGGCTTTTGAAATTTTATTGTTTTTCACAATGTACTGTTATTTATAATCAAATATATAACAATATATACATACTTTTTATATATTCATACATAAAAATTTAATTTTATAAATAAATAATTAAACATATTTTTATAAAAAAATATATTTCTCAATATATAAGTCTTATCAAAATAAAAACTAATATCAATTTTATTTAAAAATACAAATATATGAATATTTATATACTTATATACTGTGTGTGTGTATTAACAAACTGATATATATTATCTATATATTCTAACATATGAATATACATATGAATATATAATATATGTATATATATATAAATATGTATAAATATGTATAATTATATTTACAGATACACATATATATAATATATATACATGTGTATTTATGTTGTATATATGTATTTAAAACTAATTTTATAAATATATATTAATATACGAATAAATATATGGATAAAAAATATAACTAAATGTATATATAAATAAATATATATAAATATATATATTAATATAAATATATATATATATATATATATATATATTAATATAACTATATATATATTAATATAAATATATATTAATATATGAATAAATATAACTATATATATATATTATTAAATGGATAACAAAATAAGTTGGGAGAGTGGTAAAGGTGCAGGGGTGCGCGGGCGGGTGCAGGGGGACTAACGCTGTTAAAGGGTGGAGGGGTGTGCATCCAGTGCTGTTAAAGGGTTGGTGGGCGCACGTTCAGGTGGGGATTTCTGTCGTTGTGATATATGTTTGATATGTATGAAATTCATTTTCATTTGATAGAGAAATTTTATGATTTAAATAAGTGAAAAATATTCTTTAGGAAATACTTATGAAAAGAAAGATTATTGGAAAACAAAACAAACTTATTTAAATGTTTTTAAGAAAATTAAAATGCAAGATTACACAAATTATATTCTTTTTTGTTTTTTATTTTCATGGTTCAATAGATTTTATAATATTTCAGATACTGGATTGTGGGAGATTCTACCCAATGGAACTCGTTCTCTCTTCGTACAACCAGTGCAACAGAGAAAAAGTGTGCAAGGTGAGGAGATTAAACTAGGACTTTTAATGCTGGATTCTTGTATGAGCTATGCTTATGTGTTATTTTTCACTGGATAGAATGTTATCTTTTGAGAATGACACTTAGGCAGTGTCAAATGACACTTGTGCAGCTGTAGGGTAATACCTTTATGAAAATACAAAACACACAAGCACAAACGGTTTGTTTTTTAAAACTGTAATTTTCATACTGATTTAAGTGATAATATCATGGTATAAATTCTCACACTATAAATTTTAGAAAGTTGTGAGTTTTAATTTTGAAATATTTTAAATATAGACTCTCTTGAATGTGTTGAGGAGGGTGTATTCTAAGAACTTTTATATCGATTAATATGGAATATTTACTATTGTATTTGATGTTATAACGATTATTACCATAAAACTTGTTTTGTTTATAAATTGATATGAGAAAAAATGAGTGTATGTTTTTCATGCACACTTTAGAATACTTGTGAAGCATTATATGGAATAACTACATCGTACAACTCTGAAGTAGTTTATTTAAAAAAAAGTCAATTACAACTGCCAAATGGTGGCTCACAGACACTAAGAAAATCTTGCAAATAATCGCGACCGACGTCTCAAAACCCCTCCCTCCTTGCCACCTCAGCTGCATGCGGGGTGGCACTTAAGTAGTTCATTTAAGTCACATGTGCGTGATGCTTTGGGAAAAGAAGAAATGCAATGGGTTTCAAGTTTTTGAGTTTGTTGTGCATGAGGAAACACTTTATATAAAGTTTTAATGAAAAATGTGAAGGTTGAGGATATTTTCAAACTATATTATGCTTGATTTTTTTGAGATCACTATTGCAGTTGGAGTGAACATGGTTGTCTCGACACTCTGAGCTCTATGGACTAAACACTGCTTTCTCGACACTCTGAGCTCTACAAACTCGTTTATGCATTTCTTAATTCTTTTTATCTTTTTTATGTACTTGCTTTGTGGTTCATGCTTTTGAATTAAAAATCAAAATCTTATTATCTAGGGTTATACTACCCCATACAAAAGGCATGTCTTGAGTTGTGTCTTTAGGTTAAAAAAGACAACTTTTTAATTGTAAATTGGTATAGTAAAAGGTAGGATATTCAGTTGTGTATTGGTCTGAATAAAGACAAGTTTGGTTCTATCTCCACCCCAAAAGGTAGGTTATGGGTTGTGACTCTAGGTGTGAAGAAGTTAGGATTTGGATTGTGGCTCCAGGGGTTAAAAAGACAATTGTTATAAGCTTGTGACTCCTTTAAAAAGTTTGGTCACTTATGATAGGGGTGCCATACTCTCACGTTGAGAGTGTGATGAGTGGAAATATGATTGCTTTGATCCCAATTACTATAAAAATACATTTCTATATTTTTTGTTTTACAATTAACTTAAAAAGAGAAGTATTTGAAAAATTTAAAAGGTTAATTCACCCCTTCATGACCATTGAATTATCTTGCCTACGAGATCAAATAATTGGTATCAGAGTTTGACTTTGGAGGGATTTTTTAGTTCTTTTATTTATTTATTCCTTGTGCTAATTTTTATTCTAGAATTAATCATCTAAGGAATAGATCTTTTTAAGATGATAAGAACAAGTTTTAATGATGTCTATGTTATGCATAAACCATCATTTTTTATGGTAATGATTATAACGAATGAAATGTTCGGATGGAAGCATTTTTGAAACAGATTAGTATTGATCATTGCATAACCGTGGTAAAATCTTAAAAACTCCCAAATGTTTTATACATTCACAAGCATTGAAAATGGTATGAATGAATCAAATAAACTTTAGATAATATTTATGTTTTAAGAGTTTTACTTAAGAAATGACATGCTAAGAATGTAGCAATTGATGAAAGCAAGAATTTTAAAGAATACACTCTTGATGAGTTTATTGGGTTTTTACTGTAATATGAGCTTATTAGTTCTTTACTACAATATGAGATAGAATTGAAAAATATTGATGAAAGAAGAAACTAGTAAATGAACAGGAGTTGCCAAATAAAAAATGCATGTTACTACCTACTCTTTAGATTCTAAGAGATAGGAAAATGAAAGTGGTGAGGTTGTTTAAGCTGCTAAGGGATTTGACAAAGAGAAGAAAGAATAATCAAGAATAAACATAAGGGATTATCCTAGGGTTGTTCACAAGAGTAGAAAAAAGGGTAATGTAATTCCTGATGAAGTTATGGAAGTAATATGTTATGAATGTAGGAGAAAAGGGTCCATAAAACCTGAATGCCTGAAGTTTAAAGGAAAGAAAAATAAGACGCACAAGTGTGAAAGAAGAGATCTTGCAGATGGATGATGTCGTATCGAAGATTTTGATTCTAGTGAAGAATTTTATTCTGAAAAGGAAACATCAAATATGTGATTGATTTCAAATCAGGTAAGTGAATTTGATTATGAATCTTCTCAATATGATTCTAAAGTTCATACAATGGATGAATTATATGATGGGATTGAAAGGTAAAACAATAAGATTTTTAAAATTTCAAAAATATGCAACCTAGGAATAAGTATAAGAAACTTGTTAAAGATAATAACTTTGGAAGATAATTAAAAGTTGAGAAATTATGCTTCTAGTACTAATGAAAATATTTGTGCAAATTTGGAAATAATTCACAAAGAAAATATTAAACTCAAGGAATATATTTCTGAAAATGATTGAGCTTAAGAAATTAAGTTTAATTCTATTCTGGATGAAAATGACAATTTGAAAACGAAAATTGAAAGTCTGAAAACCGATTTGTTCAGAATTGTTTAAGGAAGAAAAATCTATGAAAAAATTATAAGATTAAACAAAATTAATAAATTTAAAACTGGTCTTTGTTATGATAATCAATTATTAAAATTATATAACATTTTTTGTAAAAATTTCTAAAGGAAGTGTTTCAACAATAATTTGTGTAAAATGTGGAATGAAAGGGTGTTATGAAAGTGAATGTTTATTGAGATTTTCAAAAAATGTGGAATGAAAGGGGCTCTATGAATGTGAATGTTTATTAATATTTTCACAATATTTTTGCGACACCAAAATATTTATGTCTAAATCCTTATCATTGAGATTTCCTGTAAAAAAGTAAATAAATGTCTAAAATCAATTTTACATCTTGATTTATTTGAATGGATATCTATTATGGGTGGAAAGAGGTATGTGCTTGTAATTATTGATGGTTTTAGTTGATTTAAATGGGCATAGTTTCTAAATCATAAATATGAAACAATTTCAAAATTTATTACTTACTGTAAGACTATTCAAAATGAAAATGTTTTCCACAATACCATTTTACCGTGGTGTCCTATGGGATGAAAAATTACTCTATCAAAAATGAGTAGAACCATGATAAATGAATTTCAAACTCAAGTATTTCTAGGCAGAAGCTATAAATACCAAAGGACCTCAGAACACCCTAAAAGGGGAGAGGTGAATCAGGGTGTCAAAATTTTATTCTAAAATGATGGATCTTGTTCCTACATTGTTAGGAGCTTGTTAAACCTTCCTGAAGAGAAAATGCAGAAAACAAATAATCACATGCAAAGAGATGACACATCAATTTTACTTGGTTTACCACTAAAGGATGTTCCAATGAGTATACGTCGATAGTGTGTTGGTCATACCAAATTTCACTAATCATCACTAGTTGTGGAGTACAAAAGTTTAGATACAATCACTCTGTGCCGATCACACTACTTTTATAATATTTTTGGGATAACACACTGCGTCCCTCAGAGAAATTCTGTTGACTCCCCCTTGATCACTACTTTGGGTGAAGTATCACTTAGTTTATTGACTTGAAAGTCTCTTCAATAGATTTACATTGAATTCTTTGTCTTTGTCCAGTGTGAGACTCTACTCGTATCAAAGTCCTGAATAGATGCACTTAAAAGCACTGAAAGAACAAAACGGATAAATGAAGTCTGTTAGAATCTCAACACTGCACTTGCAAAGAACACCACTTCTGGTGCGCAAGTATGGGGATTGTCATGCAAGCTAACTTTTGCGTAACCTTTACTTTTCGCACAACCCTTCTTTGTCGAACAACCCTTATCTGTCGTGCAGCTACACCATAAGTTTCACTTGATCTTTTAGAGACAAAAGGAACACTTTCGTGCATGTTTTATTTTGTGCAAGTCATTCACACGCAACTCCCTTGCGTGTTGAGACAATAGATCTTTTTTGGAAAAACTTCTTGAGTATTGAGTTGGGGTACTTTCCTATTTATAGGCATTTTGGTGACCTTGTGCACGAGGTGCACAACTTTCCCCCGAACGTGCAAGCATCAATCGTCTTAGCTTCTATCGCGCAACTCAACTTGCACACCAAATCATAAATTGCACGCCCTTACTTCCTTGGAAAACACTAGGAAACAATGTCACTTTCAATACCATTTTCTGCTTGAACTGTAAAATTCCTTTCCTTGAAAACTCCCTAACCTTCCATATGATTATTGACAACAAACACAAACCATGCTTCATTTAAAGCAAAGACCAACCTTGGTTCCAATAAATGCAACTTGTTATGTATCAAATAGAGTTATTTTAAGACTCATATTAAAGAAAACACCTTATGACTTTGGAAAGATAAAAAACCAAAAGTTGAGTACTTTAGAGTGTAAGATGAAGAAATATTTTTAGAATTTTCAAACTCTAGTAATTCCTAAAACGTTTAAAAAAAGTTGCATGATAGTTGAGAAATTTTTACATGGTAAATTTAATGAGAATGTTTTAAAAGATAAGAATGATGATATGAACCAACTTGAGGAGGAATTTAGATAATTCAATTTTGGAGAGGTTGAACCTCAAAATGAAAATGAACATATTGATGGGGAGATTCAACCTCATGAAAAGTCTTGGAAATCACATAGAGACCACAATTTAGACAAGGTAATTGGAAATGTTGATCTGAGAATTCAAACACAAAATTACTTAAATGATTTTTATGATTATAATGCATTTATTTCCAATTTTTTTCATAAAAATATTGATGAAACCTTATCTAATTCTAACTGGATACTTGTTATGGAATAAAAATTAAACTAGTTTTATAGAAATAGAGTTTGGGATTTAGATGAACGACCTAAAGATTCTCAAGTAATAAAAAATAAATAGTTTTTTAGAAATAAGCTTGATTAATGTAGAAATATTTTAAGATGTAAAGATAGATGAATTGCATAAGGCTATTTTCAAGAAGAAGTGGTAGATCATGATGAATTGTTTGCCCCAATTTCTAGGTTAGAAGTTATAAGAATATTTTATGTATTGGTTTTAAATTATTTCAAATGGATTTGAAAAGTGAATTTCTAAATAGTTATATTTATTAGGAATTATATGTTAGAAAACCCTATGGTTTTGAAATTGAAAATCATCCTTTTCATGTATTAAAACTTTCTAAAGCTTTGTATTGACTTAAAAAATACCCTAAGGCATGGTATAAAAGGTTGTTATAATTTCTTTTGAAAAATAGTTTTGTTAAAGGAATAGTTGATCTAAATTTATTTATAAAGACAAATTCCAATGATATTTTGATAGTTCAAACCTATTCAGATGAAATTGTATTTGGATCTTCAAATTATAAATTATGTAATGGGTTTTGTAAATTATTAGCAATTGAATTTGACATGAGTCTTATGGGAAAATAAAAATTATTCCAATGACTTCAAAATTTTCAAGGAGAAGATGATTTTTTATTAATCCATCTAAGCATGCTAAGGAATTAGTAAAAAGGTTTGGACTTTATTCTAGTAAAAAATCTACTAATCCCATGAGTACTTCATGTAAATTAGATGTTGATGAATCTGGAAAATCTGTTGATAATTAACTTTATAGAGGTATGATAGTTATTTTGTTATATTTAACTAGAGTCACTTAAAGGCTGTAAAAATAATAATCAAATATAAGGATCTCTAAACCTTGGAATGTTTTATGATGGAAAAACTAATTTTGAGATAAAAAGTTATATGAATTTTGATTTTGGTGGGTGTAAAGTTGATAGAAAAAGCACAAGTGACATATGTCATTTTCTAGAAAAAACATATCATTGTGGAGTCACGACACTCTCCCTCCAAAGGTAACCCTCCCATTCCAACAATGAAGAGAGAAAGATGATGAACCTCAAAGCCTGTCTCCAATAGGTCATGAGTTGATGACTAGTATCAAGAGTATATAAATCATACGCATCAAAGGCATTACCTTCTATATTGATTTAAGGAATAAGAGACAAGATAAGAAACCACCAACAAACACCATGTATAATTAAAGAAGCAATCTGAATACATACAATGTCATACAAAAGATGATACAACTAAAAAAACTGCAAGTATCAAAAGTAAATCCTCAATAGCGACCATAAAGCTCCAATATGTACTGAACAAATTCCATGAGCTAGTAACGCCAACCAACACTTGTGGACCTAAAAAATAGTTTATATATACGTAGGGGGAACATAACATGTATACTCAGTAAGATCCTCTCTGAAACTTTTCATGAAAAATGTAAAAGGTGCATACTAAAACCTAGTGAATAAACAAATGAAACTAACACATCACCTAAATAGGTTAGACTATTTTCCCATCCTCACTAGATCACATACCAAGTAAAACTTAAAAGTAAGTCATTATATATCAAAATCATATATATATATATATATATAAATTAAGGTACCTCACTTCCACTTCCTCACTGTTTTGTTACCCCCGCGCCCTAATGCCACACATCCTGTTCTCATCCCTTCTATAATTCACCCTGTATTTCATGAAATCATATCATAGCCATCATGCATCCCATGTTACCAGATGCCTAATCATCGGCATCCCTAGCAGTAACCAAGTGTGTGCTCAAAAGACACTATAACCTGTGTAAATGAATTATACCTCAAGCCATCACAACCAATGCATGTACACTCATGAGAAGCTGTAGCCACCAAGACTGAATACAAGTATGTGCTATACCTCAAGCTGTTATATCCCATACATAAATTTATAGTAAAACAAAGAGCCATTACAACCCAGGTATGAATTCACCCTATACCATAAGACATTAGAGTTTGGGATATGCTTACAGATAACTATAACCAAGGGGAGAGTGGGGGAGAGGGAGAAGTCAACCATCCATTCCCTCACCATCTTAAATGTTGGAGAAAACACCCCCAAAACATTTTAGTATTGGGTTCCTTACCGATTTGGTGGTGAAGTGTATGAAATAAAAAAAATATAGATTATATCACACACAAGAGAAGACAAGTCAAAATCTATCTTCTTTTGAAAAGTTAACTTCGAACGGAAATCTGCTATTGTGTGTGAAGAAAAGAGACTGGGAGAAAAAACTACAACAAAGATGAGCATGTATAGAGTATACTAGAGTCCCGGTTTGTCTGATAGAAGTCAAACACGCTTTCAAAAGATGAATTTCAAAAAAAGTTTTGTTGGAAGACAGACTGGTGGTTTAGGAAGAAAATTGGTCTTTTATGGTCACTGTTAGTTTTGTGGAGGCTACGGGCATACACTGAGATGTTGCTAGTTCAAAGGAAGCACATTTCAGTTCTTGAAGAGAGAGAAAAAATAAATATATATAGGGGGAGATGACCCTTGCAAACAAAATCAATTAGAATGTAATTCAATAATAAAGCGGGAGTTGAAGAACCATTTTACGGACTTAAATGAAATGTGCTGGAGATGTGATTAACAAGGTCATATTTCTAGAGTGTCTCACGATCCTACCGGCCTAAGGGATCTAACAACATTAGATGACATGATTTCAGAAAAGATACAAGGGAAATAACGCTGTAGAGAAAAAGATGCCTTGCAAGAAAAACTAGGAAGATGTTGAGAAGCCATTTAGAATGAAGAAAAATATGATTTCTCCCAATCTAAAATGAGATTTGAATAAGTGTTTAGATGATCAAAGTGGTTTTCAGTCAAAGGGGGAGTTGAATATCAAACCATTATGGTTTAAGAATAAATCTCATCCTTCACTCATTAAAGGCTAAGGTACGATGAATCCATCCCCTCTCATTTGTTCTTTAGACATTTGTTATAAAAGGGGGAGAATCCAAAGATATATGTTTAATCTAATGGGGGAGAGATCTATTATTTAGAGGGAACATATATTTAGAATCATATATTTAAGATTTGTTTCAAAGGGGAAAATTGTGAAGTCAGTTTGTGAGCTATGTGAGGTATGTGGGTTGTGAACTGTTCTAACATGTCTGTTGAGCATGTACGTAGGAAATTCTTATACATTGGTTTAAAGGACTATTTTATGAAGTGAGAGAAGATTTTTTCCAAGAATTTTATCTCAGTTGGTTTCATGTGGTGTGAATAAGTGTATGTAAGTCACTTTAATGGACAACATGGCATTATTATTCAATATTCTGGTTTCCTACATTGAGTTCTCTCACATAGACTTATAATTATTGAATTTTTCTAAGTGTGTTGAGTTTGAAAAGTGATTATTGAATGTTGCTAAGTGTTTGAGTTTGAAAAGTGATTTTTTTTGTTTCATGGTTGAGATCTATATTTATTGTGACCTTGAGGAGATTGTTTTGATTCATAGGGAGTTTGTTGAGACCGATAGTTGAAAAATAATTCCCTATCATTGTGGTGTTTGTTTAGGAGAAGTATTTGAGAAAATATGAAGAGGATATGGTTATTATGTTGGATTTTGGTGTCAACACATAAGTCATATTCAAACTCAAGTGTTACGTGGTGTTTCATTTGAGGTGAAGTTCATTATAAGGTTTTGGAGTGGTCGAAATAACATGGAAGGAGTTTTGATGTTAAAAGGTGGTGTTTGAGGTAGAGGTGACCTCACTACGTCTCGGTCAAACATAAAATAGGTGGAGTGATGGTCTGTGTAGAGAAATGGAATGGGTTCTCTAGAAACAGGTGTTTTGGTTAGCTGTAGTCTGAGGACGAAGACCTGACTATGTTGTGGTGCAGTGAAATACACTCCATAGCAAATGAATCACGGATATCATCTTCGAAAAAGGTGTTTTTGAAGGCGTTTCAATTGAGAAATTTCTCTGTGAGAAATGGCGAAGCTTGTACCCGCCATGGTCGAAGCCGTGGTGGCTCGCTTATGATTAATTTGATAGAATAGAAAAATGACGATGACTCTCATATGATTGACTTGAGAGGAGAAGTGGTTTGAATGCGATTAATCTGGAGGAAGATCAAAACAACATGATTGGTGCCAGTGAAAATGACAATGTGGTTGTTTGAGAATCAAAATGGCAGTGACCTGCTATGGTCTACCTTTGGTGGATGTTCTGAGAAATCCATGAAACATCAAGGAGGCTTGTACCTAAGGAAGTGAAATGACTTGGTTGATTCGTATCCTATTGTCTGTGGTTCATAACAGGGAGTCATATGTTGTGTTTTGAGAAGAAAATACCTATCTAAAATGATAAAGGGATAACATGTCATGGTAAAAGGAATTTTGAAAGCAGTTTTAAGATAAATTCAGAGCGGTTGAACTAAAATGGCATACAACATGCCGCAGTGAAGTTGAACATGCCATGGTTAGTGAAGAATTCCATATTTTGAGTGGATTTGATGATATGGCTCATTTTATGACTCATTAGCTACTCATAATCGATATCTAAAGTTCCATTAGCAATTAAATGGTGTCTAATAATCCTTAATGATGTAAAGGATTAAAAATAAGTGGGAGAAGTTAAAGAGAAGCTGTGAGTTGGATTTGAATTTGAAATTCAAATTTGAACATGAAGAAGTGTCTCTTTTCGTGTAAGATAATTTTTAACTGGGGTCTTGCATGAATTAGAGAGTTATAGTAAGAGGATGAGGATAATAAAGAGAATAAGATAGAGAGGAAGGAGAGCGTTCATGAGAAGTGTGCACAGAAAAGAAGAGAAGAAGAAGAAGAAGAGTATACACTTGGTTTGTGTGTGATCACCATACCCTTGTTGTGTGTTGAGGAAGGTGTTTCGCACCTACTATACATTGTAAAAAATTGTGAGTTCGCTATACATTGTTGGGAGAAAATAATTCAGAGGAAAATGATAATCCCTACCTCGATGAAGGCAAGAAAAAATCAATAATAAGATTGATCAAGGCATAATCCTTTCTTCTTGTGTCGATAGATTTTTGTGTTGATTTCTTATTACACATGGTGATTCTAGTGGACTGTATGGTCTTAGTTGATTCTAGATCGTGTCAAGGATGCGTAGTTGCTCATTTTGACTAGTTAATCTTGTACATCGGGTGTTATTTGTTTGTTTTCTTTCCTCGGTGTGTGGGAAGTTCTTCAGTGAGATCGTTCACTCTAACAATTGACGGAGGTTGATTTCGTAAGAAATCGTAAAAAGAAAAATGAATATTGTTCACTGACCCTCAGTGAACCTACATCGCACATCAGGGCCATTACATCTATCTTTAATAATTCAAAATTGATTGCTAGAAAAAAGTAAAAAAAATTAAAAAAATTATCATTCCTTGTTTTCTATCCTAACGTGTCAGAATCCATACAAGGTGTGGTGCCAGGTGATCAATCAACCCTTCCTGAAGGCATGTAGCAAATATTTTTCATTTCTCAGAATGTATCAGTGACCAAAATGGAAGACTTGTCTTGGTTAACATACATTTTTTTGCACAATACAAACATCATAGCAATGGTTTGTTTGGTATAAACCAAAGTCCCACATTGGATTCCACCAAGGATGGTGGCTCACATATAAGCTTGGACGAGTTTCATCTTAAACCCAATGGGTGATAGGAGGAATTGTCCATCCAAAAATATATGTGATGATAGGGTTTTGTCGCATATACCTCACCAATAAATTATTATTACATAAGAGTGTATCATAGTGGAACAACCTAAGGTCGGTCTCGAGGAGGTCACTCACAACACGCCGGATTTCTATTGTCACTATTTATAACCTAACTAATATAAAACTGATTATATACTAATATAAATGGGGGGTTGATTCTCAAAATACATAAAATATAATATATATTTATAATAAAATTAAAAACACAAAGGAAAGAAAGAATACGCAAAGAAGTTAGTGAAGAATCATTGTCGTTCTTGGGAGATCATGGTGATAAAATTATTGTTCTTCAAAAATATTTATTCTCAATACTCTACTCAATCTTGAGATCAACCCTATCACTCAACACCTTCCCATGAATTGTTATTATCCCACACCGACCCTCCATATTCAAGATAATACTCACTCACATCATCACCACAATGTTACTCCACCTTGGATACAATATTATGATGATGAAGATGAAAATTCTAAAACGGGAAGAAGAACTCAATAACAATGAAAGTGGGGTGAACCCTACACCAAAACCATTTCAGTACTATTGAAATTATTAGAATAAAATAAAGATAAACATTTAATCACAATTAACTCAAGAACCACCGCTCCCCCCTCGAACAACAATGAGAGTTAGTTCTCCATTTGCATGGAGATTAGAAGGATCATTATGGGGGAACACAAAATAGAAAATGAAAGAGAAGAGAAATTCACATAAGTATAAGAATAAATAATCTAAAATATAATTAAAATATAAAAAACTATTACATATACCAAACTCCACCATGACCCCTTAAAAATGGTTATCCTCTAAGAGGTAGAAGTGGTGAAAATTTATAGAGAAAATGGGTGAGAAAATTTGGCTCCCAATCTGTACTCCTCATTGATCCGCACTTTATCCTCATTAAATGGATGAATCTTGGAACATTTATTTCATAAAGGTTGTTCTATATTTTGTCCCTCGTCCGACCTACAAATTTAAGATTTAATGGAGACGTGTTCAGATAGGTATGACTATTTTAGTCTGGAACATTTAATCTGGTCATTTGACTTTTCATATTCTACTTTTCAAACTTCCCACACCATTATGACCTTTAATATAGATTAATACTGCATATAATCCTTTATTAAAGTTTATCCCCATATTCCTTTCTATCTCCATGCCGAATTTGAGATTCATTGGACTGGTACACAACGAGATATAATCTCAATAGTAAAAGTGTCCAGATCTGTACACAATTTTCGAGGCCCTATTTGTGAGCTATATTTGGGACTCCAAATTAAGGGTTGAGCTATGAGTTCAGAAGGATGAAATGAGACCCACGATTTAAGAAAACATAAAAAAAATTAATTTCACAATTTCATTCAGTTTATAAGAAGTTATGTCCGAAATACAGAATATAAATAAAACAAATAAATCCCAAAATTAGGCCATTTTAGTAATTATGCTCAAAATTCATCTGAAACCTAATAATGTGACAATTTCTCATAAAATAACACTATGGTGGGATTTAAAACATTGAATTAAATTATAAATTATGTGAAAATGTTGTCTTCATCGCTCCCCCACACTTAACCATTTCACTCCCGGGCAATCATCATATATTCAACTCATAATCCACACAACAATCAACCATGAGAAAACATCAATGATCATTTTTCAAAGTAGAATTCAATCATGTATCCTCTATGAAAAACAATTCACTCTCATTTTCATTCCTCACATTTAAATTTTTACAACCTCATAAATCCATCCATGGCCCAATCACAACCTACCTCACATTGAATTTTATGTCACTCTTCACTCAAGAGAAATTAAATCTGGAGTTATGCTCATACTTGGAAATTGCATGTATCACCATATGTTTGTAACAATTCTCGTTTCTCCACATCATGAAACATGAAAATATTTTCAATCATGAGGTCTTTCTAGGTTAATTCTGTGGCTTAGGGTTGGTGAGAAAATGATTGAAATTTTAAGGCTGAAAAGAGGAGGTTTTGACTCTTAAGTACAATGCATGAATATTCAAGTGAAACAAGATGAACCTCACTCAAATCCCTTTAAAAGTGTGAAACACAACTCCAAAACCCCTTTTATGACATGATACATGAGCTAATAAATGATTACAATTAATGATATCATCCAAATTCGCCCCATTTTTTTCTCATTTTTTTAAATCTCCAGAAAGGCACAACTTTATTTATTTATTTATTTTTTGTTTCTTTTCCTTTGATAATGAGATGAAAATTGAATATAAATAATGGATTAAAATCACAAAATTTATTTTAAAGAGGAACATGATTCATAAAAGGAGGTACAATGAAATATTCAAGCTCATCTCCACTTTTTTCATCATTTTTTTTCAATTTTTTTTGAAGGAGAACTGGATGAATGAAATAAACCACAATGAAATGATGACTTAAGCCTAATTATGTCATTATCCACTGAACATAATATTTACACAAAACTCACACCAACAACAAGTGAAACACATAAAAAAAACACATAAAATATCCTTCCCCCACACTCAAACTAGAAATATCCATGCAAGATTACCAAGAGTGTGGGTAGGTAAGGAAAATTAGCTTTTAATGTGGCTTAAACCTATAAGGAAATTCATGGAATCTAAGGTATAATGGAGGATAGATGTAAGGGTGAGTCTAAAGATAAAAATGTGGCTATCCAAATAGTTTCCTCAATCATATAAAAAACATTCCATGAAATCCAAATCTTTGAAAGAGAAAAATCACAAATTTTGGTTCTCACACAAAATCCAAGTTTCCCTCAAGAATGTGTGGGTATTAGGAAAAATATTTCAAAGTGGTTTAGAATATCTCATAGGAATAGAAAAATGATTTGAGTTAGTGTTTCGTGGTCATGGATTTCAAAAAATGTTCAAACTCATAAAATGCTTGAAAATACAATTCAAGGAGAAAATTTTCACATCAAGAATCATTTAAAATCTATTTGTTCAAAAATCATTTCAATTTTCTTAAAATCAATTGATGTGTGAAAAATTATCAGAATTTACCTTGAAGCTCAATAACCCTAAAAAGATGAAAAACAAAAAGGAAAATCACACATGAACAACTAAGAAGGTTGATGCTCCCCCTACACTTAGATTTAACTACCCCTTATTTTAGCATAATAAAAATAAATGAAAGGGAAGAAAAAAAGGAAAGGAAAGATAAAACCTAACATTATTTTCCAGTGGCAACTTTGAGATAAGCTCCTAGCTTCTACCATATCTTTCTGAAAAGCAAGAAAAATATATAAGAAAAATAAATAAAAATAATGAGGTAGGTAAAAAAGGATAGAACATGGTTTAGAACTCTATATGGGTAATTGGATTTTACTGCCCTAATCAGGTAGTTGCAATGGTTTAACCCCAATCAGATGGTGGGTGTGGTTTCATTGAGATGAACCACCACATGTGACTTTTCCTAGTGTCCACAAGTAGATACCAAGAATGGAGAACCTCGAAGAAGATAAGAAAATTCTCAACCCCCAAGAACAAATAAAGAGATAAATTAAGGTCTAGTATGGGATGGAAAAGAAGATAGGGTTACTCCCTGATGAATTTTGTGATGTCCACTATATGGTATGCAATTTGTTGTAGAGGAGGTAGTCGAACCACATGCTTCTCTATCTATTATTCTTCTTTGACCACCACCACTTGAGTGCTAACATCAAAGGTCTGCTCCATTTGTGCTCTTTCATAAATTTAAAAAAAGGAAAAGTTTGCAAATAGTTCATCTTGAATAAGATTAAAACATGAAAAATCAATAAAGAAATATTCCCTTTCAAGTAAGTCATCTTAGAAATTGATATCTTCGGGAAAGACCATTGGCAACTTCATCTCGATAGGTATATCTTCTGTATCATCTTCTAAAGCAATAGAGAGGTAGAATGGTGCTAATTTTTCATTATCAAATATGGGAGAATCACATACCTTTTCATCTTCTACAAAATCGGCCCAATATTCATCCAATTCACCTTGATCTCCCACATGTGTATCAGCTAGAAAGTCTTCTTATTCAACCTCCTCTGGAAATGGTATGGATAGGTTTGAGGATAGTTTCTTCATAATTTCATCCTCACATGGCTCTTTAATTGAAAATGTTGTAAAAATAAGTTCTGATTTCTTTTTTTCTTAAGCCTCCTTTTGAGCTTCCAATTCCTTCAAGGAAGATGAAATAAATGCCATTTGATTCCTCAACTCTTCTATCATTTTTTCATTCTCATCCAACTGACTCTTCAGTAATACTTGTTTGATAGCCTCACAAATATTTTTATCATGAAAATAATATGAAATTTTCCTTGAAATTCTATCATTGAACCAAGAAAATAAAGATATGCAATGAAGTTAATTTTTTTTGGTTTATGAAATTTATGAATTTTTTGGTTTTTTTGAAAAACAGTGTAAGTAAGCGCTTAGCCTCCCCGACAACGGTGCCAAATTGATGATAGGGGTTTTTTGCAGACACCTCACCAATAAATTATTATTACTTAAGAGTGTACCATAGTGGCACAAACTAGGGTCGACCTCGAGGAGGTCGCTCACAACACACCAAATTTATATTGTCACTATTTATAACCTAACAAATATAAAACTACTTATATAGTAATATAAATGGGGTGTTGATTCTAAAAATACATAAAATATAATATATATTTATAATAAAATTAAAAACATAAAGAAAATAAATAATATATAAAGAAGTTAGTGAAGAGTCGTTGTTGTTCTTGGGAGATCGTGGTGATAAAATCATTGTTCTTTAAAAATATTTATTCTCAATACTCTACTCAATGTTGAGATCAACCCTATCACTCAACACCTTCCTGTGAATTGTTATTATCCCGCACTGAACCTTCAAATGCAAGATAATACTCACTCACATCATCACCACAATGCTACTCCATCCTAGATACAATATTATGATGATGGAGAGGAAAATTTTAAAACATAAAGAAGAAATCAATAGCAATGAAAGCTGGGTGAACCCTACACCAAAACCATTTCGGTGCTATTGAAATTCTTAGAATAAAATAAAGAGAAAAATTTAAGCACAATGAACTAAAGAACCACCACTCCCCCCTCGAACAATGAGATTTAGTTCTCCATTTTCATAGAGATTAAAAGGATCATTATGGGGGAACACAAAATAGAAAATGAAAGAGAAGAGAAAAACACAGAAGAAGAAGAAGAATAAATAAGCTAAAATATAAGTAAAATACAAAAAACTATTATAGATACCAAAATCCACCATGCCCCCTTGAAAATGGATATCCTCTAAGAGGTAGAAGAGGTGACAATTTATAGAGAAAATGGGTGAGAAAATTTGGCTCTCAATATGTCCTGATTGATCCACACTTTATCCTCATTAAATGGTAAAATCTTGGAATGTTTCCTTCATAAATGCTGTTCCACATTTTTTCACGCGTCCACCCTAAAAATTTCAGCTTTAATGGAGATGTGCGTAGATAGTTATGAATGTTTTAGTTTGGAACATTTAATCTGGTCAGTTGACTTTATCCATGCCGAATTTGAGCTTCATTGGACTGGTCGACAATGAGATATAATCTCAATAGTAAAAGTGTCCAGATCTGTACACAGTTTTCAAGACCCAATTTGTGAGATATATTTGGGCCTCAAAATGAATGATTTATCTTTGATTCTAGAAGTTTGAAATGAGACCCATGATTTAAGGAAACCTACAAAAAAGAAATTTCACAATTTCATTCAGTTTAGAAGAAGTTATGACCAAAATACAGAATATAAATAAAAATATTAAATCCCAAAATTAGGCCATTTTAGTAATTATGCTCAAAATTCATCTAAAACCTAACAAAGTGAAAATTTCTCATAAAATAACATTATGGTGGGATTTAAAACATTTAATTATAGTATAAAATATGTGAAAATGTTGTCTTTATCAATATGTGAGCCACCATCCTTAGTGGAATCCGATGTGCGACTTAGGTTTGTACCAAAAAATCCTCCCATCAAACCAAAGACCGCACAATTGGGTCTCCACTTCAATGATAATGCATCAGATCCAACCATCTTGCATCGCCATTTTCTAATCACTGGGACTTGTCTCTTAACCACCATTTATCAGGAAGACATTCTGTAACATCCCAAGTTTTAGGAAAGAAACCCTATATTCAATAGCATACATGATACGCTACATCGAGCTTAAACGAACAACTAAATATTATTATTTAAATGTTACCATTATAAATTTGACGTTGCAATGGAGGGAAATTAATAGTATCAACTGAATTATGAAAATATGGTTTACACTTGTTTAAATAATTATTCATTGGTTAACAACTTTATTGAATATAAAGGATGTGTTTTTATGAAAACCTATTTAAAAAGAGAATAATTGTGTTTATAAAATCATATCAATCTTTAAGGATTTTTATTTAATTAAAAATATATGTTATTAACTCAAAAAAATGTTTTAAATTCATCTTATATGTTTTCTAGATATGATATAAGAATAAATTCAATTTTTTTTGATAAAAGAAGTATTTTTTTAAAATCCAGTTTTATCGCCTTTTGATGGAAAACCCTTTTTAAATTTAGTTTTTTGATACCTTTATATGTTTTATTTGACAAAATAAACATCTTATTTAGAATTAGGACATCAAAATTTACTTTGGATGCATTTTTGATATTTTTTTGATAACTATCATGTTTTAATGAATAGTGAAAAATACTGCATTTTAATTCAAAACTTCTTTTTCATATAATTTATATATATAGTTAGATTTTACTTTTAATTGGTTTTAAAGTGTAATTGAATTATGTTTTTATCATTTAATCCAGTTTTGGTCATTGTAAGTAATTTCACATTGAAATTGGACATAAACACATGTCGATCATTTGATAGTTTTGACTTCTTAAAAACTCACTTTCTGGTTTTGAAAACAAGAATTAATTTTGAATTAATTATTACAATTTTTATGTTTTTAATTTAGAAAAATGGATTCCATATTTGGAATCATAAGGTAAAAAATTTTCAAATAGGTTCCTTTTATTTTCGAACATTATAAATAGTAACTTTAGTAATTTTTTTATTTACCATGGTTAAAGGGTAAATTAGGTAAATAAGGGTAAAAAAATAATATTATAATAATATAAAACTACCCTAAAATGTGTCCTAATACTATTGGATGAGATATGTTCCACCATTATCATTCTTAGGCCAAACATTTTGCCTTTTAGAGTCACTTGGGTGTGAAAATGACATTTTATAATATTTAATTTAAAGAAAAGAGAAATATAACATAAACATGTATTTTTTACTAAAATAACTTTAATATAGGGTTATATAATTGATCTCTATGACTATAAATATTAATTAGAAATATAAAAATATTTTCTACATCATGGTATTTTATTTATAATTTTTAAACATTAAACAAATAAATAAATTTATGACACAATGATGATTCACTAATTACTTTATTAAGGAAATATTCAAATAAATGATATTATAAATATTAAAATAAATATAATTTGAACATTTTGATACCATCAGAATTTTTTTTGGATGATTATGAAATTTTATCTTTGAGTTAATGCTTTTGGTTTGAAGGAATCAAGTTGTTATGGATTTAAAAAATCAATTACTAAATAGTGTCAAAATTGACATAAATAAGTTTTTAAAAAAAATATTATTTTATTAAATGATATAATAGTCCTAAAAGTATAATATTCGGTCAAATAACTTATATAATGTTAAAAATATCATTAATTATCTACTTTTGGTTCGATTGCTATTTTATAATAACTATAGTAACCATATATTATGAAAATACAAGAAGACATGGTAAGAGTTAATGTTTTTAACTAAGGGTTAAAGTTAAAAGATAAGGTTAATTTTATGATCTAAACTTGTATAAAACCTATTGGTTGAGAGAATTTAAACCCATACTCATCTTATCCTCGAATTATATCACTTTGGAGCTATTATAATTTGAAAATCAATTTTTAATAAAATAATATTTCAAGACTTTCCTAAATTGCCCCTCCTCCCTGTTATAAAAGGTCACCACCTCGACCCACTTACTCACACCTTTAAATACCCTTGTCTCATACAATTTATACTCAAATAAAATACCAAAATCTCTCCTTTCCTCCTATAAGCCTTACCTTGGACAGAAGACAATTCAAGAAAGTCTTTTGGCTCAAATCAAAAGAAGTTACCCGATTTAGAGGTAATGTCTTCTCTCAAGTTCCTTTCCTTTATTTTCCTTCTCCACTCCCTATGATATTATTATTCAATTATTAAATAACAAAACCAACATCCTAAATATACTAGGATGTTTTTATGAGAATTATTCTAGCTACACTTACACAGACCTCCATCTAATGGATGCGAACATACTGTTTCTGTGTACGGTGAATTACTGCCTCACGAAATGATGATTGTTAAATTTTATCCTACAACCTATCTTAGTGACCATTATGATGGAAATATATTTATATATGATATATATTATATTTATATTCTCCCTATTCTTCTATAATTTATATTTAGAACATACCTTTTTTCTTTCCATGTTGTGTAAATACGATAATTTCGTTTGAGAAAGTGTGGACTACCGCCCCCTCAAAGCAATGTGACTCGTTTCTGCTATACATTGAACGTATAAAGGATGATTTTATTAAAACAATGATACATACATGAAATAAATATAATACTAGTATTATAATATAATTTTATATCATTTGATTATTATTCTTTTAATATGTCAAAGAAATGAAAGTAGCATTCATGCGTACGTACGACCTACTATCTCCATGAACGGTGCATTTAATTTCTTATCTCCAAATATTATGGATATTATAAATACATATATACTGAATATATATGATATTTAAATCATGAATAATATTCTTTAGATGATGGAATTTTGACTACATGAACAATTTACATCAAAATAAGTTCATTTTCGACTCAAGTACGGAATATCGACAAAACGTACGATATAAACTTAAATAATTATGTAATTTTTATAACATGGTAATAAGTGATATAAAATAAATAGTAAATTGAAATAAGTTCTCAAGAAAGTATAAATAAACCTAAGTTTATTATTCAGGAACATAACGATTGCACGAGACGAGTCAGACTCAAGGTAGAGGACTTTGTCTTAATCTCCTTTTATTGAGGAATTTATTGATAATATTACCTCTATTCTTTTATAAGGTGTATATACAGCCACCATGACATTTCATATCCATATTTTATCTATACTAATGTTATTTATTAATTCATGGAGATTAATATTTAAATGTTCAAAGTGGTATGAGACACCTTGAACGTTTAAAGATTTAATTATCAAATCTTTGTCTTCATGATATTAATTTGCATATTTATTTATATGGATATAAAAGTATTATAAAGGACATTTTATGTTTATCTGGAATTTCATTCAAAGTTTTCAAAATGAATATTTTTATACAAATCATTTTATTTTCTTTAAAAAACAACAAAAGGAATGTTATTTTTTTAACGTATATGGCGATAACGACTTCTTTGTCATCGTAACTGTTATTTGATATTTGGACTCCTCTATAAGACTTAATATATTTTAAATAAATACCTTATTCATTTATTTGGGTATGTTGGTATTGAAAATGAGTTATTAAATTAAAATGGTTTTTTTATATGAAATGTTTTTTATGTGGGATTATATAAGTTTTTCAAAAGGGTTTTGTGATGAATGTGTTTTTGAAATGGTACTTGAGCATTATATGAAATGGGTGAGCTCGATACAACTTATAAAAAGGGTTGAACCCCATTATAGCTCACAGGTGAGCCCAATATAGCTTATACGAAGGGATGACCCCCATTATAGCTCACGGGTCAGCCCGATATAGCTTATACGAATGGAGATCCTCATTAAAGATCTTCAATTTGGAAGTTGAACACATGGTTATTAAAATTGAATGGGATTTGAAAGGGTTTTATATATATTATTCTCTAAGTCACCTAAATGAGTTTTAATTTCTTTCTATTAGTTTAATGTTTTTATTTGAGCAAAAATTATGAGTGTTATTCATGTGATTTTTTTGATTAATTCTCTCAAAAAACATTAAATGAGTTACCATGTTTTAACTAGACTAATTGTTTTCTTTATTTTTATGTATCTTACTATGTTTTTATGCTCATACAAAGTTTTTGAAATTTTTTCCATAGGGTATAAGGATGGATAAGAGAAAAGAATAAGTCGATAATATTTTTATCAAGAAAAATAAATCATGTTTTGTTTAAAGGGTTTCCTTTGGTGGAAAAAGAAGATACTAAGTGTAACTGTCCACATGTAATATCTGGGTCTATTATGTAATAGTTATGGCCTAATTTTTTAAAACTCTAAACCTGAAAATATCCTCAATGTGAATTCTTGACTTAAATCAATAATAAGTAATGTTTAAGGATGACGCCTTATAGTTGGTATCAGAGAATGGTTTAGACAACTTTGGAGATTAGGATTCTCTCTTAAGAGTTATAGATATCATCATGAGTTTATAATTTTAAGGTTGATCGTAAGTTCAATGTCTTATAAACCCCTTTTGAGGCTTATGTTATGAAATTTGAAGGTAATTAATGATATTTTTGGAGACATATATTTTTAGGTAGTTATGAGTTAGTACTTTTGGGGATGAAAAATGAAAGGTATAGAATAACCTTTAAGGATAAAACATGTTATAGTTATTTTTGATGATTTTATCTCATATTGGGATTATTATAATAATTATATAGTTTTAGAAAAATGACAACCCACAGAATGGGTGATAATTTGTCACATCCGTCAAGGCCGCGAGAATTGAACCCACAACCGAAGGGTGATAAGGGCGCATCACCTATCACTAGCCTACGTGAAGTCCCTGGTTAGTATGACCTTTTCTTTTTAGTTAAATGATCTTATAGATTAAGAATAAGTTGATTTGAGAGATATATGTTTTATTAAATGGATATCCTTAGTATAAGAAAATTATTTGGTGATTAAATGATAAATGTTATTTTGGAAGACGTTCATAGTTTTAGGAACGTTATATGATTAAGGTAAATAGAACACTATGATATTTTAACAGAGTAATGGTTGAATTTTATTTTGGAAGAATCTATGTTTTAATTGTGGAATTATGGTGATTTAGGTCATTTATGGAAGTGATTAACCTATTTTGGAGAATATGTGATTAGGGTAATTACTTGGTATGAGACTTTAAGAGTGATCAATTTTATTTGGAGATACATGTTAAAATTTATCTTGGAAGACTATGTGATCAAATCCATATGATTTTTGGGTTTCAATCTTAGTTTGGATTATTTTTTGGAATTTTAAGGACAATTGTTTATTGAATAATATTTTTTGAACTTTGGGTACTGTTTGTTGAATTTTGGAGATTAAGAGTAGTATTTATTTTTATAAATGATTATTCTTTTTGGGTATTATCTGAACTTTTATTAATCATTTTGGTTTTGGGTTAATGTATAAAGACAAGGGAAATATATAGTTCATATTTTATGGATTATGTGATTCTATAGAATTTGATAATAGTGCTTCACGTGTGACAAAGTCATCTTGAATACTCAATGTTTGGAGAAAAAATGAGTTTGTGGTAGAAATTTAATTAAAGGATGAAACTCTACTTGACCAGTAAGTATGTTTCCTTATGTTCTTAGTCAAGCTCATAAATAAATTCTTCAACTTTATGAAAATGATATTAAAAAAAATGTTTTTCGTTTACTTTTCCTACTAGTAAATCAAAGACCGTTTAACCTATCACAAGTTTATGGTTTTTTGGTTGTTAACTTTCTCCTGATTATATTTTCTATCACTCTCCATCAAAACCAGATGGTTAGTTTTTCTTCCATATCCATGTTTTCCTACATTAAATCCTAGTATATGTTATCTCAGGTGACCATTGTACTTCTCTTTCTTTATTTTAAAGTGATAGTTTTAATTAATCTTTTTCTGATGTGGGATTTTCAATGAAATTACCGAGCCAAATTTTAAAAATTGCGAGGACACAATTTCCAAAAGGAGGGAATGATGTAACATCCCAAGTTTTAAAAAATAAACACTATGTTCAACAAAATATATGATACGCTACATTGATCTTAAAAGAACAAATAAATATTATTATTTAAATATTACCATTATAACCTAGCCGTTGGAATGTCGGGAATTAATAGTATCAACTGAATTATGAAAATATGGTTTACACATGTTTAAATAATGATTCATTGGTTACCAAATTTATTGAGTATAAAGGATGTGTTTTTATGAAAACCTATTTAAAAAGAGAATAATTATGTTTATAAAATCATATCACTCTTTATGAATTTTTATTTAATTAAAAATATATGTTATATATTCAATGTAATGTTTTAAATTCATCTTATATGTTTTCTAGATATGTTATAAGAAAAAATTCAATTTTTTCGTATAAAAAGAGTATTTTTTTCTAAAATATATTTTTACCACCTTTTGATGGTGAATCCTTTTAAAATCTAGTGTTTTGACACCTTTATATGTTCCATTTTACAAAATAAATAGTAATTTTAGTAATTATTTTTATTTACCATGGTTAAATGGTAAATAAGGTAAATAAGGGGAAAAAATAATATTATAATAATATAAAACTACCTTAAAATGTGTTCTAATCCTATTGGATAAGATATGTTTGACCATGATCATCCTTATGTAGAACTTTTGGAATTTGGGAGCCACTTGGGTGTGAAAATGACATTTTATAATATTTAATTTAAAGAGAAGGGAAATATAACATAAACATGTATCTTTTACTAAAACAATTTTAATATAGGGTTATATAACTGATATCTATGACTATAAATAGTAACTAAAAAGATAAAAAAATTTCCCATATCATGGTATTTTATTTGTAATTTTTATACATTACATAAATAAATTTATTTATGATACAATGATAATGCAATGATTACCTTATTAATGAAAGATTCAAATAAATGATATTTTTAATATTAAAAATAAATGTAATTTGAACATTTTGATGTCATCCATGGATTTTATGAATGATTATAAAATTTTATCTTTGATATAATACTTTTGGTTTGAAGGAATCAAATTGTTATGAGTTAAAAAAATCAATTACTAAATAGTGTCAAAATTGAGATAAATGAGTTTTAAAAAAAATACTATTTTATTAAATGATATAATAGTCATAAGAATATAATATTCGGTCAACTGACTTATATAATATAAAAAATTTCATTAATTATCCACTTCTGGTTCGATTGGCATTTTATAGTAACTATAGTAACCATATATTATGAAAATATAAGAAGATATGGTAAGAGTTAATGCTTTTAACTAAGGGTTAAAGCTAAAATATAAGGTTAATTTTATAACCTAAACTTGTTTAAAAACTATTGGTTGAGAGTATTTTGACCCATCCTCATCTTATCCTCAAATTATATCACTTTGGAGCAATTATAATTCAAAAATCAATTTTTAATAAAATAATATTTCAAAACTTTCCTAAAGTGCCCCTCCTCCCTCTTATAAAAGGCCACCACCTCTACCCACTTACTCACACCTCTAAAGCCCCTTGGATCATCCAAATTATACTCAAATAAGCTCCCAACATCTCTCCTTTACTCCTATAATCATTACCTTGGATAGAAGACAATTCAAGAAAGCATTTTTGCTCAAATCAAAAGAAGTTACCCGATTTAGAGGTAACGTCTTCTCTCAAGTTCCTTTCCTTTATTTTCATTCTATACTCCTTATGATATTCTTATTCAATGATTACATAACAACACCAATATCCTAAATATACTAGGATTTTTTTTATGATAAGTATTCTAACTACACTTACACACACCTCCATCTAATGGATGCGAACATACTGTTTCTCTGTACTACGAACTACTGCCTCACGAAAGGATGATTTTTCAATTTTATCCTACCACCTCTCTTGGTGACCATTATAATGGAAATATATTTATATATTATATATATTATATTTATATTGTCTCTATTCTTCTATAATTTTTACCTATAACATAACTTTATCCTTTCCATGTCGTGGAAATTCGATAATTTCGTTTGAGGAAGTGTTGACTACCGCCCCCTCAAAGCGATGCGACTCATTTTCAACATACATGGAACATATAAAGGATGGTTTTATTAAACCTATGAGACATAAATGACATAAATATAATACTGGTATTATAATATACTTTTATATCATTGAATTATTATTCTTTTAATATGAAAAAAATGAAAGTAGCATTCATGCGTACGTACGACCTACCATCTCCATGAATGGTGCATTTCATTTATTATCTAAAAATATTATGGATATTATAAATGTATATATACTATATATATATGATATTTAAATCATGAATAATATTCTAGAGATGATGAAATTTTGACTACATGGACAATTTACATCAAAACAAATTGATTCTCGACTCAAGTACTGAATATCAAAAAAACATCCGATATGAACTTAAATAATTATGTAATTTTTATAACACGGTAATAAGTGATATAAAAGAAATAATAAACTTTAAAAAAATTCTCAAGAAAGTAGAAATTAACCTAAGTTTATTAGTAAGGAACATAACGATTATATGTGATGATTCAGACTCAAGGTAAGGGACTTCATCTCAATCTCCTTTCATTGAGGAATTTCTTGATATTATCTGCATCTATTCTTTTATAAGGTTTATATAAAACCAATATGAAATTTCATATCCATATTTTATCTATACTAATGTTATTTATTAATTTGTGGTGATTAAGATTTAAATGTTCAAAGTGTTATGGGACACCTTGAACGTTTAAATATTTAATTATCAAATCTTTGTATTTGTGATATTAATTTACATATTTATTTATATGGATATAAAATGATTATAAAGGACATTTTATGTCTATCTAGAATTTCATTAAAAGTTTTCAAAAGGAATATTTTTATACAAATCATTTTACTTTCTTTACAAAATGAAAAAAGGAATGTTATTTGTTTTAACGTATACGGTGATAACGACTTCTCCATCGCCGTAACCATTATTTGATATTTGGCTTCCTATATAAGCATTAATGTATTTTAAACAAATACCTTATTCATTTATTTGGGTATCTTGGTATTGAATATGGGCTCTTAAATGAAAATGGTATTTTTATACGGAATTTTTTTTCATATGGGATTATATGAGTTTTTCAAAAGGGTTTTGTGATGAATGTGTTTTTGAAGTGGTTCTTGAGCATATTGGGTTTGTACCCAACAATAACACCCTGTGCACTATACTAGCTCTCGATAAAGGCCCGCTTGAGAAACTAGATCAGACGCACATGAGTGACTACCCCAATGGAATCGTGTGAGGTTACCATCTGCCACTTAACTAAACACTAGAACACCTCAGTGGCTGGCATCCAATATACCTCCTCATCCTCATACAACGTTGAAATTTGGAGCCTTGAGGACTCCCTCATCCCTTATCCCTCACTGTACGAATACACTTGGGATCCCTCGATGTAAGATTCATAGCTTTGCAAATTCAGCTTTGCGAGTGACCAGGAGGTCTTTAATGTGTCCGCCCCTATGCTCCCTCCACCGCCCATATCCATTCTCCCCTCTGCCATCACCACGCACCACCCATAACAGTATGCAACTGCATCCAAGTTCCTCCTTAACATCTTCCCCAGGTACTGCACCCCAGTGGACCGGTTAGTCACCACTGTCTTCAGTGCCTCTGGCATGTACTCTGGCAACCTAGGGTTCTCCATGTTGACTAGAAGCATACTGATGAGATCAAACAGATACACCATGTCCACAAAGTTGATGGTTTCACCACAGATGTGGAACATGGGGTTCATCATAGACATCAATGTGATGTAGCAGCTCATCATCCTTAGCTCGCTCTCTTCTGCGAGGATCCTGGATGCACATGCACCCTCCCTAGAATCCAAAAATATTTCCTTGATAGATGCGTTCATCGCAGTACTCTCCGTGATGTTGATCATGATAGGGCGACATGCGTTGTGCCATAGTATGTCCTATATGAAAGTTGTATTTTCTTGGAACCAAGAGGACACCCTCACAGACCTCCAGTAAGCCTTCTCTATAATCGCGAACACCTTCCTAGACTGGTCATTCTCCTATGATAGGTAGTGGTGTTGATTCATGATTAGAGAGTAGCCCTACATCGGGATGATCCCTTTTGCACAGGTGATGTGGGCATGAACCACTGCCCTCTCCGTATCGTCTAGCTTCAATTCCTTATTCTGGAAAGTCTTCACATCATACTTGACCCCCTCCCTAATAATGAAGTATATGTGCCGGTCAGAGGACACATAGGATTTTAGGTACGAGGTTGTCTTCTCCCTCAATTAATAAAGAAGATGATGCACTGTTCCACCAACCGCACAAGAAGTCCGTTGTTCAAATTGTTCACTCTTTGGATTTTCTATCCTCCAAATTATTTAAGGGTGTTTCTTACTAATTAATCTTGTTTTAAGAATTATAAAACTATTTCTATTTTTTTATGTCTTGATAAATTATGAATCACCGTTTTATTCCCTCTAACATGAGTAAATAAATGTGTGTCAAGTTTTGAAATTAGATCATTATAGTTTCTTACAACATTATATTCTTAATTTTTTAAATCATTTTTGTTGTGGATATTATTTTGTTACTATTTTTCTCTGTTTATTATAATTAATACCTTTATTTTATAAATACTGATTTTTTTCCAAGTGTTGAATCACACATAAGCTGGAACGACTTCACTAGATAGAATGAAACTTACGATAATGACACTTAGGCAGTGTCAAATGACACTTGCGCAGCTGTAGGAAAATAACCTTATGAAAATAAAAAATGACACACATGCACAAACAATTTGTTTTTTTAAATCGTGAAATATGTTATGTTTTGCCTATATTTTTTAATATTGATTTTATACATATTTTTTATGATTATTTTCATTGTTTTATTTGTTCCATAATTACATACTAATTATTTCTATGTTAGTAAAATTCATTTTAGAAATTTTCATATTTATTTAAATGATCATCTCATGGTATAAATTCTCACACTATAAATTTTAGAAATTTGTGAGTTTCAAGTTTGAAATATTTTAAATATAAAGTCTCTTTCATGTATTGAGGAGGGAGTATTCTAAGAACTTTAATATTGAATAATATGGAATATTTACTATTGTATTTGATGTTATAATGAGTATTACCATAAAACCTGTTTTGTTTACAAATTGATATGAGAAACCACGAGTGTATGTTTTTCATGCGCACTTAATGAAGAATACTTGTGAATCATTATATAGAATAACTACATCTAACAACTCTGAAGTAGTTCATTTAAGTCACATGTGCGTGCTGCTTTAGGAAAATAATAAATGCAATGGGTTTTAAGTTTTTGAGTTTGTTGTGCATGAAGAAACACTTTATATAAATTTTGAATGAAAAATGTGAATGAAATGAAGGTTGGGGATATTTTTGAACTATATTATGCTTTATCACTTTGAGATCACTATTGTGGCTGGAGTGAACACTGGTGTCTCGGCACTCTGAGATCTATTTAGTGAACACTGGTGTCTTGACATTCTGAGCTCTATAGTTTCAACTGGTTTATGTGGTTCTTAATTATTTCTATCTTTTTATGTACTTTCTTTGTGGTTCATGCTTTTTCATTCAAAATAAGAATATTCTTGTCAAGGGTTATACTGCCCCATACAAAAGGTATGTCTCTGGTTGTGTCTCTAGGTTGAAAAAGAGATTTTTTAGCTGTAACTTGGTCTATTAAAAGGCATGATATTTGGTTGTGTCTTGGTCTGAATAAAGAAAAGTTTGGTTCTACCTCCACCACAAAAGGTATGTTATTGGTTGTGACTCTAAGTGTGTAAAATCTAGGATTTGGATTGTGGATCTAGGGGTTAAAAAGATAGTTGTAATAAACTTGTGACTCCTTTCAAAAGTTTGGTCACTTATTATTGGGGTAACATACCCTCACGTTGAGAGTGTGAAGACTATACATAGGATCTCTTTAATCCAAAATAATATAAAAATAATTTTCCATATTTTTTTCTCCTACATAATTAACTTAACTAGATTAGTATTTTAAAATTTTAAAAGATCAATTCAAACCTTCTTGACCATTCAAATATCTTACCTATGAGATAAAATAATTGGTATCAGAGCTTGACCTTAAAGGGATTTCTTAGCTCTTTTATTAATTTATTCCTTGTGCTAAATTTTATCATAAACTTAACCATATAAGGAATATATCTTTTTAATATGATAGGAATAAGATTTAAAGATGTCTATGTTATGAAAAAACCATCATTCTTTATGGTAATGATTATAGAAAATGACATGTTCAGATGGAAGCATATCTGAAACAAATAAGTATTGATCATTGGATAACCAAGTTAAAACCTTACAAACTCCCTAAGGTTGAACCAGATCCTCTCATTGGTGTTCAAGATCTAAAATATGTTCTTAATTATAAAATCATGAACATACTTTATTATTCTATTAATCAAAATGTTTTCAGTCATATTTTATCATGTAAAACTACAAATGACATATAGAGAATCTTGTAAACAAAACATTATGGTTTTGATAAATTAATTATAACCATGCTTGGTATGTTGATAGTAGAAAATCAAGATTTGAAGATGGGTAATAATAGAAGTGTAATTAAAATGTTTAATAGATTCACAAGCATTGCAAATGGTATGAATGCATTAAGAGAAATTTTAGATAATACTATAGTTTTAAGAGATCTCACTAAGAAATAAAATTATAAGAATGTAGTAGTTTATGAAAGATATAATTTTAAAGAATATACTCTTGATGAGCTTATTGGTTCTTTACTACAATATGAGATATAATTGAAAAATATCAATGAAAGAAGAAACTAGTAAATGAAAAGGAGTTTCCTTGAAATAAAAAATGCATGTTACTACTTACTCTTTAGATTTTAGGATACAGGAAAATGAAATTGATGAGGTTGTTTAAGTTACTAAGGGATTTTACAAAGAGAAGAAATAATACTCAAGAAGAAACATAAGGGATTATCCAAGGGTTGATTAGAAGAGTATAAAAAAGGGTAATGTAATTCCTGATGAAGTTATGGAAGTAATCTGTTATGAATGTAGGAGAAAAAGGTACATAAAACCTGAATTCCTGAAGCTGAAAAGAAAGAAAAAGAAGATGCACAAGTTTGAAAAAAGATCTCTTGAAAATGGATGGCGTTGTTCTGAAGATTTAAATTCCAGTGGTTGATTCGATTTTGAAAAGTAAACATCAAATATGTGATTGATTTCAAATAAGGTAAGTGAATATGGTTATAAATCTTCTCAATTTGATTCTAAAGATCATACAATGGATGAATTATATGATGAAATTGAAAGGTCAAACAATGATATTTTTAGAATTGAAGAAATACACAACCTAGGAATAAGTATAAGAAACTAAGAGAATTAAAAGTTGAGAAATTATACTTCTAGTACTCATGAAAAGATCTATGAAAATTTGGAAATAATTCACAAAGAAAATCTTAAACTCAAGGAATATCTCTATGAAAATTACCAAGCTCAAGAAATTAAGCTTAATTCTATTCTTGATGAAAATAAACATTTGATAAAGGAAATTTAAAGTCTGAAAATGGATTTGTTCAGATTTTTTCTATGAAGAAAAATCTACGAAAAATTATAATATTAAACAAAATGAATAAATCTAAAACCGATCTTAGTTATAATTATCAATTACTAAAATCATATGACATTTTTTTGTGAAAAGTTCCAAAGGAAGTGTTTCACCAGTCACTGGTTTTAAATATGGAATGAAAGGGCGCTATTAAAGTGAATGTCCATTGAGATTTTCACAATCTCTTGGAGACACAAAAATATTTATGTCTAAATACTTATCATTGAGATTATGTGTAATTAAATAAATGTCTAAAATCAATTTGGGTTTCTAATAAATCTTACTTTAACCTGATTGGATAGAAGTTTGCATGGGCATCAAAATACTCTTGAATCTGTCTTTATAGGATGTGTGCCTTAAAAGTATAAGAAATGAAACCTGGTATATGGAAAAAATATTTTCAGGAAATATTAATGTTGATTCTTCAAATATTTTATCATTTAACCAATGTGAAGGAGGTAGAGTTACATTGGTGATAATTCAAAAGGTATAGTAAAAAGTTTTGGAGAAATTGGAATTTTTAATTCTGTTATCATTTCAAAAGTATTATTTATCGAAGGATTAAAACATAACTTAATTAATTTCTCAAAATTATGTGATGATTGAATGAATGTGAAATTTTAAAATGATAAATGTATAGTTAATAAAGATAAATCTATCCTATTTTCTAAAAATTTAAAGGATAATATGTATTCTATTTATTTTGAGGAATTGACTAACCAGAATGTTAAATGTTTGAGTGTCACTCAGTCATATAACATCTTATGTCATATGAGACTTGGACATGCTAATTTTAGAATATTATACAAGTTTTATAAACACTAAAGTGTTCTAAAACTACTCAAACTGAAGGTAAAAAACACATGCATGTGTGACTCATATATGAAAGGTAAACACCCTAAGGAGTCTTTCAGATCTTTAAATGAAGTATACATGGTAAGGTATAGAATTGAGAATTTTTAAATGTTTAATTAGAGAAATTTGTGATGAAAATGGATATTCCTATAATTTTTCAGCCCCTAGGACACGACGACAAAATGGTATTGTGGAATGGGAAAAAATAGAAGTGTATCAGAAATGAGTAGAACCATGATAAATGAATTTAAAAATCTTAAGTATTTCTAGGAAGAATCTAAAATATAGCTTTTTATGTATAAAATAGAGTTATTTTGAGACTCATATTAAATAAAACACCTTATAAACATTGGAAATATAAAAAACCAAAAGTTGGGTACTTTAGAGTGTTCGATTGAAAAGTTTATATTCTTAACACTAAATATTCATTAGATAAATTTGATTCAAAATATGATGAAGGTATCTTTTTAAGATATTTAAACTCTAGTAATTCCTAAAAAGTTTAAAATAAAATATTTGTGATAGTTGAAAAATATATACACGTGAAATTTAATGAGAATGTTTCAAAAGATAAGAATGGTGATATGAACCAAATTGAGGAGGAATTTATAGAATTCAATTTTGGAGAGGTTGAAACTAAAACTGAAAATGAACATGTTGAGGGGGATACTCTCCCTCATGAGGAGTCTAGGAAGTCACATAGAGACCACAATTTAGACAACTTAATTGGAAATGTTGATTTTATAATTCAAACACAAAGTTTCTTAAATAATTTTTAAGCTTATCATGCATTTATTTCTGATTTTGTTCATGAAAATATTGATGAAACCTTATCTGATTCTAACTGGATACTCATTATAGAAGAAGAATTAAATTATTTTTCTAGAAATTGAGTTTGGGATTTAGTTGAACAACCTAAATATTCTCAAGTAATCAACATTAAATAGATTTTTAGAAATAATCTTGATAAATGTAGTAATATTTTAATATATAAATATAGATAAATTATAGAAGTCTATTTCTAAGAATAAGGGGTAGATTATGATGATTTTCCCCAATTTCTAGGTTAGAATCTATAATAATATTGCATGTATTGGTTTTAAATTATTTCAAATGGATGTGAAAAGTTTATTTCTAAACGGCTATATTTATGAGGAAATATATGTTAGAAAATCCTCTAGTTTTAAAAGTTAAAATGACCCTTTTAATGTATTAAAACTTTATAAATCTTTGTAATGATTTAAACAAGCCCCTAAGGCATGGTATGAAAGGTTTTTACAATTTATGTTGAAAAATAGTTTTGTTAAAGGTTTGGTTGATCTTACCTTGTTTATAAAGAAAAATTCCAATGGTATTTTGATAGTTCAAACCTATGCAGATAAAATTGTATTTGGATATTCAAGTGATAAATTATGTTATGGGTTTTTTAAATTATTGGAAATTAAATTTGATATAAGTCTTATGGGAGAATTGAAATTATTCTAATGACTTCAAAGTTTTCAAAGAGAAGATGAGTTTTTTTTTTATTAATTAGTCTAAGTATGATAAAGAATTATTAAAAAGGTTTGGACTTGATTCTAGTAAAAAATATATTAGTCCCATGAGTACTTCAAGTAAATTATATATTGATGAATCTAGAAAATATGTTGATAATAACCTTTATAGAGTTATGATAGGTAGTTTGTTATATTTAACCACTTCTAATCCTAATTTAATGTTTTTAGTTTGTATTTGTGCTAGATTCTAAAGTGATTTTGGATTTCCAAGATATGGTCATCCTCATTTTTTGATATAGACCGTTTATGACCTTTTGAGTGTTAAATATTTGAATAAAAAAATGCATATGTGTTCTTATTTTTCGGTGAATTATATTTTTTCCGATCATAATTCAAGCAGTCGGAATTGGAAGCCAAAGTTTCTCTGACTGGTGGCCAAAAATTTCATCGGCTGTGGAATAATGAAATAAAAAATGAAAACAAAAATATAATATGCCTTTGATGTTATGAATAAAACAAAAGTTTCAATTACTGGGTTGTTTCCTAGGGTCGGCGTGAAGTTGTGGGAAAATGAAATTTATAATTAAAAGTTCTTTGCAATAATTTTTTTTCAAAATAAAAAAATAAAATAAAATATCAAAAGTGGATAACTTCTGTTGGAATCTTCCCCGACTGGACCCCCTTCCTCGTGAGCTTTCTCTTCCGCCATATCATTCACTGAAGCCAACTGAGCCACCTCCTCTAACCAGCGCACCTCTATCTATCTTGGTCGACCTCACCTAGACAACATGTGAGCCTACCACTGTCCCTTGGTTTGAACCCCACCATCGCTTGGTCTGGACACCTTCATCGATTGGGCCTTTATCACATGCTGCCGTAGCTCCCTCTCGATAGACCGTACCGACCACCGCCACAGATTCCAACCGCTATCGCTTTCCTCTCCCGCGGCCGAGTTGATGCTGACATCTCCTCCACCCACACCAACCATTATTTAATGGACGTTGCCAATGACCACCACCCGCACCAACCACACCACTGCAGGTCACTGTTTGGTCACTCAACCACACCACCGCAGGTCCTGTGGATGGCCACCACAGACATCACCGATGACCACCACCCACACCAACCATTGTTTGTAGCCCCAGTCGTGAGGTGACCCCTACCCTGATCGGGTTCCCATAGCCTCCCTCGGGCCCTGTTAGATCCGAACCACCCCATAATGTCTCGAGGCGGGTTCACCAAACCTGAAATGGGTCTGGGCAGGCTAGCCTAGCCCAGTACAACCCTATGTGGGGTTTTCCAGGCCTGAAATAGGACATCTTGGGTTCAACCCGACCAGAGCCTAGGTGGGTTTTTTGGTCCCAGGAAAAATATTAATACCACCAAAAATTAAGATATTAATTTTTGGATTAAAAACAATGATAATTTTATTATTTAAAAAAAATCAATTTTATTTTATTATAAAATTAAAATAATTAATTAATTTAATTTTTGGAATAAAAATTAAATTAATGTCAAAACCAAATGAGAATGAGTTATTCGAATTTAAATAATTCATTTAATTTATATGAATTCCCTCATACTTTAAATGTATTAAAATTTAATTTTATTGTGCATTTATTTGATATATCGGCTGGTCTTGATTAGTGTATGACCCTGTGTATTTTTGGTTAATTTTATTTAATTATTTATTACCTACTTGTGATGCTTGTATTAATTTGATAATTCTTTGACGGTCTATGTATCATCCTTTTAATTCAATATGTATAAGTGTATGTGTATCCATTCATATTTGTATGTATATTGTGCATCCTGATACCCCCTCGCCTACGTACGAGTATTGATGTGCTATTGATGATGATGTTATACAACAAGGACCCCACCAAGATGAGGTGGTACATCAGAGGAGAAATGAAAACTATGGACTAAGAGAAAAATGTGATACGAATTAGGACTCGACTTGGGTATGATACCCCCTAGGTCACGGTTTATTCATTAAGTTTAAAACAGATCAACCAATATTAGATGCTCAAGAACAACTGGGTAATTTATTTACTTTATTAATTGTTTATTATTTTATGCATGTTCATGTTTACTGTGAAAAAACATAAATTAATAAATGTGAAAAATGAATAAATATGTGTTTAATGTTTTTCTATTAATGGATTACATATATCAAGAAATATTAAAAATCCCTCAAAGTAATATTAAGTTGCAATGCCTTCCACTACTAAAATTTGAACAAAACGAGGTTTATAGGGTACACGTTATCCAAAGTTGAGGGTCCCTCCTACTATCAACGAGTTCTTATGAGAGTAACGAGATAAATTAAATAAATATGGTAGAAAAGAAGTATTCAAATCTAATTTCTACCACTTTATAGGAAAATATTTGAGGGAATAAAAGTTACAATTCTGATAATTTGGGACTTTATTCAACAATTCAAGGAACCAAGAGTCAATGCGGTTCACCAGTCTAGTGCCTACCTTGAAAACCTCCAAGTAGTGGTGTATCCAAAGATTTTAGACTATGAGAAGAGGTTTCAAGGATCCTTTCCACTAAAATAATCAAGCAACATGGTATTTTGAATCTAGTAGTGAGGTATACTGAGATTCGATAAAATAGAGGGATACATTTAATGATTTAATTAATTAATCTATAATGTCTAAAAGGTAATCAAGATAAAGTACCAATTGCTAAATTTATTTTTTGTATATAAAAATGAAAATCACCAATACCACCAAATCATTATCACTACAATCAATACTAGATAAATAAAATATCATGTCCGACCATAACTTCTAGGAGTGGTATAAGTGCTTGCACATAGTACTACACCAAGAGAGGAAAATTTATGCGATGAAGTCCTCACTTCCTATTGATCCCCCTCAGGTAGAAATAAAGGTGGATAAATACAAGTATAAGGATCATGTAGATGATTCACTAGATGTACAATGTATCATGTTTTCATCCATGTCCTGTCAATTGCATAAAATGCACGAGGATAAAGATTCCTACAATATGTTGACTCGTCTCCAAGAATTATATCATGAGAGAGTAAGGAAAGAATGGTATGAGATATATAGTGAACTGTATAAGTGAATGCTAGTAAACAGAATCAATAAATACCTCATGTACTCAAGATGATCAAGTACACCGAGAGACATGAAGCCCTTGGGTTCAAGCTGAACCAATAACTTGCAACCGATCTCATTACTGCCTATCTATAGCCAAGATTTTTGACTTTCATTGTTAATTACAATATGAATAACATGAAAAAGTCACTCCTAGATATTTGGGATTTAGTTTTCCAAGATGATAAGGATATAAAGAATACCAATTATTTATTCCTTATGGTGAACAAGAGGAGGAAGGGAAAGGCTAAGGGGTCTAAGGATAAGTCTAAGACAAAGACACTGATGCATTGTCCTTCCAAAAAGACAAAGATATAGAGGGAGGGAAATGAGAAGGAGGTTATCTTCTTTTCATGTGGAAAGAAAGGAAACTGGAAGAAGAACTATAGAAATGGGAAAAGGAAGCAAGGCGGTGCTCCTACTTTAGGTATTATTGACATTTAATGCAATATGCCATTATATACAAATAAAGTGCCTCAATCATATTCTGATTCATCATATTTCATCATACACGAATTATGCTAGTTGATTCCCTTTTTCACTAAATCTCACCACTAATTGATGGTTTGTGCATTGTGGCACTACATAAGTTCACCGACACATGATTGTATCTTGATCTTGGTGACATTCATGTCTTACATAATCATCGATGGTAAAATCCAATGGTCTATATTATTGGTCTGCTCCAGACCATAGTTTGATTGAAGCTACACCTAGGTATCCCTCAATCAACCATACTTAAAACTTGAAGTTTCCCACTAAAGACATGATCCATCACATAAATCCCTGATTATTTGAGAACATCATCACACTTTACCTCTAATGTTTATATTTTCTTATCCAGATCACTATACTAGTCAATTATCTAAATTTCATATCTATTAGTTATTGAAAGAATTAACTCTTAGCATTATCTATCGGTACCAAAAATTGGATATTTCCACTAATATGACATATTTTTCCTTTTTGTCTCCAAGCATAGATATAAAACCTTAACCACCTTAGTATGGGTTCACCTTCCACATTATTTTATAAATTCACCACTATTTCACCTAAAAGAGGGTTACACCCTCAAACCATCAATGGTGTGCTCCAAACCATTAGATTTATCTAATCCTAATTTAATGAGCACCAATGTGCCTAAATTCCATCATCAGTCAAACATTGTTATCCACGGACCTTATTCGTTTCACCCTAATAGAACCATCCCATGAGCCTCACTCTAGTGTTTATAACCATTGTAGTTCCCCATGCTATTGTAATATAATTTTTTTGAAAATTCATCACCACAATACTCAATCCATGATGAATATATCTCAAGATTAGTGGCCACCATCTTTACCATGTGAATTTTTCATTTCAATCAGTTACAAACCCCATACCATCTCTCTAGCAGTCCCCTAATTTCAGTGGTTCCTGAATCCCAAAGTAAAGGCACCCTCCAAATTCCACACTAATTACATTGAGAAAATTGGAAAATTATAATTCCATAAATTAATCATTTATATCATCTCCCTTAGTGTATATCAAGGACCTCATCTCACACACTGGTCGGTTCACATTTGACTAGCTCCTACTCTTACTCATTCATGACATAACATCAGAGGGATAATTATTTTATCAATTTATTAGTTGAAACAAAGTGTATCACATCTTTCCATGGGCCATCCAACACCTAATCACTCCCATGCATGATTTCCCATGAATTCTCACTAGAATACCATGATTTAATATAAAGCAGTTATGAAAACTATGGATACGTAGACTCTATAATAACACACTGGAACCTATCATGGTCATATACACTATACGATTCTTAAGGGAATGAATACTCATTATACTTTAGCCTAACCTCCATACCAAGGAAGTTATACCCTTCCATTAACACATAGTGCCAAATCATCATTGTAAAGACACCCTAGAAATCACACAACCCTCATTTCACAATCTCACCATCATAGATATTTTTCTAAAATCCTCCAATTAGTATATATCACTTGCTACGCAAGGTAGAATAGGCCTAATTAATCACTAAGATAATCTACGAAAGGTTGAACCTCAGTTATACTATCCCACATACCACATAGGTAAAATGGAATCCAACTCTATTTTTCTTATATAAAGAGGGTGTCTAAATAATCACTCTCATAATAGTGAATAACTGCTATCATTGTCTATTGAATCCTATTCACCAACAGGATACTGCTCCCATACTACTTTTCTATAAAAATAAACTCATTCCGTCATGTATTGCATCACAAAAATACTAGGATCACATGCTTAACCAATTGATTATGCATCCATAAAAATTCATCACATTTCTCAAAAATCACTATATGTACTTCCATTCCCAATATAACCAAGGAAATACACATTCCAAACATATATATCATATTATATTTCACCTGTGTATAATTATCATCACACAAAGCATCTACCCATACTTTACATCTCTATAGACACCCTTGTGCCTGATCTAACCCCATTCTCTTAGAATACCCTCATATTGAACCACCCAAATCGAGTAAAAATAGGAAAAACATCATACTACCCAACTCACACACCCAAATCAAGAAAACCTGAGTTAAATATCACCATTTCAAGGATCCCCTACCTAGTATATTCATCATACTCAATACAAGTTATAACCCACTAGGAAATTTTTTTCTTCTAAGACATATAAATCAAGGAATCTCAAGCCAACACCCCCATTATAGGGATCTAATCCTCATCAAGAATCTACATACCCATACTGCCCATATTAGGGTCATCATTACATCTATGTGTGTAACATACCATCTTGAATACCTCGCCACAATATCCTAACTGACATTCCACAAACCCAAGGGGAATTACTGACCACCTGTGGATATAAAAGGTGACAAGGTTATCACACGTAAACATGGGAATGAATTAGCCTTTAAAAATATATAAATAATTAATGAATAAAAACAATATAATTAAATAAACCAATAAAAAATAAGCATGAGCACCAATCAGATAAATATAAATCCAAAATAGATAATAATAATACATGGCATAAAGTAAAACATAGTATAAATTAAATTATATCTTAAAAGAAATTACAACATGGGAATCAAAATAAAAGGAAATTCATGAACTAAAAGTAACACACATGGGATGAAAAACTCAATCCCATTAGGGATAACCTAGTACATTACTAATGAAATACCAACCAACCTACAATGAACCTAATAGACTTGGACCTTGACATACCATTGGTATCATCAGGCAACAACCCACTAGTGATAGTAATATAATGACTAAGGTCATGGACCAGAGTGAAATCACAATTCATATAACACTCATCCTTGAGTCCCCAATTAGTAATCAAGGCACCCATATAAACTAAAAAATCACAAACAATAACCCCTTTATCAATACCATATCATAGAAAACATTATCACAATTCCATCAATTTATAATAGAAACATCGATGGGTATGGTCATTAGAAATAACATATTTAATAAAAATGATAATATCATGAAACATAACATTAAAAGTTACAAAATAACAAGAAACCATGAAAACACATTCATGTTAGGTATATAATCAATAAAAACCCTTTTTAAATCTATTTCAAATAATAACAAGTCTTAGAATCAGTTTCTCAAACACCATGTAAGCATTGAAATTCACTTTAGATGAAAAACCTTTGAAACACATGGAACACCTTTATATAAAGACAAAAATTTATAAAAACATCAATTATAAACTTATATTTACTAAAAAAATATTTATCAATTAATTTTAAACACTTTAAATCCCTAAGTAACTTTATCAAATACTTAGAGTTCTCAAAAATACATGTATAAAATATTTTTAAGGCAGCCTTGATATTTTCATTGACGTAACACAGGATTAACAAATAAATCATGAAAACCTTGAGGAAAAATATTATAAATGAATACAAAAAGTAATTTTTAGTGGAGGAAATAATTTATAAAGATCAAGAACCATGTGCTAGATAATTAGAATGTTTTACAAATACACCTATCTAGATATCGATGAAACCTCACTACCTTTAGAAGACACTGATGGAATGGGGTTATAAACAATACATGTTCCCTTTAGGAAAAAAATCCATAATTTTTTTTGGATTTTTTCTTATCATAGAAACAACCCATGTCTCTTTAAACCATAGATATATAGAACACATTAAATAAAGGAAGGAGAGAAGGAAAGAGGAGAATAAAGAAGATAAGAGAGAGAAAACCATACCTAACACCACCCTTATATCCCTCCCTTGGTGGATCCAGAAGAAGGGGGGGACCCCCTATATGATAATTTAATGATCAAGTAAAAGAGGTGTCACCTCACTTTTTACCTTATGCTCTCCAATAAATAATAATAATAATAAAGTCAATATATTATAATTATAATCAATCTTTTTTTTCTATAATGATATAAACACAAACACACATGTAACCTTTATACAAAATGATAATAATAAAATTACAATGCCTTAGTCACATTCCAAATACTTATTTACACAATTATAAATTAATAATAACTACAAGAATAATAAAATAAATACCAAATATATATTCATTATCAATTACACACATATTTTTATATAAAGAAAACTATACTAACTATCATATGCACAATTTAAAAATTATATCACCATTTTATAAACTAAATAAAATAATTATGAAAATTTATTATCAATTATGAATAATATTAAGAGTTTGGGACATGAAGAATTGAGTTTTGGTTCTACTTTTAGGCATGCACAGTTAGCTTGCATGATTACCCAAGTTGTGCTCTAATTGTGTGGTACACTCTGTCTCACCATTCAAATGGTGTGTGGTTGACTCACATGGTTTCCCTTAACTGTGAATCTTTCAATTCTCTATTTTTTTAATTTAAAATATTAAAATTTTAATTATTATTATTATAAATATTTATTTTAAAAGAAAATTAGAGGTGTTATAATGTATCGACAATATCTCCATCAAGTGATAAGTATCAAGGAAGCTATCATGTCCAAGTTTCATTAAGTAATGTTCCACCAATAATTTATTTGAGAAAACCTAAAATAAATTATTATTGATGTTTTAGTTAACCTAAACCTGCTTTATTTCTTTGAGAACCATTTTTTTAATCACATACAAGCATACGGTTGTCATGTAAACCTACGTATGAAGAATGATTCTTAGACACACACCTCTTTCCACCCCAACTAAGAGATAAACCATAAATCATAGCTCAAAAACATAATAATTTATCAAAATCAACTCAAATGTAATGGTAAAAAGTGATAGCCACAATCACATATCCCTAAAAACTTAAATTTATGCCTATATATGTGTTTTCCATGAACAAACACATCGTGAATCCCAAGTTCTAACTATTTATATCTCCACATACCATGTCTTAGATCATAAAAAATTTTAATTTTTTTTCTCAAATCCCACTTTGTAATGTACTAACTTGAAAAACCATCAACCATCCCATGTTGAGACACCATATGGCCTCAAGAAATCCTCCTAATTTTCCAACATTTGTTAACAAGTGACGTGAGTCAGATAGTATCCCATTGAGATACTATACCCTCTTCATCAACATATAAAATAATATATATAAATCATATAAACATCCATAACCAATATAACATCAAAGTGGAACAAATGGAATTAAATAAGGAGAAAAATTTATAAGTCATTAGCCTCACCTTATAACTATCTCTACATCACCTCTGAGACACTCTAGCTCACTCAACTATGCTAAGACCCTTTCCCTGATCTGCATACAAAAAATAGGTATACATGTACACTGAGCATCACATACATTGTGTGAGCATAAAAATTATTTGGTCCCTACCAATGATGTTCTTAATATAAACCATAATATATGTGTATGAACCTACCATATGAATGAAAGGGTTAAACAATCACATTTATAACACTTACTATACCATCAGGTACTTGAAAATCCACCTTGAAGGTTAATCTTTATCTACTTCAACCATTGACAGTATGTGGGATATAATTTCTACTGCTTGATCACATAATAAGGTTGGATCTCCATGTAATTAATGACCTTCCAGGTGTGATGGAGTTTCCCAATGGGTTGAAGATTCACTAAACCAATTATCATATCAGAAGAAGGTGGGGCCACTATATAATGGTTGGACCCCTTTTAGGGTAGAGTTTCCCAAATGGGTTACATTGTGCCCAACCATATCTCATCTTAGAATAAAAGTAGAAGTTCCATGCAATAATTGACCCTAAAGTTGGACACATTTTCCCAAATGGGTTAGCAATGTTGTAACTTCCTGGATCTGGATGCCACTCAACTAGTTCCCCATACCCGGTTGGCCACATGGCCTCAAGTGCATTTTCCTAAATTCCATAGGCAACCAACTAGCAGTGAGGGTCTAGGGTGTGATAGTAGGAAAACTATGCCCTAATTTCCAGAGTGTAACGCAACATAATCAATAATAATAGAATATCAGAAATAGTAAACAGCATACAACTAAAATAAACAGCGAAAGATTGATAAGATAAATAACCAAGAATCAGTCCATACAAAAGATGATTTATCATGTTATGTTCTAAGAAAATATCCAAATAGGTACACTATATAAATCCAAAATATACATTCCAAAATCACAAAATAAACAAAGGAAACTAAGAAGCATTATAAGCATCGGCTTGGTCCCATGCTCTCTGGATCCTAAACAAAATATCAAGTACCTATAGAAGGGATCCTACCCTTATTGATACCTGTAATCATATAATCTATTTGGGCCCAAAAACATGACCCAAATAGGGTGTGAGAAATAAATCCCAATAGGAAACCACCCAAAGATCTGTACCTATCTTTCTATGAGTATATACAATAGGTAGTGTACAAAAGTGAAAGCAGTAAACTAGGAAGTACTCAAAATTAAATGGTCCTATAAGTATTGATTTCCATTTATTCAGTTCATGTTCATTATAAAATTCAATTGTATTTAATTACAAATATCTCTAAATCTAGTATCGTCCCGTCAATCCCTCGTATAAAGTAAGCACATCCGATGTCTCAAAAGACCATCTACACAGATATAAGAGAAGGGTGGATCCAAGCATGTGCTTTTTCTTGGAAGATGCATCATAAGTCATCCGTTTCAATATTCTATTCAAAACCTCACCCCCAGGAATAACAAAAACCTTACCCACAGGCATATAAAAACCTCGCCTGCAGGTGTAGAAAAACCTCTCCATTAGGCATAGCAAAACCTCACCCATAGGCATTTCATCAATCAATCAGGGCCAAGCCCGATATATAAGCATTTAAGCATGTGTTAGGGTAAAACCTGGTATATAATCATTTTAGCATAAAAATAAAACATTTAATTTACACTATTACATGGTTAATAAAAATAAAAACTCACATGGGAATCAAACATGTCACAATCCTTTCAAGTAATATAACCATTACCAGACTTAACAGTTATAAACTCACATGGGAAATTCACATCACAAGCCTAATAAGTTAATTAAACTACCATAAGGCATAAAAAATTATTTATCTAACATGAGAAAACATTCAATTAACCAACTTCATTTTTAACAACCCTAAAAAGGGAAACAAAGGCATGCCCATAGGCATCCTAGGCCAAACAGCTAAACATTGGTTATCTGAGGGAAGCACACCAATGAGTGGACCTCAATCATATCAAGAAACCACAAACATTATTTAATTAACTTAATCAATTACCTAATCAACATTAGGTAATAACATGGGTAAATTACATTTAGGTGACACCCTAAACATGCGCACGTGTCACTCCAACACATATAAACAACAAGAAAATTTATGAAAGGAACAAGACCACCTACCTTGTTGTCGTAAAACTCTCCTCGTCTAGTGTCAGCCTCTAATTCGATCTAGAGTGGAGTGGATCTATAGAATGAGCATAAATTATCAAGCCCTGATAACTAGGTTGAGAGAAGAAATCATGAAGAATGACTCAAGAGGAATTAGGATCTTACTGATTGGGTTCAAAACACCTCTGATAGTGTTCAAATTAGAGATCGGACGACAAAACGGGAGGCCACCCTATCCTTGGATCACCTAGGAATGCTGTTAGTCGCACGAAGGGGTGAGTTTCTATCTATCTAAGAAAAATGATGTTACATCACAATTTAATAAAAAAAAGTACACAACATGTACTAGAAACAACAAGTCGTGTCTGTACAAATCCTGGCCAGGTCATTACATGGTTGTGTACTGTGATTATACAACGTGTAACCCTCATTACATGGTGTATCCCTTAAAATACATGGTGTTTAACTCCCAATCACATCATTTAATAGGTATGAAACCAACCTTTGATCTATTTTCCTCCATTATCTTATGTAAAAACTGAAGAGGAAAGATCTATATCTCAAGGGAAGAATCGGGTTCTTAAAAATGCACCCACCAAAGTCTCATGATAATGTATTATTTGATATAACATCATTATACTACAAATAGGATCCAAAATAATTGGCTCATTCATAGCCTCATACCATTCAACAACATCATCCTAAGAGAATTGATATACAAATATTTATCTTACTGTAATCAATAGGGTATCACATTAATAACATAAAAATTTTGGATGAAATTTACAATCATGGACAATTATAATTGCCAGAATAGGACCACACATGATCCAAAAATAGACCACAAAAATACCATAGGCATTCTTCCTAATCACCAAAGTCTAGTAGAAACATAAAAAGTTAATATATAGTATAACAGGAAGTGATTTACCATCTTGGGGATTTAACTAAGTCATTAAAAAATACTGTTAAAATATTGATATGACCCATGCATACATAGGAAATTTCAAAAATAAAAAATATCTATCAGGGTATACCTATCTTACAATTATAATAATATAATATGCATTCTATATGTATGTGAACTAAAGGAACACAACAATATAACCTAACATAAACTATCAACCAAACATAACCAAAATACAAACCCCTAACACGATCCAAAATAAAGTAAAACTCATACTAGAAATAGAAAAAAATCCCTAAAATTACATCAAATGAAATAAAAAAGTATCCCAAGACCATATCCATACAATATATCCATCACCTATTCCAAATCACCAAGACTTCTAACTCCTATGTCCATAAGTACTCATAAATTATTTCCTTTCCCTTACCTGGATCATGAACAAAAAGGTTTACATGTATTCAAAAGAGATATATGTATGGTGTGAGTGAAATGTACCCAATAAGAGGTTACCACCCAACCCCTAATTATCTTTTATAAGATTATGTATATGCAATATAAACACAACATAGGTAAGTAACAAATTATAACAAAGAATAATTTATCAATAAAGTGATGAATAATGTAAACTATTCAAGCTTAAGTAACATATTTATAAAGATATAATAAAAACCAACTACACCTACTTTGATCCATTATTGGAATCCAAGATGGTGTGATGTGGACATCCACTATATATATCCTTTCTTAGGAGGATTATCTATTAAGAAGAAGAAATGTACATACACACACACATAGGCATATACATATACATATCCATCATTACTTAGTAGGAAAATTTTCTCATAATAAGGAATAAAACCATATATATATCCACGTAGATACATACATGTAACTAGTGTACATGTATCAGCCCGTAACCTCCATTCTCAAATCCTATGATACTTGCCTAAGAAATATACCACAATACCAAGGCTCCACATATACAATATCACATATGAAAGCATATAAAAATGGATTACATATCATGAATCAGAATTAAACAAATCAAAGGAGAATATCAAATCTTAATTCAAGACATAGAATAGATAAATACTCAATTATAAAATTTTAATTTAAAAATGAATCACTTTTGGGAATAATTTTTAGAATAAATATTTATTATTATTATTTATCATTATACACCATGTCAATATTATTATACCCATATCAATAATATAGGTAAAAAATAAGGGTTCACCTACCAAATGATTTGTTGAAGCCTTAACCAAAATCCATAGGAAGATAATATTACACTGTTTAATGGATTCAAGAAACCTAAGTAAGAGTAATCTAGGAATTTAGGTCACTACCTTAAGAAGTAATAGAAATCAAGGTAAAAAGGGATACCTTTACCTTAGAATATCCAAATATTAGTTCCTACAAATTTTTTATTAAAGAAAAACCAAAGGAGATGATGGATTTCAGAAACCTATATAAATTGATAAAGGAGGATTTTTCATGGTGCACCTTAGATAAGTATGAAATAAAAGAAGGGATGTAAATCTCACCTTAGCTTCTATAAATAAATTCCCCATAATAATTTGGAAGAATATTGAATTAATAATAATGTAATATAAACACATAGAAGAAAATGGGAGGGAGAATAGATTATTAGGAAGGGATTCATACATGATTTTAGAGAAAATTCTAGTATGGACCATCAATTATATTTAATGTTTGAAGTAAAAATACCAATTTTACTTAAAAATGACACTTAAGATAATTTAATAAAAATGTAATAAAACCACATTAACCTTCTATGTCATTCCATATACTACACAAATAAAATAAATTAATCATGTCTTGTGACTAAATATTTAATCCATACTTATCAAAACCTTTCTAGAAAAAATATTTAAGTTAAAATAAATATCCAAGATAATCAATTCATATAATTAAAAAAAATACTTATTTATAAAAACTTTATCTAACCATTATATTTACAAATACGATTTAATACACATTATTTTTTAGAAAATCACTCATTCAAAACTATGTATAATAGTTCACTTAAAACACAACATTATTTAAAGATAAACCACCATAAATAAAGTAGCATGAGAAAAACCTTTCAATGAAAACCCATGATTAATTAAAAAAATAAAATTACAAGGAAGTTTTAGTTTTTAAAATTAGTTTTTGAAATTTTTTATATTATACAATTTAAAACAAAAAATAAATCGTTGTATCAAAATTCAATTTTCACGGTGAAAATTTGTTTCAGTTTGACTAACCAAATGTAAATAAAAATTAAGGTTGTAAGCAAGAAGTGATAAAGTTCATGAGTTCAAGGAAAAGACTTTTGGAAACACCTTCACTTGTCCAAAAAAAATATAATGACTCAAACAATTATTGAGGCAATTTGAACACCAAATTCATTTGTATGGAAAAAATTAAATTCATTCAAATTCATTATTATAGATCACTTTGTTTTCCATAAAAATAAGTTTAAAAATAACCAAATAGGGTCCCATTTCTAAACACATCCTTGAATTCACTTATAAAACTTGACACAAGATACATAAAACTTCAATTTTTTTAAAACATAAATGTTTTATTAACTAAAAAAATTTCTTACAAGCTTTATGAGTTCTTTATAATTTATAATAGAAATTTTTTCTCAAAAAATTTAAAAGAAAAACAAAAAATTTAACAACCCATCTCAATTTCATAATCAAAAACTTATCAATCATTTATAAAAACCTAATGAAACCTCGTAACATAAAATTACATGTGCATTTTCAACATGAAAATAAGGAAAACATGAAAAAAAAAATTATAATAATACTAATTAAATGTTCAACATTATTTAACTATAAACATTTAAAGAAGTATTTAAAATTGATAAAAAATTAAAATTTGATCTTATAAGTAATACCATTATAAATCATTCCATTTATCAAAATATGATAAAATAACCATTAAAAATGACCATTTTTATTAAGGATAATGTCAAATAAAATGAAGTAAACAAAATACTTTTAATGATAATATAGTTTATGGTTTAAAATGTTATATCTTAATGTTTTATTTCAGGTACTTACATCACTTTATTTTGACCACCTTTCATTTGGGTTTTTTCTTGAGTTGTTTTGGGTGACTTATGAAAATTTTTAGAGGTTTATAGGCCTATGAATGGTTGGTGTATAGTTAGGGAAAACTTTGCAGGTATTCCTAGGAAACTTTGTATCTTGTGTTGGATTCTCATAAGAGTGAGCATGATTAGACACACGGTTTGTCCAAACCATGCATACTTCCCCTAAAATCATGTGACTTGGGAAAAAGTTGTTTCACATGACTAGTGAATGGTTTTTTAAACCATTTGAAAAAATTGTAAAGCTCCTCCAATAGCCTATAATGTGGTGCACGGTTGGTGCATGGTTTACTAAATAGTGTGACCAAACCATGCAATGTGAATTAATTAATCCAAATTTTAATTTTAATATCTTAACTCAATTGTTTTTCTACATTATTCCTCTAGTGGGGTAGGATCTTGACCAAGGAGAATCCAATTTTAGATTTTAGAGATTCCTTGACTCCCAAATATTGATTTTGATAGATACTTGGGTATTGGATCTAGTTTTTAAAGGTATGTGTCCATTATTTTTCATTCTTAATTGTTCTTCTGGGTCTTCTATTATATCCTTTAATGGAACCTTATATCGGGGCTGTTGATACTAGATCTAAGGTTTGCGACTTGATATAATTGGGTTTGTTATAGATGTTTAAGGGGATTTTGATTTATCATAATAATCTTGATTGGTGAATTGTGTTTCTAGGATCACCAATTGGTTGGTTTTATCCCTTCATCTCTCTGATTTTGGATCTCTTGTTGGATTATTATCAATACCGTAAATTAGTGTAGGTGTTTTTTATAATGTAGTCCCTATTAATTGAAATTGTTATTTATTTTTTGAATTAAAATGGATTTCAAATTGATTTACAAAGCACGAATTGATATTGTTGATTTTTTTAAATAATATGGTGTGTAATGCAACCGCTTTTGCAATGGATTTTGAAATAAAGTGTTGATTCTTGGAAAATTATTTTCAATTTTGATGAATGGGTTGAAGAATTACTTTGATGATGATTATTGAGAAATGATGGCATAAATTGTTTTATAGATTTTTAATTAAACTAATTTTTTTGAAAGGTATGAAATTTAATGAAATCTACTTGATGTTGGTATTTGAAATGAAATGGAATATTGAAAAAGTGAATTGGAGCTTCTTTAACAATGTTTGATGAAACTGATTTGATATGAATTATTTTCCCCTTGATTGATTACTTTGAAGCACATGGGAGCCTGTGTAGTTAGGTGGGTTGTCCGGGACAAGATTGATAAGCATGTATTAGCTCTACCTAGAAATTTATTAATTATGAAAACAAAAACTAAACTTTGATGAGATTAGGGAGTTCATTATTTAGGGTGGACTCATATCCCCCCGAGGCCCATGATTTATGGAATTGTGCATGCCAGGATCCATATTTCACTAAGAATATGAGGATCCTTGATCCAAGATCTAAATAACCATGGTGCTAGGATTGAAAATGATTTATATATTCTAGTGTCTATAAAATTATTTATTCATTCATATTTTAGGGAAATTATTATTCATTACTATTTTATACTTTCCATTGAAATTTCTTAAAAAATAAGTTTTATTATAAAATTTTGAAAATATTACCATGAAATGTTTTGTTTAAATAAAAAATATTTACTTTATTTTTTATGAAATACTTATGTAATAATTGATGGGATATTATTGGGATTGTTTTTATCACATCCAAAATATAAATTTCATTGTATGTATAATTTTTTTCCATGTTTAGGAAATGGGAAATCACTACTAGGAGGAAGTAGGTGTTCTTGATAGTAGAACCTTGGGAGTTAGTGGTGACTGTTAGAGAATGCGATCCACCTCTTTTGAGGATATCATAGAGGTGATATTGTTGCTGGTTTATGTGATGTCTTGGATTTTTATTCCATCTCGAGTTATGTACTTTCCTATTTGTGGTGTTTTTATCTTGTTGACTATTTTAGCGTACTGACTATTCATGGATTATCATCTTATACCTTTTTATTGTTTGATTTTTATTATGGTGAAATTTTTCCCATTGATCATTATTGATTTCAAGATGCTATTCGCTAACCCACGAGGATTAATAATTCCCTTATATCCATGTCAAGGCTAACTCATATTCTTGTTTTTCTAGATATATAGGTTGGTTTATGAAAAATTGGTATCAATGAAAGGTTTGTGTCTCTTCTTGGATGTTGGTATACAATTGGATATGACATGGTAGGTAGGAGATATGATTTTATTGACTTAAGTGGTAGGATATGAGCAAGTTTCTGGATAACTTTTATTATATTTATCCTTAAGTTACCATGGGTGGTTGAAAAAGGTGTATTTTAGTAATTAATTAATCTGATTCTAGAATTTTCTCAAATCCTAATTTGAGGTTTGTGTTCCCCGATTGAGTTCTAATTGATAGATTTGATGTTCCTGTGTCTCTTGAATAATGTTTATTTGTTTTCTATTGATATTTTATAGTACCATGCCCCCAATAAAACTTCTAATCAATCTTCAAGAGGGATCTTCTGATGAACCAAAAAAAGATAATCCTCCTATCAACCAGAACATCATAGAGGCATTATTACACATATTCAGAGCTGTTGAATAGGGTGTCGTACCCATTTAGGCTAAAGAGGTGGCACCTTGAAGTGAAGATATTAGAGACCAAGCCTGGGATTTTATTCATATGAAATAAATATCCTTATAAGGAACAAATGATCCTTAGGAGGAAGAGGATTGGTTGTGAAAGATTTAAAGACTATTTGAGTTCTCGGAGATGTTAGATTCCACTAATGTGAAGTGTTCCATCTTCAGTCTTAAGGGGTCTAGAAGGAGATGATGGGATTCTATAATTATAGTTAAGCGAAATAGGGTATTTGAGTGAAAATACTTCAAGACATTTTTACTGAGCAATTATATCTAGATTTGATGGTATAGGGTAAGTCCATGGAGCTTCTCAACCCCCTCTAAGGTTATTATAAATTGACTTAGTATACTAATCATTTTTCTAAACTTGCTCAGTTTTCACCTAAAGTAGTGTCAAATGAGAATCTTAAGTCCTAGAGGATTTATATGGGTCTTTGATCACATATCCAATATCAGGTATTTATGCTAAATGTTACCTCAAATTTTGATGTTCTGCATAGGGATGTGATATAAGAAATTGGCATGGCTATTATGTCAGGGTTAACTGGAGTTACTTATATACCCAGTGGTAGTTTTAGTGGTTCCTATAGGTGGAATAGAAAGAAAAATGAGCCTCATAGTGGAAATAGTGGTGGTGAACTTTTATAGAAAAATTCCTCCAGATCATCTTAAGTGTCTAGTAAAGGAAAAATAACTTTTTTCCAGTGTGGAAAGATTGGACACTCAAAGAATTCTTGGATGTAATCATTAAAGATTTAAATCTCGTACAGACGTTAAAACCACTCACAGAGGGTTTTCCATGTTTTTACTACCCTATGTAGTGGAATGGGATCATCAATATCGAGAGGTGCCACATCATAGTAATATTCTTCAAGAATAATAAGATTTCAAAAACATGCATCAGGAATGAAACAACTTCATGCAGTGGATTAATCTCTAGTAAGAAATGATGTGGGTCATGAGATAGTGAGAGGCACCATTTCTATTTCTTTGTCTTTAGTGTATGGTTTATTTGATACGGGTTCCCATAATTCTTTCATATCAAACCTCAATATAGAACTATTTAAACTTATAACATATCTCATGCCTTATGTGATAGAGATTCTAAAATCTCTCTGGATAAAGAGGGATTAAGGTATCTGATACCCCTATCATGATTTATCTTTATCATATATTGAGATCATATGAGAATTTTTGGTTCTTAAAATGAATCCCTTATATGTTATTCTCATAATGGACTGGTTGGTTGCTCATAAATATTGGATTTACTGTTATCATCAGTGAATATCCTTCACTACCCCTAATGGGGAGTTCCATGTTTTCCATATAGAATGGGACCTAAGGTATAGTCAAGTTATACCTACTCTTCCATATCTAGGTAGGATGATATCCTTGTATGCTATTGAATTGGAGAAGGAAGCCTGTTGTAGTGAAATTCATCTAGTAGGTGTTGAATTTCCAAAACTGTTTCCTTTTGTATTTTTTGGTCTACCACTAGAGAGGTAGGTGGAGTTCTATATCAACCTGGTGATGTGTAAAAAACCAATATCTAATTCATCTTACCATATAGAACTAGTTAAAATTAAGGAACTAAATAATCACTGGGATGAATTGGTTTCCAAATTCTTTATTCAACCCAGTGTGTCGCCTTGGGAAGAGCCAATGCTTTTTACCAAGAAGGTCATTGGAACCCTTCGCTTGTGTGTTGATTATTGGAATCTCAATCAAGTTATGATCAAGAAAAAGTATCTTTTGAACTATATTTATGATTTATTAGATCTTTTAAAATGGGGGAAGTGGTTCTCTAAGATTTACCTTTAGTTTGTTTAACACCAGCTCAGGATCAAAGAGTTTGATATTCCAAATACCTCATTTAGGAGTTAGTATATCCAATATGAGTATTTTGTTATTCCATTCGGCCAACCAACACTCCATATATGTTTATGGAGCTGATGAATAGGATTTTCCACAAGTATCTCAACTATTTTGTTGTGGTATTTGTGGATTAAATCTTGGTTTATTCTAAAATTGAGGAGGATCATGTACCTTATTTAATAATAGTTTTGGGCATCTTGAGGAATCACCAAATTTATGAAAAGTTGTCAAAGTGACAATTCTAGATTTGGGAGGTGAAGTTATTTGGTCACGTGGTCTCAGAACATGATATCTCAGTTGATCTAAAAATTTTAAAGCTATCATGTCATGGGAGGAACCATAGAATGTCTTTGAGATTTAGTGCATCTTGGGTTTATCAACCTATTATCGCCAGTTTGTGAATGATTTCTCTAAGATGGATTCTCTATTGACTTCTATCACTTGAAAGGGAGTGAAGTTCATTTCGGATTAAAAATTTTATACTTCCTTTGAAAATTATAAATATTATTTGAATTCATCTCCATTGTTGACTCTTACAAAGATTGGGTAGGTCTATGTGGTATTTTTTGATGCTTTAGGTTTAGGGTTGGGTTGTGTTCTTATTTAGGGTGATCACATGGTGTATTATGGTTCTCATTAACTTTAGACACATGAGAATAACTATCATACACATGATCTGGAACTTAAAGCTATGATAAATTCTCTCAAGAGTTAGTGAAACTAAATTTTTGGGGAAAAGATTACTGTTTACTCTATTCATAAGTACATGAGTTATATATTTTCATAGAAATAATTGAATCTCCATCAGAGGTTATAAGTGCATTACCTGTAATATTTTTAATTTGAAATTACCAATACACATGGAAAAGGGAATGTTGTGGTCGAATCTCTTAGCAGGAAGTTTTCATCCTTGGATGTGAAGGAATCATAAGAGGAGTGTAATCTCATGGAAATCTTTTCTCATATGTGTTTATGAGTCTATAAGGATGGGACCGAGTTTGTTATATAAAGTGTTCAGTTGACATACTCCCTTCTTGAGATGATACCCCAGGAGAAGCATCTTTGTAATTAGCTCATAGGTATTAGGAAATATTTATATGGTGGGGAGACCATCAAAGAATGGTATCTATATCAAGAGGGAATTTTTCACTTTAGGAACCATTATGTCATTTTGTCACCTATAAGAAAGGTTATGATGGTGTATTTTCATTATTTGAAGAGGTTGGTTTACTTATACATGACTAAGATGATTTATGATCAAGACATCAATTCTGATGACCAAGTATGAAATGGGGCATCACTGATTTTGTTTCCCATTGTTGTATCTATCAACAGATCAAGGTCCTGCATCAGAAACCTTTAGGTCTACTTCAACCCCTCCTAATGAAAACTTAGAAATGGGATGAGATATTAATGAGTTTTATTGATGGGTTTTGGAATAATCCACAAGAAAATAATGGTATTTTGGTGGTGATTAACCAATTGAACAAATTGGCTCACTTTATTCCTATTTTTGATACCAAAAAACTTGAGGATTTAGGAAATCTATATGTGTATGAGATTTTAATGTTACACAGAGTTCCTTATACCATTGTTTCTAATAGGGATCCCTAGTTAACATCTCGGTTTTTGAGAGGACTCCAAGAGGTGATGAGATACCCGGTCAAGTTGTGCACATTGTACCATCCTTAGACATATGATTATAGATTCTTAAACACATATTTAATGATTGTGTTCTAGAATTTGGATGATCATGGGATTTATATTTGGGTTTGATTGAGTTTTCCTTAAACAATAGATACTGGTATCCCATTAAAATGAAACCCTTTGAGTACTTATATGTCTGACCTTGTAAATATATTCTCTGTTAGTTGGATATTGGTGAAGCTTCCCTAGTGTGACCTAGATTGAACTAGGAGATGGCAATGATGATCCAAATGATTCATTAGAGGTTAGTAATGACCAAGATCCAGTATAAATATTATGTTGATTTTTATCAACATTCATTTGAGTCCTTGGTTGGTAACCAAATGTTCTTGAGAGTCTTTCCTCAACTAGGTCACAAATAGATTGAAAAAAATAAGGGAAGTTGGTACCAAGATATGAGGGACCTTTTGAGGTTATTGAGAACATTGGAAAAGTTTCATACCATTTATACCTTCCACTAAAAATGAATTTGATCTATAACATGTTTCAAGTGTTGTTACTTTAGAAATATCCTTTGAAATTATCTCATGTTGTGAGTTTGGAAGACCTTGATGTGGAACTTGATATGACTATGACTGAGCTGCCAGTTTACATAGTTAATTCTCAAGTGAAGGTGACATAGAGTAATTATTTTCCCTTGTTCTTGTTTTTGTGGTGGAATGGTTTAGATACTCACAAGACTTGGGATAATGAGATGATTATGAGGGAGTAGTGGAATCATCTCTTTGTGGACTATTCTTCTTGATGAGGATTTATGGGGGTAGAAAGAAATATGGTGGGGAGAATTGTCACATCCCGGTGTTTCTTTCTGGTATCTAAATCTATTTGTTTTGACCAACATTCATTTGGGACTTTTCTCAGGTCATTTTGGGTGAATTTTAAAAGTTTTTATTGGTTTTTGGGATTGTTCATGGTTGGAACATGGTTAGGGAAAATCATGTAGGTCTTCCTATGAAATTATGAATCTTGTGTTAGAGTCCCAAAGGAGGGTGCACGATTAGGTGCATGGTTAGTCTAAACCATGAGGCCTTCCCCTAAAACCATGCAACTTGGGAAAGTGGTGTTTCACATAGTTGGCACATAGTTTATAAAACCATATGGACTAACTATATAGATCCTCCAATAGCCCAGAAAGAGGTTCATGGTTGGTACACCATTTTCCAAACCATCTGACCAAACCATGTGATGAAAATGAATTAATCTTAATGCTAATTTTAAGAGTTCAAACATATCCATTTTCCCTCGTTATTCTTTTTGATGGATAATATCTCAACCAAAGAGACTGCACTTGAAGTTTATTGAGATTACTTACATCTCAATGATTTATTTAGATGGATACTTATGTATTGGATCTAGTTTTTTAAATTTTTTTGTCTGTTCTTTTCCATTCTTCATTTTTATTCGAGATTCACTCTTCTTTATTTGAACATAACCTTATATTGAACCTGTTGATTCCAGATCAAAGGTTTGTGAGTTGATATAATTTTGTTTCATATAGATTCATCATGGGATTGGGATTTATTATCCATATATTTATTTGTGAAATGTGTTTCGAGGATCCCATATTGGTTGGTTCTATCCCTTTATCTCTTTGATTTTGGATCCATTGTAGGGTGATTGTCAATATCATGATATGTTCATAATTTATTCCTTATCAATTGAAACTGTTATTACTTGTATACATTAAAATGGATTTCTAATTGATTTACAAAGCATGAATTGAGATTATTGATAAATGTGTTTAAATGGAATGGTGTGTGATGCAACCTTAATAGAAATGGATTTTGAAATAAAGTTTTGATTCTTGGAAAATGATTTTTAATTAAAATGAATTATTTGAAGAATGACTTTGATGATGATTCTTGATAAATGAATACATGAAATGATTTATGGATTTTGAATGAAATGAATTATTTTAAAAGGCCTATGTTTTGATGAAAACCAATTGATGTTTTTAAAATCATGAAATGTTTTGAAAATCATGTTTTATTATGAATTTTAGAAAAAATTATCATGCCATATTTTATTTAAAGTTAATAATATTTTGTTTATTTGATAAGGATTTATTATGGAATTTTTGGTGGGATCCCACTAGTATTGTATTTCTCAGAACCTACATATGCCTTTCAATGTATATAAACTTTCATTTTCTAGGTTCAAGAAAAAGGAAAGCACTGTTAGGAGGCAGTGGGTGTTCTTGATAGTGAAACCTTGGGAGTTAGTAGTGAAAAGTGAAGTATTTGTTCTACCTATTATGATGAGATCATTATGGTGATGTAATTGTTGGTCTATTTGATGTATTGGATCATTGTTCCATCTCTAGTTAAGTACTTTCCTATTTTGTAGTGTTTTTCTCTTATTGACTATTTTGGCATATCGACTATTCATGGATTCATATCTGCTGCCTTTGTATTATTTGATTTTTATTATAGAGAAATCATTCCCCTTATTCATTCTTGATACCAAAGAACTAGTCACCAACCCATAAGGATTGGGATTTCCCTTTGGACCGTGTTAGGGCTGTCTCGTGTTCCAGTTTAGTGGGTTATCTAGGTTGGTTCGTGACAGTAAAAAATTACTCATCATAATATATCTTACACAATAATTCCTCAAACATTACTAATTTCAAGTTAAATAATAATCATACAAAATTTATAATGAAAAAATAAGGCAAAAAATATATTCTAATTTACTTTATTAGTAAGCATTATATCTTTAATATTTTTCAAAAGTTTCAAATAATTTTTAAAATACCAAATTTTCTAAAAATATTTAAATAGAATTTTTCTAATAAAACATATTAAAGATACCCTTTTCAATTTAAAAATCATTTTGAGTGAAATTTTAAGAATAAAATTTCCAAAATATTTTTCTCCCAAACCCCCCAAAAGTAACATAAAATAACAAAACTTTTTATCTTACAAAGGAGTAATGTATAAGAAAAACACATTGCAAATCAATTACCTATCATGTAATCAACATAATAATCAAATAATTAAATGTATAATGTCATGTCTGTGTTTTTTATTTTTATGTATTCCTTTTTTTTTATTTTTGGTATTTTATTTAGCCCTTGGTTTTCCCAGTTTTTTTGGGTGAAAATGGAGTTTTTGGACCCAACAACAGGTGGTGCATGGTTGGCACACAGTTAGGAGAAACCATGAACCCACCTAGAGGAGATTATATTCATTGAAAAGTGGTACTATCTAGGTCGCACAGTCTGCCACATAGGCATGCACCCTCCCCAGGAAAATTGTGTGGCTGGCTTCCTCTTGGACAGAGGAGACCACACAGTTTCCCCATAGTTTGGAAAACTATGCAGGCTAACTGTGCAACCTATCTAGGTCATTAAAATATGGAATTTTCTCTATGCCATAGTCATGTACACTTCATGAATATTTGATTACCTTTATGTAGATAGCACAACCTACTACTCTTACACATTTCGTAGCTACAACTTACCCTTAAGAGAGCATAACTCACCTTTATACAATTCCTTTTTATCTTCATGCATATTACTAATTTGTCACCTCACCTTTACGTAAACCTTCAAATCACCCTAACACAGCCTCTTGTCAAGCCATAATACCTTTACACATCTAGTATCAGGCCTTTATTCATCTCTTGATTTTCTGTCTTACCTTTATTCGGTTCTTTAAAGTATCCCAATGTGGCTTCCAGCATTGGACCTTTACACATCCTCAACATTGACACATATCCAAGTTTCTCCTCTGTTCATCCACGGTGTGGATAAAATCACATGTCACAACCTATTCATCTCTTCTTTTATTAAATTTGTTAAAAAATACCTTTTTCACAACTCTCAATAACATGAAAAACTAATCTATTTCCATATGAAAGACCCCCATGACATGGTGCATTACTACACCATAACTTCACATGTACACACTCCCCATTAGTATCCATGGAATTCTCATGACATAACTTAGTGGATACATTGCAGATCGAGTTTCCCCCTCGACGATGATGGTAGATCCATGATGTAGTATGAGGGGAGACAACACAAAAGTTCTTTGTGATGAGTATGATATGAGCGGTGAATTAGAGCAATGGTGTTTTAGGAAGATTCTTCTCCTTTTCTTTACAAATCACAAAAACACCACAAACTTCTGATAAACATAATTTTATGTCATAAAACAATTAAAAATAATAATAATAGACATAATTTTCATTCAAATCAATACAACCAATGATGAAAATATGAATACAAGTTAGGGTCATCAACAATTATTCTTAAGCTTATAAGTTTAAAAACAAACTGAGGTCGAGGTATATGAAAACACTAAATTTCATAGAGTCACACCTTTCATTTATTGCAAGACATTATATCCTATAAGAAATTTATCAAATAAATAAGTCATACACATTATTAATACTCTATAAAAAATTTATAAAGATAAACAATATAAAGTAATAAATACTTAAATAAACATTTTATTTAACATGATAAAAAATATGGATTTTCATATTCAATATACCCATTATCCATATTCAATATTTTTTTTAAATATGAATAATATAAAGGAATAAATACATAAATAAAAAATTTATTTAATCATGGGAAACAAATATGAATTTTCATATTCAACATACACATTATTCACATTTTATAAACAATTTTATAAATATGAATAAAATCAAGGAATCAAAAATTAAATAAAAATTAATTTAATCATGGGAAAGAAATATGAATTTATATAATTGAGATAGGATTATCAAATAAATTTTAAAAATCCTAATATTTATCATTCAGAACTCATTTATATACTATAAGCACAATTCTTACAATAAATACACTTTATTTATCAAATAATATGCATGTATCATATTAAATTTAGGATTATAATAAAATAGATTTTGATTAATACCAAAACTTATCATTTATAATTAAATTATAAAATATAAGTATGAAGTTCATTTTTTGATTTATGCCTGTAAAAAAATATTTTTCAAAGAATTGAATTTATCATTTATTATTATTTATAAATAAAATCTTACAATAAACATTTTATAGTTGATCTAAAAATTATGGATATTCCATCATCATGGATACAAACACTTTATATCCAATTTCAATATGATTTTTTTAATATTATTTATTATAAAACATTTTACTTTAAATATATGATATTATTATGAATTATAAAAATTTTATAATCACATTTTTATTATGTAAACTATTTATATAATATAAATATCGCATACTTAAAATTTATTTAAACTCTAAAAAAATATCACCAAAACACTTTTTATGTGGTCTAATTAATATCTTAAATAAGGCCCCTTTTAATTCAAACAATTAAAATTAATTAACTATGAAAAATTCATAATATTAAATATAAACTCTTTATATTTTGGACTTATTTATGTAATTTATGAATTTTTTATAAATTTCCCTTATAATTTCTTATTAAAAACTTTATTTTAAGATTATAAGGAATGTCATATAATTCATTAAAAATATATTTTAAACATTAAAATTTAATTTTTGAATATTTCTTTTAAATAAATGTTGCATGAAGATTTATATAATTAATCATAAAATATTTAAAATTAATTTATAAACTCTTTATAAAATAAAATATTGCCAAAATAATATTTATTATGATTTATAAACATTATATAAACAAGTAAATTTAAAAAATATATTATTAATATTTACTCTTTAATATTAATAGAATATTTATAATATTTGTTCCAAAAACATTAAAACAATTAAACACAAACATTTCATGGTTAATTAATTTATAAAACAATTTTATAAATTCTATAAATATTCCAAAATATCTGATTCCATTATTTAGAAAAAAATTATGAATAACCCAAAACTTTGATGCTCAGTTTTCTTACAATAGTGATTCAGATTACATTAACTGCTTAATGTAAGTTGTAACGACCAAAGATTTTAAATTATATTTTACTTTGAATTCTAATATGTTTGATAGTTTGTTTCACATGCAACACCAAACCACAAAGAATCATGAAATAGTATATAGAAGTTAAAATGTAGTTGTAAAAATTCCAGGTAAAAATAGAAGTAACTGAATTATAAAATATATATAGAAAAAAATAGAGGTCAATATTAATACTAAGGCGTTAATGAAAATTCAATTAGTGTGGCTAAATAATTAATACGACTCATTTATGATTTACTATGTAACCTTATAAAAATTGAATTTTATGTTATATTTAAGTATCTAAATATACTAAAAATAAAATATATTATTTATTTGAATAGTATATTAAAACTAATTTTATTAGTAATTGATAGGAAATAAGAATAACAATTTTCAATATTTTTAAAATTTTATTTTCTAATGAAAATAGTTTTCATTATATTTTTATGTTTTATTTAATAGATAAATTAAAAATGTTTAGAATTTTAATTTTAAAAAATAAAATTCATTTTTTATATTTATCATGTTAATATTTTATTAAGATGAATTTTTGGGATTTATTTAAAATAATATATAATTAGATGATTTGTGAAAAAATATCGATCTTACTAAAACTTTCACTTTTATAACATTATCATAATAAAAATTGAATTAAAACTTTTTTAAAACGTTTTTATATAAAATTATATATTTTTAAAGAAAAATAAATCATTTAAAAATACTACGTTGAATTTATAAAACATGTGTTTAACATTTTGAAAACTTAAGTAATATTTTACTCAAAAAAATGTTTTTATTCACTTACATTAAATATTAGTTTTCAAAACATATAGAATTTAAATCCAAAAAATGGATTTCATATTTTAGATCAACATGATCATATTGTTTAATAATTTCCATTTCATTTTTGGGTATAAAAATATTATTACTAAGAATAAAGTTAATGAAAATAGTAATGCTAAAACTACTATTTTCAAAGAATTATTTTATTGATATTGTGTTAATTTTATCTAATAAAATAAATTAATATATTCTTAAAAGTGAATTTATTATAATTTTTAAGCCTATATTTAGATAAATTATTGCTCATTAAATTGGTAATTAATACTAAATATGATTAAAAACACTTAATGACAAAAATAACATTTTCCAACAAGATATTTTTTCTATATATAAAATGTTTTAATTTAAAAGTTAATTTTATATTAATTATAAATTGAATTATATTAAATGGATATTAAATTTAGGTTCATCACACTCAAATTTAGTAATAGGGGTTATTTTACATGTTTAGTAAAATATAAGTTTCTTGGTTAAAAACTAGTTGTCTCGGTAAAACCAAAAAAGGGTAAAAGTAACAATATAAGAAAAAATGACTTAAAACATGTTTAAAACATGTTTTGAAATAATTTTTTGAGGATTTACCAACCTTATCACACCCCACACTCCATTATTTCTCGTTTTTGGAACCATTTACCCTTCAATTGTGTCATTCCTTTATTGAAAAATAATGAGTGTTCACAAAAGTGCCATTTTCTTCAATTGTAAATAGAGAAACTTCCACCCCTTTATATAACATTAATTACTTATAATTTCTTCCTGAAAATCTACCATCATATCCTATTATAAATCTCTCCAATTTTTATAAGACTCTGGTAATAATTAATTAGCTTAAGACATTCATTTCCAAGGAGAAATTCAAGAGAAAGTTCAAGATCCCAAAGTGAGTATTAATTAATCCTCAAAAATTTTCTTCTCATTCTTTCCCTTAAGAACGTATCCTAAACATAGTTATATAATGACCATATTATCATTTTTATACTAAAATTTTATGATATTAATGGAACAAACCTTATTTATTCCTTTTTATCCACATAGAAAAACAAAAGAACATTGATAGTACGTTGTGTGAAAAAACTACCTCTACGAAATGACATCTTTAGTTTTTCAAAACCACCTCTATTCGATGGTTATAAGGATAGAATTGAAAAATAAGTGAAAAATATGATATAATTATAAATATGAATCTAAATATTATAATCCACCTTCATTTCCACTCATTCATCAGGAAATGAAAGTGTTAATTATGTGTTGTGTGAAATACTATCTGCACGAAGTAACATTTTTTCATCTTGATTTCCATTATGTATCCAAACCACTTAATTAATAATTCAAAAACTTAAAACAAATAAAAAATAATATCATTATTCATCATCTATAATGATATTATGTCAAAATTAATAATTTCTTAACCATACTTGCCCATTGAATTGTGGTATGTTCATGTTTGGGTCATTCTAACCACCTACTTGAAAAATTCTATAAACCCTATCATGGATGACTATGAGAACTCAAATACTAATATTATTATAAGTTAATAATAAAATCATGATTGTTTTATGTTCATGTAAATCTAATAATAACTGTATAACTTATTATTAAAATATCATCTTCAATCGCTAAAATTACCGAAATAAGTCGACACTCATTACATTTTCAAGAAATATAACTAAAACGATTATGGAATGAGATGTGATATTTATAAATAAATATAATTTATCTATTAAAATACCTTAAATTATCTATGAATTACTAACTTTGGGAAAATAATGAAGAACAACACTATTATTACAAAACTAGTTCAAAATAATCAAGGTTACTCACACCTGATAAAGATTATAGATAATAAATAACAAATTTACATATATAGAAAAATTATAAATGAATTTTATAAAAGTTATATATATGAAAAAGGTTTTCAAATAGATGATTTAGATAGTTATTTTTAGTATATAAGAGATTCAATCACTTTAGTGGAAGTTGAGAATTAAGGTAAGGGTTTTCTTGGTCAAAATTTTGATTCTTTGATACATGTAACATGTTATGAACTGTGTTTCCTTTGTATAGTGTTCTATTGATTTAATATACCATGAATGTTATATACTTAATTTATTTGCAATTCAGGGGATATACTAAGTCAAATAAAGTTATTTTTTTTTCAAATGGATTTTGACTCAAGTATTACCTCAGTCTTAATAGTTTTTGGTAACTCATTTTTTATTCATTGAGTTATGATCATCCTATTAAAATTATTTAATATAAGTTCTATACATTATAACCTTTTATTATATTATGTGGTATTATATCATTTTTAAAATTTTTACCACATAAACCCCTTTTCAAATATTTCATGCTTCACAGAGTATGATTTCTGTAAGGGATATTGATAAGTCAAATCACCTTTCTTTGATTTATAATGTTTCACCTTGAACTTTTCTTTTCCATGCTTTGGTTCACCCACCCAAATATTTTATTATATGGTAATCTTTATTCCTCTATGGGAAAATGAAATTTCAATACAAAAAAATGTTTTACTACTCTTTTTTATGGTGTGGGAATTCAATAAATGCACTTTAAAAATATAAAAAGATTTTTCATTTCATGGTCAAATTCTTTCCCTCCAAAACACATTTTCTTTGATTCCTTTATGACTTTTTCAAGGATCCATTATTGGATATTATTTTTAAAATTAAATTTTTTTAAAATTTTCGTTTTACCTTTTCAAAAAGTTAATTTTTAAAGTGACCCATAACTTCATCTTTATGATAATGTTAAAAATATTTTCTGAAAATTCAAATACATTTTCACTTATATTTTCCTTTTCACATTCAAAAGAATTTACACCAATGGGAATTATGTTTAATGACATACCCTCTATTTTATAATATTATATTTATCTTTTTGGATGATTGAACTCATAGTATCAAACAATCCAATTCTTTATCCCTTCTTATGTGGTACTATTCAAAGCATTCTTATTTTAAGGGTGCTTTCCATATATGTCAACATCCTTATAATTTTATTTTATTATACTGGGGATATGATCTTTCACAACCATACACATTATTTCCCAAGATGACATATATTATCCACTGACTAGGGAAAGTATTGACAACATGTATGTTGTTATTCCAATATGGATGATTTTGGGATACTAAGGCATGCTTATCATATATTGTTTAATCAGCCACCTTATTTCTTTGGATGACTTATGTCTATGTCACCCCATTTATTAATTGGGAAAGTATTGATGTTCGTATGTTTGTATCTCAATGTGTATGTTTATTGATTCCTAAGGCATGTTTATTATGCATTATATTGATATTCATATATTTCATATGGTGAATTTTCTGGACATAAAGAAGTGATGGGTGGGGCCCAATATTATATAGTCCCTTGATGCATTGGTTGGTCCCATGAGAAAAAATGATTGTGTATTTGGTGTATGTTAACACAATGAAAGAATGATGTCTTGGCTGAGACATTTAAGGAAAGAATTGTGTTGTGGGTGTGACCTTGATGGAAATAATTTTTTTTGGATGAGGCCATGACAGTAAAGATCAAGATGTCTAACATTATGTGTCATGACCCAACCCACTAAGAGCCCGCATGGGAAGATAGTAAGACGAGTGTGACACCCCAAGACCACCCAATAGGCCAAGGGATGACAACAAGCATCAAGTGGGAATATCATTGAAATGGGAGGCTATAGCCTAAGTATCTGTATACACACACACACAACCATCTCTATGAAACAGTGCAAAGATAAAGGAATGATTGAAACATATAGAGTACAAACGGTTCATGAAATAACATCTAGGAAAATACATCAAAATACAATAAGGTAATATAAATTATGTAAAGGGGAAAATACACACCCAACTAGAAATGAGGTTCTAACCCAACAAAAACTTAAAAAAGGAAAAACTGATAGAGTCCAACTCAAAATCTCCATGACTAGCCACCAAAGATGACCAGATCCACCAGGTACTACTATGATCTAGTGAAACTAGGTCCACCAATGTCACCACTGATATGTCTGTCATCTGTGTAAGACAAAAAATGTGTCCAAATTCTATATAGGGGTGACTGTATAAAAACATAATAGGATTCCCTAAAAACCAAGATGGAGTAGTAGAAAGAAACATCACTTATCTTAACCCATAAGAAAGAGGGTAAAGAAAACCTAATATCAAATATTCTAAAAAAAACCCAAATGAAGAGAAAATGGGGATATCCATCTCCACAACTAACTAAGAATGATGAGTCATCCTACAAATCCCAAAGGTCTATCTTCAATTACCAACACCGTGCACATCCTCACAATAATTGGTGTAGAGGGAACACACCTCACTACTACGCTCCATAATCGAGGGAGAATCTAACTCCAGTGGAGGACCCACACCCTTTCAGAGCTCGAAGATGGGGGAGTGTCACACTATAGATAGATGAATCACACCCTGCTATAATCTAGGGTTGTACGGAATCTACCTGTATAAAAAAGTATGGGGGACCCACTCCCTAGTGTGATAGGGGAATATAGAATCCAACATCTCTTTGATGATAAAACCCGATCATTATCATCATCCAAGAATCACTGGAAGAAGTGTCTCACTTACAACACCTCATTTCATATCTCTATTGCCCAAACAAAGGCTATAATCATGTCCTATATTGAAAACCACTTAGTATAGGATGCTCTCAAGCCCAAATATGAGTTCCAAAGAAGAAGATACATAATTTTGAAGTCCTCAGGAAAAATACATGACATGTACGTAGGGTCACATGATGTGTGACATTGCCTGGATTTCTGGGCATGCATTCCTTTTAGACCTCAAAACTCCCTGAGAGGGGAGGGGTGAAACAGGGTGTTAACATTTTATAGGAATTTCATAGATCTTATCCCCATGTTGGTGGGAACTCATTAAATATATCAAAAGGAATTGTACAATCACCTAACACACATATGCAGAAAAGTAAACCCAACACAACAGTTTTACTTGGTTCACCACTAAGGGATAATATAAGGATCATACATAGATAATGTGTCAATCATACCAAAATCCAATAAACATCACCAAGATTATGTGGATTATAATTTTTCAGTCACAGTCATGTTGTGCAAGGTGCACAACCTTTACAATAATCTTAGTGATAACACACCCCCTCCATTAGATCACTTTCATCAACTCACCCCTACTCACTACTTTGGATGAAGTATTTATCAATTTATCAACTTGAAGGTCACTTCCATAAATGACCACATAATGATGATTTTTTTCATCATGGAGGTCTGATTATGATGCTTCAATCCATTCCACAAACTTTTCCCAAGTTTAAGTACATTTTCACAAGTATCTTTCATGAAAAATACTTTTTTAATGAAACCTCTTTATTTTTATATAAAAATACAAACTTTAATGAAAATACATACTTTTTTAAACTTATATATTTTAGAAAATGTTTACCTTTCAAAAAATACCCTTCACTGAAATCACTTTTCCCCGATAAATTCTCAACCATTATTTTCACAAAACCTATGCTCGTATAAAGTTCCTAATTCATGTAATAATTATGTTTGAGTAAAATATTCACAAAATTAGAGTGATAAGAGATCCTATAAAAAATTTGATACGTAAAATGAAGATAAGCGACCTATTTATAATTGAAAATCCCCCTTTCATGAAACTCCATGTTATTTGAGTAACTCTACAACTTTTGTGAAACTCTACCGCACCTGGAAAACATTTCACCTATGATTCACCAATATCAACCTATCTTTCAAGAGCTTATGAAACTTGATATTTTGAAAACATTTTGACTTTTACTTATTTCATGAAATTTACTAACATTCATAAAACTCTTACTTCAATAAATAACCACTTTATTGTTTCTAAGAACATCAATTTCGTGAAACTTTACCTTTACTCTGGATTTTCAGGTCCCAAAATTTGGAAAACACTAGAGAACTATGACACCTTCAACAATAAATCAACCTACATGGAAATGATTGATTATCTGAAAAAAAAACCTTGATCAACCCACTATATATTGACAAAAAACACAACATACTATCAGTTTCAACCTTTGAATACCCATGGGGTATAACACTTCCCATGGACATGGATTGGTCAGATGTGTTTATCTACAAGGTGTGTGTGTGTGTGTGTGTGTGGAGCACATGGTGTGTATTGACTATCCAAGGTATGCATGTGTCCTCTAGTCTATGCCCATGTATCTGGGTCATACTCATGTACTTTGGTCATGTATGGGTACATTGATTGTGTTTGTGACTTTGTAACCTGAGGTACACATACAGTCACTAGCCTTGGCTCACACAGGGTGTGGATTGAACACCTGGAATGTGATATTTAACTCCATGTGAAATTATATCCACTATAGAAGGATACTACATGAAGTGTGTTCCTCTAGGATACACAATGTGTAGTCAAGTTTTTAAAAGAAAGTTAATCTGATCTCCATAAGGATGTCAGATCTTTCATTTCCACTGCTTCCACCACCTATTGAATAACTCAAAATGCCTGAAATTGAGAAATGTAGCATTAGATCATTGTTTCCTGACCTCTTGTGGTCAGAAAAAGGGATTTTGGTTACCCATGTGGTTTTTGTCGCACCTCCAATCGTCACCCAAGGTTTTTATCCATGAATCCATCACCTAAAAACCAAAAAATCTCAATCCAAAAATAAAAACATTTACCCCAAGTCATTCGTACACCCACCACTAACCCAAGGAGTTCTTATTGAAGAAACATTGGTATAAACAAATGAAAAACAATTCATAGAATATTAAAAGGGAAAAAAGAACAAGAAGAATATCAGAAGACATAACGATTTAAATGGTTCAAAAAAAATCTCTATGTACATGGAGAGGTAGAATCATTTCATGATATCAGGATCATAATTAAAGGGAGATAATTAGAGTTTCACACACAGAAAAACTATCTCAAATGATCTAATAAATAAGATTATGTACTGTTCCACCAACTGCATAGTATGTTCATTGTGCTATAGTGGTGAGACCACCCAAGTATGAACTACTCCACTAACATAGCCACCCAAGTACAAGATGCTATAGTGTTGGTGGAAAGAAGTTCACAGAGCTACAATACCGCTATATTTAAAGTCATAGATGCTATAATTCCCTATCAATGTCACCTGTTCATCTTTGTTATAGTTCCATATCAAAGTACACATACTACAATGCCTTATAGGTGTTTCCTTGTATTCTCTCATCATTTACATTTTTACTGCATAAACCCCTTTTCAAATATTTCATAGTTAATGGAGTATGTTGTTTATAAGGGACATTTATAACTCAAATCACCTTTCTTTGGGTTGTAATATTTTATATGGAACTTTTTTTCCCATGGTTGGGTTTTTCCACCTTAAGATTTTATTATATGGTGCTTTCTCTTCAACTCTGGGAAAATAAATTTTTAATACAAAAGAAAGTTTTCTAGACTTTTTTTTGAGGTGTTTTTTCAACAAATGTAATTTAAAAATATCAAAAGGTTTTTGTTTTCATGAATTTTTTGTCTTCCAGAGTATATTTACTTGGACAAATTTATGTCTTTTTCAAGGTTCCATTATTGAATATTTTTTTTAAAAGTAAATGTTTTCAAAAGTATCACTTCACTTTTTTAAAAAATTGCTTTTAAAAGTTACCCAAAATTTCCTAACTCCCTCCCTTCAAAGGTGCCCCTCATGGGATGATAATAGAAAAAGGGAGATAATAACCCTCAAGAACCACATTCAGTAGGTCCCAGGTTGGTTAATAACACCAAGGGTATATATATAATCTCACATATGGAAGGAATTATGCTCAAAATATATGATAGGATTGGGAGATAAGGCATCAACCACCAATAAAATTCATAACATAATATAAAATAAAGGAAACCAAAACATCCCATAATACATGTTCAAATTTAGCAAAATAGTAAAGAAAATATAAACTCAAATCCAACTACCAACTCCATCCATGATTTTCGAATAGCAGCTTTATCTATGATGATATAACCTGCAAAACACTAGAAAACTATAGTTGGTTGAGCACTTGGGAGTACTCAATTGGATCGTCCCTCTTAACAGATCAGCACACTGTGCACAATAATTATACAAGAATAAGCAAGAGTGAAACCAACCAAGAAAACTGTCAAAACATAATCATTAATAATAGATAAGGAGGGCATAGGGATAAACCAAAGGCTGTAATATCATAAATAAATAAGAAGCATCAATCAAGACATATCCACCATTCTATTTCCATTCATCTTCCGCATCCATAAACAAACCTACCTTTCAAAACCAAAACTAAGCCACTAGTCCATAATCATAAATACAATGCTTCATCCTTGGGGCCCAAATTGTACTCATATCTACACCAACTTTTCACCCAGGGGTTCTCTCACTCAAACTGGAAACAAGATGGTAGGATCACCCTCTCATAAGCATTGGGACACAAGTATGAGTCAACACCATCAACATATCATCATCCATCATTCCATACATCTATAACCATGTCACCATAATCCCCCATATCCACATCCACAACCACATTTCCACAATCACCATAATTCCATCACATTCCAACTATATATTGGCAGGGTAATGAAAAAAAGGAAATTAACCTTGTTCCCTCCTCTTTTTGTGTAAATTACCTACAAACTCCATTCCATTCTCAAAAGTAGGGTATCATGAATGTGTATAGAAACAACCTCATACCCATACCATGCACGACCCCCACTGTGAACTGACACATCCTTTCATCAATATCACTACTATTTGACTTTTGAGTTCTATCCATCACAGCTCATGCATATATACCAACCTCAAGGCATTACATCCCATGAGAATATGTAACCACTGCAAACCATTATATCCCATAGAATATTTGTAACCACTATGAGACATTATATCCCATTAAACATTACAATGCATCTTTCCTTCTTCCAAATCACTTCCAAAATTTACAACCACAATATAATACTCACACATCAAACACAAGGCATGAAAATGAAATAACAATAAAATCAAAACCAATAATCAATAAGATAGGGGTCAAATACAACAAGTTCCCTCAAACATTTCATTCCATTTTCTCATCAATCACTATAATTTGATTTATATTTAATTTTTCATTTATTCATTTATCCATAACCAACCATTCGTCATTCCACGTCCCATTCCAGATTCATCTATTCATTGTTCATCATGTTTATTAAAGGCATAACTATTCATTACTTTCATTAATCATTTATTCCCAATCCACTTCCCTTTAAATTTATCATCCATAATTCCCATTTTCAGTTCAAAAACCAATTTTATCCAAGTTTAGGGAAGCAGTAATAAACATCGACACTACTACACCCCCTTTTACATCAAAGAAACCAACAATAAAGATAATAGTAGCACTAATAGTTTTGTAAATTCGGTTCATATTTTATGTCTTTGAGTTTCCCATTCTTAGTTCCCTCTTTAAGTGATTATACATTTTGGGGATTCCAAATTCCATTAGTAACGGAAATAGACACATCATTAAACATCAACAAATCATCATGCTAGTAATCAAAACACTAACATCAATTATAGGGGTTCAAAATGGAAATAACATATAAAACATAAAGAACGCACAACACCCCTCTTTCACTATTCAATTTCTCTTCTTACCTGGTTCATTCTCATCATTAATTTCTTGCTTTCTTTATGGTATTTCTTGCAATCCTTCCCTTTTTCATATACCAAAACACCCTAAAGAATCATAACATATTTGGAAGGAAAATACAAAAAGTATATTCCACTACAAAACATTGAACTATTTGCGATTAATTATTTGTGATGGGATCTCATCACAAATAGTTATTTGCAACGTGGTCCTGTTTCAAATAACCTATTCTAGAATACAGCATCATAAATAGTATTTTTTGTGACGGTTTATCAAAAATAATTTTAGCCGATTTTTAAAAAAGTTATTTTTGAAGGGATGGATCACCCGTCACAAATAACTTAAACAAAATAATAATAAATTAAAATAAAAATAAAAAATAAAATAAAAAAATAATGATAAGAATAATACAAATAATAAAAACAATCACAATAATATAAAATACGCACTATATGAAACTATAAGTATATTAATTAATAAAAATATTATAAAAAATATGTACATTCATATGTTTATAAAAAAATACATAATTCACTGGGGGGGTTATCTGGATGAGGTAGTGGAGGAAAGTCTATACCTAATCCATGAGTCAGATGTTGCATGTGCTTCATCATTTGCTCATGCTATTACTCTTTCCATCGATGCATCTACTCCTTCTATTGTTGCTGTTGTTGACAGACCTCCTCCTGCTCCCTACACATGGTCTATATAAGTTCACTCTAAGCTCACAGCTACTCCTAATATTGTGTAGTAGATGATGATGACTCTCCACGATCTCCCCTAGAGCTAGACACTGACACCACAGTGTTACCATAATAACTCCCAATCATCAATCGAGAGTTGATACCAACAACTCGGCCTTTCTTGAAGGCATATTGAGTCACCTGCATCCATGTTGCATCATCAAATGTTGTTGCACTGGTGGTATGATCCTCAATATCAACGTGACTCTCATCCTGTTCCTGAGAAGTCACGAACTCATATGAATCCTTCAATTTCAATTTAAAATTAAAATAGTTTAAATATTATTTTTAGTTAATTTTAGAACTAAAAAAATTATACTGACCCCAATATTCCACTGGTGACCACCTATAATCTATCTAGTGATAGGATAGTTTTACATCCTCTTATAAATGTTGAACTCTATAATATCGGGATGTTCAACCACCTATATGAGTATAAAATAAACAGTTCACATTTAGAATTATATAAATTATTAAAAAAAGTACTTACCATACACTACTAAAAACTTAGGCTATACCAATGGTTTCAAACCATTGTTATAGGCTGAAAAACCATTGGTATATCCTATACTAATGGTTTTCCAAACCATTGGGTGTTATGTTGTGGGTATAGTCCTATACCAATGGTTATCCATAAACTATTGGTATAGGCCATTGAAAATTACACTATACCAATAGTTTATTGAAAATTGTTGGTATAGATATATTCTAATGGTTTGTCAACCATTGGTATAGATCATGACCATTTAAACTATACCAATGGTTTATAAATCATTGGTATAGAGGTATCCATAATTCTAGATAGAAGACCCCCAATATTTTTCCCAAAGCACCTCCAACATTCCATACAGCAACCTCCCCTCTTTTTTCCAAAGCACAAACATCTGAAAAAACACTAAAATACCATATACAGAATTTTAAAAACTAATATAACACCTGAAAATACACTATAATACAATGTAAAGAATTCAAAAAACTAATGAAGACAATATACTAAATAATTTATGATGAATTCATATGTAGTATAATAATTCATCTGATTCATTTATTGGACATCATATAGGTGTTAACCCCTATAATAAATCCTCTGATTCATTTATTTCTTATTGGTTTGATGGTGTAGCTATCTAATCTTAGCATGGGTCTATCAATATAATGACTCTCAGTGTAGTATTATGGGTTCTTTGGGATCTTTAAAATGGTTTTATGATACATGGAAATCACTACGTGTTTCGAATTACTCATAAAATAAATATTTTGATTCACAAAATAGACACTATTTCCAATGGTACATCAAAATGGACCAGTTTATTTGGTATCGATGTCATCTATTCAGACAAAGAGAGGTTCACTTGCCACTGGGTTAGTTGGTTCCCTCCAAAATATTTCCTATAACATACCATTTGTGGATCTTTCTTGAATTTCATTATACACTAAAGTGGTCTTATTCATGAATGGAACAATGGGGTAGTGTTGTCCTAATGTACGTACAATAGTGGAGGCAGTATTCTCCTATCGGAAGCTCACACCATGTTGATTTGTCTAATTTATTCAAGGACTAGGAATATTATTCTCTCAATGGTGGATTGTATCTTATAATTAATCATTAATTTCATTCAAGGTACATATCAGTCACATTGTTATATAGTATTTATCATTTTAGATTGCAAACAATTCCTTTATCAAAATACAATTCATTAAAAATATTTTGATTGAGTGAAATACGGTGGTGGATTTTCTATCTTTCAAAAGATTTTAATCCATTAATCATACTATTTTTTCATCCATTGTATATTTACCTACTGATTGTAATTTTGTGGTTTCTAATCACACTCCAGACATCTATTTTTTAACTCTAAATAAAATCACTGATACTTTTTCCCCTTATGAAACCTAAGAAGTATTTGAAGGTGATTCTTCCCAACACATTTGTTTCTTTTTGATGATTCATTAATTTTTAGATAAAATTATATAAGTAAAATATATGAAATCAATATGAGTTATTTGAAACCATATGATTTTTTTTTGAAAAAAATAGATACAACATATATCACCTGAGAAATAAGCCTAGCTGGATAGGTTATAAAAATGAATCTTACTTTTTTCAACTATGGTATTATCTCAGTATATAATGGTGCTGGAGAAGTTAGATAAAAAATATCATGTACAATTTCTCATTCATGATTCAACTGCATAAATAGATTATATATGAATTATTATGTATGATTTCTTAATCTGTAATTTTTAAATGGGAATCCACAACATCCAACTAGAATTACACCATTTAGTCTGAGTGAAGAACTGGAGGGTCTGGAAAGCTAGGTTTCCCAAGATATTTCAATATCACACTTTTGGAAAACCTATATAGTGTATTTTATTTAATTCACTCATCTATTAATTAATTAATCAATCCTCTATGAAAAAAATAAAGGATTATGTTCTCTATTTTATTCCACCCAACTCAATGGTATACTATGATTTTCAAAAACATATCTAATACTAACAATCACACCATATCCTTTCATACAACCTAGGTGATATTTATTACCAAATTTTTTCAAAAAAATCCATCATACCCAAAGTGATGAATGTCCTCTATGTCTCTTACCATTGAAGGGTATCCGAAATTAGAATTTGTAAATGATAAATTAGTGTGATTAATTTTAAAAATTAAAATATTAAAATTATATTAATAATTAATTTCATATATACTTTTTAGGTACTTATTTTGATGGATCTATAAGGGTATTATCATTTTTATTGATCATTCACTTTTCAATTATTCTTCGTGAGAGGGAGATGTTATAGGAATAAAATAAACCACTTCAAAATTATTACTTGGTTTTGTTTAAAATCCATAAAACATTCTAAAAATAATTTTCTTCTCTTGTAAAGGACACCCTCTTTATAAAACATGAACCATTAGAAAAAAAATCAGTTGAGATGTGTTACTATTACATAATCCAAAAACATAAATTTCATTTTTTGTTCAATTATCCTCCACTCATGATATAATATAAAAATTCAAGATAGCCTCTAAAGAACTATGAAACTCTTAAAATGTATCTCTTTTGGGTCATGACTAAAAAGCAGAGACTATCATGCTTGCAAATATATTTTAAAAACAAATATATTTATTAATCACTAAATAAAGGATAAATATGTGATCTCTAGTGAGATATTAATGAGGATAATATATATATATATATATATATATAAATGTAGAGGAACTATGAGATATGAGTAAGAAGACCAAATCATTCCCCCTAAAAATTTATTAAAAAATAAAAGTGTACAATAAAAAGAATGAGGTAGAACATGTTTTCACCAATACATACAGAAAAAATTCATTAAAATCCACAAATCTTAATTTTCATCCTTAGTAATTTCTAGCAAGACTTGAACTAAGCTTAACATCAAAGTTAACCAGAAAATCCTTTAATATAGATGGACAATATGTATGGGAGTACATTCTGTATAGCCTCCATGTCATGTATCCATTAACACAACTGGATGTCCCCCCCCTTCAATTGAAGTCCTTGATGAATATAAAAAACTTTATTGGAGGCCATCCACTACCTATAAAAGAAATATTCAATCCAAAACAAGAATTTATAGGTGTCATCCCAGCCAAAAAATCATTAATTTAAATGGAAAGTCACATAAAAATCAACATCAGTCCTTTACATCCATTAAAAATGATCAAATTCATAATAATTTTAGGTTCATTGGATTTGTAACAAGCATATCCAAAAGTAAAATCTTGTCCTGTAATAGTATAATAAAAATACGACACTCATCAAAATTTAAAGTAGTAAGTCCATGTAGACTAAATCCATAAGTTTAGCATAGAATTAATCTCCCCCCTTGTGTATTTATCATTCAAACAAATAGATAGAATAAAAAACATGAGAAATGATCAATATATCCAAAACAAATAAAACCAAAAGGTAGAATCTAAAGAAAAAAATGAATCTAATCTAATGTTTTAAACCTAGAAAAAAATAAAAAATAATGGTTGACAAAAGAGATTAAGGATTTAGAACTCACCAACTTGATGTTCAAGAATAATGGAATTAAAAGAGGAAGTGATGAGAGATTGATGTATTTGGGGAAGAAGAAGATTGCTCAGGTAGGAAAAAATATAGATCGATTCGGGAATGAGGAGAGCTGGTCATGCACTGCATTTGGGGAAACTCTATCTCAATGGTTTTTTAAAACCATTGGGATACCTTATAAAATACATGTTCAATGTATTTGGGGAATCCATATGTTGTATTTGGGATAGACTTATATAAAATGGCTTATCCCAAAGGTTATGTTGAACCATTGGGATAATACCCCCTATACCAAAGGTTTTTTAAAACCACTGGTATAGGGGCGTTTGTATAGCTAGGATTTCTAATAGTGATATGTCATCGATGCGTACTAAATGTACAAATACCAGCTTGATGCATCACCTTCTACCTCCACCAATTCTATCGATCTAATGATGCTCTCCTTTGAAAAGTATCTATCATTCAATATGAACATAATCCATACCAAACCTGATATGAGATATAATATGGTAAGTGGGATTAGTAAGACTGATCAAAATCTATGAATCTCGCTTTCTGCATGGATGTCCTCCTCATATTGTGCAAAAACCGGTGGCAATGATCACTCATACAGACCTCCCATTCCTCCTAGATAGACAATTTTGTTCTATCATTGATGAGATACCATAAAACCTACAAATAATTAATAATATCAAGTTTCTAATTAAATAAATTTCAACATAACTATTATTTATTTATGTACCATCCAATGATCAAACATGTAGTGTCAAACATCAATGAGAATCTGATCCATGCCACCCATGCTCCAGAAAAATAAATATTCAATATAGCACTCCCCTATCCAATAAATATATCTGAAAAGATGTGAAACAATATTTAAAATAATAAAACAATTAGTATATAAAATAAATTAATGAAAATTAATGAAATCTAACTAAAATATACAACTAAACATACCTATGAATGTGTGGATAAAACTCAAGACATGGATGTCGCTTGGGGATAGGGTTAGGAATCATCAATCTTGCAAGTCCAATACCTCTCTGAGTTACTGCTGAACCACCAACATTTATAGGGTCAGATGATGTAGCATCATGCTCGTCACCAGGTAGTGAAGCCTCCTCCAACTCACAAAACATGTCAGATAAATGCTCACCGACCATCTAAAACATGAAATGACTGTTTTTAGAAAATAGTTGAAAAAAAGTATTATATATAGATATATATTATATATGATTATAACCATTATTTAACTATTTCAATATTCATATTCATCCTCATCTTCATATATAGCGGTGTCAATATCTTCATATTCCTTCTCAGTATTATCAATTTCCATAGGAGTTTCAGCTTCATCATCTCTTTATATTTAAAATTCATTTGTTACATCAATAACATCATCATCACCATCAACCCATAACTATGGGGTGTCATCATCGATATTCATGTCTCTCCTTGGAAAAAATGGATTTGGAGTAGTATCTTGAAAATTTTCAATTCCTTTCACTTCAGCAGAACCACATTCACTTTGGATAAACTGATTTTCATGATATTTTGTTTTTATTATGCTCCACCAGTCACTTAAATCTCTTAAAGCATCACAATAATTTTCATAATAAATTTTATGTTCCTGATAGGATAATAAAAATGGTTCATTTACTGGAAGAAGGATTTTATATTTAATATCAATGATTCCATTGTAGGTATGAATACACAAGCCTCTATTAGTATCCAACCAATGACATTTAAAGATCGTTATGTAATTATATCCAAGATAACACAGTTCAATTATTTTTTCCAACATGCCGTTTAATTAAACTTCACTTTCTCTATGATGAGATCCTATCAAGAAAACACCACTATTCATTTTTTTGATTCCTCATATACACGTGTATGAAATCAAAAACCATTCACTACATATGCATTATAAGATTTAACCATTTTGGATAGTGGGTTACCCAATACACACAATCGATTATCAATTTTATTAGAATTTTCAAATACAAAAAAATTTGAAAAAAATTATCAATATAAAAAGTAATAAATTGATTTTATATGTTAAACCATAAACAGTTTAATTTACCAGTTTTTGAAACCAATAGGAAAAATTATTTTACCAACTTTCTTCAAGAGAAGCTACTGTAATTTGTGGAAATTATATCTTGATATGATTATCATAAAATCTAAAAATCAAATAATATTGATTTACTTAAAAAAATCGTAGAATAAGTGATAGTATCACTCACAGTGCAAATGGTGTCATTTATTCACAGTTGAGTAGAACATATGTATGAGCCCTATGATTTTGATCAACTAAAAGTCACCATTCATGAACTCCACTAAGTCAAGTTCAAGATGATTAACAACTAATAATTTATTATTCATTTCATCATCAAAATTTACCTCATTAAATTCCATGTCATTATGTTTTGATGGATATTCATATTGAAAATAATGAGAGTAGAAGAAATAAATGTCCTCTTAAAAATAAGCTTCTACAATTGATCCTTCAACCAATGCTTTGTTATGTACCTTTTTATTCAATTTCCACATGCATTGCTTGAATGGGTATATCCATCGAGACTATACTAGACCTTCTCATTTTGATTCATGTGACAAATATAATATTAAATATTCCATTAAATCAAAGAAATAAAATGAGAATATTTTTTCCAATTTACATTAAATTAAAATATCATATTCTTTTAGTCTACTTAGTGCATCGTAGTCTATTTTCTCCACAAAAGTATCTCAGAAAAAATATGATATTTTTGTTTTCACATCCCAAATCATATAATTCAACAAATCTCTAAATCCATCGATATAAGTATTTCCATTATAACATGACAATTTTGACTTTTTTAATCTGATAATATGACCATTTATGACACACCAAGCCAAATTGGAAACATAACTATTTGGAAGCCTCAAATATGAAATAAACTGATAAAATAATAAATTATTTTCTTTGGAAACTGTATAAGAAACTTTTGTCTTCATTAAATTCTATGATCTATCATTTTAAAACAACTCAAGTTCTGGTTGCCTGTAAATTTGGGAAAGATCTAATCATGCCTTTACATTATCTTTGGTCTTACCAGGTGTGAACAAAAATGTATAAAATATATTATCAAAATATTTATTCTCAATATGTATGAAATCCAACATGTGATGAACCAACAAATTAGACCAATATAGAAGATCCCAAAAAATGTTTTGTTTTATCTAGTTGTGTTCTTTCCCAAATCTATCTTTTTTTGTTTATAGTCAATCCAAAGGTAATGGGAAGTAATGAAGAGACAATGGATTTTAACTCAATACTTGAGATCATTATTGGATTTTTATCTCTTTCAATTTCACCTTTTATAAAATGATATTTGTTCCTCTAAAAAGGATGATCAGTGGGAAGAAATCTTTGATGACAATTGAAAAAACAAGGTTTTCTTCCATTGAAGAGCATAAATGCTTTATTGTCTCTCATACAGTACAAAAATTATTTTGGAACATGTGTAATCCATCTATATAACATGTCATATGTGAGGAAGTATCTAATTTTCCACATCAATGTAGTTTTCATTAGGAAATTTTGTTTCGCAACAACATCATATTTACTGACACCATTACTCCACAATAAATTTGATTCATCAATCAATGGATTAAAATAAATATCAATATTATTTTTTGGATATCCTAGAATTAACAAGGTCAAAAAGATATATGAATTATTCATCAACATCTAAAGAGGTAAATTATACGGAGTTATAAAGACGGGCCAACAAGAATATTGACTACCATAAGAACCAAATGGACAGAAACCATTAGTAGAAATACCCAATCACATGTTTTGAGCTTCTAAAGAAAAATACAGATGTACTTGGTCAATTTTTTCCATGAATCACCATCAGCATGATGATTTAAGCTGTTACCAGTTGAAATATTGGTTTTGTTTTATGACATCAATGATGTTGTGTTCTGAGACATAAATAAACACTAAAATCTAGTTCTAAGCAGGAAATACCACAACTTTTTTACAAGAATCAATATAGACTTCCCTATTTGAGCATCATTGTACCTTAATTGTGCACATATAAGATAACTAAATAATGATTCATTTTCACCATAATATAAGATTAAATCATTTGAACATGAATGAATCTTATGATAACTAAGACCCAAATTACGAAATAGCCTCTTTCTCTCATAGAAATTTGTAGGTAATACATTTCTTTTATGTAATAGTGCTTTAGATAAAGAGAATATCTGATCAAAACAACTATTTGAAATTTCATTATCTGATTTAATAGAATTTTTTTGCAACCACTTCAAATTTGCTTATCTTGAAACTGGGATATAAGGCATCCTCAGTGGACATCAACAATTCATAAAATTTGGATAGTTCCAACTCAGGAGTTAAATTAATATCATCCTGAGTTTTAGTTTGTTGAAAAGATAGACCAGCCACATCATGTACTAAATTTTTAAACTGTGATGCATCTGGAATCAAATTATTAGTATCTTCTCTGGAACTGTGTTCAGCATGTTGATACCAAAAAACATAATCTTTTAAAAAACCAAAACACAATAGATGACCCCCAATATTATCAATTGTGTCAAACCTCCTCAAATCACATTTGACCAATCATTTTTTTTTTGATTTTCAAAAGCCGGTTTAAGGGGATCTGGTACCCTAAGAAACCACCACAAACTCGCACACAACACAGTCATACAACGATCAGACATCACACCGACACAGACTTACATTTCATCCAAACCATACTCGTCTCCGCATCCCCATCTGGACTCATCATCTCCGGTAGTCGTGGCTGTTTCCCATCCTAATGTCCTCCAGTAATTAAAACTATGGAATCGATTTTTTTAGCTGCTCAAGAACAGACTGATCTGGCACTTTACTCCCAGCCTTACTATTCTTTGCAAAGGTCACAGTCACCTTCTTATTCCTCTTGGAGGAGGAGCGAGTCTACATCGGCTGCGGGAGATACGAGTAATATCTCCTTGGTCGATGTCTAGGAGTGGCAGAAATAGATCCGTCAACTGAATCAGGTTTCTGTTTCCCACTTTGAACCACATCACTGAACGAGCGCCCAACTGGGCCACTCAAGAACTATAACCCTTCCCCAGATTTCTCCTTTCCTTTATCGACCTATTCCCCCAAGCCTGATATAGTACTACCTGCACAAACCTCCCTCTCTGGAGTGTTATTCACTACCAAAGGCAGGGACACACCCTCTGTAATCATCTCATTCACAGGCACCTCTGGAGTTTCATTAACCCTCAAAGGCAGGAATACACCCTCTACAATCTCCTCATCCACAACCATCTCCGAAGTTTCATTCACCATTGAAGGCAGGGGCACACCCTCTGCTATCTCCTCATGCACAGTCACTGTAGGGACCTCCTTCACACCAACAATACTGGAGGCCCCCATACCATCACCCCCATCTCCTGAAACAACCCTTAGAAAAGGATCAGAACTAACATTACCAAGGAAATCAAACCTATTACTTAAGGAAACAAAAGTTCTGGCCGTAGGGTCCAAGCCCCTATCCTCCCCTGTACATTTCTGGGATGAACTGGCTTCATCAACCCCCTTGTCATTTGAATCCTTACTGCATTGACCATTCACTTCCATCTCCTTGCCCACATCTGCTAGCTGTTCGGCCACCACTGTAGGTTGGGCCTCCTTGTCCTTCCCTTTTGAACCCTTCTCCACAGGAACTAGCGACCCCCTTCGAACCGAAGTCTGAAACTCACGCCTAGACTTCACCTCCTGGGTTGATGAGTTACGCCGACATCTTGCCGAAGTATTTCCAAAGCAGTTACAACTCAAACAAAAGTCAGGACAACTCTCATAAATAACCTGGTGTTTACACATATATTCCTCACCAATTTTAATCCAAACAAAATCAAATGGATCCCTAGAGGCATCCACTTCCACACATACACGAGGATTAATCGGGTGGAAAAATGCTTCAGTACGGGAATCCGAACACAAAAATCTACCCACAAGGTTACCCAACAATATTATGATAGAGGGATTTTGAAAAGGTAAGGTAAGTTTAGGGAAACTAACCCAAACCGCTGCTGAAGGAACATCACGCTTCATATGGAAGTCGAACGACCAGCGAAGAAGGAAGAACCGACTTCCATTGCAACTGCGAGGAGCTCTTGACCAAGCCTTGACGAGATCCTCTTCCGACACAAAATGAACCATAATATGATATTTGTCCATCAACCCGACGGTCGCCCATTCCTGAAGATCCCAAGACGAGAAGACAAACCTGTCGAAGGTGTCGACAGATGGTCTCCTCTGTCTGAACCGAGCAACCAGAGTAAGCTTCAAGAATGCAGAAGATTCCGTGAACTCGGAAGACAAAATATGAAGATTAGGGTTTCCATCCAAGAGATCTGGAACTTTAGGGCTCACAAACACTTTTGGAAATGGTGGAAGAAAATCAGGGTTGGAAAAGGGCTGAAACTATGACCTTGCAATCCTAGGGAACGACGAACTCCCCTCCCCTGCAAAGGGGGGAGGGTCCGGGCAGCCCGCCGTCGTCGTCACCAGCTACGGGAGAGCATCGGAGGTTATCGCCTATGCACCCCTCAGCCACCCCTCAAATCACATTTATTACATGGAAACTTAATTGTCCATTTTGAAACAACTTTTGGTCTTGATGATGGAAATGATAAAAAATCTTCAACAACCTCAATATATATAGGATTTATACCAGAACCATTTAGATTCCTTCAATGATTTATCTAATCTTGATCATGTAATAAATACTGTTATCGACTTCCTTATTCCATATTTCTCTAAAAAATATAAAAAAAATATGATTAATTTGATAAAAGAAAAATATGATCAAAAAAAGATTATAAATTAAAAAGATATAATTTACTTGTAAATATTTTCATTTTTTTCTATTTATCATTTATTTTAACTAATTACCGATCATTTTTACTAATTACTGTTATTTTTTACTAGTTATAGTGATTTAATGTTCATTTTTACTAATCTTTACTAATTACTGCTAATTTTTACTATTTTTTTAATACCCACCAATTTTTAATAAATATAGTGATTTTTTTTAATGTTTACTAATTTATCACTAATGTTTACTATTTTGTCGCTAATTTTTACTAATTAAAACTTAATATTTCTAATTTACAATAACTATGACATGTACTCCATCGTCTTCTCATGTTGTTGCTCCTGCCATCGACACATCTCATCCTCCTCCTCCTCCTCCTCCTGCTACCATCAACATGTCACATCCTATCTTCCCCGATTTTGGAAATCTAATGACAAATTTAGACACGACTGACACTAATTGTTTATTTCTAATCACTTGAAGATTTGAAATTCAATGAGTTACTAAAAATGTGTAAATCATTAATTTTACAATCATCAGGTGATGAAACCAATTTATACCAACCATATCCAAATTTGTTATTGCACCAATTTATGTCAACCATGTCCAATCATCAATGCATCTTCTCCACCTACTATTGTTTTTACTATCATCGACGTGTCACATCCTGTCTACCCCAGTTCTGGTGACCAAATGAAAAATTTGGATATGGTTGGAATAAATTGGTCACTTCTATTCACTTGAAGATTGTAAAATCTATTATTTATACCTCATTATTAATTTTTAATATATTTTATTACTTTATATTAAATTATACTAAAAAATAATGTTAATTAGTGGTAATTAGAAATAATTACCACTAATTACCGCTAATTTGTTTGTATAATTTAATATAAAGTGATAAAATATATTATAAATTACTAAAAACTTGTAAATCATATATTTTAAAATCTTTAGGTGATGAAACCAATTTATGTTAATCATGTACAAATTTTTGATGACACCAATTTATACCAACCATTTCCAAATTGGTCATTTCTCATCAGCAGTAAATTCATTACCTATTTCATTTTCAGTTTTCAAGTAATTTATACTAAAAATACCAAACATTACTAAGTACCACTAATTACCACTAATTAATACTAATTTTTACTCATTTGTATCAGTTTATTACTAATATTTACTAATTATTAAAAAAAATTTAGTTTATAATTTTTTTATTAATTTCTAGTAGTTTATAATAATTTATACTATTTTATATCAATTTATTGTAAATTATATCAATTTATTAATTTTTATTAATTTATAACAAATTTTTACTAATTTATACTAATTATTACTAATTGCCACTAATTACTACTATTTTTTATTAGTTTATAAAAAATTATTGATAATATTTACTAATTATTATAAATTTCAATTAGTTTATAATTTTTTTTATTAATTTTTAGTAATTTATAATAATTTATACTATTTTATATCAATTTATTGTAAATTCTATAAATTTATTATTTTTTATTAATTTATACTATTTTTTACTAATTTATACCAATTATTAATAATTAGTACTAATTGTTATTAGTTTGTGACACTTTATTACTAATTTTTACTAATTTCTATTAGTTTATAATTTTTTTAATTTATAATAATTTATACCATATTATATCAATTTATTGTAATTTCTATAAATTTATTAAATTTTATTAATTTATAACAACTTTTACTAATTTATACTAATTATTACCAGTTTTTATTAGTTTATAACAATTTATTACTAATTTTTACTAATTTTAACTATTTTATAACTAATTTGTACTATTTAGTACTAGTTTCTATTAGTTTATATTTTTTTATTAATTTATAATAATTTATACTATTTTTTATCAATTTATTTTAAATCCTATCAATTTATTGATTTTTATTGATTTATAACAATTTTCACTAATTTTTACTAATTATTACTAATTACCACTAATCGGTACAAATTTTTATTAGTTTATAACAATTTAGTACTAATTGTTACTAATTATTACTAATTATTACTAATTAATACTAATTATTACTACTTAATACTAATTATTAATAATTAATACTATTTATTACTAATTATTACTAATTAATGCTAATTTTTACTAGTTATTACTAATTGTTACTAATTAATACTAATTAATACTAATTGTTACTAATTACTACTAATTATACTAATTATTACTAATTATTACTAATTAATATTAATTTTTACTAATTTTTACTAATTTTTACTAATTATTACTGATTAATACTAATTTTTACTAATTTTTACTAATTGTTACTAATTAATACTAATTGATACTATTTTCCACTAATTATTACTAATTACTCCTAATTATTAGTAATTACACCTAATTATTACGAATTACTTACAATTGAATCAAATTATTACTAATTAAAATTATTTACTTTTAATTAAAAACATTACTGCTAATTAAAATAAAAATATTTCTAAAACTAATTAATGAAAAATAAAACTAACTAATTCAAATTAAAGTTATTTACTACTAATTAATAATAATTATTACTAATTAAAAATAAAAACATTAAATAAATACCTTAAAACTGAATCTTTCGGTATATGCAAATCTTGAAATTGCTCCGCTGTAAAATTTAAAACTTCAAAAAAACTAAAGAGAATAATATGACAGTAGAGAAGGAGAGAAGAGTTCAGAGAAGAATTAAATGGAAAAAATTCAGGATATTGTATATAGGTTAGATCATTTCTGATGGGAGTATTTTTCATTGGACCCATCACAAATAGTGCCACCAGTATTAATTGCGGCAATGGTAAAAAAAGTATTTGTGATGGGTCCCATCGTAAATACCCTCTACCGACAGTTTATTTGTGATGGGAGAAAATCCTGTTGCAAATAACAAAAAATAACGGAAAGTATTTGTGGTAGGATCGGGCGCAAATACTTTCCTGTCGACACAACATTTATGACGGAAGTAAACTCCCGTCAAAAATAACAAAAATGACAGGATAATATTTGCGATGGGGGTATATTCCTATTGCAAATAGTTTTCGCATGGTTTGGTGCACAGTACGCACCAAATGTTTTTTTGATGGGAATATATTCCCATCACAAATACTTTTTTCTTGCTGACTATTTACGACAGGTCAGCCACCCATCACAAATAACCCATTGTAAAAATCTATTTTTCCCATAGTGTTCATGCATAATAATTTTGGAAGACAGGAGACAAGTATTAAGATCCCCTACCTTGATATTTCCCTTGTAAGTCGTTACACCCAAAATTAACAGAGGGAGAGAGTTCCTTCATGCCTAGAAACTTCAATAGGAACTTAGTAGGATTTTGTAAAAGATTATCAAGACTCGAATGTTAGGGTTTTGGGTCATCGAAAATTGAGAGAAACAATGAAAGACTCAATCGAGGGGAAGAAAATGATTTTTAATATTTATAGATATCCCTCTGCAAATACCTCATAAACTTTGTCAAACTTTCCATATTTTATACCCCATTTAATTTTCCAGACGATTTATATATCAAAAATTAGTTGCAGATAGAACCAAATCTTCCAGAAAGGAGTTGTAAATTATCAAGTAAGTCAAAATCAATTAAAACCATGGTGTTAGGATTTTAAAATCATTGAAATAGAGTCCTTGAGGGTTATATGTTGAAAGAAATAAGAAATTATGAACACTAGGTGAAAATCATTACCCATATGTGACAGCATAGCGCTGTGTAAGGGTAACCTATTTTACCCTTACATGGTGATTGAAATATGCTACCCATATGCAAATCACACATGTTTCCCAAGGGCAATAGGGTTTTACCCCTACATATCTAGCTACCTTTACACAAACTTCAGAAAATCCAGAGTACCCTTAGGCATGGGGTATGCACTGCCTAAGGGTAATGTGCTTTTACCCTTACATTGATAGTTACCCTTATGCAACTTACATGTTACCCTTACTTGGGTCTTAAAATTCAGGGATGACCCTTATGTGAGTTGAGGAATCATGGATTACCTTTATCCATTGGGGAATATACCCTTATGCAACCTTTAGAAACTCAGACTTACCTATACACAGTGCTCAAACCACCCTTACGCAACCAGGGAAATGACCCTTATGCGATCCAGAACCCGTACTCATGCTACAAGATATAGGAACTAACTACCTTTACATGAGAAGGAGAATAACCTTATGTAGCCAATAATAAAACAAGCATACTCATACATGATACTTGGTTTACCCTTATGCAACTCTAGAAAAAAGGGACCTTACCTATATGCAATGAATGGATTTCAAGGTGGACCTTACGCAGCAATTTATTACCCTTATGAAATATTTGATTACCATTAAGAAACTTATTAAAAACCATTGTTACCCTTATGAAATATCAATTTCATGCATAAGGGTAAATATTTCTTTGAAAATTTTGAATCTTTAATAAAACTTAATTAATAAAAGTGGTTTATTATTACTTTAAATATTCTAAAACACTTCTGAAACCCTTAAAATAATTTTAAATCTTCTAAATTAATTACCAAATAACATTAAAAACTTGTGATTACTTATATAATAGTAAAACCATTTTAAAACTACTTAATTAATTATAAAATCATTTAGAAGAACTTCTAAATTTTATGAAACCACTCCCAAACTATTGGGAATCCCATAACATCAACAAAAGGTTTTGAGAAAATACAGACACTTACATTAGATAACTCTCAAAAAATTATCATCCTTGAGAATTAAAAAAAATCCCTAAAATGAAAAGGGAAAATTCCCAATAACTATCCTTGGAGATACCTATCTGGAATCCCATTATAGATAGAACATGACCTCTATTATAACACACTCTCAAAAGATACCTCTCAAACAGAACCAACCTATTTCCAATGAACTCAGAAAGATCCAGACTACAATCCACCCAAAAAAATGTCACCGAGCAATCCTTGCGATAGTAGGAGATACCTCTCAAACATGACGCTAAAGTGGAACCATCCTCCTCACTCATGACTAACTCTTCCCAACTACTCCTTCCATGTTAACCATGTTTTTCAAGATATCCACACCTTGAAAAAAAATTTCCTCATCCTAATTAAAAAAATATCATTTTATTTTTGAAAAGGGTGATTTGGAATCTTTCATGAAAACATTCACACTTAAATTTCCAAACTGTTAAACATAGTTTTCAAAGAAAATTTCCAAAAATCTACCACAAGGTTTCAGTGAAAGGAGTGGGACTCAACTAAGACATGTATTCTTTACTAACTCTCTCCATTGAAGGTTGGGAAACATGTTAAACCTTAGGACAATCATACTTCGGTTCCCCATAGCATCACACCAAAAATAGATCAACATGCCAGACACAGGACACCTCAAACCACTCAACCCCAGAGCGTTAAGCCATACCCTAGCCTTAGAAGACCACCTCACTCCCTTCATCTATAAACCCTAAACCACAAAATTTAGAACATTAAACTCCACTTACTCAACCACTTAATAGATATCTTCACTGGAACCTTCCTTTATAGACAAAAATTTCTCTATGATCTCCACATGGTCACTCAATACTTCCCAATATGGAAACTCAAAGTGTACGAAAGATCGTTGAATCTCCGGACTCAAATAGGATTCAAAAAATTGTACCTTCCCACACTACTCAGGAAAAAAATGTAGGATCCAACTAATTAGGTCCATAAAGTAGACCCCAAAGTTGTGTAAACTCCCATCCCCCTATCAAAGTTCTTGAAGCTCCATCAAACATCATGCATCTTTACCTAGGAAAAGAAACTTTTATTGAATAGATTATGAAATTTTCTCCAAGAAATCTCTCCCTAAACACCACACTTCATCTCCAACAACCTCTGATCCACTTTCTAAAACAAGACAGTGGGTAGAGAAACATGGAATTTATCTAGGTTCTTCCCCAACCCAAAAGAAAACTCAACCTCCTCTAAACAATCCTCACCGTTAGGGATGGAATACCCACCAAAGAAGTTTGGCACTTCATGCCTCTAGAATTTCAACAAGGATCTATACCAGGACCTCTCTTCCACTTTTTCACACCTCTAACCTCAATAGAATTTTGACAATGTAGTTTTAAACCAGGATAAAACAAGGTTTGAACATATAACAAAAGCACTAAAATCAAAAAACAAGGGACATTGACACATCATAAGAAGCACATAAATCCAAGACAACTCCTCTAAAAAATAACCCACATAACCACCACCCTCCACCAGGCACAACAACACACCATTCCATATTAACCACAAGCCACCTTCTTTCCACACAACCATATTCACTACCATTTTAATCTCTATAGATATCATGCCAAAAACAACCACAACAACCACAAAACACTTCCTCATCCCAAAAAATCATCCAAACTATCTCCACTACAGGCTCAAAAATCAAGGGTACCCACTCACCGTATTGGGATATTGTCAGCTGTGGGTGATACTGATTCACCCACATGGTTTTAAAACATTCCATAAAGAACACATCTATATGGAAAAGGGGTTTCCATCTATTTTTATTCTCAAATCCATAACACACATTGCTAGTATAATGTCAATCACAACAAGCCCAAATAGTAGGATAACAGTTAAACACTTTCATCACTTATTCAATAATTTGGGTTTGTCAAGTAAGATTATTTTCATCAATTTAAATATTTTTCCAAACAAATTTTTATACTAACAGATATAAGTGATTAAACTTTTGTGGGAGGTGGGTGATTCCATAAATACAACCAAAACACAAAACACAGTCACATTAGGGATACATATTCTTAAAATCAACTAAAATCATCTCAAAGATCACATAGTTTTCTCATGTTAAGAAATATAAAGGGTTCATGGATTAGGATTCATTATATAGTTCTTAAACGGTCCTTTTAACGTCATCTTATAATTCTGAAACATGTTTTTAGGAAGGCATATCAACACTTCAATGCATCAATCAATAAACAATGCAACCACAAAAAAACTCAACATTTACAAATCATTTATAGGGAAACATCATGCCTTGCATTTAAATATCCACAACATGCAGCAGAGTTAAAGAAAAAAAATGCACATGTGTTATCTCATGAATCATGCTTAACATGATTAGAAAAACATTCTAGGATCATCTTGTTACTGAGGAAACACACTTCCAACTCCATATGAAAATTTGTACATGATAGGTTCTTATGCTCAATTCAAACACCCCATTACATATACAACATGTTTTCAGAACTCTCAAAATAAAACATGCTCTTAGATCACAAAATTAAAACTTCACATGTTGTATTATTATGTGTCATGCTTATCAATCTTTAACTAAACATTCTTTAAACATTTTATCACTCAGTAAAACATGATTATACACTATAATAAGGGTAACATGATTTTACTTATATATTTAAATACAACATGATCAATATATAGTATGCTTTCACATATTTAATACAACATATTAAACATGCTACATGATCAAGATTTACATAATAGAAATTCCATAGTTACTACAATTTTTTTTTCAAATTTAAACATGCTTCCCATAAAAAACTACGCATGACTCAACATGTGAGGTAAAGTTATTTATATCATGACCTACTCCCCTTAAAGAGTTCCCCTAGGACTACAATGTGAGAAGGGATATGGTGACTACCCGAGTACCACCACTAGTATGCCTCGATTTGGCGACTAGCACTGTGAGTATAATAAGCATACATATGGGAAGTATTACCCTCTAAGAGAACATGTGGAAGAGAGAGATAAAATAGATACATCAATCAACACCTGATCATATATATAAGAAAAACCAAGTGAATACGTGTAATGTCATACAATACTGAACCAACCAAAAGGAAAACCATAAGTACCAAAAAGGTAAACTGGACAGTGACCACAAAGCCCAAATAACTCCTACAAAATCATGGTCTAGTAATATCCAACCCGATATTCAACCCGCTCCTACTGACTTGAAAATAGTTTATATATATGTGGGGTGAGCATAACAATATACTCGGTAGAATCCTCCTTAAATCCTCTCATGAAAAAGATAAATAAAGTATACTAAATACCAACTACAAGCAAGTGTGGCTAAATTGTCACCTAAATAGGTATATTTGGCTCTCAACCTCACGATAGTTATCTCTCATCAATTATCACATACATTAGATCATATAATATAATTAATCAATAAAAAATGAACTTTTTTATCACTTCTCCACTAATTTTCTGCTTTTCCCCAACATCACACATCCAGAGACAACTCTCTCTAAAATAATTCATCCCATAGAAACCTGGGCTAAGTATCACGACATGAACTTCATGCATCGCATCATTAAATCATCTCATATAATATATCCATATGGTAACCAAGTAGTTTATGGGATCCACCATTTCCCATATGACGTGTATCATACATCGGGTATTATACTTCAAGATATCATAACCCTACACCAAGTAAGGTACTTCAATCCATCATAGCCTATACATGTCATACCTATAATAATCCATTATATACTATATCTGGAGATACATGTGTGTGTAATAACCATAATTCATTCCAACACTCTACATACATATATGGGAAACTAACTACCATGCATACCAACACATAATACTACCAAGAGAAGAGAGTGGGGTATAGGGGGTAGTTATCTGTCTATCCTCCCACCGAGATGTTGGGGAAAACAACCTCATATAGTCCACTAGGTGTCAATCGCCCTAACTAAAATGGGTGGGGATGTAAGAACCCAGTTTTTCATATCAGGATCCCTTAAATTTTGGTTAAACCCTACTTGAGGTTATATTTTGTCTTAGACTCTCATGAAAGATCCTTTAGGCCGTTTAGTTTGCTTTTGGGAAGAAAGTGGTAGGGGATCCATAACTTGGTTGTATAGGCAATTCATGGTGTGTATGAAATACATGATCTACACTGGAATGCATGTCGAAATGCGTGAAAATCTTTAAATTTATAAACCTATAAACTAGAATCAGCAATCAAGGTCGAATTACAACGAGAATGTGAGTAGTCACTAGGAATATCCTCTTGGAAGAATGTTCAGGCACATGAGCTTTAATTGTGATTAAAAACTAAAAAATATAAAAAGTAAACAAGTAATTAAAAAATGATTAATTAAATTAACAAAAACTATCTAAGTGAACCAAACTAAGAAATGGAAGAAAACAGGTGGATATGGAAGTATCAGAGTTGTGAAGTTCGTTCAGGTGCATGCAATGCCAATTATTTAATTTCCACATATGAATATTTATTCATTTAATTATCAAAAATTATAAATTTAATCAAAATATTATCAACTCTAATTATCTAATGTTAGAAAATATTCTAATTTTCACTCAAACCATTCTTCATTTCGTTCTTTGGCCTAAAGAATAATTTGTGTGACATTATAGCACTAAATCACTTGGTAAAATACAACAACCTATTTATCACAATGTCAAAGTATCTACCTGCATTGGGTTTACTCACATGAGATAACTTATTTGGTATAAATCATTAAAGTTTTAAGGAGAGTGCACAAAAAATATTAATTTTTCAATTAATATATTTATTTATTTGGAATTCGACCGCATGTGATTTATGATTCTCTCAAGCATGCGATTGATCTCCAGATAAATAAATTCTTTGATAATATCATGTCCATGATTACTTATTAGGTATCACATGAATGAGCCCTAAAGAAAGTGTGAAAATAACAAATGACAATTAATTTAAACACAACTATAGTTAATTAATTAAACATCCAATTTAAAAAACAATTCAAAAGGAAATCAAATATGAAAAAAAATTAAATACATGCATAAACCATTATGTTTATCACAAATCCAACACTAAAGAATTATCCCTCTATGATGAAAACATGACACATAAAATAATAAAAAAATATCATTGTGCTTGTGTCGTTATAGTGGTCACTTCAAGCTTCTATCAAAAATTGGAAAATAATAACCATTATCCCATTGATCATCATAACATAGAACCAAACCATTGAACCACCAAAAAAATGACTGTGTCGGTATGAAGTCTCTCCATGCAGTGCACTCATAGTCCGTCGATCTACAAATGAAAAGAAAACCTTTACGCATGCACCAACACTGCACAATGACTTCATACCCACCTGGAATGTGGAATGTGGCCTTTGCTTTGGTGAAGGAGGAGCGAGAAGCACTTCTGATTTGATCCAATGGAGGGGTGGAAGTCTGTGGTGTTTCTTGAGGGTTTAGACCGATTGGTACTGCTAGGATGTGGGAGGATGAGAGTGGAGGAGGTCAGCAGGGGTAATGGTGTTGGAGGGTAAAAATGAGGGGGAGGAGGGAAATGTGGGGATGAGAATGGGAAGGGGAGGAGGTACATGGGTATGAGGGGAGGGGAAACATGAGGATGAGTGGGGGAAGGGGAGAGGAGTGATGTGGGAAGTGGGGGGAGGGGGAAGGGGTGAGGTGAAGGGGGTGAGGGGTGACGGGAAGGAGAGGTGAGGGAGAGGTGAGGGAGAGGGAGGCGAGGCCTCCGCTATAGGTTTCCTTTTTTCTTATTTTTTTACCGAAGGGTAGAGATATTTAAAGAGGAGGAGGTTCCTGCAATTAAAAAGAAAATTAAATAAATAAAAATGAAAAAACAATTAAAGAGAGTAAAAAACAACCTGGATTTAAATAGGAAATTAAATAAATAAAAATGGAAAAGCAATTAAAGAGAGTTAAAAACATTATAATATTAAAAAAATGTTAGATTAAAATAAAATTAATAAAAATAAGAAATTCTGGAAATAAATAATATCAATAATAAATAAGATGAAATTAATTAAATATATAAATACAATTGTTAGAAAATATTAGAAACACACACACACACAATTAGATATATTAATAATAATACATAAAATATAATAAAATTATAATCTATATTAAATATAATAATACTACTATTAATCTAATTTAAAAAAAATAAAAACAAATAATACTAATAATACTAACATTTTAAATAATATACAATGTTAAATAATATATAATACTAAAATAAAAAATTTAAATAACTATTAATAAAAATTAATAAAATAATAATAAAACTAATATTAATTAAACTACTAAAAAATACGAAAAGTGTTAGATATTAAATGTTAATAATATATAAAATTAATGTAAACTAATAAAAAAAATAAAAAATAATAAAGTTAAAGTGATAAAATTACATATGTATATATATAATTAAATAAATTAGGGTTACATGTTACATTAAATTAATAATTATACACATAATAAAAATAATAATAATATATAAAATATAAAATTAAAATAAACTAATAAAATAATAAATTACTAATATTAGTATAAAAATTAACTTAAAATTATCAAAATATCTAAAATACTATAAAACTACAAAAAAACCTAAAACTATAAAAGAGGTTAGAAAAAAACTAAAACTAAATTATAAAATTATTAAAAATTCATGTGAAATCTATGTGCACCAAATCTCCCACACTTAAACTTGTTCACTCCATGTAAAAACAATCAGAAAGAATACACAACCAGATCCATAAACAAATCAAAAAATCATAATTCCAAGATCAAAATTTTTCAATCCCCTTTTCCCATAAAATATCATACTTCATTTAAAATTCCAATTTTCAAAAATAGTTTCCCTTCCACTCACAATCTTTCCAAAACAAGCATCTACACTCATGCATCATGTGACCTACCTCACCATCACTCTCATTGATCAAACAATTTGATCAAATCTTTACTCAATTATCGAACACACACATGCTTACCATAGGCTTGCCATGAATTTCACATCTACAATAGTGAAAATAAAAAAATAAAACACCAATATTTAGGGCTTCACATTAGGTTCAAATGTCTATGTGGTTGTGATATGGTGGGTCATAAAAAAATTGTGACAGTTTTTGGAAAAAGTGAGGGTTTAATCTTGAAATAAATACATGATAAGTTTCAATCCAAATGTATCCCTCAAACTCTCTATCCCCTACACTTAAAAATGTTTCTTGCCCCCAAGCATATGAAAATCCAATGTTTCTTTTTTTTCTCAATACTCACTCAAATAAGATGGGTAGGAAAAAGTGGTGAGTGTCAACTCCAAAACCCCATGAAATAAATATGAGAAAAAATCCCAAATAAAGGTACAAAAGTAGCATGTGAGCTGTAGTATCTCAATTAAATTACGTCATATATAAAACTCTATAACTCCTGGAGTAATGGATTATCAGTTTCATAGGTATCCCCAAAAGCGAGGGTTACCGCGTAATAACCACAGATGTACTCGTTGTTGGAAACAAAAAGAATATACATTCCCATATCAAAATACATGTAATGAATGTGGATACTATGAAGTATAAAACATATTACCAGGATGAGATAATGTTCATCCATGTGCATCAAATGACTCACTACCCATCAAACAACCCTCACCGTGAATAGATCTATCCCCCGCACTTAGATTGAAAATCATCATGAAAATAGCCAAGAAATTAGTAGGTAAGGATATTGGTTGTTGGTTCATCCTAAAAATCCTTCTTCATAGATTCGATACACGATGGAAAAAAAATGTATGGGTGGATCAGTAGGTCAAAGGGTCTAAATAAATCATACAGATTCCTGGGTCATTTCAGTGCAACTTCCAAAATTCCTATTGTTTTGATGGAAAAACATGGCAAGTTCTAGAAGACATAACATGGCAGAGATCCCATCAAGGAAAAGGTAAATAAGAGATGATGTAAAAATGATCTGGAATCCTCAAGGGTATGGAAATATAATTTTGGAAAACACAGATTATCATGAGTGAAAATAGATGTCTCAAAAATATACAAGTTTCCAAAAAAGCATTTTTGAAGCATGGAATAATATCAACAGTCATCTAAGTCATGAGATCAAGGATCAAAGCATTCCAAAAAGGAATCATTTGCTCAGACTGACTAAGGATATAAGTGGTTTGTTCTTGACTGTGTTATGATAAAAATACAGTGACTTTTATGTGGGTTCAGTAATGATAGAAATGCTAGTTTTTTTCTTTTTTTAAATTCAATTTTTTTCAATTATTATTTTTTAGTTATTTATTTTACATTATGTTTTTGGAATCATAAAATATGATATAAATTAAAAACACTTCCCTATGTAAGTACAGATAGACGTAGAAAGGCTATTTATATCCGATGACGCTCTAAAAAGGATGTAACATGTAAAATATACACATAAAAACACATACCCACATCATATAAATAAATAAAATACATGTGAATTATAAAAATATGTATGATGAATTCAAATCCAATGTAGTTCTAGGATAAAATAGACTGTAGTAAATGCATTCTATTTTATTAAATAAAAAAAATAAATTAAATAAAACTAAATGTAATGAAAGGAAAACAAAAAAATGATGGATTGCCTCCCATTGAGTGCTAAGTTTAATTCATATTCAGCCAAATGTTGATGAAACTCCAACAAGATCAAATGGAAATGTATACCATATATTTACTTCTTTATCAGTTGGAGTGTGGAATCTATTCATTGAAATAGAAATTATCATGGAAGCTACACAATATCTCAAAAAAAACTTGTTAGAAAAAAATGGTAGGAGGAATAAAATAAAAATAGAATAGATCATAATGGAATTAATATACCTTGTATGAATAAATACTCTCCATATAGGTGAATATTTTGCAAACTCAATCATCAATAAGATCAAGAACATTACATTTTTGAATTTCCACAAGAGATGAAATGCCCTTACCAGAATCTTTCAATGGTAGGATTATATCCATGATATCATTGAATGCCATATTTGGGTTGATGATGAATACTAATCTATTTTCACCACCAACTACTAACACAAGAAAATCCACTAGTTTCCAACTGAAAACATGCTTAATGCACGAAGCAAGTAGGGTGGGCTCAATTGGAGCAGATGAATCCATTGTGTAAAGAATGGAATCTTTTTCAAAGGTTTCTTCCATACCGTCCTTATCATATTTATCCATTGGCACATGTTTCACATAGAACTTAGGATCCTATAGGAAATACCATTCTTCCATTGTTTCTAAAAAATTATGAGTGTCCTCCACCATAATCACTGACTGATTTTCTAACTCCTGAAATGTTTCAGATGTCTCCATTTTGGAAAAGGTTTTAGACTCACTAGGATTTTCAGAAAGAGGTGATTCAATGTCATTTGAAGTGACATCCTCTTGTGTGTGGCAATTCATAGTGTCTTGGCTCAATTATGACTCTATCATGATAAATAATGGCCCAAGTTTAATTTCTTCCACATCCTTAAAAGGTGTAATTTGATAGACATTAAAAGAATCCTTTTTCACTTTGGGATGGATGGTTTGTTAACTCACAAAATAAGTACATGAAATCATATAGTTTTATGGACTATTATATTCAACAGAGTGGAATAATGAGCTCTCAAATTCCTGAAATGTGATTAGATTGTAATAATAAAATTGTGATGGGTATGAGTCATCAATGGTATGGCGGTAAGAAGGATCAATCAAAGTAGTCTCATTATCAAAATTAGAAACTGGATGTTGTTCAAATATGACCTCTACTACACTTTAAAATAATTGTTCTGAATTGGATCATCAAGTGGTAGTGAGGTAGATAGTTTAGTAAGATGAGTTATTTGATTTACTAAACTCTTTAATTGATTTTATAGATATTTTGTTGAGGAAAAAAAACTTTTCATTATGTTCATCTTGAAGTTAAAACATACTATTTGTCTTAGTGATAACATAATGCAACATGTTCTCAATTATTGAATAATTTATTCAACATGAATTATCAATTTCTAAATTTTCAGGTATGCTTTGGCTTTTGAAATTGAACAATAGTGGATAGAAACTAGCAGGAGAATATGGATCATAACACGGACTTGAATAATTATCATTAAAATAAACTGAATCACCTAGAGAGCTCATGTGCAATGTGAGGTTGTATTATATACCATGTAATATTAGTGGGTAGGGTGGGTATTGTTTGTAACTATGTGGTGCATGCCATTCCATTTTGAACTTCTGGTGTCTTGAAATTTTTCCTTCAAGGACAAAAGAAACACCCATAGTAGATCTGAACTTTTTTTTGTTCTTTTTTAGTATTTTTTAATTTTTGACCTAAATAACTCTTTTAAAGGAACTCCTAATGCTGCTATTCTCCCTAGAAACATTACCAGAAATTTGGCACGTGCGTTGCAACTCATGAAAATTTATAAATTTATAAACCTAAAAACTACTATAGAAGTGGCGAGCAGGGTCGAACCATAGAGAGAATGTGAGTAGACACTAGGAATATCCTCTTGGAGGAATGTTCATGCAGATTAGCTTTAATTGTGATTAATAACTAAAAAAAAGAAAAAGTAAACAACTATTTAAAAAATTATTATTTAAATTAACTAAAACTATATAAGTGAACCAAACTAATAAATGGAAGAAAATGGGAAAATATGGAATTATCAGAGTGTGACATCCATTCAGGTGCATGAAATTCCAATTATTTAATTTCCACATCTGAATATTTATTCATTTAATTATCACCAATTCCATATTTAATCAAAATAATATCAGTTCTTATTCTCCGATGATAAAAAATATTCTAATTTTCATATAAATCATATGTCATTTCATTATCTGGTCTAATGAATAATTTTCATGTCATTGTATCACTGAATCAATTGGTGAAATACAATGACCCGTTTGTCATAAAGTCAAAGTATCTACCTGTGTTCGGTTCTCTCACATAAGATCACTTATTAGGTATCACTCATATAAGTTTGAAGGATATCACACACAAATTATTAATTTTTCAATTAATATATTTATTTATTCAGAATTCGACCATGTGTGATTTACAATTCTATCACACACACGATCAATCTCCAGATAAATAAATTCTTTAATGATCTTCTGTGTGTGATTACTTATTAGGTATCACACAAATGAGCACCATTGTAGGTGTGCAAATTAAAAATGAAAATTAATTCAAATTCAAATATAATAGATTGATTAAACATCCAATTATAAATAATAATTCAAAAGGCAATTAAATATGGAAACAAATTAAAGAATGCATACACTATCACGTTTATCACAACTCTAACACCAAAGAATTAGTCTACCATGACGACAAAACGACGCATAAAAGAATTAACAAATACCATCATGCTTGTGTCATTATAGTGGTCACCGCAATCTATCATCAACAATTGCAAAATAATAACCATTGTCTCGTTGATTTCCACAACGTCGAACCAAACCATTTCTCTGTTAAAAAATGATTATTTTGGTCGGCACTCTCACCGCACAGCGCACTCATCATCCGTCGATATTTGAATGAAAAGTGAAACTCCATGTATGTGGCAACAATCCACAACGACTTCACACCCACCCAAAATGTGGAATGTGATCTCTACTTTGGTGAAGGTGGAGGGTGAATCACTGCTAGTGTGCTGCAATGGAGGGGTGACGGTCTGTGGTGGACCGAATGGTGCTGTTAGGCTGCGGGAGGATGAGAGCGGAGGAGTTCAGTAGGGGTAATAGTTCATGAGGGTGAAGATGAGGGGGGATGTGAGGATGAGGGGGTGGAGAGGGGGGGTCAACGTGGGAAGTGGGGGGAGGGGGTGGGTGATGTGTAGGGGGTGAGGGGCGATGGGAATGAGGGGTGTGGGAGAGGGAGGCGAGGCTGGCACTACATGTTTCTTTTTTTCTTTTCCTTAGTGGAGTGGAAGATATTTAAAGAGGAGTCACCTAAAATTAAAAATAAAATTAAATAAATAAAAATTGAAAACCAATTAAAGAGAGTTAAAAATGGTCTTCATTTAAATAGGAAATTAAATAAATAAAAATGGAAAATAAATTAAAGAGATTTAAAAACGTTATAATATTAATAAATTTTAGATTAAAATAAAAGTAATAATAATAATAAACACTGGAAATAAATAATAACACTAATAAATAAGATGATGACAATTAAAGATATAAATACAATTGTTAGAAAATATTAGAAACACACACACATATACAAATATACACATAATTAGATATATTAATAATTATACATAAAATATAATAAAATTGTAATCTATTCTAAATATAATAATAATACTAATAATCTAATTTAAAAATAATAAAAATGAATAATAATAATAATAATAATATATTAAATAATATACAATGTTAAATAATATATAATACTAAAATAACTTGTTAAAATAACTATTAATAAAAATTAATAGACTAATAATAAAACTAATATTAATTAAAATACTAAAAATACTAAAAGTGTTAGATATTAAATATTAATAATATATAAAATTAATGTAAACTAATAAAAAATAAGCTAATAAAGTTAAAGAGATAGAATTACATATATATAATTAAATAAACTAGGGTTACATGTTACATTAAATTAATAGTTATACAAATAATAAAAATAAAAATAAAATATAAAATATAAAATATAAAATTAAAATAAACTAATAAAATAATAAATTAATAATATTAGTATAAAACTTAACTAAAAATTATCAAAATATCAAAAATACTACAAAACTAAAAAAAATCCTAAAACGCTAAAAGAGGTTAGAAAAAAAATTAAAACTAGTTTATAAAATTATTAAAAATGCATGTGAAATCCATGTCCATCATGTACTTAATTCATATATTTTATTCAATACATGGTGTGAATTAGTTAGGCCAGACCTATTCATGATGTGTGTTGGTTTTTTCAGAGGGCGAAAACATGATAATTACACGATGTGTAAAATATACATGTCGTGTAAATGTCGTGGGTTTTTTTAAGGGGAAAAATACCTTTATATTTCTTCACTCCTCCCTCTCTTTTCTCTCACACAATATAGCTCCTCCCATTTGAGCTCATCTGATTCTAAAGCTAGAATTGGTGATTCCTTCTCCATCCAACCTCTAAATCAAGATCAGTTTGTCATGTTATATTTCCATCGGTATTATCTCCATTATTTTAGATCATTTATTCATTTATCTTCCTATAAATGATGCTATTTTAGTGTGATCTCATATGCCCTATTTTTAGGGTGTTTGTTTGTTTTGTCATTTTCTTCTGATCTGGACCAAACCTAAGGCCGATACTGGATGATTGTTCCTCTATAGGCATAAGATAAGTGATCTAGTAATTATCCTTCTTGTTTTATTGATTTATATTATGCGTTGTGATTTCTTACGTTAGATCTTCCATGCATTGCCTTAAAAATACACTTTACCCTCATTTAAATTGATAGAATTGATAAAATTGACCTAGTGCCCCCTTATTCATGTTAGGATAGGTCCCCCTTGACTATTTACACCCCTTGAGGTGTGCCTACGGAACTACCCCTTGGTATTATAACTTCTTATGTGACCAAAACATCCTCAATATAGTTTTGACGTGACTTCCAAATGTAATGAATATAAGTAATTGACTAAGAAGTGAGTGGTATGACCACATAAAGTGTTTAAATAGAGACAACGATTACCCACTTGTCAAAGTGAAATGTTAACAGTTTTTAAATCCTATTTGAACCCTAATAATTATGATACATGGGAATGAAATCCCTTATACTTTTGATACATGGGCATGGAGTCTCTTATACTTGTGATACGGGGCATGGCATCCCTTATACTTGTGATACTGGGCATGGCGTCCCCTATACCTATGATATTGAGTAGGGATTCCCTTATACCTATGATACCAAGCATGATGTCCCTTATACTTATGATCCTCAGGATGTCGTCCCATGTACTTATGATATATGGGAATGGTGTCCCTTGTACTTATGATACATGGGAATGGCGTCCCTTATACTTGTGATACTTGGGAATGGTGTCTTGTATACTTGTGATAATCGAACATGGAATCCCTTACACATGTGATTCTTAGTCATGGTGACCCTTATGATCTATGATACTTGGACATGATGTCCTCTACTTCCTTCTAAGACTCTATTGACTAGACATGGATGCTTGTGTTACGCCTCAGGTCCTAGCTATCACTAAATATGTATACATATAGATATAAACATTACTATGTATATAGATAATATATACATACATACATGAATATAAACTTGTATGTATATGTTTGTGGTGATATCTGTTCAGAGGTTATCTCAGCATAGGCCGAAGCAGGTAGTGTCAACCTTGTGTTCTTTAGGAACTAGATCTGACCCTTTATAGTTTACTTAAAACTTTACTATTATTATATTTAAAAACTGCTCATATTATATGCACTGGATGGATACTTCTAAACACCATTGGTGGTGGCCTACTGAGTATATCTCACACCCTGTTCGGTCTACCATTTGGTACCCAGACAACCTTTATTCATTCAGGTAGGGATGGGGTCAAGCACCCAATTTTTGATGCTTTATTTGATTTTAGCATGGGAGTGGGGGAGCACGGGGCTGAGCTATGGATTTTGATGCTATCTGAATATATTATTTAGGTCTTTTTGGTTCTTTTGATATACCTATATGTATGTGTTCCTACTACCATGTTTTACTATTCCTTTTTGTTAGAGGCATGAAATTACATCATTTTTTATATGGTATTGGATACCACTATTAATTATTGTTATTTTATCTAGATGGATTACTTTACACTATTGGATGATATTATGATTTTTATATTTATTCATTTATTACATCATTGTGAAACTATTATTATGAGGGTATAGTCTCCCCACTGTACCACCATGGAACCTTGATGCTAGTCGTAAACCAATGGCATATAGAGAGGTGCACTTGAGTCCATGTGACCAATCAACTCGGGGTACCACTTGGTGGATTTTGGGTCAGGACATTACAAATTGGAATCAAAAGTTTCTATTCTTTTTCTTATTATTTTGGGATGATAAAAAATTAGACTAAGAAATTCTGAAATTTGGTAATGAGATTGTTCTTGCGAGTAGCTAACTCATGTTTTGAGAAAATCCAAATTACCAGAGATAGAAATTTTTGTTTTGGATTCTGCTTATTATAGTTGATTTGATTCCACTGTTGGGTGGTGAACATGATATGTGATTTTTATTATTAATATTGATTAGGATTTCATTTTACCCTTGGATTAGTGCGATAAGTAAGTGTTGGCTCATGTATCATCATAGGCACATAGAGATTCATATGTCATGCATTATGTCATTATATATAGGTGCATCTCATTACGTGTATTTCCTATGATTTTTATGAGTACCTTTACTATTATAAATATAATTTGGATAATTTTATTGTTGGGTAATGAGAAACATAATTGGTTACTTAAAGTGCCTACGTCAAACTAACAATGTTTTCCTATATATCTTGATGTTGATACCTTAATTAGTAATTGTTTCATGTTGAGTCATGAACTATTTGTCACATGAACTGGAATGTGTTTATGTTTGGGATAAAATGGTTATCATATTTCAATTTATAAAGTGTATGGGACTTTATAAATTGGAAGTGACGATCAATATAATTCAACCATTAAAAATATGTTATGTAAATAAATAAAAATTTAAATGAATTTAAACTCTGAAATGAAATGGTCATAATTAAATAGACACTATAAAAAAACATTTATTAGTGGTGGTTCTAGTAACCGCCTCTAAATAAATCCAGTTTTTAAAAAATATAATATTGTAGTGGTTTAATAAAATTGCCATTATTTTTTTTTATTTTAAAAATTAGTTGTGATTTTAATTAAACTATCGCTAAAAGTAATAAAAAAATATATAATTCATCCACCTACCACAATACCTTTGTGTGATCTTGACCCTTGTCCCCCCTCCCCTGACCTCCTCCTCTCCCCTCCCTGATGGCGACCCCGACCATGCCTCCTCCTTCCATAGTGGTGACCCCAACCCCCACAACCCCCTTGGACCTCCCTCTCCCTAGCTCAGATCCCCTCTTTGGCGGTGACAGAGAACCCCCTCCCCCACCTCGGTGGTAACCCGCTACCCCCTCTCACTTCCCTCTCCTCTGCTCGGATCCCCTCCTTGATGATGACGTTGACCCCATCCCCTGCCTCTGTAATGACCCATGACCCATGACCCCCCTCTAACCTCCCCCTCCCTCTTCCCTCATCTGTGGAGACCCCCTTTTTGATGATATTCATGACCTCGAATCCCATGTTGACAACCACCATCACCTGAAACCCCTGCCTGATACTTTCGTGACATAAAGAACAGTTAGTTTATTTTTATCAGCTTTCTTCCAGTACTTTTTTTAATTGATCAATATAGAAATAATTTTATATAATTCTATTTTTATTTTTACATCACATGAGTTATAAGTTTATTTTTTTTTCACCGTTGGGTTTTATTTGTTTGTAAAAATTGGTTTTCTGTTGGTCCATAGACCTCTAATACTTAGAGTGTTTGTGTAATAATTATTGAATATGTTTCACTAATTATTAAATTATATTTATTATAAAAAATCACTCCCATAATGTTATATAAGATTCATTTTCACCAGTCTTTAGTTCAAGCTGATTCGGAATGCACATTGGGTTTATCACAACCAGGATCAGGTTCCTGGATAAGGGGTGGAATAAAACTGGTTCATGAGAACTTTGATACCAATCATAAAATGTAACTTCATATACAATTTCCATTTTTGAAGATATAAAGATTAAAAAACTAAAAATAAAATTCATGAATTATTTTGGATCACCACCCTTTCATTTTTTATCCTTATAAAATTTGGTTGCAACTGAAATTCGTGAAGAAACCGGCATTAAATCCTCTATTCAAAACTATCTCATAAATTTTGAAGCATATATATCTTGATAGAGAATGATACGATCTTCTTCTTGAGAATTTTTTTATCCCAAAAATTATCTCATTTCTCATAGCCTGGACATTTCAAATAACTCCCTCATTTATATAGATAAATATTCAAAAAATATTTCTTTTTCTCCCATAAAAATAATATCTTATACATATAAAATATCAAAAATTGATACATCTTTATCATTTTTAATGTAGAGGTTGTTTTCCACACTTACATAATTAAATATTAATTATTTCAAGCATGTATATAACTTCAAATACCATGATATTGAGTCTCATTCTAACTCGTATAGATCCTTCTTTAACCTAAAAAAATTAATTTTATCTTTACCAAGAATTACACTTAATTTTCCAACTCTCAATTTAGGAAGAAATATTGGATATCTATTAGAGCGTTCATGGGTTTCCTTTTTGCTAAAATGTAGTGGTCATATAATTTATCTCATTATTCATATATGTTTGTGAGAAATAATAATTTATTTGAATCATGTTCTTAGATTATAAGTTTAGTAAGAAAAATTTCATTATTTTATTCATCCCATTTTCCTTTATAGTTGTTATGAAAGAGTCAATGAAAAAGTTGGGTGATATTCAATTTTGATTATAACTATTTGATTAAACATTTATATCTTTATATATGAATGTATAGGGAGAATACAATCCAATACCTATGGATAAAAGTTGGATTAATTTACCTTGAAACATACCTCGATATTCCAAGGGTTTGGAATAGTTTTTAGATTATGAAATTGTAAACTGATCAGTGGATGGTAGAATAAAATGAATGTGTCCTGATTGTAAATTCAAGCAATGGTTGAATAGTAACAAAGTATATGATCATTTGATATTGAAATAGTTTCCTACTAAATATATATGTTGGATTTGGCATGGTGAATCAAATGTTATGTAAAGTCAAAACAATGACAATATTGTCAACGAAATACAAAGTGACCGAGTATATGAGAATTCTATTCAAAATTTGTTAAATGACACATTTGGTTTTGCATAATACAATGTAAAAAATTTTAATAGGTCAACAGAACCTTTGGTTGATCTTGAGTAGGTTAATCTTTCTCAGAAATTTAGTGACCAAAAAAATGATTTTTATGAATTATTTGAAGACGGGTAGCAAGAATTGTATGAAGTGTGTTCCAAGTATTCAAAGTTTTCTTTTCTAATTAAGTTTTATCATATCAAGTGTATCTATGGAATTATTGAAAAAGTAATTTACATGATTTTAGAGTTAATTCATGATTAATTTAGTGAATCTAAGATCCCTACATCATTCTATGAGGTGAAGAAAGTCATCAACAAATATAGACTTGATTATACAAAGATACATGCATGCCCTAATGATTGCATGCTTTACTGGGGAGAAGAGTTTGATAAAGAAGAATTCAAAAAACGTTTTACAAGTATATGGAAGTCAATGAACCATGAGAGTATAAATCAATGTAACCCCATGAATTAATAGAACAAGAAAACTCCTACAAAGGTAATGTGTTACTTTCCTCTAAAAGCACACTTTCAAAGATTATTCATGTCGTCTAAGACTATATATGACATAAAGAGACATGCTCAAGATAGTAATGATGGCTTGATGAGACATCCAAAATTTTCAACATCATGGAAGATGTTTGATTCACTATATCCAAATTTTTCTTTGAATCCTAGGAATGTACGTTTGAGATTGGATTTTGATGGTTTTAACCCTTTTGGTACTTTAAGTACTAATTATAGAATTTTTCTATTTGTTTTTATCCCCTATAATTTACCTCCATGGATGTGTATTATGAAGAATTATTTCATTATTTTGATGATTATTCCTAGAAATCAAATTCCAGAAAATGACATTGATGTATACCTTCAACCTCTAATCAAAGAATTGTGAGAATTGTGGGATGATAGCATGGAAACACATGATGCTTAAAGAATACAACTATTCAAAATGCATGCTAGTTTAATGTGTACAATTACTGACTTTCCTATATTAGAAAATTTATTTGTTTGGAACACTCATACTAGTTTGGATTTTCCAGATTGAAATTTTGATTTTGAACCTAAATGATTACCATATAGTAGAAAATGGTGTTTTATGTGCCATCATTGATTTCTTGATGCTTCTTATAAATTCAGGTTTAACAAGACACAATTAAATGGAGATATTGAAATGATAAATTCACCAAAGGTGTTATATGGTTTAGAAATATTAGAACAATTAATGAATGTCACTGAATAATTTAGAAAATGTGATCAATTTAAAGAAATGGGAAAGGGTATGAGGTACAGTATCCAAATAAGATGGAACACAAAAATGCAAGAAAAATAATATATTTTTTAGACTTTATTATTGTGAGTTTAATTTGATAAGTCACAATCTTGACATATTTCAAATTGAGAAGAACGTCTGCGACAATGTAATTTTTACAGTGCTTAATGAGGAGGGTAAATCGAAGGATCACCTTAATGCTTGTAAGGATTTTTAGTCGATGAATATAAAGCATGGTTTGTGGGAAAATGAGAATGGAAATTATCCTTTGACTATTTTTACAATGAAAAATCATGAGAAAGACATATTACTTTGAAATTTAAAGAATGTAAAAGTGCCAAATGGATATTCAAGTAACATATCCAGGTGTGTGACCTAAAACATAGAAAGTTACATGGATTTAAAAGTCATGAATCACATATTTTGATGGATAAATTGTTTCTATTGGCTATAAGTAATACTTTAACTGAAAAAGAAACTGCAGCACTAGTTGAGTTTTGTACCCTTTTCAAAGAGCTTTATGTAAAAACTCTAAATCCAACTGATCTTGATAAACATCAAGAAATATTTTTTTTACATTATTTCATTTGGAGATGTTATTTTCCCCTTCATTCTGCACATACATGATTCATTTTAGTATTAGTTTGGTTGAATAAGCTATACTTGGTGGGCTTGTACACTATCGATGGGTGTATCCAATTGAGTGGTATGTTGATATTATTTTTATTTTCATTGGTGAATTAGATTTTATCAAATCATTTCGTATTTTTTAATATGTTTCTTATTTTTTTTCATCGGGTACTTGGGTCATTTGAAATCATATGTGATGAATAAATCTCAACAGGAAGGATCTATTGCTGAAGGTTACATATCTGAAGAGTGTTTGACCTTCTGTTCTAGATATTTGGATGGGATTGAGACTAGATTCAATCATGCAGGATATTCTAACAACATATACACTAATTCTTATTCTAAAAATCATTCATCAGTATTTCCAACTATTAGATGACCAATTAGAAAGGGGTCAAAATTTTACACTGAATGAATTTGAGTTGCTATACGAATATAGATATGTGCTACTCAATAGTGTAATTACAGATCCATTTACTAAATAATTGTGACTGAAAACAAAGAGGAATCTATGGGGTCAAGCTACAAATAAGCTATAATTAACAAAATCTATTAATAAGGATATTTTTTAATGGTTCTCCAATCATGTAAGTATATAATCAGATTCATATTATTGATGTGTTGTTATTTTGTCTATGTTAAAAGTAAAAAAATATATCTATTTTTATATATAATGAATGTTGAAAATTGACCAGAAATATTGAATGATTTGAATTTTTTGGATCAAGGTCCTCCAAGGTGGGATAAGAGATTTGATTCCTACAATATTCATGGCTTTAGGTTTTGTACAATTTATCATGAATAAGACTTGAAAACTCAAAATAGTGGTGTATTTACACTTGCAATGGTGGGATGTTATGGGAAGCTGAATGAAATAATTTAATTAAAATATCATGGATAGTTTTTAGTTGCCTTATTCAAATGAAAGTGGGTCAACATTGATAGGGGTATAATGAATGATTCATTACATTTTAAATCTATCAAATTCTCTCGCTTGATGGATACCAGTGAGTGGGAAGTGCATATTCCATTTATATTGGATTCACAAGAGAAGATGGTTTATTATGTGGATGATGAAATACATGAAGGTTGGAGTGTTTATGTATACTTAAAGAAAAGATATTATATGATATGGGCGATGAAGATCAATTAGTGCTTTGTGAAAGTGAACCTCATCAACCAAAAAAAATTGAATAGTTTTTTCCTGAAAATATTAAAATCGTAGAACTTGAAAGAGAGGGTGAAAATGAAGGAATCTCTGCAATGGAGGTTGATAATAATGAAGATAATTAAGATAAAGATAATTGAATGTATAAATTGGTAAAGCAAATATATTACAATTTCTCATTGATAAGTGTTTTATACATATATACATTGTTCTAGTTTTCTTTTTTTTTGTAAAAAGATTTTAGTTTTTAATTTTTATACATTTAATATACCTTAACCATTTTAAATGCATGAATGTAGATAAAAAAAAATTCAGGATCCTAGCGGATCAGCATCTTAGTGAAAACCACCACTACTGTCATCTTCTCTGGATATTAGTGATTATGTTTTACCCAATACTACTAGAAATCCAACTATTTCCTCATATGTTTTTGGTATCCCACTGTCTGATTCACCTCTAGTGATGAAGCAGTTGGTCACCCCTCTATATAGGTGATATTAGCTAGTTATCGTTAGTGGTATGTATGCCATTTTTCAAAAAACTTAATATTTTATTTATTTTTTAAAGCATTTGTCAAGAAGATAAAGAAACCCATAGAAGATATATAAATATGAACATGGAATATGTATGGTACCTGAATGAATTCAAGATTATCATTCCATTTGATGAGTTCGGGGTGCCTACTGGTGACGTTTCCAGAATCTATGGGTGGATTCTTTGGTATATTTCTTGCGATACGGTGAGATTTTCCATTAATTATTAAGATTTAAGGTATATTAATATAACTTGGAAAAATGAGGTCTTTAGTACTAAAGTAAAGGTAATATTAATTTTATATTCCTTGATAACTAATTTAAAAGACATCAGTAAAATTTTGTAATATACTTATAAATTTTTATGTTTTTTATTTCTATATTTTTTTCATTTTTATGTCCCTGAATCTATTTCACACCCATGGACTTTGAAAATTTGGGCAAGAAATGAAGATTATGGCATGAGTTTAATGAAACTTCTCTGAGCTCATGATAGATGTATGAGAAAGTGTCTAAAGGAATTTCTCATGATAAATGGAATCACTTTGTCGATATCAACAGAGATTAATCTCATCAGGTAATTGCATATTTTATAGTATCTTAATAACATAAAAAAAAAAAAAAATTATTAATGTTTCTATTTTTTTAAAAAAATATCTAAAAAAACATTGTGAATTGTGAGAAGCAATTCATTCCTCACATAGCTGGGTCTCATAGTTTTTTGAGAAAAAGAACAATTTTGATTTGTATATTATTCGTTATTATTCATATCATTTTATTATAACTCAAGGTTTTTTTATTACTTATTTATATTTTTTTTATAAAGGATAATGAATTAGGTCACTCTTTTAGTTGAATAGAGATGTGGTTTAAAGTGCACAGTAAATACAATGGTAGTTTTATAAATGACCCTACCAAAGTCATTGGAGTAAGTACTTTTCATTACTATTTCATTTTATTGTATTACTATAAAAACATAATAATAAAAAATATATTATAACAATTAACAATCCTTAAACCCAATTAAATGGGGCCAGCTACATGGATCAAACCATGCCAATTTGGCATCATTTGATAAATCTAGTTGGCCCCAATTAATTGGGTTTAAGGATTGTTTGTTGTTATAATATAATTTTCATTATTATGTTTTTATAGTAATAAAATAACCAAAAATATTAATGAAAAATTTAGTAATTATATAATATTATGAAGTTTAGATATTTTAAAAAATAATTGCTAATATTTTTTATATTAACAGGTTAAAATTCACGAAGTCTGGGATATGAACCCTTCACAATCATCATCGATTTCTAAGATCGATGTAGTTGGAATCGTTTTAGGGAAAGATCATCTGGAATGTGTATGAGGGATGTGTTTCGGGCCTACTCCATCATCTATCTTTGGTAGGGTGGCATCATCTATTACTGTTACACTCGATGGGGGTTTGAGTAGTGTCGTTGATTGGGAATCATTAAGCGAAATTACAGGATTGAATGAAAAAGTTCAAGAATAAGTCTCTTATTGGAAAACACATGATTAGTTGTAATCAAAAATGAAAAATGCTTTAGTTTATGTATTTCAATGGATAACTGGCATGATATTTGAGAAAATTTCCAACCTTATAGCTCATCCCACTGAGGTAAATTCTAAATTCCATATACCATTCACACATTTGAAAACAACACATACAACATCCATAAATAAAACTAAAATGACACTTTTATATAGAAAACACACATTTTGAGGCATATAGACAACATCCTGTTTTATATTGACATGTGATTGATTCATACATGTCAAAAATGAATTATAGATCATTATCTATAAGTTTGAAAACAATCCAATCTTGATTTATTAGTTTTGAGTCGATAAAATTTTCTTAAAGGTACAAAATCCTTTAAAAATAAGTGTTAGGGAGTAAAAACTAGGAAAATGGTGTCAGATTTCCCAAAAATAAGGGGTTATTGACCGTATATTTAATTTTGAAATATAGGAACCGACGACATATCATTCGGAATGACGGTATTCCCATTATGTCTATAAATGTGTTTTTAGTGTTTTAAAACACTAAAATATGTGTGGAATGGTAAAAAACATATAAAATGATCTCATATTGATGTGGAATCATGATATATCCACCATTGAGTTATTTTTTATGTTTACGGGAAGACAACATGTCAATCCAACGTGCGGTGTGGTCAGTTTGAATCGGTAAACACTTCTTAAAGGTACAAAAGCCATTAAAAACAAATGTCTGGGAGTCAAAACCAGGAAAACAATGTTTTATTTCCCTAAAATTAGGGGATATAGACTATATATTTAATTTTGAAATGTAGGAACTGACGACATGTCATTTTGAATGATGGTTTTCCCGCTATGGATATAAATGCATTTTTAGTGTTTTAAAACACTAAAATGTGCATGGAATGGTCAAAACATAGAAAACAATATCATAATAACATGAAATTAAGATACAACTACTAATGAGTTATTTTTTATGTGTATGTGTAGAAAACACATCAATCTGACACGCGGTGTTGTCGGTTTGACTCAGTAAACACTTCTTAAAGGTACAAAAGCCTTTAAAAATAAGTGTTGGGGGGGGGGGGTTAAAACCAATAAAAGGATGTTGGATTGCCCTGAAATTAGGGGAAATCCACCAAATGTTTAATTGTGGAATGTAGTAACTGACAACATGTCATTCTGAATGAGGATTTTCCTGTTATGGTCGTAAACATGTTTTTAGTGTTTTAAAACACTAAAACATGCATGGAATGGTCAAAACCATAGAAAACAGCCTTATATTGATGTAGAAACATGACTGAAAAATAATTTTTTATTGATTTTCTCAAGGTAAAAGGGAGAAAGCAAGCAATAAAAGGCCAGGAATTATGGGGGCCTAAAATGGTGAAGGCCTAGAGCGTCCGCACACACCAGATTCACTACATCTGTGGGAAGAGACCCAGTTCTCAAGAAACATGAAATTTGTTCATCGGGAGTTGCATAGGAGGCCAGGAGGTCTGCCACGGTGTTTCCTTCACGCCATGTATGAGAGATATCCATGTGGTTGTTCATAAATTCTTTGCATCTTCGAATGGTATACTCAATAAACCATGGTGTGGACCCGCGACTGCTAAGCGCGTTAAAGATGGCCATCGAATCGGTTTCCACCGCCGCAAGTTGGATATTCTTCTAATTACACAAATTAAGCCCAGTGAGAAGGGAATGAGCCTCCGACTGAATGTAGAAACATGATAAAAACACCTCTAAGTTATTTTTGACTTGAACGTGTAGAAAACATGTCAATCTGATGTGCGGTGTGGTTGGTTTGACTTGGTAAACACTTCTTAAAGGTACAAAAGCCTTTAAAAACAACTGTCGGAGGGGGGGGGTCAAAACTAGGAAAATGACATCGTATTATCCTGAAATTAGGGGGAATAAACTATAGATTTAATTTTGAAATTTAGGAATTTAAGGTATGTCATTCCAAATTATGGTTTTCTTGGTATGACCATAAACGCGTTTTTAGTATTTTAAAACACTAAAATGTGCGTTGAACGGTCAAAACCATAGAAAACGACCTCAAATTGTTGTGAAATCATGGTAAAAACACCATTGAGTTATTTTTTATGTGTATTCATAGACAAAACATCAATCTGGTGTGTGGTATGGTCGTAATTACTCAGTAAACACTTCTTAAAGGTACAAAAGCCTTTAAAAACAAGTATCGGGGGGTCAAACCAGGTAAATGACGGCATATTTCACTAAAATCAGGGTACAATGACCATAGATTGAATTGTGAACTGTAAGAACTAACAAAATGTCATTCTTAATTATGGTTTGTCTGAGATAACCATAAACATGGTTTTAATGTTTAAAAATAGTAAAACATGCACAAAAAGATCAAAAGCATATAAAAGGACCTTAGATTGATTTCAAATCATGGGAAAACCATCGCTAAGTTTTTTTGGATGTTTACATGTAGAAAAAAAGTTAATACGATGTGCGTTGTGGTTGGAATTACTTGATAAACACTTCTTAAAGGTACAAAAGCCTTGAAAAACAAGTGTCAGGGAGTCAAGACTAAGAAAATTACGTCGTATTGCCCTAAAATCTAGGGAAAATGACCATAGATTGAATTTTAAAATGTAGGAACCAAAAACATTTAATTCCAAATTACGGTTTTCCCAAGATGGAAGTAAATGCATTTTTAGTGTTTTAAAAGACTAAAACATGTGTAGAACGGTCAATACCATATAAAACGATCTCATATTGATGTGAAATCATAAAAAAAACACTATTGAGTTATTTTTTATATGTACGCATAGACAACATGTCAATATGATGTGAAATGTGGTCATAATTACTTGGTAAACTCTTCTTAAAGGTACAAAAGTCTTTAAAAACAAGTGTCGGGGGTCAAAACCAGTAAAAAGACATCAAATTTTCCGAAAACCATGGGAAAATGACCATAGATTTAATTGTGAAATGTAGGAACCAAAAACATGTCATTCTGAATTACGGTTTTCCCTAAATGGTTGTAAACATGTTTTTAGTGTTTTAAAATACTAAAACGTGTGTGGAATGATCAAAACCATAGAAAAAAACCTCAGATTGACATGGAATCTTGGGACAACCACCATTAAGTTATTTTTGACATGTACGCATAGACAACATGTCAATCTGACATGTGGTGTGGTCATAATTACTCAGTAAACACTTCTTTAAGGTATGAAAGCATTTAAAAACAAGTGTCAAGGGGTCAAAATTAGAAAAAAAACATCTGGTTTCCTTGAAATCAGGGAAAAATGACTGTAAATTGAATTATGAAATGTAGGAACAGATGAAAAATCATTCTGAATTATGGTTTTCTTGGGATGGCTATAAACGTGTTCTTAGTGTTTTAAAACACTAAAACGTGCATGGAATTTCCAAACCATAGATAACAACACTATATTGACATAGAATCTTGGGAAAACCACTGCTGAGTTGTTTTTGAAATATAAGACATGTTCTGATATCAAATATCTTAAAATTTATTTATTAAGTAAACTTCAAGCACACCACACATCGCTTTAAAAATAAATTAGAATATTTACTTATCCCTTTTTAGTTTCAAGTGTTGAATCATATCTTAAATAGGTAATTTTATGTTTTCAAAGTGTTTTTAATTATATATTATTTATTTTATATTAATATTTCTTTTGTTTGATTAACATTATAAAAAATTTTATGTGCAGCATTATGAATATATTCTATGTATTTTCTCTTTCATATTTATTTTTATAAATGTTATGGTTTTCATTATAGGTGGAAAATAATGTAGTAGGAAGAAGTTTTACCATTATGATCTATGAAATTTTTTCAGAAGGAAATAATGATGGTTCTTAGTTTATGTGGTGTGTTAAAATTTTATCAATTATTATACTTTAATTCTAATTTATTATGTATAGTTTTAATTTTTGTTGTCTTAATTGTTACAATTTATGAGATTACGTGGTCAGTTTTAGTTGATGAGATGATGTGAAGGAAGATAGATGCATTGGAGTTCATGAAATGAATGTATGTTGGTCATGGGTTTTTATTGGGAATATTTTATATGTATATATTTATGACTGAGGTATTGGTTGACATATGTATGGGTTGACTAAGACTGAGGTTATGATGATTGTGGGTGTTTGTATATATGATTGTGGATGTATGATGTATGTATGATGGGTTTATCATATATTCAAGTTTTATTTTATTGCATGTTAGTTTTTTTATATTTACAATTTTTTATTAAATATTTTAAAAAAATCTGATTTAGCAGTGGTTTTTAGTAACTGCTGCTAAATACATTAAATAAAATATGTTAATGAGTGGTTACACTTAACCACCGCTAAAAAAATCATTGCTAATATGTTCAGTATCAATTTGTTTCATTTTCTTTATATTTCCCCCAGATATGTTTTTATAAAATAATTGCTGCTAAATAATCAAGAAACCACCGTTAAATGCTCCAAAAATGACATATAACAAAACTGCTATGAAATTAAAGAAACTGCTGCTAAATGAATAGTGACCATGCAATATGTTGCGGTTTTAATAACCACTGCTATACTATTAGGAGGCAGTTTAAACTTACACTAGTCCATAAAAAAATCCGCCCACTAATTCCCTTTTTGTAGTGAGAGATTCCAATTGCAACTTAAAGGGTGTTTCCACTATAACTTGCAATTGATACATTATATACCGGGATTCCTAACTTATAGTAGAGAACTTTACCTCGACCTAAACTTAGTAGTGTACAATATGCAGTATCTCCTATGTTTTTATGATTTGTACATCTCCTAGACCTAGATTTAAGAGTAGGAAAAGTGTTGTTACTTTTATATATAAAGTCTTGGTACCTATTCTACTCATATACTTATGGATTATGTCATTATCAAATATTGTATGAGGCTTGTGCTTGGAATTTGTAGAGTTATTCCACCATGACGTCCTTGAGTCATGCACCAGGAGGGTGGTGAAGACTATTCTCTAGAGGTGGTGGGCCCTGGGCCACTAGTGTTTCCTCCAATAGTTCCTCCTATGGAACCTACTGCAATACTTTATATGGGTGTGGATGCACAGTTTCATGAGGGTTTTCTTCAACTTATGCAGAGTGTTTAGGGAGCTCCACGGCTTTCCCCTTCTATGGAAGAGCTAACACAAGAGTTTTAGTAGCAAGGGGATAACATCCCTTGGGATGTAGAGTCATTGTAGGAGGCCATTCTTACTATCATTGAGCACCTAAAGACACCTCCTGAGAGGAGAATGAAGCTCTCTACATATATGATTTGAGATTCTGCCAAGTGATGGTGGGATGTTATCACCTAGTCATATCATCATCAAGGTATATCCTGGTATGGTTTTCAGACTGCCTTCTATGACTATTTCTTTCCTCAAATGTTGAGAGAGAACTAAGCTAGGGATTTTATACATCTATAGCTCAGTACTAGGTCTGTGATGGACTATTCTGCTTATTTTACAGAGCTCAAGCTGTCACACTCGGACTTCTATAATAATTTTTATTTTATAATTTTACCTGGATTTGAATTGCTTTGTCTAGGTGTGGGCTGGGCCTGATTGAATTTCTACGTTTTTGTAGATAAATTATTTTTTTGGTGTGACAACATCCAACACATGGGCAGGGCACGGTCGAAGTAGTGTGGCTTCACCAAATCATAGCACAACCTGCCTAGTGCGTTCTTAACTAATTAATTAAAAAAATAAATGATATATTGAAAACAAAATAAAACTAGAAAAAAATAAAAATTAATTTAAGTATAATTTTAATGATAATAACAATAATTTTATTATTTAAGAATATTTCTATTATTATCTTGGTTAATATTTTATTAAGTTATTATTATTATTATTATTTTATTTATTGTATTTAATTTTTTTAGGTTTTATTTTATTTTATATTTTTTTCCTTTCCTCTCTTCCTCCCCCCTCTCTTGGCATCGTGGGTTTTCTCCCCCTAACCCTACCTGCATCATGCTGCAACCCCCCTTCCCTACCCTATGTACTGTGTTGCCTCCTCCTCTTCAAACCGACGCTCCACACCTCCCTTCCGATAATATCCCGTTCGGTTCCCCTACTCCCTATCCAGAGACACCTCACACCACCCGTGTACCACCTTACCTCCCCTGATACCCACACATAACCTCACACCTCCCCTCCCCCTTCTCGGTCAGACCCTCCGATGACCTCCCTTGCATGTAACTCCACTCCAATGACACTCTCCTTGTGTGACCAGCTTCCCAGACCCCTCTCTACAAGTGTGTCCTACTCTGGTAGTTTGTTTCTTCCATTTGGTAGGATTTCTGGTTAGATTTTGTTATTGTGTAGGGTTCTATTTTGATATATTTTGTTTAAATTATTGAATTAGGGTCTAATTGAGTTTTTTTGCGGTGGGATTGGCATGTGGTGGAAGTTTCGTGCTGAATTTTTTGAGGTTTTCTACACCGAGGTAGGTGGTTCTGCATATAAATATTATTTGATAAATTAAGTTGCTTGTTTAATTAATTTAACATATTCTTTAATTAATTTTCTTAATGTGAACTTGGTTTTTTTAAGTTTAATATGGGTTTGATTTTTTAGAATCATGTTTATATGATGTGGGTATGTTTTTGATGAAGATTTATATTTAGTTAATTGTTAGTGTTTTATTAAATTATGCAGTTAGTTTCTCAATATGTGAAAGTGGTGATAATTGTGTTCTTGATGTGGCGTTGTGTGTGTTTGGTCATAGAAGAGGATTTGAGTAGGTTTTTGGTGTGTAAATTCATGATTTAACCCTTGAAATTTTTTAATAAATTTTCTTATAGGTTTATTTGATTGTGAAAGGGATGCGAATTAAGTTTTAAAAGGTTTTTGGTGTGCACATTATTTCAAAATGGAATTTGTGTGTGAAAGTGGTGGTATTGGGTATAGGTAGTGACTTGTTTGGTTTGTTTATTTGAATATGACATGTGATATGAACTTGGAACCTATTGTGCATAAATGGGAAGCCCAGGTAGCTAGGAGGGAGGAAAAGTACTAGTGTGCTAGTGATTCATAAGTGGCTTTAGCCTGGGTTCACTTAGAAAGTTTGATGACTGCAACACTAACTAAACTTTTAGATGATGGTTGGAGACCACTAGGCCTTGGTATGTGATCTCCCCCTAGTGGCTCATGCATGAGAACACAGTTGGTTGTGGTTCCTATACCACTTTACACCGAGATGTGATGTTCTAGGGTCCCTTCTCTAACTAGTACCCAAAGGGCCTCTCCCATATTTGGTTCTATTTGACTACTTTACACTCACCATCTGCATACGGTGTGATTTTTGGGTTACTATAAAAGCAAATTCATTTTATTTAAAAATTATTTTTCCTTTAAAGTTGTTTTCACTAAAGCTGCTTTCCTTTAAAGTTGTTTTCATTAAAACTATTTTCATTAAAAAAAAATTCTTTAAAAATGTTCAAGAATTTATTTCCTTTCATTTATTTAACTTGCAAGTGTATTTGTCACTTAATGTTTATGTGTGGAATCATTTATCGGTGGCATCTTACTGGGTTTTAGCTCACATCTTACTTACACCTTTGGGTGTAAGTATATTTGGTAATGTTTGATACAGGTAAAGGTAAAGCTTATGGATATGTTAGTTCTAGTTGTTAGAGATATTTTGTGGATGGTGTTGTGGAGATGGATCGATGGTGGTTTCCTCTTGCAAGGTAGTGATTTTTAGCAGGTTTTTGGTCACTATACTTTGTAGTTATTGTTTGGGTTTTGGTTTAAATATGTAACTGAAATCCTAGTTTTTGGTTAAACGATTTTTTGGTTGTGACTTCAATATTTGGTTTATTTTATATTATTGTTTGTTTTATATTTATGTATATTTGGGTAAATCATTCCCAAACATTACTTTTGATACTCGGGCACTTATTCCAGCCTGTGGAGATCAGGAACGCCCTTCGGGCCTTGTCATGGACCATTTCAGGCATCAGTTGGATGGAGAACCAACTTGGTTCATGAAAAAAATGGTATAATAGGTTTTGGTTAAGCCCTTGAGTCATTTTATTTGTGATGATTCCAGTCAGACAGGAGTTAGGACTATCGGGGCTAGGAGTTCTAATTACGAGTAGGGTGCCTGGCCAGCACACCTCTTGAAAGACTTCGTGTTTCCATGGGATGTTGGGATGCTTGTTCGGATTCTCCTCAAGGTGGGACGTGCAGTTTGTAGAATGTAAGTGGACACCGGGTGTGGGTGAAGTGGTTTGGTCACTGTGTTTCTTCATCATGTTTGATTTATTAATGTTTATTATTCTTGCTGAAATTTAATTTTTTATACCTTATGCATTACTGATGTTCTTATGTGACTGTTTCTCTTATATTATCATGCCTCCCTGAAGAAATCACTCACACCCATGGTAGGAAGCTGGAGAGATTTCTCTCTCACCACTTGATCAGAGGTTGGAGGAAGATGTAGTTCAATTTGTCCATGCTTTAGGATAGGGAGCTTCTCCTATTCCTACTCCTACTTTAGCTAGAGAAGATGAATTTGTTACTAAAAAGGAAAAATCCTAGGAGTTTCTCAAGAAAAAACCCCATTCATTCCTATGTATCATGGATCCTCAGGATGTGGAGGAATGGCTTGAGAAGATAGATCACATGTTTGAGTTTCTATATACTTCTGAAGAAGTCAGATTGAAATGCACCTCGTTCTTGATAGAGGGTCCGAGTCGAAGGTGGTGGGACTCATTGCTTCAGGCGGGAAAGCATGAGCATATGATCTGGAAGGAATTCAAGGTGATCTTCAATGACTAGTATTTTCCTGAGGTCTTGGAATATACTAGATCTCATGAGTTTATGGATCTTATTCGGGGGGGACCAGTCAGTGATGGAGTATGTCAACCACTTTGTTGAGCTAGTACTATATGCACCTGAGATAGTCTCTAACAAATAGATGAAGGATTAGAGGTTTGAAAAGGGTTTGCGACTGGTGATCTATTCTCAAGTATTCTTATTCAAGTCGAATACCTATGCTGAGGTAGTTAATAGAGCTTGTATAGTGGTGATTGATCACAAGGTAAGGACTAGTTCCTTTGGGTATATGTCAATATTTGGCTGCGGTAGTTCATCTGAGAAGAAGAGAAAGTGTGATGAGAAAGGAAAGAAGGGTGGGGGTAGCTCATTCCATCTTTCTAAGAAGGCTTCATCTATGGCTTATGGTGCATGATCTATTTTGTGTAATCAGTGTGGATAGGCAGGGCATTCCCGATCTTCATGTATATCTTCTCCAAGAGCCTATCACCGATGTGAGATTATGGGAAATCTGCATCATTTTTTCAAGGTGTCATGCTCATATCAAAGTGGGTCAGGATCTGTGGCTTCCAGGGGAGTGTCGGTTCAGTCAGATCCAACCAAGATAGTGGGATCTCAGTTTTGTGGTCATGGTGGAAGAACTGAATCATCTTTTGGATAGAGCCAGATCAGGGTAGAGCCACAGGGAAGTGGTCATTCTTAGGCATGGATAAAATAACTTCTTGTTGTGGATCAGACACAAGCTAGATCTGATGTAGAACATTTGATAGTTTGATTTTCCATTATGATTTCATCTTCTTTAGCTACCATTCCTTTTGATACTGGTGCATTTGTGGCTTTTATATATGCCTATCTTGTGAACCTGTTTAATTTTCCAACTGAGTTTTTTTATTTTGTAATGGAGTTAGTGACACCATTGGGTAAAAAGAAGGAGTGAGGTCTCAAGTTCCGGTCATGTAAACTTTCTATGTCAGTAGTTGAGATGGAATGGGATCTCCTGGTCTTGGATATAGACATCCTAGATGTAATCCTCAGCACAAATTGGCCAGTGAACTTTCAAGCGCATATCGATTGCTATAGGTGGTAAGTGAGCTTCATGGCACCTGATGGGAGTCCTCAAGTTTTTAGTGGGGAATGGGATCCTTGGTTGGGTCGTGTGGGACATCCACTCCTAGAATTAGTAAACATTGTCTCCTAGTTATCATTGCTCATGCTATAGGATGATGGTTGTGCTCCTGAGGGTGGATTACCTCACGTAGTGGATGAGTTCTCAGAGGTATTTCCAGATTATTTTTTAGGATTTCCCCCAGAGCAGGATGTGGAGTTCTTGATTGATTTGGAATCAGGAACACAATTTATATCTCTTTCCTCATATTGTATTCCCCCCACTGAGTTGACGGAATTAAAGATACAACTGGACAATTTAGAATTCAAAGGATTTATTTTCCCGAGCATCTCTCCTTGGGCCGCTCCTGTGCTATTCTCAAAGAAGTCCAATGGATCTCTCTGGTTGTGCATTGATTACCAAAAGTCGAATAAGGTAACCATCAAGAATAAATACCCTTTTCCCTGTATTGAATATTTGTTCGACCAGATTTAGGGGGAAAGCAGTTCTCCAAAAATTGACTTGTGTTCGGGTTACCATCAAGTCAGGGTAAGAGAGGTGAACATCCTGAAGACGACTTTCCGAAGTAGGTACGACCACTTTGAGTATTTGGTCATTCCTTTTGGATTGAAAAATTCCCTAGTAATTTTATGGAACTCATGAATATGGTGTTCCACTGGTATCTTGACTCCTTTTTTGTGGTATTTGTGGACGACATATTGGTTTACTCTATATCTGAGGAAGAGCATGATCATCATTTGTGAATCATGTTGGGAACTTTGTGGGATCATCACCTTTATGTGAATCTTTCAAAGTGAACTCTCTGGATTAGGGAAGTGAAGTTTTTGGATCATGTGATCTTATAGAAGGAGATTTCAATAGACCCTGAGAATATGGAAAGGTTAATGTGGTGGCTGATGCCTTGATTAGAAGGGTTCTAGTGTATTCTTTTAGGAAATCCATTGACAAGTGGACTTTTATGGGGATCTTTTCCAAGATGAACTTAGAGACCAAGGATCACAGTGGAGGTGCATTCTTGTCGAGTTTGTAATTGGATTCGTCTCTTCTAGAGTTGGTTTAATGGGAGAAGCCTGGTGATGGGCTATGTCTGTGGTATATGAAGTTTCCTAATGGTGGGGAGATTTCCTCTGATTTGTCGTTGTATCTTGAGGTAATTCTATGTTTCTAGGTCTGTTTCATGGTTCCATTAATTCTAAGGAAGGTGGTGATACGGGATAGTTATTTGGGATTGGTCAAATTTTCTTATAATAATAGTTTCCAATCATTAATTCACATGGCTCCATTTGAGGTGATCTATGGACAGTCGTGTCGTTCTCCTTTATGTTGGTTGAGGTAGGCGAGACCTCACTCTTGGGACCGATCCTTTTTAAAGGGACATCTGAGAAATTAAAGTTGATCAGGCAGTGGTTACTGATAGGTCAAAGTCACTACAAAACTTATGCTGATCAGATATGTTGAGATCTTGATTTTTTTGTGGGTTATTAGGTGTTCTTTAAGGTGGCCCCTTTCTTAGGCCAGTATCGTTTGGGAAAGCCGGGAAATATAAAGCTAAGTTATGTCAGGCCTTTCGAGATCACTGAGTGGATTGGTAAGGTGGCATACATGTTATCTTTACTTTCACAATTGATGTTGATTCACAATGTGTTTCATGTCTCCCAATTAAATTATAACCTGGATCTATCTCATGTGTTTAATTGGAAGAGTTGGAGATAAAACCTGATTTATTAGTGTTTGAGTGACCAGTGCGGATAGTGGATTCCCAATAGAATATTCTTTGTGGGAAGTATATTTTTCTGGTCTATATCCTATGGAATCATGGGAATGAAGATCATGAGACCTAGGAACGAAAGTCATGGGTTGAGCATGAGTACCCATTTTTGTTCTCCGATGAGGCTTAGAGTTGACTTTCTGAGGGTGGAAAGTTTTTATGGTGGGGATAATTATCACACCTGGACTTCTGTAATAATTTTTATTTTATAATTTTATATGGATTTGAAATTATTTTTCAAGGTACGGACCAAGCCTGGTTCAATTTCTACATTTTTTCTAATAAATGAGTGTTTTTTGTTTGACAGCATCCAGTGCATGGGCAGGGCATGATCGAAGCCGTGTGGCTTTTCCAAATCACCATGTGGCTTTCCCGGTGCACGGTTAACTAATTAATTTACAAAATGAATGATAGAGTTAAAAAAAATAAAAATAGAGAAGAATAAAATGAATTTAAGCATCATTTTAATGATAATAACAATAATGTTATTATTTAAGAATATTACTATTATTATCTTACTTGATATTTTATTCAGTTATTATTATTATTATTATTGAATTTAGTTTTTTTAGGTTTTATTTTCTTTACTATTTTTTTCCTTTCCTCTCTTCCTCCCCCATCACTTGGCATCGCGATTTTACTCCCCCTAACCCTACCTATGTCACACTGCAACACCCCTTCCTTACCCTATGCACTGTACCTCCTCCTCCTCTTCACATCGGTTCTCTACACCTCCCTTATAGCAAGATCCCAGCCAGTACCCCTACTCCCTCTCTAAATACGCCTCACACCACTTGCACACCACCTTGTTGCCCCTTCTACCCATGCACATCCTTTTTTTCCCCTCCCCCTTCTCAGCCAGACCCTATGGCGAACTCCCATGGATGTGGATCCACTCTGGTGACACTCTCCTTGCGTGACCAGCCTCCCGGACCCCTCACCAAAGCTGCATCCTACTTTGGTAGTTTGTTTCTTCCATTTGGTAGGATTTCTGGTTAGGGTTTCTTGTTGTGTAGGGTTCTATTTTGATATATTTTATTCGAATTCTTGAATTAGGGTCTAATCGAGTTTTTTTGTGGTGCGATTGGCATAGAACGGAAGTTTCACACCGATTTTTTTGAGGTTTTCTACACCGAGGTTGGTGGTTTTATGTATAAATATTATTTGATGAATGAAGTTGCTTGTTTAATTAATTTAACATATTATTTAATTAATTTTCTTGATGAAAACTTTGTTTTTTTGAAGTTTAATATGCGTTTGATTTGTTTAGAACCATGTTTATGTGATATGGGTGTGTTTTTACTAAAGACTTATATCTAGTAAATTGTTAGTGTTTTTTTAAATTGTGTAATTAGTTTCTTAATCTGTGAAAGTGGTATGAATTGTGTTCTTAATGTGGTGTTGTGTGTGTTTGGTCGTAGAAGAGGATTTGAGTGGGTTTTTGGTGTGTAAAGTCATGAGTTTCCACTTTAAATTGTTTAATAAATTTTCTTAGTGGTTTGTTTGGATTTTTAAGGGGTGTGAATTAAGTTTTTAAAGGTTTTTGGTGTGTGTATTATTTCAAAATGGAATTTTTTTGTGTAAGTGGTGGTATTGGGTATAGCTAGTGACTTGTTTGGTTTGTTTATTTGAATGTGACATGTGATATGAACTTGGAACCTGTTGAGCATAAATGGGATGTTCGGGTAGATAGGAGGGTGGACTAGGACTAGTGTGCTAGTGATTTGGAAGTGGCTTTTTCCTGGGTTCACTTAGCAAGTTTGATTACCACAATACTAACTAAACTTTTGGATGATGGTTGGAGACCACTAGGCCTTGGGATGTGATCTACCCCTAGTGAATCATGCATGAAAACACAGTTGTGTGTGGTTCCTATACCACTTTCCACCAAGACGGGATGTTCAAGGGTCCTTTCACTAGCTAATACCCATAGGGAATCTCCCATATTTGGTGCCCTTTGACTACTTTACACTCACCATCGACATACAATGTGATTTTTTGGTTACTATAAAAGTAAAGGTGTTTTATTTAAAAATTGATTTTCCTTTAAAGTCATCTTCACTAAATATTATTTCCTTTAAATTTGTTTTCATTAAAACAATTTTCATTAAAATTGTTTTCTTTAAAATTGTTCAAGCATTTATTTTATTTCATTTATTTAACTTTCAAGTGTATTCATCATTTAATTTTTACACATGGAATATTTTCTTGGTGGAATCCTACTGGGTGTTATCTCACACCCTACTTACACCTTTAGGTATAAGTATATTTAGTAATGGTTGATATAGGTAAGGGTAAAGCTTATAGAGATATAGGTTCGGGTTGTTACCGATCGTTCGTGGATGGTGTTGTGGATATGGCTTGAGGGTGGTGTCCTCTTTCCAGGTGGTGGTTTTTTTAGCTGGTTTTTGGTCACCATACTTTTTAGTTTTTTTTGGGTTTTGATTTAAACATGTAACTTAAATTATAGTTTCTGGTTAAAGGATTGTTTGGTTGTGACTTCCAACATTGGTTTATTTTATATTGTTGGTTGTTTTATATTTATGTATATTAGGGTAAATCGTTCCCAAACTTTACTTTTGATACCCAGGAACTTGTGCCATCTCAAGGGGATTGGGAATTCTCTTCAGACCTTACTGCAGACCAGGTTGGGCATTAGTTGGATGGCGACCTGACTTGGTTCCTGAGACAAGCACTTTGCACCAACTCTTTCTTGTGAAATGTTGGTGACAACAAGATATTTTGAGGATGGGCTTGTATACGCCATCCAATATCATGTAAATGTATTTCAGTTGATCACCATTTTGAAAATAGTAAACTAGGCCCTCATCACTGAGAAAAACCTGAGGGAATCTAACAATGTGGTCTATGATGTTTCAGAACTGAGACAGGGAAGTGGTTTTACTAGTATTCGGAAACATCACTTTGAAACTGCATGCAAGAGAAGTAGTATCCATATAACACCCACTAATAGTTATGTGGTTTTTCACTAGTGTGGGAAGTCAGTGCATAGGAGGCCTCAATGTCCTAGAGACCCCGTTGAGGGTCGAGGCTGTGGTAGGTTGGGGAATCTTCAGTGATTTTGAAAGACCTTCCCATATTTGACTAGTGAGAGAGGATATATATCATCTCTACCTTTAGAAGCAGGATCTGTAGAACCTCGTCAGGTAGGTAGTTGGAGTACTACCAACCATTCAAGCAAAGGAGGTGGTTGTGGCCAAGGTAGTTGGGTTTCAGATGTACATTGCCAGTAGGGTGGGCCTACTCAGGGCAGTCAGGTTGTATCTCATGGTCACGGGTCAGGATGGATTTATTCAGTGTAGCCTATATCTGAGGAGCAGGGTGTTGAACCATCTAGCTATATAGGTACAATCTTGGTAGCATTTACTATATTATATTTTGTTTTTGATATGGGTGATTCACATTCTTTTATCTCTGTGACTATAGTGGAAAATATCGAAATTGAAATTTGGAATTTTGGTGGGGATGAAGACCCTTGATACTCCTTTGATACAGGTGCTTCATGTCAGAAGGCAGCAAGAAAACAAGCATAATCAACAATAAAACTTATCCCTAAAACAAGGCATTCAACCTTCACATACAAATGATCTCTCATAGCTCCCAATATAAGGAATTCAACCTTTATAATAAAATAGGCACTCTCAGCCCCAAAGAGTTATCTTTATCAGACAAATGGTTCTTATTAAATCTTGAATTAACTAATTAATTATTCACAGGTTCCAAATATGAGAAACCTAAGGCATTATCTATAACAAGATATCAACTATTAAACATGATCTCAATCATCAAAACTAGTTTCCTTATATTGTGAGAAGAGAAAATATCATTTAACATGCCTTTTATTATTATCATCAACAAGTATTAACATGCTTCACATTCTTTATCAATTCTATTAACACATGAAGGATCATATTCAATTAAACATGTGCATTGCATCAATTTGATTATCATCAAATTAAAAGGAAAAAAGGATTAAAAACATGCCTTTATAATTATATAGACAACTACTTTAATTATTTCTAACTTTAAATTCTTTATCCGATTTCATCATCAACATGTTAAACCACAACATCACAACATGATCAATAGGCATAACATAGATAGCACACTATCTATTAAAACAAGAGGCAAATCGTAATCATAATTGAAAATATTGACAACATATGATTATTATCCAATTCCTTTATTAATCAAGTTCAATTTATTATTAGGTTAATTCCATTGACTTCTAAAGGCATAAACCATGATCAATTTATGATTTCATGTAAATAAAAGAGAAGTAATAAATCCCCTACCTCGAAAGCATCAGAATTATTCAGATGATAACATATCGATGTTGTGGATCTCTGATCACCTCTCTCGCAAGAACTATAGTCTCTCAATGATGTCCCACCATGAACACACTAGAAAATGTCAAGAAAAACTCTATTAGGATAGTAGATATTGAAACGTGCCTATCATGTGGTGTGACAAAAACAAATATTTAATAATTTAAAATTCTTTAAAGTGGTTAACCTAGTTTTTTCCAGATAGGAGCACACAAAAATCATGTTTTTTACTTGAAATTAGAGAAAGAAGTGAAGGTTAATTTTAAAATTATTTGATTTTAAAAATAAAGAAGGAAATTAAAATGAAGTTTGAACACAAATTAATGAAGAGGGTGATGGGGTCAGGGTAGGATCACCTTTTTCAATGTCATCATGGACATAAAAATCATTTCTCTTCTATTCCTATAGAATGATAAAAGAAATAATCCTTGATCAAGTTGTTGATCACCCTTGGTTGAAGGAAGAAATGGAAACCACTCCAGTGTGCATGAAAATTTCTTAAAAAATTCCCAAAAAACTAAGTCAAGTCCCGATTAAGAACTTTTTATACTTATAAATCTAGAAACAATTCAATAATTCCACACATGTTCCAAAGAGCACTAAACAATCACCACCTAACACAATCTGCTTGATCGAGGCAAACTTCACTAGGAAGAGGGAGTTTAAATATCCTTAACCAAAGCTATTAACAATGAAATACAACAAAAATTAAACATGATCACATTAACAAAATTGGTCACCACTGAAAATATAAATCATTCAATATAAAAATATATTTTTAAATTGAATCACAAGACTCCAAAATTATAAAAGGAATACTCTCTTTTCCTTGATCACTCAAATGTTTTACCCCTCCATGTGAATGGTAAAAGAGTTAAAGGGGGAATAAGAGATCATTATGAAAATAATAAAATAAAAAGTAGTAAATACATAGAACTTAAATATTACAATAATCCAACAAATTCTCTCGTTCTCATTCTTCAAACCCCTTGAATGGAAGTGAACATGCATATTTATAAGGTTGAGGGGTGGAAAAAGTTCCCTTCAGATTATATCCTTCAAAAGTTTAGATTATTTTTCATAGTAAATAGATGAATATCAGGAAGGTACCTTCATAAAAATTGTTAAAATATATCTTATTCATGATACTTAAAAATATCAACTTGTTTATACAAGTGTCAAAAAAGTTATGCCCAAATTACTGAAGAAAACATTCTCTGGTCGAGGAGACTCCTCAACTCCTTATACTTTGGAATATTAAATGGATGTCTTAATGACCTAAATTCTCCATGAAATTTAATGTTAACATGAGGGTAGGATTTATCTTCAAAATACATCTGTAATCACCATATTTTTATATATTTAGGTTGAGATATACCTCAATTACAAAGGTGGGGTCTATTCTATCATCCAGAAATATTTTTCCACTTTACTGATTTTTCTAGGCCGTTGTGTTTCGAATTGGATATGGGTCCATAAGACCAAGTTGTTTCCCAATAAAAATGAAATCCTAAAAAAAAGACTTTAATTTGATCAAAATTATAAAATTTATGTTTGAAATACATAATCTCCAAAAAACTATTAAATTTTCAGAATTAAGGAATTTTCACAATTAAGCACAAAATTCACCAAAAATATTAAAATAAAGAAAATAATCTCAAATTGATTAATTGTAATGGATTAAATCATTTAAAAAACATTAAAAATTATGAAAATATTTTCTCTATCAATTCCCCCATACTTAGAGCTCAGAATCCTAGACAAGTTAGCATCAAAATTGAATCAAAGAAAATTCAAAATATATACCCATGTGATCCACCAATTCCAGACCAAGAAACAAAAGATATAATGCCTCATCAAAAACCATTATTTAAATTTATCCATTCAGACCATTAAATATATTTCCACTTCATTTCTCCTACCATTCACATAAAACACGTACCTTACATGAATTTTCTCTTATCTCAGAAATGTCAATTTTCAACAAGGCTTTTCTTATCCAAATCCATGAAAGAGTCACCATAGGTTTGATAGACTCCTATTTCTCCACCCTCTATGAGTCAAGGAAATGTTTTTATCAGGAGGAATTTGAAATTTTTTTCTGTGGATTTCGATTGGTAGGATTTTTATGTCAAAACATTTTGAGGCTAAATGAAGAGGGTTTGGCTCTTTTTGATGCAAAATTTCAAGATAATAATTTTCACTCAAGTATATTCTCCTCCTCACTCAAAATAGTATAAAATAATCTCCATCATCATGGAAACTGAAGTAAATTTTACACCATTATGAATTTTAGAAGAAAAAATTTCAATCTTCTCAAACATAATTTTTCTTGAAAGCTACAAATAGGCACAACTTTTTTTCTCCACTCGATGCTCCAAAAAAGAACCACTTCTCTATCATGAAAGATTGAGAATGAAAAAAACTTCAAAATAATTAATCTTTTTTAGCAGAAAACACATCTATTCAATATTTTATTTTCCACCCAAAGTATCACCAAATTAGGGAGTAAAACATAAGATAGTTTCCCCCCACACTTACGTTCAATTAGATCATGCAATTTCACTTCAAGAGCATGTTGGACAAAGAAACTTTTTTAGTCATGTGGCTAACCTAACAGGTTGTTCATGGATTCTAAGGGATAAAAGTATTAAATTTACAAGGCCATAATAAAAATAATTCTTTATAAAAAGTGGGATTTAAACCAAATAAATTTCTCAATAATTTAAAAGACAAGTACCTCAAACCCTCAAGTTTTTATAGGAATAAATCAAATTTTGGTTAAATAAAGCATGGTTTTGTTCTCTCAAGATGTGAGGTTAATGTGAAGAATATAAAAAAATTGTTTATAAGCCTCATGTGAAAGTTATTTTAAAGATAAAGATAGTGATATGTGGCATGGGATTCAAAAATCAGAGGATTTTTCATGAAATTCCCAAAGATCTGAACATGAAACAAAGTCATTTTCCACGTTAATTTAAGCTCGGTTTCATGGGATAAATTTTTTCACTCATATACATGGGTTTAAATAATTTTCAAAGATAATAATTTGAGCTCACAAGTTTCAAAAATACACAAAAATTGACAAAGAAATGCACACAAATTAAAAAAACAATTTTTTTAAAAACAAAAAAATAAAAAATTGAAAATCCTAAACTACAAAGGTTCTCTCCCCCACACTTAAATTATGCATTATCTACAATATATTCAAATGGATTTAACATATAATAATTTTGAAAATGAATCATAGTAATAATGAAAGTGTAAAGGAGAGGTATGACTTGGTGTCTTTTATTGATAAACCGGTAGAAGGAGTGTGATCTCCTACACTAGATCTGATGGAATAGTCCCATGGAATTTCTTCAACCTGCATCCATTAACAATGAATGGATCATTCTCTCTATACTTCAAAATTTTTATAACACCAAAAGGATATACATTAGTAACTATAAATGGACCTTCCCACATGGAATGAATTTTACTTGGCAACAGCTTGAGTACCGAGTTTAATAATAGCACTTTGTCTCAAAGATAGAAGTATTTTGGTTGGATCATCGTTTCATGATCCACTCGTGTTCTATATTTGTAAATACTAGAATTTTAAAATTCTTACCTTATAATTTCCTCCATCTTCTACAAATGAAATATTTTCTCTTTCTTAGTGCTTTGAAGATTCAAATTCATCTTCCTCCCAGGCTAGTATTCCTTATGTTCCAATTCCATAGGTAGGTGACAAATTTTCCCATAAATCAAACTATATTGACTCATTAAAATTGGGGTTTTTAGGTTTTTCTATAATCCCATAACATTTATTCCAAAAATTGGCTCCAATCCTTCTTGTTTGGATTAATAGTATTTTCTAAAATTCTTTTGATTTCCTTGTTGGACACTTCATCTTGACCATTAGTCTGTGGATGAAAGGGAGTTGATGTTTTATGATCCACCCCAAACTTTTTCATAAAAAAATCCATTATCCTATTGAAAAAGTGACCCTATTAATCACTAATGATGACTCTAGGCACTCCAAATGTACAAAATATTTTAGCCATGATAAAATCACAAACAACTTTAGCATCTTCAGTCCTGATGGATTTTGATTTCACTCATTTTGAAATATAATCAACTACAAGAAATATATAAGAATTTACAAATGAATTTTGGAATGGGTTCATAAAATATATCCCTATGACTTTGAAGATTTTATAAAACTTAAGTGGATTTTGGGGCATTTCTTGTCTCTTTGAAATATTTTCAGAGAATTGGAATTTTTTACACCTTTTTCAAAATTTCCAAGTTTCTTAAAAAAGGGCGGGGAAATAAATTATAGATTCTAAAACCATACTTTCTATCATTTTAGGTCCAAAGTGAACTCCACAAGAAAAATTGTGACATAACTCAAAGAAAAGACCAATTTCACTCTCAATAAAACATCTTCTTATCACTTGGTCATTGTAAATCTTCTAAAGAAATAGATCATCCAAAATGTAATATCTAGATTTAGCTTTCAGTTTTTGAATTTTGTGGGAATTAAAATTATATAGGATTTGATATGTTACTAGATAATTGACCATGTCAGCATGACAAGGCACTTCTCATTCAATCAAGTGCAAATCCTCTCATAGAAGGTGATAATTCAGTGGTTCTTTGTCTAGAATTTCATCTTCAGTAGTGTTGGGTAGTTTGTTTAAATGATCAAACACTAGGTTCTCATCTCCATTATTGTCCTTGATTTTTATGTTGAACTTATTCTATATTAACATATATCTTACAAGCCTCATTTTAGCTTCAACCTTCTTCATCAAATACCTAAGAGATGCATGATCAGAAAATACAATGACTTTAGTTCCAAGAAAATATGATCTAAATATTTCTAAAATAAATAAAACTACTAAAAACTCTTTTTCTATTATTGTGTCATTGAATTGAGATTCATGTAATGTTCTTGAGGCATAAGTAATGACTTGTGTCATTCCCTCAATTCACAGAGAAAGTATTGCACCAACTGCTTGGTTGGAAGCATCACAAAGTATCGTAAATGGTTCTTCTTGGTTTTGTGGACACATAACTGGTGGTGTAATATATATCCTCTTCAAATCATAAAAGGATTACCTACATGAACCATTGAAATAAAAATCATAATCTTTCAAAATTAATCTAGAGAGAGGGAGATAAATCTTACTAGAATATTTGATAAACCTCATGTAGAATCTTGCATGTCCTAAAAATGATCTAACATGTTTCACACAAGTTGGATAAGGAAATGAATTTATCACTTCAATTTTTGATTTAACTACTTCAATTACTTTTTTTTAAATGAAATTACCAAGGAAAATTCCTCTCTAAACCTTGAATTTACACTTTTCAAAATTTAAAATAGGATTCTTTTCAATGCAGGTTTTCAAAACTTTTTCCAAATTTTTCAGACAATGGTCAAAAGAATTTCCAAAAACTGTGAAATAATCCAAGAAAACCTTCAATAAATATTCAATAAGATCATAAAAAATACATACCATGCACCTCTTAAATTTACTTGGAGAATTACATAATCCAAATGGAATCCTTTTGTATGAAAAAGTTCCAAAAGGACAAGTAAAGGTATTCTTCTCTTGATCCTCGAGCAATAGGTACCTGAAAATAACGTGAAAATCCATAAAAAAAGAAATAATGAGTTCTCTCTACCAATATCTCTAATATCTAGTCAATGAAGGGGATGGGGAAATGATATTTCTGAGTGACCTGATTTAACTTCTTAAAATATATGCAAACTCTCGAACTATTCTGAATTTTCACAGGGATTAATTCATTCTTTTTATTCCTCATAGTAGTTAGGCCATTTTTTTGGAACTACATGAATCAGTCTAACCCATTGTGAATATAAAATGGGATATATAATCCTAGCCTCCAAGAGCTTCTTGATATCCTTCTTCACAACCTCCATCAATGTGGGATTTAGCCTCCTTTGGTATTATCTGACAGGTTTGGAATATCCCTCAATAAGAATTCTATGTGAGCATATTCTGGGGTTTATTTTTGGTATATCACCTAATATCCACCCTATTTCTTGTAAATTCTCTCTAAAAAGATCAATCAATGATTTTTCTTAGGTTTTATATAGATTATTAGCAATTATCACTGGTAATTTCTCTCCCTTACTAAGGTGCACATATTTTAAATTAGTGTTCAGTAGTTTTAATTCTAGATCTGGGGGTTTCTCAAGGGATGAAATTAAAATGAGGTTCCCCACTTCCAAATATTGGACCACCGGCACAAAAGAAATCTTATCATCTTCTTCATCACTTAACAAAGCATTAACGAAATCAGACTTTACCTCTTCTTCCCATATGAAATCAGAATCTCTAGTGTTTCAGGCATTCATATGCTTAGGGATATTTTCAAAGGAAAAATTATCTCATAAGGATAAGAATTCATGGCACATACCTATTTATTCAATGGTTTCAGTACCAACTTCATGGGATATTGAAAATAGTGATTTATCATCCAATGGTTTCCTCATGGATTCAAAAATATTGAAGTGGAAAATGTTGTCTCCAAACTCCATAGTGAGTGTCCCTTCGTGGAAATTGATGACGGTTTTGTCCATATTCAAGAAAGTTCTCCCCAAAATGATGGGTGAGTGTGATGGGTTCCTATATTCTTCCATATTTAAGACATAAAATCCAGCTAGGAATAAGAGATCTTTGACTTTCACTAGGACATCCTCCAGAACTCCTACTAGGAAAACTGTAGACCTGTTTGCAAGATGGACCAGCACTATTGTGGGATTCAAGTCTCCCATATGCAAAGAAGTGTATATTAAGTGGTTAAATACATTAATTAAAGCACCTTTATCATAAAAATAATTAGATAAACTTATAGAACCAATGGTGGATTGAATGGAAAACATCCCTGGATCTTGGAATTTGGTTTGAATATGTGGTGTGATAAGGGCTAAGATGATTCTTCCCAAGTTGGTCATATCATTCCCTTAAAGTATCCTCTTCTTAGTGCAAATATACTTAAAAAATTTAGCATAATTTGTAATTTTTTTGAGTGCTACAAGTAGGGGGTATTAATTTCCACATTTTGAAAGGTGTCTAAAATTTCTTTTTGAAGCACTTATTCCTGCAATCTCTTTGATTCAATCATCCTTGATGAAAATGGTGGGGTAATTCTTTTTTATAACTTTGTTTTATTTGTAATGATGTCTCTTGTATCTTCCTTCTCAACCTATCCTTATCCTCCTCCTCTTTCATTTCTTCTTCTTGGTGCATTTTTATGGAATTCTACGAATTTATAACTTCATTCTCCCTCAGCTTAGGTGGTCATGTTTCAGGTTCATGGGTTATTGGTGGTGAGAGTTATTTTCCACTTATTTTTGTTATCATGATGAAATTATCCTTTGGGTTTGGGATTGTTTGGTAAGGACTTTTTCTTGGGTTTTTGGATAGGATTTCAACAAGACTTCCCATAGTGTTTGTGAGCTTATCAAACTTATCCTTTAGGCCCTTAACCTTGGATTGTAGTTGTTGCATAGTAGGTTTTGTGTTGGTAGATGGTTCCTCATAAGGTATTTTTAAAGTGTGTGGTTTGTGGAATGAAGGCTGGTTATATGATTTCTTTTGTTAAAATGGTGGTGGGTTTTGGATTTTTCACTTGAATGAGGGTTGGTTTTGGAACTGGTTTTGGTATGGGGGTCTAGCTTGATTATGCTGGAAAAAAAATCCATATTGGACTTGGTTAGGATCTCTCCATCCTTGATTTTTTTGGAACTAACTCAGCTGAAAGGCTGCCACACAAGTTTCCATTCCCTATATTTCAACACATTGGTTAGTGAAATGATTAGGTGATGAACATAAACCACAAAACTTAGTCAGTGTTTGTTGGCCACCCACTTTTTTTAAGGACATCTGTATCACCAAACTTCTTAGATCTTAAATCCCAGTTTCTAGTAAGGGTGATAGATGGGAAGTTCTTACCTCATGAATACATCTTGCTCCAATACCTATTGTACTGAATTTTTTGTGAGTTCTGGGAAATCTTCTCTATCAATCCCTTAACTTCTTCTAGTGACTTGTCAATCAATGCACCTCTTGATGATGCATCCATAAGGTTTTTTTCATTGTACATTAAGACTTGGTAAAAAAAGATAATAAAGTGATGCTTCTCAATTTCATAATCTGGGAAACTGACATCTATTTTTTAAAATATTTTCCAGTACTAATAAAGGTTTCTACAAATGACTGTCTGATGGCATAGATTTCCTTTCTGATGGTTGAACTTCTGGACTTGTCAATCACCCTTGGTTGAAGGAAGTAATGGAAACCACTCCTGTGTGCATGAAAATTCATAAACCATTCCCAAAAAACTAAGATAAGTCCCAATCAGAAATTTTTTATCCTTATAAATCTATAAAAAATTCACTAATTCAACACACATGCCAATGATCTCTAGACACTCACCACCTAACACAATCTCCTTGATCGAGACAAACTGCACTATGCTGAGGGAGTTTAAAAATCTTCAACCAAAGATATTAACAATTAAATACACAAAACCCTAAATACGATTGCATTAATAGAATAGGGAACCGTTGAAAATAGAAATAATTCAATAGAAAAATATATTTTTGAATTAAATCACAAGACTTCTACATTACAAAAGGAAATCTCCCCCTTCCCCGATCCCTCAAAAGTTTTACACCTCCTTTTGAAGGGTAAGAGAGTTGAAGGGGGAAGAAGAGAGAATTATGAAACTAATAAAAAGAAAATATAGAAAATACAAAACACTTCAAGATTCAAATCCTCCAGCACATCCCCTCCTCCTCCTCTTTCACCCCCCTTGAATGGATGTAGACACATATATTTATAAGGTTGAGGGGTGAAAAAATTTCCCTTCAAATTCTATCCTCCTAGAGTTTGAGATTATTTTTCATAGTAAATGGATGAATATAGGGAATTTTTATTCATTAATTTTGTTCCTATCTCTATTTTTCATGTGCCCTCTAATGATCAGATTGTTTGGACAAGTTTAATAAAAGTTATGACCCAATTACTGAACAAAACTTTTTATGGTCGAGGAGACGCCTAAACTCCCTATATTTTTTAACAATAAATTAATGGATTAATAACCTCAATTCTCCATGAAATTTAATTTTAACATGAGACCCATGGTTATCTTTCCAATCCATCTTTAATAGCTATATTTGGATATATCTAGGCTGATATATGACTCAATTACTAAGGTGGTGTCCATTCTATCGGCCAAAAATATATTTTCACTTTATTAATTTTTCTGGTCCATTTTGTTTTGAATTGGATACGGTTCTAAAAGAAAAAAGCCAAACCCTAAGAGAAAAGGAAAAAAAGAATCACTGAAATTAGATCAAATTTGTAAAATTTATACTCGAAATATGGAAGCTTCGGAAAATTGTTAAATTTCCATAGTTAAGAAATTTTCACAATTAAGCACAAAATTCACCAAAAATACTAAAATGATGTAAATCAGATAAAATTGATTAATTGGAAGGGATTAAATCATTTAAACACAATTTTTTTTTAATATTATCTCAATTATAGATCAAACACCAAATCATGGCAAGAAGAAATGGGAGGAAACAAGATCAAGCAGAGATAAACCTCTAGAAAAAAGAGGTAGAACTCACCTTGGATTACCATGGATTGATAACTATGATCTAGGGATAAATAATACCCATTGAAAGGGGATTAAAATCCATTTAAAAACACTCCAGGTTTCCCATGGTTTGAGTGGAAGAAGTGGGAGAGAATCCAAGTTTGGGGGTATCTGGGTATTTATAAACCCACTGAAAAACCGATGACCACAACACAACCCCTTAATGCCACAGAACTATATGAAACATGTTATTCTATGGCATATACTAAGTTACCAAACTATAAATACTCTTGATCAAATTCAGTTCTAATAATGTAGGTCATATCCTATAAAATTGGATCAGGGGGCTATGACGCAACCTTAGATACCACGCTGTAGAACCCCCTTCGCCAAGTAAGCTTCCACACCACAACCTACTAGCCACGGTGTAGATACCCCTAAAAAGAAAGTATAATTTAAATCCACCATGATATACCTTAATCCATATCATGTATCCACTACATAGTATCCACCAACCCTATGGTTTAACGCACACCTCCACATTGAAGTCATGCCACTTTTGGTAGTGGCTCCCACAAAACACCTCAAACACCCTCCAAACCACCTGAAAACTCCTTTGGGTTCCTCCAACACCCAAAAATCACAAATAAAGTAATTTCAGGGTTTAGGAACTTACATCAAATACCTCTCAAACCATTATCATCCTCGAGAATTGAAAACTCAAACTAGAGAGAAAATAAAGCAAAATAGGATCGTCTAAATAGCCACCCTGTGAGATACCTATCAAGGAACCTACCATCACAGGAGCTCAACCGCATCAATTAGAGGAAAAAATTATAAAACCACGAAATAAAAACAATCATATCTTGAACACTATCATGGGGTAGATACCTCTCAAACAATATCAAGGCTACCAACAAATGGATAATAAGAGGAAAGCATTTCATTAACCAAAAAAAGTATATAAACACAACTAGAGTTGAAAAAAAGAATAACTAAACAACAAATATCTCAGAGTACTGAGCATGTATTTGTGACTCATGTTCCTAGGTACTCGCCTCCACACCACTATGCCACTAATGTATATGAACCAATGGAATAACGCACACATACAACACCATCTCCTGGAAGTCCTGGATCTCCACAGGCTACTCCTCAAAGGTCACATCATCATCAACATCAATATTTCCCAAATCAAAGACATGAGAGTCATCATAAAGATAATGATAAAGTTTAGACAAATGAAAAATGTCATGTATATGGCTAATTTTCAGGGGAAGTTCTATCTGATACGCCATGACACCAACATGATCTAACACATAGAAATACCCAAAAAATTGTAGAGAAAGCTTACTCTCATGTCCAAATGTTTACTTCCCATGATGAGGATTCACCTTCATGAAAATGTGATCTACAAGATTTAATTGTATATGCCTCCTCCTATGACCAATATAGGATTTCTAAAAATCTTTTGTTTTTTTCATTCTTTCACAAAATACCCAAACCATCTCTATCATGCTTGACACTAGATCCTACCCAAGAATTACTGACTCTCTAACCCCAGTCCAACACAATGGAGAATGAAAAGGTTGTTCATACAAATATTTAAATGGATCTATGCTAATGGTGGAGTGGAAACTATTATTGTAAGATAAAACAACCAAAGGAGGCTGACTCATCCATGAACCCCCAAAATTCCTGACACAAGAATGCCACATGTATTCAATATTATGTATGTAACGCTCTGTTTGACCATCCATTTGTGGATGAAATGAAATTATAAGGAATACATGAGAGCCAAAAATATATTGGAGACCTATCTACACCCTAAAGGTAAAATGAAGTTCATAATCCATGATAATCATCCTTGGGAATCTGTGGATTCTCACCACCTCCTCTAGATACCGCATCAACAAAACCTCCACTAAGCTCCACTCCCCGATCACTATAAAGTGGATTGATTTTGTTAAACAATAAATTATAACCATATAGCATCATAGATTCTCTGTACTTGAGGTAAATTGGTAATAAAGTCCATTAATATATCCTGCCACCTTCATAAGGGAACATCTAACATCTATAGAAAACCATCAGAAACACGATGCTTAGACTTCACCTTCTCACAAACCAAACATTGAGAAATAAACTCTACTACTACACACTTCAACCCAAACTTCCAAAACTAAACTATCAAATATTGGTACATCTGTTGGAACTGGAAAACTTTTCCAGGAATAGACCAAATGATGAGGAACCTGATCCAAAAGTTTAGCTCATTTCACTGGCTTCGATTTGATTACTCATAGAGATCGAACAGAGTTACGGATCAGAAGTTGTGGATGTTTGAAATCAGGCAATTGAAAGTGGTTCATGGAGGCCCTATTTGTGAAGGTCTAGTTAGGGATGTACCATTCATGGAGGTATGATCATGAAGGTCCTGTTCGCAGAAGTCTAGTTGTGGAGGTCCTACTCATGAAGATCCCAATCTGTGGAGCTCCTTCACGAGCACGTGAAGGCCTAATGGTAACCTATAAGCAATTTCAATATAGAGTCATGTAGTGCTTCATGACAATGTGAATGGTTGATGGTAACCTTCATGCCACCTCATTCAGACTTGCAGAGCCCCATCACTCGTGAATCTCATAAAGCTTCGTGAAATCCTCTGATCATCGTGAAACCCACACCCTATAAATACACCCTTCATGCCTTTACTAAAAGGGGAGAGGGGATGTCAATCTGCGACATCATGCTATCAATTCATGAGGCTCTAAAGATTTGAAAATTTTCATAACTCATTACCTTTGGGATTCACAAGACCTAAAGCTCTATGAAGCCCCAACCTCCACGAGACCTTGAGATCTGTGAAGCCCCAACCTTTGAGAGACCTTGAGCTACACGAAGCCCCAAACTATGTGAGACCCTAAGCTCTATGAAGCCCCACATTTCAATAATATCCTACCTTCGTGCCCACAGATCCATATCATGGGGGCTACACCCCACACCCCTTCTTGGGATCAATGTTAGGCTATGGTCTCCGGCCTCCAACCTGATATTTTTGCTACTGTCACTGACCCCCCAAAAAAATGTAGAGTCACACTGTGAAATTTTTGGGTTGATGAAATTTTGGGTTTCACCTTATATGGCCCCAATATCCACCCCATCTAATACCATGATTCGAGATAGTTCACTACACTCCCTAAAATACCTTGAGTTGACATACTCCTATTGGTACATTTCCTGTGTCATGAGTTGAGATTCCCATCTTGGATTCCCCAAGTTCCTTGAGTTGGAACACTCCTCAAGTAACTCCTGAAACCCTCATCACCTGACTCACATTCTAGGTCAAACTATAAAGGGTCACTCTTGTATAAGTCCCACACCCCATCCATTTCTAGGAATCTTTCTCCAAGTAGTCCTCACTAGAAGACATTAAACTATAGAACACCCTATATGATAAACACAGGATGCCTCCTCTGAAAAAACATGAGATTCCTTATGTATCAAGCGTAAGATGACTCACACCATGATAATGAAACAACCTACTTATTCCTCACTACATGACTTTAAACTATAGTATAACCTATGTAATTAGAAGAGGATGCCTCCTGTGAAAATACATAGATACCTTATGTGTCAAGAGAAAGATGCGTCATGTAATAATATTGAGATGAACACCAAACAGAAACCATGGGCCTCCTCCTCAGGTGTAATCTCCAATCATATCCCTCATTCCACCAGTAAGTTAGGATTCCCTCATGACCTAACATAAGGAAGAAAGGGCAGAAAACTCAATGCATAATCCCTACACACCACATCCTTCTACAAGATGTTAAACTGTAATATCACTCCATGAAATGGACATGGGATGCCCTCATGAACTGATATGAGGAAGAAAGGATGGGTAGATCAATGCATAATCCCCACACACCAGATAGAAGCACACAAAAATCATGTTTTTCACTTGAAATTAGAGAAAGAAGTGAAGGTGAATTTTAAAATTATTTGATTTTAAAAAGAAAAAAAGAAATTAAAATGAAGTTTGAACACAAATTAATGAAGAGAGTAATGGGGTCAGGGTAGGATAACCTTTTTCAATGTCATCATGGACATAAAAATCATTTATATTCTCTTCCTATAGAATGATAAAAGAAATAATCCTTGATCAAGGTGTTGATCACCCTTGGTTAAAGGAAGAAATGGAAACCACTCAAGTGTGCATTGAAATTTCTTAAAACATTCCCAAATAACTAATTCAAGTACCGATTAAGAACATTTTATCCTTATAAATCTATAAACAATTCAATAATTCCACACATGTGCCAACAAGCACTAAACAATCACCACCTTACACAATCTTCTTAATCGAGGCAAACTTCACTAGGCAGAGGGAGTTTAAATATCCTCAACCAAAGCTATTAACAATGAAATACAACAAAAATTAAACATTATCACATTAAGAAAATTGGTCACCATTGAAAATAGAAATCATTCAATATAAAACTATATTTTTAAATTGAATCACAAGACTCCAAAATTAGAAAAGTAATACTCTCTCTTCCTTGATCACTAAAAAGTTTTACTGCTCCATGTGAATGGTAAAAGAGTTAAAGGGGAAAAAGAGAGCATTATGAAACTAATGAAATAAAAAGTAGAAAATCCATAGCACTTAAATATTACAATACTCTAACAAATTCTCTCGTTCTCCTTCTTAAACCCCCTTGAATGGAAGTGAACATGCATATTTATAAGGTTGAGGGGTGGAAAAAGTTCCCTTCAGATTATATCCTTCAAAAGTTTGAGATTATTTTGCATAGTAAATGGATGAATATCGGGAGGGTACCTCCATAAAAGTTGTTACTATATCCCTTATTCATTATACTTACAAATATCATCTTGTTTAGATAAGTTTCAAAAAATTTATGCCCAAATTACTGAAGAAAACATTCTCTAGTCAAGGAGACTCCTCAACTCCCTATACTTTGGTATATTAAATGGATGTCTTAATGACCTAAATTCTCCATGAAATTTAATGTAAACATGAGGGAAGGAGTTATATTCCAAATACAACTGTAATAAACATATTTTTATATATTTAGGTTGAGATATACCCCAATTACTATGGTGGGGTCTATTCTATCAGCCAGGAATATTTTTCCACTTTTCTGATTTTTCTAGGCCGACATGTTTTGAATTAGATATGGGTCCAGAAGACCATGTTGAATCCCATGAAAAAATAAATACTAAAAAAAATAACTTTAATTGCATCAAAATTATAAAAGTTATTCTTTAAATACATAATCTCCAGAAAACTATTAAATTTTCAGAATTAAGGAATTTTCACAATTAAGCCCAAAATTTACCAAAAATATTAAAATAAAGAAAATCATCTCAAATTGATTAATTGGAATGGATTAAATCATTTAAAAACACATTAATAATTATGAAAATATTTTCTCTATCAATTTCCCCATACTTAGAACTTAGAATCCTACACAAGTTAGCATCAAAATCAAATCAAATAAAATTCAAAATATATACCCATGTGATCCGCCAATTCCCCACCAAGAAACAAAAGATATAATGCCTTATAAAAAACCATTATTTAAAGTTCTCCATTCAAATCATTCAATATATTTGTACTTCATTTCTCCTACCATTCACATAAAACACCTACCTTACAGGAATTTTCTCTTATATCACAAATGTCAATTTTCAACAAGGCTTTTCTCATCCAAATCCATGAAAGAGTCACCATAGGCTTGATAAATTCCTATTTATCCACCCGCTATGAGTCAAGGAAATGTGTTTATCATGAGGAATTTGAAATTTTGTTCTGTGGATTTCGATTGGCAGGATTTAGATGTCAAAACATTTTGAGGCCGAATGAGGAGGGTTTGGCTCTTTTGGATGCAAAATTGAAAGATTATAATTTTCACTCAAGTATGGTCTCCTCCTCACTCCCCATAGTATAAAATAATCTCCATAATCATAAAAACTGAAGGAAAGTTCACACCATTATGAATTTTAGAATAAAAAAATTCAATCTTCTCAAACATAATTTTTCTTGAAAGCTAAAAATAGGCACAACTTTCTTTCTCCAATCGATCCTCCAAAAAGGCACCTCTTCTCTATCATGAAAGATCGAGAACAGAACAAATTTCAAAAGAATAAATCTTTTTTAGAAGAAAACACATATATTAATCATTTTATTTTCCACCTAATGTATCAACAAATGAGGTAGTACAACACAAGACAGTTTCCCCCCACACTGAAGTTCAATTAGATCATGCAATTTCACTTCAAGAGCATGTTGGTCAGGGAAAATTTGTTAGTAATGTGGATAACCTAACAGGTTGTTCATGGATTCTAAGGGATACAAGTATTAAATGTACAAGGAAGGACATAATAAAAAGGATTCTTTTTGAAAAGTGGGATTTAAACCAAATAAATGTCTCAATCATTTAAAACATAAGTACCTCAAACCCTCAAGTTTTGATAGGAATAAATAAAATGTTTGTTAAATAAAGAATGGTTTAGTTCTCTCAAGAAGTGAGGTTTATTTGAATAATATAAAAAAATGTTTTATAATCCTCATGTTAAAGTGGTTTCAAAGATAAAGATAGCAAGATGTGGAATGGGATTTAAAAATTAGAGGATTGTTCATGAAATTCCCAAAGATTTGAACATGAAACAAAGTCATTTTTAGCATTCATTTAAGCTCAGTTTCATGGGATAAATTTTTTCACTCGTAGACATGGGTCTAAAAAATTGTCAAAGATAATAATTTGAGCTCACAAGTTTCAAAAATACACAAAAATTGATAAATAAATGCACACAAATTTGAATTTTTTTTTAAAAACAGAACAAAATTGAAAATCCTAAACTACAAAGGTTCCCTCCCCCACACTTAAATGATGCATTATCTATAATATATTCAAATGGATTTAACATGTAAGAATTATAAAAATAAATCATAGTAATAATGAAAGTGTAAAGGAGAGGTATGACTTGGTGGATTTTATTGATAAACTGGTAAAAGGAGTGTGATCTCCTACACTAGATCAGATGGAATGGTCACATGGAATTTCTCCAACCTGCATCCATTAACAGTGAATGGATCCTTCTCTCTATCCTTCAAAATTTTTATAACACCAAAAGGATATACATGAATAACTAAAAATGGACCTTTCCACCTGGAATGAATTTTACTTACCAACAGCTTGAGTCCTAAGTTGAATAACAACACTTTGTCTCCAAGATAGAAGTATTTTGGTTGGATTAGCTTTTCATGATCCACTCTTGTTCTATATTTGTAAATATTAGAATTTTGAAATTCTTACCTTATAATTTCCTCCATCATATACAAATTAAATCTTTTCTCTTTCCCAGTGCTTTCAAGATTCAAATTCATCTTCCTCCTAGGCTAGTATGTCTTATGTTCCAATTCCATAGGTAGGTGAAAATTTTTCCCATAAATCAAACTATATTGACTAATTACAATTGGGGTTTTTTAGGTTTTCCTATAATACCATAATGTTTCTTCCAACAATTGGATCTAATCCTTCATGTTTGGATTAATAGTATTTTCTAAAATTCTTTTGATTTCTCTGTTGGACACTTCATCTTGACCATTAGTCTGTGGATGAAAGGGAGTTGATGTTTTATGATCCACCCCAAAATTCTTCATGAAAACATCCATTATCCTATTGAAAAAGTTACCCCCTTAATCACTAATGATGATTCTAGGCACTCCAAACCTAAAAAATATTCTAGGCCTGATAAAATCACAAACAACTTTAGCATCGCCAGTCCTGATGGATTTTGATTCCACTCATTTTGAAAAATTATCAGCTACAAGAAATATATAATAATTTACAAATTAATTTGGGAAAGGGTTCATAAAATATATCCCTGACTTCAAATATTTTACAAAACTTAAGTGGATTTTGGGGCATTTCTTGTCTCTTTGAAATATTTCCGGAAAATTGGCATTTTTTACACCTTTTGCAAAATTGACGAGTATCTTAAAAAAGGATGGGGAAATAAATTATAGATTCTAAAACCATACTTGCTATACTTTTAGGTCCAAATTGGACTCCAAAAGCTAAATTGTGACATAACTCAAACAAAAAACCAATTTCACTCTCAGGAAAACATCTTCTTATCACTTGGTCATTGTAAATCTTCTAAAGAAATAGATCATCCAAAATGTAATATCTAGATTTAGCTTTCAGTTTTTGAATTTTGTGGGAATTGAAATTATATAGGACTTGATATGTTACTAGATAACTGACCATGTCATCATACCAAATCACTTCCCGTTCATTCAAGTGCAATTCCTCTCATAGAAGGTGATCATTCAATGGTTCTTTTTCTAGAATCTCATCTTCAGTAGTGTTGGGCAGTCTTCTTAAATGATCAACCACTTGGTTCTAATCTCCCTTCTTGTCCTTGATTTATATTTTGAACTTATTCTATATTAACATCTATCTTACTATCCTCAGTTTAGCTTCATCCTTCATCAAGTACCTAAGAGTTTCATGATCAGAAAATATAATGACTTTAGTTCTAAGAAGATATGATCAAAATATTTCTAAAATAAATAAAACTACTAAAAACTCTTTTTCTATTGTTGTGTAATTGAATTGGGATGAATCTAAGGTTATATAGGCATAGGAAATGACTTGTTTCATGCCCTCAATTCACTGAGAAAGGACTACACCAACTACTTGGTTGGAAGCATCACGAAGTATCTTAAATAGTTCTTCTTGGTTTTGTGGACACATCACTAGTGGTGTAATAAATATCCTCTTCAAATCATCAAAGGATTACCTACATGCACCATTGAAATCAAAATCATAATATTTAAAAATTAATCTAGATATAGGGACATAAATCTTACTAAAATATTTGATAAACCTTATGTAAAATCTTGCATGTCCTAAAAATGATCTAACATGTTTCACACAAGTTGGGTAAGGAAATGAATTTATCACTTCAATTTTTGATTTACCTACTTCAATTAATTTTTTCTAAATGACATGACCAAGTAAAATTCCTCTCTAAACCATGAAATTACACTTTTCAAAATTTAAATTAGGATTCTTTTCAATGCAGGTTTTCAAAACTTTTTCTAAATTTTTCAAACAATGGTCAAAAGAATTTTCAAAAAATGTAAAATCATCCAATAAAACCTCCAAGAAATATTCAATAATATCATAAATAATAAATACCATGCACCTCTTAAATGTACTGGGATAATTACATAATCCAAATAGATTCCTTTTGTATGAAAAAGTTCCAAAATGAAAAGTAAAGGTAGTCTTCTCTTGATCCTCGAGCAATAGGTACCTGAAAATAACCTGAAAATACATCAAAAAATAAATAATGAGTTCTATATACCAATATATATAATATCTAGTCAATGAAGGGGATGGGGAAATGATCTTTCTAAGTGACCTGATTTAACTTCTTAAAATCTATGCACACTCTCCAACTATTCTGAATTTTCACAGAGATTAATTCATTCTTTTTATTCCTCATAGTAGTTAAGCCAATTTTTTTGGAACTACATGAATCAGTCTAACCCATTTTGAATACAAAATGGGATAGATAATCCTAGCCTCTAAGCGCTTCTCTATATCCTTCTCCACAACCTCCATCAATGTGGGATTTATCCTCCTTTGGTATTATGTGACAGGTTTGGAATATCCCTTAATAAGAATTCTATGTGAGCATATTCTAGAGTTTATTTTTGGTATATCACCTAATATCAACCCTATTTCTTGGAAATTATCTCTCAAAAGATCAATCAATGACTTTTCTTAGGTTTCATATAGATTATTAGCAATTATCACTAGTAATTTCTCTCCCTTACTAAGGTGCACATATTTCAAATCAGTGTCGAGTGGTTTTAATTCCAGATCTGGGGGTTTCTAAAGGGATGAAATTAAAATGAGGTTACCCACTTCCAAATATTGGACCTCATATGCACAATAAATCTTATTATCTTCTTTATCACTTAACAAAGCATCAACAAAATCACACTTCACCTCTTCTTCCCACATGAAATCAGAATCTCTAGTGTATCAGGAATTCATATGTTTAGGGATATTTTCAAAGGAAGAATTATCTTATAAGGCTAAGAATTCATGGAACATACCCAGTTATTCAATGGTTTCGGTACCAACTTCATGGGATATTGAAAATAGTGATTTATCATCCAATGGTTGCCTCGTGGATTCAAAAATATTGAAGTGGAAAATGTTGTCTCCAAACTCCTCGGTGAGTGTCCCTTCATGGACATTGATGATGGTTTTGGACATATTCAAGAAAGTTGTCCTAAAAATTATGGGTGAGTGTGATGGGTTCCTATCTTCTTCCATATTCTAGACATAAAATCCAGCTAGGAATAAGAGATATTTGACTTTCACCAGGACATCCTCTAGAACTCCTACTAGGAAAAATGTAGACCTATTTGCAAGATGGACCACCACTATTGTGGGATTCAAGTCTCCCATATTCAAAAAATTGTATAGTAAGTGGGTAAATACATTAATTAAAGCACCTATATCACAAAAATAATTAGAGAAACATAAAGAACCATTGTTGGATTGAATGAAAAATATCCCTGGATCTTGGAATTTGGTTGGAATATGTGGTGTGATAAGGTCTAAGATGCTTCTTCCCAAGTTGATCCTATCATTCCCTTAAATTATCCTCTTCTTGGTGAAAATATACTTCAAAAATTTAGCATACTTTGAAATTTTTTTGAGTGCTTCAAGTAGGGGGATATTAATTTCCACATTCTGAAAGGTGTATAGAATTTCTTTTTGAAGCACTTCTTCCTGAAATCTCTTTGATTCAATCATCCTTGATGGAAATGGTGGGGGTAAGTCTTTTTTATACCTTTTTTTTATTTGCAATGATTTTTCTTGTCTCTTCCTCCTCAGCCTATCCTTATCCTACTCCTCTTTAATTTCTTCTTCTTGGGGAATTTTCATGGAATTATACGAATTTATAACTTCATTCTCCCTCAGCTTAGGTGGTCATGTTTCAGGTTCATGGGTTATTGGTGGTGAGAGTTATTTTTAACTTCTTGTTGTTATCATGATGACATTATCCTTTAGGTTTGGGATTTTTTGGGAAGGATGTTGTCCTAGGTTTTTAGATAGGATTTCAACAAGACTTCCCACAATATTTTTGAGCTTGTAAAACTTATCCTCTAGGCCCTAAACCTTGGATTGTAGTTGTTTCATAGTATGTTGTGTGTTGTTAGATGATTGCTCATAGGGTATTTTTAAAGTGGGTGGTTGGGGGAATGAAGGCTGGTTATATGATTGCTTTTGGTCAGTGGGCATCCAACGCACACAAAGAATATCCTATTCTTTGTTTTGTGCCTCATGAGCATATTTTTTATCTCTATAAAATAATCTTACTCACGCTAACCTTAACATTTAATCATAACCTATAATAATTCTTGAAGAACATCAGTTCGGGATAAACTAAAAGTCATACTTTGAGAGGTCAATTATCATTACACTTCACGAAATGTGTCTGTTTATATATATATACATATTTATGTATCCAACGTGAAAGAATGATAAAATGGAGGTTGCCTTTAATATGATACATTTTAATATTTTTAAACTCTTTAAGAATATTTAACAAAATCAACATAAGCATCGGTTTATCATATCATATATGATAAAATTTCAGATTAACCTTATGTTTTCTACAATTTTAGGATTTTTTTAACACGTTACGTCATATGTAATCCCTGTCACATCTCTACGTGACCATATAATAAAACACCCCCACTAAACTCTTTAGTGGAAAACATCTATGAAGTTATCCAGTTTGAATAATGGTGATACATATGAATCATATTTTTAATTGTTCAACTTCTTAACTTTATAACATCAAATGTTATGATGTCAACTTATATTGTCTATTTACAATTCTTTCTAAGTTTTTCATCATCATCATTGGAACCCTATTCCATAAATTTTTCCTTGGAATAATGTAACTACCAACATTATTGTTTACTGGTCCTCCCAAACTCTTTGAGGATAAAGTGAAAACCATTTTGTTATGGTAACTAATGTAACTCTTTACATTTTCCTTAATTTCCATATCCTAAACTCTTTTAGGATATCAAGTATGATTCAGTTTTCATTTTGACTAGTATAATCCTTCAAGAAATAGTGTCTTTCATTTTTATGATAACTAAAAGTAACTCTTTACATTTTTTTATCGTCACATATCCTAAACTCTTTTAGGATATTGAGTGAAAAACACTTTGATTTTAGACTATTATAATAGTGATATCTTCTTTCAAAAGTGGCAACTGAATTTAACACTTTACAGTTTTCTTTACCATCACATACCCTAAACATTTTAGGATATTAAGTGGAAAAGGCTTTAACTAAATATTGTCATTATCCTTTATTTGTTAATTTTGAGCTTTTCTAAGTCTAAACATACTCCCACTTTCCTCTTAGACACTATTATTTTTAGAATATCTTGCTAAGATACACAAACCCTTTTGTATTTTAGGAAAAAAAATTATTCTCCTTTTAGTAGGAATATTTAACAAATTAATTATGGTTTCCATATCATACGTTGTATTCTATGTGTTTGGAACATTTTCATTTTTAATAGAAGAGTCTATTAAAATATACCATTGATGGGTTCCAGAAACACATTCCCACATATTTTAACAAATATCTGGATATGATGGTTCTGAATGCAGTGGAAGGGCCTTTGGTGGGCGTAATATTAAAATTTATTTTAATATAAAGTTGTCTGAAACTCCAAGAGAGGACCTTTCCTATGAAATTTATAATTAATTCATTCAGATTGGAAGAAATGATTAACTCAACTTAAGATCATTTATTCATTGATGATGTTGATATTTTGAAAACCCTTTCAGATAACATTCATTTCACTTTACAGATTCAAGTGTAGAATCACTATAGTGGTGATTCACATGTGCTTATTTGATCTTCGAGAAACGCCAATTGATTTCCAGGTGCTAGCATGATGAATCAATTTTCTTGCGTTCGTTTTGATCGCTCCAAGATCCTTCGGGCTTGAAGGTTCTTTTCTCATTCCTAAGAGGAATAGCAGGGATAATCGAGAGGGAGAAGTCTGTTTGCACAATGATTCTCAATTCTCAATTTTGAGATAATTTACTCAAAAGATATAACTGTCTATTTATAGAGTTAGGGTTTATGTTAAAATTATTATTTAATTGCTTGTCAATCCTTAAATAAAATTATAACCTTTAATAAACCCCATGACACGTAATAATAATAATATTATTATTATTTTATGGCGTGTGCCAACTTGAACAATAATAAATAATATTTATGGGCTTATAAATAAATATTTATCCACGGACGTGGTCTTGGTCCGTTCACCATCCTCGACATTTGTTGAATACCTGGGTAAATATTTAATTTAAATATTTGATTCATTAATAAATATTTTTGATCGATAAAAATGTGAATAAAATTATTCTTCATTCTTAAGAATAATATTTATTCTATTAATTAAATTCATTTGAGATCAACAGAAACACTTAGCGTGTGACCTTTTAGGATTCTTTCTCATTGCATTAGGTGAATTTGTCTAAAGATCAAGATTATTGTCTAGTAACAAGTCAAGATCCCCAAGATAAAGAACATAATGTCGCAACAATGACAACCACATATGAACACCCACTGTGTAATATAATCCATTTGTCACAATATATTTTAAAGCAGGTTGCACATCTATGTCACCAACCTATATGCTCGATATGTCTTTTTTATGATTCTGAAATAAGCACATCATTACAGAATGACTATGAACAATTCTATTCCAATCAAAAGGCTGAGATATCAACTTCCATTAAGATGGAATGGGCAAATATTTTCTTGACTTGTTCATTAATAACACATCACTCGGGACACTCCCAACATATCTAACTTTGTCATGAATTATTATCATCATGGTTTGCGAAATACATATAACTATGTGGGGAGTAATATGCATTAATAATAATCTTAAAGTCTAAGGACCATCACATGTTCTCACAAATAGGAATATTTGTTGACACAAAAAAAAGCAGAATTTCTACTGATGGGTTTATTCTCATAATCTCCCATCATGGAGATTACCATATGCGAACTTCATGAGGAGAAGCCTCATCCGGTTATGAGTACTTGCACCTGGCAGTCACGTTCTATGTGTCATATCATTGAACATTATCTGACCATAAAACTATATTAAGAATATGTGGACTTCATGAGAAGAAGCCTCATCCGATTATGAGTACTCACATCTGACAGTCACGTTCTATGTGTCACATCATTGAATGTTATCCGACTGTAGAACTATATTAAGAATATCTCCATTTTCACTTCAAGGTTCTCATTATAGTGTAATACTGGTATTCAATTATTGTGTGACAAATACTATTGGACATTATCACATTAGAGTCGTGCGGAAAAATGAACAATATGTAATAAGATATTTTATTAATATTCAATACATCAAATATGCATGTAATCATAGTACAAATAGTTGGTTTTAGGACAAAAACTTCAACAAACTCTCACTTGGAATAGATCCAAATACCTACGACTTTCATTCCACTATACCTCACATGATAATCATGTTTCTGTTGAGTCAAGGCTTTAGTCAAGGGTTCCTCCACGTTGTCTTCTGTGGAAATACTGCTCATTGCAACCTCACCTCTCTGAGAAAAATCCTAAGAGAAGATACTTTCGAAAATTGTGCTTCATCTGATGTGGTGACCTTGATTCTTTTGCGAGAGACATCACTATAGTATTATCACAATAGAGTGTGATATGATTTTTACTACTAAGTACCACGTCAAGATCTTGGATGAAGATACGCATCAATAATGATTCTTTAGGTGATTATGAAGCTGCAATATAATATAACTTTGCTATAGAATCTATGACCATAACCCACTTTAAGTTTTTCTAGCCCACAACCCCTCAATTCAAAGTGAAGATGTATCTCGTTTCTGATTTTATATCATCTTGATATGTTTGGAAACTAGAATATGCATATCCTATGATGACTTGTTCTTCATCTCCTTCATAGATTAGAAACATATCCTTAGTACACCATCCAATGGAGATCACCCGAGTCTGCTTGATATCTGTCTTCCACACTTAATGTATAAGAGAAATCTAGCATAGTATTGAATCTTTGTCATTCTTTGTCTTTCCTCATGTCTGTGAGGACATATTTTCTTGAAAAGATGAATTCCATGTGACACTGACAACAATATCCTATTGGATTGTTCCATAATGAATCTCTTCAGTATCTTGTCAATATATGTACTTTGACTTAGGCCGAACAACCTTTTGGATCTATCACAATGGATCTTGATTCCAAGAATATATGCTACCTCACCTAATTCCTTTATGGAGAAGCATTTATTCAACCAGACCTTAACAAACTGTAAGTTTGCTATATTGTTTCAAATAAGTAATATTTCATCAACATATAGTATTAAGAAAACAACCGCATTCCCACTAAACCGTTTATAGACACAAGGCACACATTTATTATTTATGAAACCATGAAACTGAATTCTGTTATGGCTTCATCAAATTGAATGTTTCATGACCTAAATGTCTAATATATTTTGGAGTCAAAAACCCTTTGGGTTGTGTCATATTGACATATTCCTGATGGTTTTCGTTAATGAATACTATTTTGACATCCATTTTTCACATCTCATATTCATGGAAGGCTGCAATAAAAATTAGAATTCTGATGGATTTCAGTATTGAAACTGGTGAAAATGTTTCATTGTTGTCAATGTGTTGACGCTGTTTAAATTATTTTGCATCCAATCGTGCCTTATAGTTACTAACTTGTCCTTCCATGTCCAGTTTTTTCTTAAATTCCCATTCATAACCAACAAGATTTACATCCACTAGAGGATGTACCAAAATCCAAACATGGTTTTGATACATGGAATCCATTTCAGAATTCATGTCTTCTTTCCACTTGGAAACATTTGTGCCACTTACTACTTTTAGGTTATAAGATCATTATTAATAATTAATAATGAGTCACCATCCTTAGTAACTAAAAAACCATAACGTTCTGGTGCTCTAACCACTTTTGTACTCTTATGCAATACTTGTTTCTCTGGAACAACTTCTTCCTCCACAGGGTTTTGTGGAGTCTGTTCATGTGCCAACTCTCATGTATCTTAATTCTGAACTTCATCAAAGTCTATCTCGCTCCCACCACTATCTTTTTTAGTGATAAGATACTTCTCAAGAAACGTGGGACGTATGTCAGCCACAACCTTTTTGTCTGAAGGATTGTACAGGTATTATCCCTTTATTTTTTTGGGATATCCTATAAATATACACTTTGTGCCTCTTGTGTCAGCTTGTTACTTAAAGAAGTCTTAGAAAATGTTTTGCAACCCCTCACATGTAAGTATGACAACACAGTATTCTTTCCATTCCATAAATTGGTATGGTATACTTCCTTTCACTTTAGATGGCAGTCGACTTAGTATGTATGCTGGTGTTTGTAATGCATATCCACAAAAGGATAATGAAAGATTCCAATGACTCATCATTAATATCACCATGTTTAATAAGGCATGGTTCCTCCTTTCCCTTACACCATTCCATTGAGGTCTATAAGGAGGAGTGATTTGAGATAGAATTCCCAACTCTAGTAAATAATCAATGAAGTCTTGATTATGATATTATCCACCACGGTCTGAGAAAAGTTTCTTAATCTTCTCACCAAGTTGGTTCTCAACATCATTCTTATATACTATAAATTTGTTAAAGGAATCTGAATTCTATATCATTAAGTAGATATATCCATATCTACTAAAATCATCAGTAAAATTTATGAAGTATGAGTACCCACCCTTGATTCAACAAGAAAAGGTCCACAAACATCAGTGTGAACTAATTCAAGAATCTCTTTGTCCCTTTAACCTTTTCCACTAAACATGGATTTGGTCATTTTACCTTGTAAGCATGCATGACATACACCAAGTGGTTTTAGTTTATAAGAATCCAAATATCCATCCTTGTGTAATTTAGTAAAAAGCTTTTCATTTACATGTCGTAGCTCGTGATTCCATAGTTGGGTGTAGTATGAGTCATGTGAAATAGTTTTAGCATCGATTGATATTACTTGGTTTGTGTAATCCAATGCATAAAGACTTATTTAAATGTGACTTAGTATAACAAATTCTATATTTATAAAAGTAGTAACATTTATTTCTAAAATTGAAAATAAAATCATCCATATCAAGTTTGGATATAGAAATAATGTTTTTGATAACGGATGACACATAATAACAACCTTTCAAAACCAAGATAATTCCAGTTGACAATGTGAGGTGGTAGTTCCTGATATCTACAACAACAAGTTTATCTCTTTTGGTTACTCGTAGATCTACATCCTTTTGGTCAATCTTTCTGAATCTATTTAGTTCCTGTATTTGAATACATATGTGAGCACCACAAGTTGTATCTAGTACCTAATTAATAGAAACAAATAAATTGCACTCGATAACAAATGCATCTAAAGTTTTCTCCTGCTTCTTTGGATGAGTTCATTTTTTCTTCCATTGACCCTTCTTGCGACATGAGAAACAATTATATTGTTCCTTTTCTTTCCCCTTGATATTTCTCTTCTTGGAAGGGCATAGAGAAGTTTTGGGCTTAGAGTTCTTCGGTTACCCCTTCTTTTTATTCACCATAAGGACGGAAAGTTTTTTACTCTTCGTTTCCTTATCCACTTGGAGAAGAAGAGTGAGTATATATGGTAGAGATTTCTCAATGTTCATATTAAAATTAACAAAAGAAACTCGAGAGGATTTGAAGGAGTGATTTGAGAATGAGATCGGTGCACAGTTCATCGAAGAGTTTAAACCTTAGAACCTATAGGTGCTCAATGTATCCCATGAGCTTGGATAAATGAAGTACAACTCGTGTACCCTCCGAAATCTTACACTGAAATAGTGCCTTGGAGATATCAAACCATTCATGTCTTTCTCTCTCCTGGTAAAGACCACGGAGGTACTCAAGCATGCTCTATGCATCCATGTTTTCATTAGACTTCATGAGTTAACTAGACATTGATGAAAGCATCAAACATTGAACATCGACCGGTTCACATGTTTTTTGTAGACATAGACCTCTTCATCACTCTCCTCTTTAGTAGGCGGACCAGGAAGTGAGGATTATAGCACATAATATTTCCGTTCTTGGCGCAACACAACCTAAAGGTGTCTGAAAAATTCATGGAAGTTATTGCCAATGAGGAGATGGTATTTCTCCAATATAGATTGAATGGATAATGTGCATGAAGAACTTTCCATTTTATTCTAAAATTAAAAAGGGTAGATTATTAGTACTTTTTTTTATTACAAATTATATGAAATTAATTGATTTTATTTATTCCTTCATTATTTTATAAAGACCCAATAGCCTTCATCATTAAACTCAGAATGTCTAGTTGTCAAGACATTCTAGTGGCAATGATCTATATTACCTTTCTTAATGATCTAGACTATGACCATGAAACTCTAAGAAGGTATTTAGGTAGGCGGTCGCCAACTGCGGGCTTGCAGCTCCATGATCCGTTGAATGGACTCCCTAATACTGAAATACTGACTTGGATTTTCTTAACACTTGCCTCTAAATTTGTATTGAAGAGACTTTGGGTGATAATTCAATACTAGTTCAGCTAAGTCAACCCAAAACCCTCATGATAACTCCCCAATAAAAGTTTTCAGACTTTGGTCATGTAAATACTTAGTTTTGTGGTTACATTCCTAATCAAGTCATGAAAGAATAATTCTGAATTAATATTAAGTTGAAATATTTTAATTTATTATGCATATATTTTATCTTGTTTTATTCTTGACATAACTTATTAATATTAAGTGGATTTTACTTTTTTTTTTGAAAATAAGTGGATTTTACTTAATTTATTAACAATGTTGGATAAATTTTTTTTGCATAATCAATTTATTTAAATTCCGTCCTTGCACATTAATTCATTTATTTATGTGATCATGGTTTTTCATCCATAAATTAAATAATGTGTAGAAAGAAAGAAAGAAATAAATAAATAACCTCATCATGAGATTATCTAATGGTTGATTTATTGAGCGGACAATAAATCAACCTATGACCTAGGGGAATAACTCATTTTGTCGGTGTTACATGAGTTGCAGCATTCCACCTGTTCACATGTGTATTACCTGAGTTGACATCATTATGGTTCTGACTTTAACTGACTTCACACGTCTTGGAATGTTCCATTAATTGCAAGTATTTATAACTCACACGTAGGTGGGGGAAACCAAATGATTGATTAAGGGGAATTGCATACATGTTTTTCAACACCCAGGTACTACATAATAATAGAGAGAGAGGTGACTCGCAAACCATTAATTTAATTTAACAATTAGCAAACTCATGCAATAAATTAAATTAAATAAATGTTAACACATACATAGGACTTGGTTAAGCTCATGATTGATCATACATGCAATGAATAAACAAAAGTAACTGGATAAAATTCATTTCTCATTCATTCTTTATTATTAAGATAAACACATTTTCATTAATTAATTAATTCCTTTTCATATTAATGTCCATTAGAATTCATTTGGAGATGTCCATCTTCAATGACATTCATGACATATAAATGGTAGAACCAATAATTACAGATTTATTACAATAAATTAATTGAGCATTTAAAATTCTTTAAAACCATTATTAAATTGTCAAATACAAGGTGTGTCATTCAATAAAATAAGGTTTTAATGCTGCAATTATCAATTTAATGTGATTTAATTCTGTTATTAATTGGGAGACTACATGATATGTATTGTCCAGCTACATGTTGTGTACCTCGGTTGTCATGTATCCAGGGTACACGTGTGGGGCTTGGGCATGTACCTCGGTTGGACTACATGGCATGTACTAACTAGCTACACGTCATATGTTCCACTTTCCATTTGCCCAAGATACATGTAGGAGTCTTTGGCGTGTGTCTCGGTGGATTACACAACGCCTACAGGTGAGCTACATGTCGTGTGGTCCGAATGTTGTGTGTCCGCATAAGTTGCAGAATGATTCGACATGTATTTCAAACATGAAAAATGATAAACTACATGTCGTGTATACCACATAAACATCATGTATATCATTAATGCTCTAGACTGTGAGTCTCACACTATCTGAACGTGTATAATAACCACACGGATTGTGTGGATCTCTTTGGTGACCTGTGTAGACTACACGATGTCTACTCTAGCAATGTGCTGTGTAATCCGACATACTATGTACCAGGTTGGCCCGATCAACACGCGGTGTGAAATTAATGCATCGTATGTAATTTACTTCTCAGAGTATTGTGTATCCCACAATACTGCCAGGTGCAGTGCACTTGTGTACATGACGTGTACTCCAGCTACACGCCATATAGTCCCATGCTATCTGGCTAGATTCCTCAGCACTTCTCGATGACATATCCAACCATTTTTCATCAGTTCCTAATCTTTTAAGAAAATGAAACAATGAATGAGTGTGATTAATATGTCGACAACATGTTAATTTAAATTGGATTAAAAAATTATTATATGAAATAAAAATCTAACCACTATTGTGCATAGATCAACATTCAAATAAATAATTATAAATTTAAAAAATGACCCCTTTGACACCACTTGATGGATCTGGGCGCAGCATAAGCACTTTTGGTGGGCGTAATATTAAAATTTATTTTAATAGAGTTTCCTAAAACCTCGAGAAATGATATTTCACATTAAATTTATAATTAATTCATTTAAGTCTGGAAAAAATGATTACCTCGACTTTGGATCTGTTTTTTGTTGACGATGTTGATCTTTCAAAAACCCTTTCGAATTACCTTCGTTGTGCTATAAGGATTCAAGTGTATAATCTCTTTAGCGGTGATCCACATGTTCTCTTTTGATCTCCGAGTAACGTGAATTGATTTCTGGGTGCTAGCGCACTGAATCAATTATCTTGTGTTGTTCGTCTTGATCGCTCTAAGATCTTTTGGGTTTGAAGGTGTTCTTATCATTCTTGAGAGGAAGGGGGGAAGAATAATCGAGTGGGGGAGTTCTGTTGTGCACAATGATTCTCAATTCTTAATTTTGGGATAATTTACTCAATAGAAATAACTGTCTATTTAGGGTTTTGGTTAAAAATAATTATTTAATTGCATATTGACCCTTAAATAATATTATAATCTTTAATAAACCCCATGCCACATAAAAAATTAATAATATAATTTCTATTATGTAAGCGTTTTACTTAATTTAAATATCATATACTTAATTATTATTTAAATCTTTGTTATATCAATCATCAAAACACATTTTTATGTGCCTTAAATAATATACAAATAACACCCTTTCAATTTGAACAATTTCAAATTAATTAATTATAATAATTCATAATTTAAATATAAAAATTTTATATTATGACCTTATTTCATAATTTATAACTCATTATAAATGATCCCTTATTATTTCTAAATACACTTATTTAAATATTAAAAGTCATGTCATAAATTTTTTTAAAAGGTATTTAAATATTAGAAATTATTATTTTGAAATATAATGCTTCATAAACATTTAATTAATTATAAAAAATTTATTAATTTATTAATTTATAAACCTTTTATAAATTATTATATCCCAAAATACCTTTTATAATGCTTTACATACATTATAAATCATTAAAACCATTTAATATGTTAAAAACAATTTTAAAAAAAATTAAAACAATTCTGGTTACACTTATTTAGGAACTAATTCTTGTGTAAAGGTATCCTCATTTTACCCTTACATAAACAATATAAGTGAGGGTAACATTGTGTCTCGGTGATCCATTTCTGGAGCCCTCACATAAATGTAACCATGTGGTTATCTTTATGCAGTTGTGTTTCGCATAAGGGTAATGATTGGTTACCTTTATGTGGCCATACTCCACACCGCAATCAGCCACGTCAACCGGCCAAGTGGTGGCCAAATGCCTCTCAACTTATCATGTGACACATACTGTCCCCTGCCATTCGAGGTTTTATTCCTCTGTGTTCACATCTCTCTTCATTGATTGCTTTCCTAGAGGAGATTTGTGGATCAAGTGTGGATAAACATTAGAGAAAATTTTCTCTTGATTCATACAATACAACGATGGTACAAACGTAGATCTGTTGTCAGATCTATTAATGAAGAAATAATTTCTCACAAGGTAATACTTTAAATTGTTTAAATTAATTATAAATAATATGTGATGATCTTGTACTCTGGTTCCGGTGTTTTATCCATTGTTTGTATTCTTTGATTCAATTCCATTACTCATGACATTTATCATCGTGTAAATCTTAGATTGATTATCCATCATGATAATAATCAATGTTGGGCACAACCCATCACACGCTTCCACTGTGCTCAGAACCTTCAAGCAATATCAAAGAGGTCACATAATTATTTATAATTATTTGAATATCATTGATTGATTTATGCATAAGGAATTGGTTTTCAATTCCTGTTTAATCATTCTTTAATCTGAATTGCGAGATCTGATTCTTCCTCTTCATTTCTCGAAAATATAATCGAATCGATTAATTTTATGAACAAAATAAATTTGAAGATCTCATCTGGAAGTGTCAAGGAGTCTGGCCGAATATCATAAGAGTACACACCATGTACTAGTGTTCAATGCATCAAGAATTAATTCAGAATTAATTCAGAATTAATTTATAATTAATTCAAGGCGTTTATATTTATTACACGCGGTGGATTTAATTATACACTACGTGTGGACCGAGCCTTCTTGGTGCACGGTCATCCAGAGCACATGCCATGTAACTTTCATACACGATGTGCATTCCTTTAGTCACAGATGGACCATATATTTTCTTACATGACCTACCTGATTTTTGACTGTGTAACTCGAAGACCGCACAGCGTGCAACCCATGTACATGTCGTGTACTCCAAATTTTTCTGTGGAACAGTTACACGCTGAGTCTCTTGTTGTGTTTTGCAGATGGATTTTGAGAAAACATACACGTTGTGTAGCTCTAATGTACACGCTGTGTACTTTTACAAAATTACATAGAATTAAAATTAATTTATTATACTATGTAAACATTATCAACATGTACTTACATGTGGTCATTAAGTTGGTAGGACACGCCATGTGATGAGTTTTGATATATATAGATGTTTAATTAATTTTCGCATAATGTTTAGATTTGCATATCTTGTATGAGTCATTTTAAAATTATTACTCTACACGCATTGAAGCTAACATGTGACAAAAAAATAATGTAATCCATGTAATCATTAAGTTGATAGTATATGTCATCAAGGTACATGATAAGTTGTGCATGCCACATGTCACCAGAATAAAAAATATACTAGTATAATACATGTTGGGTAGTTCGGATGAGTACCGTGTTACCTCAAAGGTACATTTATGGACACAATTAATTTTAAATAAATTTGTTTAATTTGTTTAAAATTATGATGGATGATAATATCAAGAAAATTCAGATGAGAATTAAGTTAAAAGAATTGATTAATTAAAGAAGATAATTAATTGATTCATGAACGATTTATCTTAAATAATAATGATTAATAATTGAATAACAATTTTATTAAATACATAATTTGTTATGGATGATCATGAGATTAGACCGAACCTTTGTATGTGATTGTTTTTTTGAAATTATTATTAAATTAAATTGTTGGTCTGCATGCCATTTCTCCTCTTATTATTATCTAAGGGTCTACGTACTCATGGTTTCTTTTATGTAAACCCCTTCTGTGTGAGTCAAAGCATATGTAATGGATGAAGGTCCTAAGCTAGTGTTGGTGGTTTAAGTTTGGAGCCGAAGTAAAACCAATCCAAGAGAGATCCATTGGTGGATAGGTGGAAAACTACAACACAAATCATAAATGGTTCAAGGTGTTTTTCCCCTAGGTTGACAGTTAGTTTATCATCTGTTAGATAAACTAAGAATTAATAAAATCTCTTGATCATACCACTTTATTATTTTATTTTTATCAAATTGCATGCTTATTTCATTATAGATTTTTTGTTGCTAAATTAATGAATTAACAAGCATGAAAGATAAAACTAAAATAAATTGGATAATGCTAGAGATAATCTGGTCTTGATTCTTACAACGTAACGACGGTACAACGTAGATCCATTGTTATATCCATCAATGAAGAAATAATTTCTCACAAGGTAATTCTTTAAATGGATTAAATTAATTATAAATAATATTTGATGATCTTGCACTCTGGTTTCGACGTTTTATTCATTTTTTGTATTCTTTGATTCAATTTTTTTTATCATGATGTTTATCACCATTTAAATCTTGGATTAATTATCGATCATGGAAAAAAACAATGTTGGGAACAACTCATCACACATTTCCACTGTGCCTGGAACTTTCAAACTGTCCCAAAAACTATTAACAAGAAAAGACAGTGTTTCCCCTGTTTATTCAATACTCTTGACCATACATGGAAAACCCAACACCCCACTCTCCTAACAGTCGCAATCTGAGGAAGAAGACCCTACTATGTCATTATGCAGTGAAGTACACTCTATAACAAGTAAAATAGGGAGGTCATCTTCAGAATGGGCATTTGAGAAGGCATTTCAGTTGAGAAATTTCCCTGTGAGGAACAACGAGGCTTGTACATGTCGTGGTCGAAGTCATGGTGACTCGCGTATGATTAATTTGAATAAAGAGTAATGGAATAGTGTTTTTCATCTGATTGACTTGGAGGAAAAGTGGTTTGGGTACTATTAATCTGGAGGAAGATCAAAACGACTTGGATGGTGAAATGGTTAGTGAAAATGAAAAATTGGTTGACTAAGAATCAAAGTGGTGGTGACCAAGTTGTGGTCCACCTATGGTGGTCATTTTGAAAAGTCCATGAAACGTCGATGAGTTTTTTTCCCAGGGGAAGTGAAATGACTTGGTTGATTCATAGCAGTTGTTCGAGGATCAAAACAGGGATCCCTATATCGTGACTCATGTTGTGGTGTGAAAAGAAAATCCTTGTCTAAAACGATGAAGGGATAATATGTTGTGGCATAAGGCATTTTGAAAGCGGTTTTAAGGGTAGTTCAGAGCGGTTGAATTGAAAAAATGTACAACATACCGTGGTGAAGTTTAACATGCCATGGTTAGTGAATAATTCTAGATTTTGAGTGGATTTGATGATGTGACCTATTTGATGACTCATGGGCTTCTCATACTCGAATCTCTAAAGTCCCATTAACAAATCAAAAATGACTAAGAGGTCTTGAATGATCCAAACGGTCAAAAAGAAGTGGGAGAAGAAGAAGAAGAGAAGATATAGGAATGGGTGTGCATATAAAAGGAGAGGAGTAAACACTTGGTTTCTTTATGATCATCCCACATGTGGTGTGTTGAGGAAGACAGTGGTTCACACCTATTTTACATTGTGAAGAAGTGTGGGAGTACTATACATTGTCAAGATAAAATCGTTCAATTGAAAAGGATAATCCCACCTCAATTAAGACAATACAACATCAAAACTGATCAAGAAAAAATCCTTTATTCTTGTGTCTGGAGACTATTGTGTTGATTTCTTGTAACACGTGTTTAAGGGTAAACCATGTTTATTGTATCCACATGTTCGGACCAATTGTTAAGGACTGTAGGCTCTCAGTTACCAATGGGGAACTGCTGGTATGTATTTCTATTCATCAAATCAGAATTACAGGAGAAAAATAGAGGGAAGGAAAAAACTCAGTAGGACCCTCTACACTCCTGCCCAAGCTCCCAAGAGAAGTTCAGAACTAATTCCCGCTTACCTCCCTCTCGCACCTGCTCCCCCTTATAACAGAATATTAGTCGTGCCTTTCCCCTCCCCCTTGTGGGGGACCGACTGGCCCAACTGAATCAAAGGGTTCGACTGGCATAATTTACTCAAATGGACTACCCCCTTCCCCTATTGTAGAGTATATTTTACTCCCACCTCTCTGTGAGTATAAACTTCCACTCTCCTAGTTATTTACAGACTTTATTACTCACCGCCACTTGAGAAATAGGCTTGTCCACAAGACTTGATGAAGGAAACTAGTTGCGGATGATGTAGTCGTCTTCCCAAGTTTCACCTTCCACAGATCGGCTCAAAAACTTGATCAAGGACCATATTTTTGTAACATTCTGTTGGATATTTGATTGGTTGGACAATACAGTCTCTAGTGTAGGCCCATCACACTCATCCTCAGGTAAATCTGGTGGGAGTGGGCTGGACAGGGGTACGACCTTCCCGTTTATTTAACTATGAGACATGAAACACTGGGTGAATGCAGGCTGCAAACGACCACTCGAGCTGATACGCCATTGGACCGATCTTTTTTATAACTGGGAACGACCCATAAAAATGTGGAGATAATTTTTGGTTGAGCCGGTGGCTGAGAGATAGTTGTTTATGAGGGTGCAGGTGCAAATAGACCAATCTCCAACCTGAATGGTAACATAGAGACATCGATGATCAACCTGTAATTTCATTGATTCCTAGGAGCAGCGTAGATGAAATTTGTGCTCGTATAAGGTGTTATTTCGGTCCTAAAGTGCTTGTGCCACTACTACCACTTTAATATATGAGGGTAAAAAATTTAGAACTGTGGGTGGGGGTGTCCTTATACTACTTCAAAGGGAGTAGTATTGATAGAGGCATGCCATGTAGTGTTATAAAAAATTCATCCTAAGGAATTCAGTAGAACCACTGGTTAGGATATTCTCCTGCAAAACAATGCAAATATGCTTCGAGTCCCCGGTTGACGATTTCCATTTGGCCATCCGTTTGTGGGTGATATGCTGAGCTGAATTTTAATTGGTGCCTTGAAGATGGAATAATTCTGTCCAGAAGTGACTGAGAAAAATGGGATCCCTATCACTGATGATAGAATTTGGAATTCCATGGAGTCGAACCACATCCCTCAAGAAAACCTAAGTGACGCCCCAAGTTCTATAAGGATGTTTCAATAGTAGGAAGTGACTTTATTTGGAGAGGCAGTCCACTACCACAAAAATGACATTATGTCCATGTGATTTAGGTAGCCCAATAATGAAATCCATGGATAAATCATCCCACACTGGCCTCACCGGAAACACAACCCACAATTTCTCCTCTTTTTCCATTCTTGATTTATCAAATGTTGAATGCTCCTACCTACAAAAACCCAGAATTATTCTCTCACCCTCCCCCAAAATGGCATGATCCGCTACTACGAAAATGAGGGCCTATCGTGTAAGTCACATTGCTTGCAAACGTGTCGTAGGGTCATGGATGTGCACCCCAGCTGCATATTTCATCCCGAAGACCATGAAAAAAATATCCAAATTATTGTGTTTCTATTTTTTATGGGATAAGGGAGTCCAAATACTCAAATTCCTTAATGTAGTCCTGAGCGGTTTCAGTTTGGTGGAGTTGTGCTAATTCTTCATACGGATTATGCACTTCTAAAGCATTGAAATGTTCCATTAATTCCTCATTAAATATCGGTTAGGATAAGTTGGGATTGACTTCCATAACAATGGTAAACCAATGTATTGTGGGGTTGTCCATACTAAACTGAGTGAGAGATACTTTCGAATTGTATGACGTTTGTGTTGCGGAATCGCCGGGAGACACAACGACAGAAAACGAGAAAATGAAAGAAGGAAAAGCAACAATGAACACGAAGATTTACGTGGTTCGGGAAAAATCCCTACATCCACGGGAGAGGCAGAATTTCACTATGATTCGGGAGCACAAAATTATAGAGGAGTTTCAACATCAATCCCTAGCCCGAAATGGGCTATAAAACAAATGGAGAAGACGATCACTATTCGAAAAGTGGTCCGTGTAGCTACAGTGAACGGCGGCTGGATTTGTCAAAAGCGCTACAGTAAAGTTGACCCCGAAGTCCACACCGCTACAGTGCCTGTCGGTGTCGGTCGGTCAGCTCCGCTACAGTGCCGAAGCATTCGGCCCCACCGGATCGGGCAACATCAATCCAACAATCTTCCACTTGTAGCCTAATCCGCTGCACTGCTATGCTTCGATGCAACTGATGAATACAAATTACTTAATCTAATTTCTTTATCTTCTTCACTCACCAGTTGCGTGCTTTCCATTCATAGATTCGTGAAATACAAAATGTTTTCCTCTTGTGCTCCTAGCAGGTCCTCCATCATTCTGTCTCTCATCCTCCGTTCATCAGTGGAGACCAACAGAGGCACAGCAGTGCCTCAACTTCTGTATCACCATAGGCTTTGTCAACATGTCTTCCGGATTGTTGGTTCCACATATCTTCTACAAAGTTAGCAACCCATCCTGTATCAAAACTCTGATGAAATGGTACTTCAACTGAATGTGCTTTGTCCGGGAATGAAACACTGGGTTCTTGGCAAGATGTATAGCACTCTGACTATCACAATGCAATACATTCTCCTCTCGCATTCTTCCCAATTCATCCAAGAAGTTTTTCAGCCAAACCATCTCTTTCCCAGCTTCTGTTACAGCAATGTATTCTGCCTCTGTGGTGGATAAAGCCACCACCTTCTGCAATTGTGATATCCAACTTACCGCAGTCCCTCCACAGGTAAAAACATAACCCGTGGTACTCCTCCTGCTATCGACATCGCCTCCAAGGTCAGCATCCACATACCCCTGCAATGAAGTTCCTTTCCCAAAGCACAGAGATACCTCCTTACTGCCCTTCAAATACCTCAGTATCCACTTCACAGCTTCACAATGTTGTTTTCCAGGGTTATCCATATACCTGCTCACAACTCCCACTGCATGAGCAATGTCAGGTCGAGTACAGACCATGGCATACATCAGGCTTCCCACAGCTGATGCGTATGGAACTTTTTCCATGTACTCCACCTCTTCTGCTGTCTTCGGTGATTGCTCCTTTGATAGTTTGAAGTGGCTCGCCAGGGGAATAGAGACCGCCTTTGCTTCCAGCATGCTGAATCTTCTCAGAACCTTCTCAATGTAATCAGACTGTGACAACATTAAAGTTCCAGCTGTACGGTCTCTCTTGATCTTCATTCCCAGAATCTTGCCAGCTTCTCCAAGATCCTTCATTTCAAACTCCTCAGCCAATTGCCCTTTCAGCTCATTAATCCTCTGCATACATGATCCTGCAATGAGCATGTCATCCACATACAAAAGCAATATAATATATTCATCAACGAAAGACTTGATGTAGCAACACTGATCCATGCCACATCGTTTATATTCATTTTTAGACATAAATGAATCAAACTTCTTGTTCCACTGTCTCGGTGCCTGCTTCAGTCCATATAAGCTCTTCTGGAGTTTGCACACCAAGTCTTCCTTTCCAGACTCTACATATCCCTATGGCTATTGCATGTAGATATCTTCCTCCAAATCTCCATGAAGGAAAGTAGTCTTGAAATCAAGCTGCTCAAGGTGCAAATCCTCTGACGCCACAATGCTGAGAACCACCCGGATGGTGGCAAGCTTTACTACTGGTGAGAAGATTTCAGTGAAATCTACTCCCTCCTTCTGTTGAAAGCCTTTCACCACCAGCCTTGCCTTGAACCTCCTCTTTCCATCATGTTCTTCCTTGACCTGGTAGACCCACTTATTTTTCAATGATTTCTTTCCTCTTGGCAGAGGTGTCAGCTCCCAAGTGTTGTTCTCATGCAATGAGGAAATCTCCTCCTTCATAGCCAGCTCCCACTTTCTCGACTCCTTCAGCTGCATTGCTTCTTCAAAGCATTCTGGTTCTCCACTGTCAGTTAATAAAAGGTAATGCAATGATGGTGAATACCTATTCATGGTCCTTCTCACCCTTGATGGTCTCCTCAACTCCACTGGAGTAGTAGGTTCCACCGGTTCGGATTTCTCAAGCTCAGACACACCTTCAAGCTCCACTTTCTTTTTGTATTCTGATTCAATGTTCCCATTTTCATCTTCAACTACATGGAGATATTTGTACATGCCACCTTCATTGAATACCACATTTTGGCTCCTGATGACCATCCTGTTGAGATCATCCCAAAAGCGATACCCAAACTCCTCACCACCGTAGCCAATAAAGAAACATTTTTTGGACTTGGCATCAAGCTTGTCCCTTGCATTAGCATCAACATTAACATATGCTAAACTACCAAAGACTCGTAAATGTGAGAGTTTTACCTCCTTACCAGACCAGAGTTCCTTGGGTAGACATTCCCCCATTAGCACAGAGGGACTCCTGTTTATGAGATATGATGCTATATTCACTGCATCATCCCAAAAGATCTTGGGTAACCCCGAATGCAGCCTCATGCTCCTGGCACGTTCATTCAGTGTCCTATTCATCCTTTCTTCCACACCGTTCTGTTGTGGTGTTACTAGGATTGTCTTCTCCCACCGAATTCCATTTTCAGAACAAAATTCTCTGAACTCTTGACTGCCATACTCTCCACCGTTGTCGGACCTCAAACATTTCATCTTTGATCCTGACTCGTTCTCCACCATGACTTTCCACTTCTGAAATATCTTAAACACATCAGATTTGTTCTTCAGAAAGTAAACTCATACCTTCCTCATTGAGTCATCGATGAATGTCACATAATATTGTGACCCTCCGAGAGATGGATCGTTTGATGACTCATTGGCTACTCATACTCGATCTCTAATGTTCCATTAGAAAATAAATGGTGACTAATAACCCTTAATGATGTAAAGGATTAAAAATAAGTGGGAGAAGTTAAAGGGAAGTTGTGAGTTGAATTTGAATTTGAAATTCAAATTTTAACATGAATAGGTGTCTCTTATCATGTAAAAAAAATTTAACTGGGGTCTTGCACGAATTAGAGAGTGAGAGGGAGGAGGAGGAGAATAAAGAGAAGAAGATAGATAAGAAGGAGAGTGTGCATGAGAAGTATGCACAGAAAAGAAGAGAAGAAGGATAAGAAGAGTATACACTTGGTTTGTGTGTGGTCACCACACCCTTGTTGTGTGTTGAGGAAGAAGTTTCACACTTGCTATACATCGTGAAGAAGTGAAAGTGCTCTATACATTTTTGGGAGACAATAATTCAGAGGAAAATGATAATCCCTACCTCGGTGAAGGCAAGGAAATGTCAAAAATAAGATTGATCAAGGAATAATCCTTTCTTCTTGTGTCGATAGATTTTTATGTTGATTTCTTATTACACAGGTTGAAAGATAAACCCACCTAATTCTATCCACATGGTGATTCTAGTGGACTATAAGGTCTCACCTGATTCTAGATCATGTCAAGGATGTGTAGCTACTTGTTTTGACCAGTGAACCTAGTACATCTGGTGTTCTTTGTTTGTTTTCTTTCCTCAATGTGTGGGAAGTTATACAGTGAGATTGTTCATTCTAACACTTGATGAAGGTTGATTTCGTAAGAAATTGTAAAAAGAAAAATTTAATATTGTTCATTGACCCTCAGTGAACCTACACTTCACATCGGGGGAATCACATCTAGCTATAATAATTAAAAAATGATTTCTAGAAACAAGTAAAAATAATTAAAAAAATTATCATTCCCTATTTTCTATCCTAATGTGATAGAATCCATAAAAGGTGTTGTGCTAGGTGATCAATCAACCCTTCCTTAAGGCATGGAGAAAATATTTTTCATTTCTTAGAATGTATCAGAGACCAAAATTGAAGAATTGGATTGGTCGACATGCATTTTTTTGCACAATTAAAACATCATAGTAGTGTTTTGTTTAGTACAAACCAAAGTCCCACATCGGATTCCACCAAGGATGGTGGCTCACATATAATCTTTAATGGGTTCCATCCTAAAACCCCTAGGTGATAAGAGGAATTTCCCATCCAATCTTATATGTGAGCCACCATCATTGGTGGAATTCGATGTGAGAGTTGAGTTTGTACCCAACAACCCTACCCTCAAACCAAATACCACACAATTGGATCTCCCCTTCAACAATAATGCATCAGATCCAACCATTTTTTACCACCGTTTTCTCATCACCGGGACTTGCTGCTTGACCATTATTTATCACGAAGACATTCGATATAAGGCACCATGGATTCAAATGATTCAAATGAGAAAATACTATCATTGTCAAACTAGTTTGGGGAATACTCCATCATACATCAAACATGGGATGCACCATGCCTTTGATACCACTTTTGAGGATCGATTTCCTCTAGCCCTAGGTCTTCCTGACCCAACACATAATCCCTTCTAGGGTTCCATCCTAAAACCCATGGGTGATAGAAGGAATTTCCCATCCAATATTATATGTGAGCCACCATCCTTGGTGGAATCCGATGTGGGAATTGGGTTTGTACCCAACAATAACACCCCATGCACTATACTAGCTCTCGGTCAAGGCCCGCTTGAGAAACTAGCTCAGATGCATAGGAGAAACTACCCCAATGAAATCATGTGAGGTTTCCTTCCACCACTTAACTGAACACTAGAATGACTTGGTGGATGAAATCCAACATACCTCCTCCTCATCATCCAACATTGAAAGTTGGAGCCTTGAAGACTCTCCCAGTCCTTTTCCCTCACCGTATGAATACACCTAGAATCCCCCGATGTAAGATGCATAGCTCTGCAAATTCAGCTTTGTGAGCGACCAGGAGGTCTTCAATGTGTTCGCCCCTACGCTACCTCCACCACCCATATCCATGAAACCCTATTTCATCACCACGTACAGCCCGTAACAGTATGCAACTGTGTCCTGGTTCCTCCTTAACATCTCCCCTAAGTACTACACCCCAGTAGACCGGTTAGTCACCACCGTCTTCAGTGCCTCTGGCATGTCCTTCGACAACTTGGCCCGAATGGCCTAAAGGCCTTCATTTTTATTTTATTATAGATAATCCCCCTTTTAAGGGTTGAAGGTGAACCCTTACATGACCCGTAGGCCCAAGGCACAAGGCCCGGCATGACTTGCAAATACATGACCTGAAGGCCCAGAGGCAGACCATGCCCAATACATGACCCGTAGACCCAACCCAACAGAATTGCCCCTCCTAAGATTCTACATCATTGAACATCTATCTCCCCACATTTCATTGATGATCAGCTAGCATTTCCCCATACAAAGTTGCACGGTGCCTGGTTCGGATGGCGGTTTCCATACACTCTCATTCTTCCAATCCGGTTAGCTCTGCATCTGGTGGTTTCTATTCTTGTTGCTCTAATCCTCTTCTGGGGCCTTCTCTGTGTGAATTGGGCTACTCCATTTTCTCAATGGATCAAAGGCCCTGTGGCCCGAAGTCCTTTGGTGGCCTGAAGGCCCTCAAGACCCATAGGCCCAAACCAGTGGCCTGAAGGCCCAAATCTGGTGAATAGTTCCGGTTGCTACAGTACCGAACAGTAGCTTCTACAGTAGCTGCTATAGTACCCTGGAAATTCACCTCTACCCGGTTTTGAACCTGGGTCTCTTGGATTCCAAGCAGGAGCCCTTACCACTCGGGTACGGGCTCGTTGGCAACTTGGGGTTTTCCATGTTGACTAGCAGTGTACTGATGAGATCAGACAGATACACCATGTCCAAAAAGTTTATGGTTTCACCGTATATGTGGAACATGGGGTTCACCATATACATCAGTGTGATGTAGCTGCTCTCCATCCTTAGATCGCTCTCTTATGCGAGGATTCGGGATGCGCATGTGCCCTCCCTAGAAGCCAACAATATTTCCTTGATAGATGGGTTCATTGCAGCACTCTCCTTGTCATTGATCATGAAAAGGTGACACGTGTTGTGCCACAGTATGTCCTGTATGAAAGTTGTATTTTCCTATAACCAAGATGACACCCCCACATACCTCAATTAAGCCTTCTCTGCAACCACGAACACCTTCCTGGACTGGTCGTCCCCATGCGACAGGTAGTGGTGTTGATTCATGATTAGAGAGTAGCCCTACATCAGGATGATATTTGATGCAAAGGTGATGTGGGCATGAACCACTACCCTCTCCGTCTCGTCTAGCTTCATGTCCTTGTTCAGTAAAGTCTTCACAACATACTTGACCCCTCCCTCACAGTGAAGTCTATGTGCCCATCGGAGGACACATGGGCCTTGAGGTATGAAGTTGTCTTCTCCCACAGTTAATAAAGAAGACGATGCACTGTTCCACCAACCGCATAAGAAGTCTATTGTTCAAATTGTTCACTATTTGGATTTTTAATCCTCCAAATTATTGAAGGGTTTTCTTGCTACTTAATCTTGTTTTGATAATTATAAAAATATTTCTAATTTTTTTATATTTTGATAAATTATGAATCACTGTTTTATTCCCTCTAACATGAGTAAATAAATGTGTGTTAAGTTTCAAAATAGGATAAGTATAATTTCTTACAACATTATATTCTTAATTGTTTAAATCATTCTTGTCGTGGCTATTATTTTGTTACTATTTTTCTCTATTTATTCTGAATGCTACCTTTATTTTATAAATACTAAAAAATTTCAAAGTGTTGAATCACACATAAGCTGGACCAGCTTCACTAGATATAATGACGTTTACAAGAATGACACTTAGGCAGTCTCAAATGACACTTGTACAGCTGTAGGAAAATAACCTTATGCAAATAAAAAATGACACACATGCACAAAAATTTTGTTTTTTTTAATTGTGAAATATTCTATGTTTTGCTTATAATTTTTAATATTGTTTTCTATATATTTTTTATGATTATTTTCATTGTTTTATTGGTTCCATAATTATATACTAATTATTTCAATGTTAGGAAAAAACATTTGAGAAATTTTCATACTGATTTAAATGATCATATCATGGTATAAATTCTTACACCGTAAATTTTAGAAAGTTACGAGTTTCAAGTTTGAAATATTTGAAATATGAAGTCTCTCATGCATGTGTTGAGGAGGGAGTATTCTAAGAACTATAATATTGAATAATATGAAATATTTTCTACTATATTTGATGTTATAATGAGTATTACCATACAACCTATTTTGTTTACAAATTTATATGAGAAACCATGAATGTATGTTTTTCATGCGCACTGAATGAAGAATAATTGTGAAACATTATATAGAATAACTACATCTAACAACTCTGAAGTAATTCATTTAAGTCACATGTGCGTACTGCTTTGGGAAAAGAAGAAATGCAATGGGTTTCAATTTTTTGAGTTTGTTGTGCATAAAGAAACACTTTATATAAAGTTTGAATGAAAAATGTGAATGACATGAATGTTTGGGATATTTTCAAACTATATTATGCTTGATCTCTTTGAGGTCACTATTTTAGATGGATTTAACACTGGTGTCTCAACACTCTGAGCTCTATGGAGTGAACACTTCTGTCTCAACACTCTGAGCTCTATAGTTTCAACTGGTTTATGTGGTTATTAATTATTTTTATCTTTTTATGTACTTTCTTTGTGGTTCATGAATTTTCATTCAAAATAAGAATCTTCTTGTCAAGGGTTATACTAACTATACAAAAGGTACATCTTGGGTTGTGTCTCTAGTTTGAAAAAGATAGTTTTTATTTGTAACTAGGTCTAGTAAAAGGCAGGATATTTGGTTGTGTCTTGGTCTGAATAAAGACAAGTTTGGTTCTACCTCCACCACAAAAGGTAGGTTATGGGTTGCGACTCTAGGTGTGTCAAAGTTAGGATTTGGATTGTGGCTTCGCGGGTTAAAAGGATAGTTTTAATAAACTTGTGACTCCTTTAAAAAGTTTATTCACTTATTATAGGGGTACCATACCCTCACGTTGAGAGTGTGAAGAGTAGACATAGGATCTCTTTGATCCAAAATACTATAAAAATAATTTTCTATATTTATTTTCTGCTACATAATTAACTTAACTAGATAAGTTTTTAAAAAAATTAAAAGATCAATTCACACCTTCTTGAACATTCAACTATCTTGCCTACGGGATCAAATAATTGGTATCAAAGCTTGAACTTGAAAGTATTTGTTAGTTCTTTTATTTATTTATTACTTGTACTAACTTTTATACTAGACTTAACCATCTAAGGAACATATCTTTTTAAGGTGATGGGAACAAGTTCTAATGATGTCTATGTTATGTAGAAACCATCATTTTTTTATGGTAATGATTATAGAGAATGACATGTTCAGATGGAAGCATATCTGAAATCATTAAGTATTGATCATTAGATAACCATGGTAAAACCTTACAAACTCCCTAAGGTTGGTCCTAATCCTCTCATTGGTGCTCAAGGTCTAAAATATGTTCTTAATTATAAAATCATGAACATACTTTATTGTTATATTAATCAAAATGTTTTCAGTCATATTTTAGCATGTAAAACTGAACATGACATGTAAAGAATATTACAAAAAACACATTATGGTTCTGATAAATTAATTAGAACCATGCTTGGTATGTTGAGAGAAGAAAATCAAGATTTTAAGATGGGTGATAATAAAAGTGCAATTCAAATGTTTTATAGATTCACAATCATTTCAAATGGTATGAATGCATTAAGAGAAACTTTAGATAATAATACAGTTTTAAGAGCTCTACCTAAGAAATGACATGCTAAGAATGTGGCAGTTGATGAAAGATATAATTTTAAAGAATATAATATTGATGAGCTTATGGGTTCTTTACAGCAATATGAGATAGAATTGAAAAATATTGATGAAAGAAGAAACTAGTAAATGAAAAAAAGTTTCCATGAAATAAAAAATTAAATTTACTACTTACTCTTCAGATTTTAAGATATAGGAAAATGAAAGTTATGAGGTTGTTCATGCTGTTAAGGGATTTTACAAAGAGAAGAAATAATACTCAAGAAGAAACATAAGGGATTATCCAAGAGTTGATTAGAAGAGTATCAAAAAGGGTAATGTAATTCCTGATGAAGTTATGGAAGTAATCTCTTATGAATGTAGGAGAAAATGGTACATAAAACCCAAATGCCCGAAGCTAAAAGTAAAGAAAAAGAAGACAAACAAGTGTGAAAGAAGAGCTCATGCATATGGATGGCATTGTTCTGAAGATTTTGATTCTAGTGGACAATTCGATTATGAAAAGGAAACATCAAATATGTTCTTGATTTCAAATCAGGTAATTGAATATTATTATAAATCTTCTCAATCTGATTATAAAGATCATACAATGGATGAATTATATGATGGAATTGAAATGTGAAACAATGATATTTTTAGAATAGAAAAAATAAAAAACCCAGGAATAATTATAAGAAACTAAGAGAATTAAAAGTTAGAAATTCTTCTTTTAGTACTAATGAAAAGATCTATGAAAATTTGGAAATAATTCACAAATAAAATCTTAAACTTATGGAACATCTCTTTGAAAATGACCAAGATCAAGAAATTAATTTTAATCCTATTATTGATGAAAATGAAAATTTAATGAAGGAAATTTAAAGTCTGAAAACATATTTTTTCATATTTTTTCTAGGAAGAAAAAACTATGAAAAAATTATAAGATTAAATAAAATGAATAAATCTAAAACTGGTCATGGTTATGATTATCAATTACTAAAATCATATGACATTTTTTGTGAAAATTTCCAAATGAAGTGTTTCACCGGTCACTTGTTTTAAATGTGGAATGAAAGGGTGCTATGAAAGTGAATGTCCATTGAGATTTTCAAAATCTCTTGGAGACACCAAAGTATTTATGTCTAAATCCTTATCATTTATGTTGTGTGTAAATAAGTAAATAAATTTCTAAAATCAATTTGGGTTCCTAAGAAGTCTTATTTTAACCTGATTGGGCATAAGTTTGCATGGGCATCAAAATACTCTTGAATCTGTCTTTATAGGATGTGTGCCTTAAAAGTATAAGTAAGGAAGCCTGGTATATGGAAAATGGATGTTCAGGATATATGAATGTTTATTATTCAAGGATTTTATCGTTCAACCAATGTGAAGGAGGTAGAGTTACATTACTGATAATTCAAAATGTATTGTAAAAAGTTTTGGAGAAGTTGGAATTTTTAATTCTGTTATCATTTCAAAAGTCTTATTTGTTGAAGGATTAAAACATAACTTAATTATTTTGTCACAATTATGCGATGATGGAATGAATTTAAAATTTAAAAATGATAAATGTATAGTTAATAAAGATAAATCTATCCTATTTTATGCAAATTGAAAGGATAATATTTATTCTATTTTTTTTGATAAATTGACTAACCAGAATGTTAAATGTTTGAGTATCATTCAGTCAGATAACATATTATGGAATATGAGACTTTTCCATGCTAATTTTAGACTACTATACAAGTTTTATAAACACTAAAGTGTTCTAGAACTACTCAAATTGAAGGTAGACAACTCCTGCATGTGTGACTCATATATGAAAGGTAAACACCATAAGGAGTCTTTCGGATCTTTAAATGAAGTACATATGGTAAGGTGGAGAATTGATATTTTTTAAATTTCTAGTTATAGAAATTTGTGATGAAAATAGATATTCCTATAATTTTTCATCCCCTAGGATACAACTAAAAAATGTTATTGTGTAATGGAAAAAAATATAACTCTCTCAGAAATGAGTAGAACCATGATAAATGAATTTAAAACTCTTAAGTATTTCTAGGAAGAAGCTATAAATATAAATTTTTATGTATCAAATAGAGTTCTTTTGAGACTCATATTAAATAAAACATATTATGAACATTGGAAAGATAAAAAACCAAAAGTTGGGTACTTTAGAGTGTTCAATTGCAAAGTTTATATTTTCAACACTAGGGATTCGTTAGATAAATTTGATTCAAAATATAATGAAGGTATCTTTTTAAGATATTCAAACTCTATTAATGTCTAAAATTTTTAAAATAAAATATTTGTGATAGTTGAAAAATCTATAGATGTGAAATTTAATGAGAATGTTTCAAAATATAAGAATGGTGATATGAACCAACTTGAGGAGGAATTTATAGAATTCAATTTTGGAGAGGTTGAACATCAAAATGAAAATGAACATGTTGAGGGGGAGAGTCTCCCTCATGAAAAGTCTTGAAAATCACATAGAACCAAAGTTTAGACAAAGTAATTGGAAATGATGATTTGGGAATTCAAACACAAAATTTATTAAATAATTTTTAAGCTTATCATACATTTATTTATGATTTTTTCCTGAAAATATTGATGAAACGTTATATAATTCTAACTGGATACTTGTTATGGAAGAAGAAATAAATTAGTTTTCTAGAAATAGAGTTTGGGATTTAGTTGAACAACCTAAAGATTCTCAAGTAATCAACATTAAATATATTTTTTAAAATAATCTTGATGAATGTAGTTATATTTTAAGATGTAAAGATAGATAAATTGTACAAGACTATTTCCAAGAATAAGGGGTAGATTATGATTAATTGTTTTCCCTAATTTCTAGGTTAGAAACTATAAGAATATTTTATGCAATGGTTTCAAATTATTTTAAATGGATGTAAAAAAGTGCATTTCTAAATGGTTATATTTATGAGGAAGTATATGTTAGAAAACCCTTTGGTTTTGAAAGTAAAAACCACCCTTTTCCTGTATTAAGACTTTCTAAATCTTTGTAATGACTTAAACAATCCCCTAAGGCATCGTATGAAAGGTTGTTACAATTTCTGTTGAAAAATAGTTTTGTTAAAGGTTTGGTTGATCTTACCTTGTTTATAAAGAAAAATTCCAATGGTATTTTGATAGTTCAATCCTATAAGGATGGAATTGTATTTAGATCTTCAAATGATAAATTATGTTATGGGTTTTGTAAATTATTGGACATTCAATTTGATATGAGTCTTATGGGAGAATTGAAATTATTCCAATGACTTCAAAATTTTCAAATAGAATATGTGTTTTTTATTAATTAGTCTAAGTATGATAAAGAATTAGTAAAAAGGTTTGGACTTGATTCTAGTAAAAAATATATTAATCCCATGAGTACTTCATATAAATTAGATGTTTATGATTCTAGAAAATATGTTGATAACAACCTTTATAGAGGTATGATAGGTAGTTTGTTATATTTAACTACTTATAGGCCTAATTTAATGTTTTAAGTTTGTATTTGTTCTAGATTCCAAAGTGATCCTAAAAAGAGTCACTTAAAAGCTGTAAAAAGAACAATCAAATATGTTAAAGGCTCTTTAAACATTGAAATGTTTTATGATGGAAAAATTGATTTCAAGATAAAAAGTTATATGGATTTTGATTTTGGTGGGTGTAAAACTGATATAAAAAGCACAAGTGACATATGTCATTTTCTATGAAAAAACATATAATCTTAGCATTTTGACCCTCTCCCTACAAAGACAACCCTCCAGACCGACAATTAAGAAAGAGTGATGGTGAACCTCAAAGTCTGCCTACAATAGTCCATGAGTTGATGACTAGTATCAAGAGTCTATAAATTACATGCATGAAAGGCATTACCCTCTATATAGATTTAAGGAATAAGTGACAAGATGAGAAACCACCAACCAACACCGTGTATAATTAAAGAAGAAATACAAATACATACAATGTCATATAGAAACTGATACAACTAGAAAAACCCACAAGTATCAAAAGTAAATCCTCAGTAGCGACCATGAAGCTCCAATAAGTACTGAACAACTCCCATGAGCTAGTAACCCCAACCCACACTTGTGGACCTAAAAAATAGTTTATATATACATAGGGTGAACATAACATGTATACTTCATAGGATCCTCCCCAAAACCTCTCATGAAAAATATAAAAGGTGCATACTAAAACCTAGTGAATAAACAAATGAAACTAACACATCACCTAAATAGGTTAGACTATTTTCCCATCCTCATAATGGATCACTTACCAAGTAACACATAAAAGTAAGTGTCACGACCCCATTCATCTAAAGATAACTCAAATAGGGGAGAGAAATAATGACCCCTGAGTCCCACCTCAAGTAGGCCCCAGGTTGGTGACTAGCATCGAGGGTATAAAAATCTCATAATATGGGAGGCATTTCCCTCTATAAGAAAACATGATCGAGAGATAGAATGAATTCACCACAACCAACTCCATAACATTATATAAACCCAAACCAACCCACAATTCATGTACAAATGAAACAGATACAATGAAAGTCTCCAAAGTAAATACCCAAAAGTAAAGCTAAAGAAGCGACACAAAAACTGTTAAAGATCTCAGCTACTAATCTTCAACATGGTCCACGTAATCATCCTAGATACTTGAAAATAGTTTTATATACATAGGGTGAGTATACAAGTATACTCAATAGGAAAACCAAAGTCTCTTGTGCACATGTGAAATAAGAATACTAATGCACCTGTGAGAAAATAACAAATCCAAATGACACCTATAAAGGTATACTAACCATCCCAACCTCACCAAGGCATGCTCACCAAATAACTAAAACCAATTAATATAATATGATAGGAATCACATCGATAAGGGTACCCCACACCACTTTCCCAGTGGTATGCCGCTCTCACACCCAACGTTGTACGTCCTGGTGCTCCCATCTCTTTTGTATACCACACTGCCCCACAAGCACAACCATGTTACACCTCAACCAAAGACACATGGGCTATCACATCTCAATCAAAGACACTCGGGCTATCACAACCACCATCTAATGCACTAACAGACCTTCGACCATTATATCTTGTAGAATACCTACCTCACCTGGAAGAGAGTGGGAAAGAGTGGGTACCCATCCATCCATACTCCTAACCAAATTTCGGGAAAATCACCCCCCACATGACCATACGGATGTTAGAATGTAGTTCTCAACCCGGGTGGGGTGCGTATAGAAATCAAAAGAATATACAAGTATATATATATATAATATCAAACACTCAAGCCCAACCTATGGGTTCACAAAAAAACTAACCAACTCACAACACTGTCACTTTTTATTCCACATTTAAATGTATAAAACCACATATCAAGCCACAAACCCATTTCATATTTCCAACCAATTCCATTTAATCATCCAATTATTTTCATTATTTTAGCATCAACCATGTTTAATCACACAACCCATCATTTAATTATTCATTAACAATTCCATCCCATTAACCAAGACAACCCATGTCATTCCAAACATTATTAAACAATTATTTATTTATTCCATCACTACTCGGGCATATAGCACAAAGAAACCACCACCTCGCCGCCCCAAAAGCATAACCAAACAAACCACCTATTTTCCACCCCAAAAGCATGACCAAACAAACCACCTCCTCGCCGCCCCAAAAGCACAGCCAAACAAACCATTAGCCCCACATTCCCCAACCACACATCACTGTACCACGAGCACATTCACACACTAAAACACATCAAGAATCATTTTAAAAATCTAAAAAGGGGATTTTATCACATTCCACTTTATTTTAGGGGCATTACCACAAAAACCATAATCCTGGGGAAACCATTTTATTAGAAAAATATAAGTGGTTAGCTAATTTCTATTTTAGGGTGATATTAAAATAATGAAAACAAAAAGCAGTATTCATAATACATATATCCAATTCAAACAAATCCCCTGATGGAAACAATTTTTAGTAGGGCCAAAAACTCGTACAATCCACAATATCACAAATAATCAAAGCTGTAAAGGCATGCAGATCAAAACCCATTTACCCCTTTCAATTTCAATTTAACCAATTATTTATCTTTGATTAAGAAAGAACAACCATAAACCATATATAAACAAAATCCCTCCCGCATGATACACAATAAAGAAAAACAAGGGAATCCCAACCTCAAAGAAGCTTGTCGACTCGTTGTGCACCTCTCGATAACGAAGAACGCCCGAAAACCACAACTGCACCATGAGAAAACATAGATAAACCCACACCACAACCAAAGACCATCAAAATGAAACCCAACACACACCCCAAACCATAACAACATCACCACAACAAATACTTGGGAGAAGAATGAAAGAAAACCTACCAAGAAGAAGGAAGGGATTACCATGGATTGCCAATGAACAACCACTAGGACCAATAGATCAAAGAGGGTTGAAGAGGGCTTAAAGAACTCCCCGGGGTGCCTAGGGTTTTCCAAAAATGATAGAAAGAAGAACCCATGACCGAATGAATGAAAATTCATCTGGAAAGAACTTTTAAAACGACACTACATTAGACATTTACACGACGTGTAATCCCCTTTCACATCGTTTAATTATGAAGGTTCAGTTTCACCAAAAAATGTGCCACCTTTTTATTATTTAGCCTTGAAAATCTACACGCCATGAACCGGCCCTGGAAAAGTCGTGAGACCAACTTTCACATCATGTAATACACCTACACGATGTGTATTTCCTATAGCAGTTCCGCTGCACCTCCATCTTCCACCGAAAACTCCCAGAACCCACCCCGAACACCTCCAACAACCAAAAATGGAAAAGTAACGGACCGGGTGGAAAAAAACCATTACATAAGATAACTCTCAAATGATTCTTGACCTTAAGAATCCAAAACCAAGCAGAGAAGAAAAGGGTTCCAAACAACCACCCTGTGAGATACCTCTCAATGGTCTTGTCATACCTCAAACACTACCACTAGAAAAACACCCCAAACCAAACAACCACAAAACACACCACAAAACCACCACTGCACTGCCATCTCAACCTCTACACATCCCAAACCAATAAATTTCACAACTAACAAACTACACCATCCTGAATACACAAATCAAGGAATTTTATCCTCCATGTCAAGATACTATCCGCTTTGGGCGGCACTGAATCTCCCTCATGAGTTTATTCCCATTGAAGTTAATGTATATTGATTGGGAATAAGGTCCTACCCTTTTAATATGTCAGGACTTTATCACACGTCACACATCACAAATAAGGGGAAAACAACTTGTCTCATAAAACAGAAGGATCTAAACATCACATCATAAAGAAAACATAGCAAAGTAAAACTCAAAACAAATATGGGTACTAGGCATGAATCTATGTCTCTCGGTCCCATGTAATCTCTTATAGGACACCATGCCTCCATAACACATGAACAAAATAAATTGTTCATCCAAAAAATGCCTTATCTTGGTGATCCTGGATCTCTAATGGTCATTACACAAATGTCACGCCGTTATCGATATCCAACTTTCCCCAGTCAATGACATGAGAGTCATCATGAAGATAATGATGAAGCTGAGAGACATGGAAGACATAATGGATCCTCTCCAACTATGGTGGAAATGCCAACCGACATTCCACCTTGATAACTCACCCTAACACCTCCAAAGGCCCAACAAACCTGGGAGAAAGCTTACTCCCTCTACCAAAACTCTTCTGCCCATGTCGAGGGTAAACCTTCAAGAACACGTGGTCCCCAACCTCAAACGCTAAGGTCCTCATTTCGTGATCAGCATAATACTTCTGCTGGTCTTGTGTCACTTTCATCCTCTCATGAATAAGCTGAACTTTCTCTATCATGCTCCGCACCACATCTGTACCAAGAACAATTGTTTCCCCAACCTATGTCCAACATAACAGATAATGACACGATCTCCCATACAAAGCCTCAAACGAGGCCATACTTATGGAAGAGTGATAGCTATTATTATAAGAGAACTCTACTAAAGGAAGGTGTCATACCCAAGATCCACCAAAGTCCATGAAGCATTCCCACAACATATCCTCCAACGTTTGGATAGTCTGTTTCATCTTTCCATCCGTCTGAGGGTGGAAAGTAGTGTTGAGGCATAACTAAGTGCCAAAAGCATACTGAAATCCCCTCCAAAAACGTGAGATAAAATGTGTGTCCTGATCTAATACAATGGACCTTGGAACTCCATGAAATTTCACCACCTCATTCACGTACTTATTATCCAAAGAATCCACTGCACCCGACTCCTTAATTGCTAAGAATTGGGTTGATTTCATCAATCGATCACGACCACCCAGATAGAATCACAACTTCCCTGAGATCTGGGTAACCCTGTGATAAAAACCATCAATATTTCATCCCATTTTCACTTAGGAATATCCAAGTGCTACAAAAAAACTACCAAGAACACAATGCTTAGCCTTCACCTGCTGGAAAACCAAACACATTTCCACAAACTTCACCACCACCTATTTCATCTTGGGCCACCAAAAATTCATCCTAAAGTCATGGTACATCTTGGAAACTCATGGGTATACCTTCCAATGTGATCTATGAAACTCAAAAAGGATTTCATCACATGTTACTACCAAAAAAAATAACCTACCACGAAACAACACCTGGTTCTGACCATCCTTTGACCATCCCTATAGAGAATCACTATAGCCAACATAATCATGCATCACCTCTTCCTCTGAGTCTCCCCATTGAGACTCCTCCACCTGCCGCATCAAATAACAATGCAATGTCATCTGAAACAAACAACCTCTTCCACCAGCAACCTTTTCATCTAAGAACTAGGATACCAACTCCATTGCTCTCCAAGCATCCCTAGATTCATGAAAAACACCCTTACATGAATTCCTAATCAAATCACCGGGCACAACATTCCCTTTTCCTGAGGTATAGGAGATCTCAAAATCATAATCCTAAAGAAACTCCATACACCTCCACTGTCGCAAGTTCAAATCACACTGGGAAAAGATATACCTCAAACTCTTGTGATCTGTGAAGACTACAAAGCACTCCCCAATGAGGTAATGCCTTTAAAAATTCAGTGCAAACACAACCGATGCTAGCTTCAGATCATGGGTGGCATAGTCACACTCATGGGTATGTAACTGCTTAGACCCATAAGAGATCACTTCTTGTTGCTGCATCAGCACACTTCCCAAGACCAGGTGGAAAGAATCACAAAACACATCAAACATTACCCATTCATCAGGAAACTAGAGAATTAGAGTGCTAACTAACTTCCCTTTCAGGTTACCGAACACTACCTAGCACTGATCAATCCACATAAAATCTTGGTCCTTCATCGTCAAAGATGTCAATGGGGTAGCAACTTGAGATAAATTGGGTACAAACCTCTGATAATAGCTTGTAAGACCCAAAAAAACTATGAACCTATGCCATGTTCTTGGGTGATTCCCAAGAAACAACTGCTTCGACCTTTGAAAATTCTACTACCACACCCTACTGAGACACCACATGCCCGAGGAAATAAACCTCTCATGTCCAAAAATTACACTTATAAAACCTTCCATAGAGATGGTGGCATTGAAGAAGCTGCAATACAGTTTTGAGATGCTCATCATGATCCTCCTTTGACTTCGAGTAAATCAAGATATCATCGATGAACATGATGAAGAACTAATCTAGGAACTCCTGGAACATGGAGTTCATAATCCCCATGAACATAGCTAGCGCATTCGTAACACCGAATGACATGAATATGATCTCAAAGTGCCTATACCTACATATGAAGGTAGTCTTCGGGATATCACCATCCTTCACCCTCAACTAGTGATATCCAAACCGTAGATCGACAACAAACACAAACCATGCTTCATTCACAGCATAGACCAACCTTGGTTCCAACAAATACAACTTTTTATGTATCAAATAGAGTTCTTTTGAGACTTGTATTAAATAAAACACCTTATGAACTTTGGAAAGATAAAAAACCAAAAGTTGAGTACTTTAGAGTGTTTGATTACAAAGTTTATATTCTTAACACTAAGGATTATTTAGATAAATTTGGTTTAAAATCTGATGAAGGCATCTTTTTAGGATATTCAAACTCTAGTAATACCAAAAAAGTTTAAAATAAAAGATCCATGATAGTGGAAAAATATGTACATGGGAAATTTAATGAGAATGTTTCAAAAGATAAGAATGATGATATGAACCAACTTGAGGAGGAATTTAGAGAATTCAATTTTGGAGAGGTAGAATCTCAAAATGAAAATGAACATGTTGAGGGGGAGGGTCACCCTCATGAAAAGTCTTGGAAATCACAATGACCACAATTTAGATAAGGTAATTGGAAATTTTGATTTGATAATTCAAACACAAAATTCATTAAATAATTTTTATGCTTATCATGCATTTATTTTCGATTTTGTTCCTAAAAATATTGATGAAACCTTATCTGATTCTAACTAGATACTTGTTATGAAAAAATAATTAAACAATTTTTCTAGAAATAGAATTTGGGATTTAGTTGAACGACCTAAATATTCTCAATTAATCAACAATAAATAGATTTTTAGAAATAATCATGATAAATGTAGAAATATTTTAAGATGTAAAGACAGATGAATTGCACAAGGCTATTTCCAAGAAGAAGGGGTAGATTATAATGAATTGTTTGCCCCAATTTCTAGGTTAGAAGCTATAAGAATATTGTATGAAGTGGTTTCAAATTATTTCAAATGGATGTGAAAAGTGAATTTCTAAATAGTTATATTTATGAGGAAGTATATGTTAGAAAACCCTATGGTTTTGAAAGTGAAAATCATCCTTTTCATGTATTAAAACTTTCTAAATATTTGTATTGACTTAAACAAGACGCTAAGGCATGGAATGAAAGGTTATTACAATTTGTTTTGAAAAATAGTTTTTTTTAAAGGAATGGTTGATCTTAATTTATTTATAAAGAAAAATTCCAATGATATTTTGATAGTTCAAACCTATGCGGATGAAATTGTATTTGGATCTTCAAATGATAAATTATGTAATGGGTTTTGCAAATTATTAGCAATTGAATTTGATATGAGTCTTATGGGAGAATTGAAATTATTCCAATGACTTCAAAATTTTCAAAGAGAAGATGATTTTTTTATTAATCTATCGAAGTATGATAAAAAATTAGTAAAAAGTTTTGGACTTGATTCTAATAAAAAATATATTAATCCCATGTGTATTTCATGTAAATTAAATGTTGATGAATCTGTAAAATCTACTGATAACAAACTTTATAGAGGTATGATAGGTATTTTTTTATATTTAACTAGAGTCACTTAAAGGATGTATAAAAGAATAATCAAATATGTTAAAGGATCTTTAAACATTGGAATGTTTTATGATGGAAAAACTAATTTTGAGATAAAAATTTATATGGATTTTGATTTTGGAGGGTGTAAAGTTGATAGAAAAAGCACAAGTGACATATGTCATTTTCTAGGAAAAACATAGCATCTTGGCGTCACGACCCTCTCCCTCAAAAGGTACCCCTCTCAGGTTGAAAATGAAGAAAGAGAGATGATGAACCTCAAAGCTCGCCTCCAATAGGCCATGATTTGATGACTAGTATCGAGAGTATATAAATCACACACATCAGAGGCATTACCCTCTATATAGATTTAAGGAATAAGAGACAAGATGAGAAACCACCAACAAACACCATGTATAATTAAATAAGAAATCTGAATACATACAATGTCATATGAAAACTGATACAACTAAAAAACTGCATGTATCAAAAGTAAATCCTTGATAGCAACCATGAAGCTCCAATAGGTACTGAACAACTCCCATGAGCTAGTAACACCAACCCACACTTGTGGACCTGAAAAATAGTTTATATATACATTGGGTTAACCTAACATGTATACTCTATAAGATCCTCCCTGAAACTTCTCATGCAAAATGTAAAAGGTGCATACTAAAACCCAGTGAATAAGAAAATGAAACTTACACATCACCTAAATAGGTTAGACTATTTTTCCATCATCACCATGGATCACTTACCAAGTAACACATAAAATTAATCCATTCTACATAAAAATCACATATATATATATATATATAAATTAAGTTACCTCACTTCCACTTCCTCGCTGGTTTGTTGCTCTCACGCCCTAATGCCACACATCCTTTGCTCATCCCTTTTATAAGTCATCATGTATCTCTTGAAATCATATCATAGCCATCATGCATCCCATGTTTCCTGAAACCTCATAATCATCATCCCTAATAGTAACCAGGTGTGTGCTCGAAATATACTATAACCTATGTAAATGAATTATACCTCAAGCCATGAAAACCAATGCATCTACACCCGTGAGAAGCTCTAACCACCACGACTAAATAAAATTATGTGCTATACCTCAAGTTGTTATATCCCATACATAAATTTATAGTAAAACCAAGAGCCATCACAACTCGGGTAGAAATGCACCCTATACCATAAGACATTAGAGTCTGAGATATGCTTATAGATAACTATAACCAAAGGGTGAGTGGAAAAGAGGGAGAAGTCGACCATCCATTCCCTCACCATCTTAGATGTTAGAGAAAACACCCCCCAAAAGATTTGAGTGTTTGTCTCCCTACCGATGTGGTGGTGAAGTGTGTGAAATCAAAAAATATAGATTATATCACACATAAGAGAAGACAAGTAAAAATCTATTTTCTTTTTAAAAGTTAAATTTTAATGGAAATATGCTATTGTGTGTGAAGAAAAGAGGCTAGGAGAAAAATCTACAATAAATATTAGTATGTGTAGAGTATCTCAGAGTCCTGGTTTGTCAGATATAATTCAAACACGCTTTCAAAATAACGAATTTTAAAAAAAGTTTTGATGTAATATAGATTGGTGGTTTAGGAAGAAGATTGGCCTTTTATGGTCACTGTTGGTTTTGTGGAGGCTACAGGCATATGCTGAGATGTTTCTAGTTCAAAGGAAGCACATTTCAGTTATTGAAGAGAGAGATAGAATAAATACATATAGGGGTAAATGACCCTTGAAAACAAAATCAAGTAGAATGAAATTCAATAACAAAGAGGGAGTTGAAGAACCATTTTACAAACTTAAATGAAATTTTCTAGAGATGTGATTAACAAGGTAATATTTCTAGAATGTATCATGATCCTACCGGCCTTAGGGATCTAACAACATGAGATGACATGATTTGAGAAAAGAGACAAGGGAAATAAAGTTGCAGATAAAAAGATGGCTTACAAGAAGAACTGGGAAGATGTTGAGAAGTCATTTGTAATGAAAAAAAATATGAGTTATCCCAATATAAAATGGTATTTGAAGAAGTGATTGGCTGATAAAAGTGGTTTTCAGTCAAATGGGGAGTTTAATATCAAACTATTATGGTTTTAAAAGAAATCCCAGCCTTCAATCATTAACGGATAAGGTACGGTGAATCAATCCCCTCTCATTTTTTCTTTAGAAATTTGTTATCAATGGGGGAGAATACAAAGATATATGTTTAATTTAATATGGGATAGATCTATTATTTATAGGGAGAATATATTTAGAATCATATTTTTAATAGTTGTTTCAAAGGGGGAAACTGTGAAATCAGTTTGAGAGTTGTGTGAGTTATGTGGGTTGTGAACTGTTCTAACATGTCTATTGAGTATGTCTGCAAGAACTTTTTATACAAAGGTTTGAAGAACAATTTTGTGAAGTGGGAGAAGAGTTTTTCCAATAATTTGATCTCATTTGGTTTCAAGTGTTGTGAATAAGTGGATGTAATCCACTTTAATGGACAACATGACATTATTATTCAATATTATGGTTTCCTACATTGAGTTCTCTCATGTAGACTTAGAATTATTGAATGTTTCTAAGTGTGTTGAGTTTGAAAATTTATTATTGAATGTTGCTAAGTGTGTGATTTTTAAAACTGATTTTTTTTGTTTCATGGTTGAGATCTATATTTATTGTGACCTTGAGGAGATTTTTTTGACTTAGAAGGAGTTTGTTGAGACTGAGAGTTAAAAAATATTTCCCTAGCATTGTGGTGTTTTTTTGGGAGAATAATTTGAGAATAGATGGACAATATATGATTATTATGTTGGATTTTGTTGTTAACACATAAATCATATTCAAACTCAAGTGTTATGTGGTGTTTCATTTGATGGGAAGTTCGTTCTAATGTTTTGGAGTGATCGAAAGAACTTGGAATGAGTTTTGATGTTAACAAGTGGTGTTTGAAGTACAAGCAACCTCACTACATCTTGTTCAAACATAAAATAGGTGGAGAGATGGTCTGTTAAGTGAAATGGAATGGGTTCTCTAGAAACTGGCATTTTGGTTAGCTGCAGTTTGAGGATAAAGACCAGACTATGTTGCGGTGCAGTGAAATACACACCATAGAAAATGAATCGGGGATATCATCTTTTAAAGAGGTGTTTTAGAAGGCATTTCAATTGAGAAATTTCTCTGTGAGAAATGGAGAAGCTCGTACACGTCATGGTCAAATCCATGGTGGCTCACTTATGATTAATTTGATAGAAAAGAAAAATGATGATGGATCTCATATGATTGAATTGAGAGGAGAAGTGGTTTTCATGTGATTAATCTGGAGGAATATCAAAACAACATGATTGGTGCTAGTGAAAATGACAATGTGGTTGTTTGAGAATCAAAATAGCGGTGACCATGCTATGGTCTACCTGTGGTGGATGTTCGGAGAAATCCATGAAACATAAAGGAGGATTGTACCTAGGGAAGTGAAACGGCTTGGTTGATTCATAGCCTATTTTTTGAGGTTCATAACGAGGAGTCCTATGTTGTGTTGTGAGAAGAAAATCCCTATTTAAAATGATAAAGGGAGAACATGTCGTGGTACATGAAATTTTGAAAGCAGTTTTAAGAGAAATTTAGAGAAGTTGAACTAAAATGGCATACAACATGCCGTGGTGAAGTTGAACATGCCACTTCTAGTCAAGAATTCCAGATTTTGAGTGGATTTGATGACATTGATCGTTTGATGACTCATTGGCTACTCATACTCGATATCTAACGTTCCATTAGAAAATAAATGGTGACTAATAACCCTTAATGATGTAAAGGCTTAAAAATAAGTGGGAGAAGTTAAAGGGAAGTTGTGAGTTGAATTTGAATTTGAAATTCAAATTTGAACATGAATAGGTGTCTCTTATCATGTAAAAAAATTTTAACTGGGGTCTTGCACGAATTAGAGAGTGAGAGGGAGGAGGAGGAGAATAAAGAGAAGAAGATAGATAATAAGGAGAGTGTGCATGAGAAGTATGCACAGAAAATAAGAGAAGAAGGATAAGAAGAGTATACACTTGGTTTGTGTGTGGTCACCACACCCTTGTTGTGTGTTGAGGAAGGAGTTTCACACTTTCTATACATCGTAAAGAAGTGAAAGTGCTCTATACATTGTTGGGAGACAATCATTCAGAGGAAAATGATAATCCCTACCTCGGTGAAGGCAAGGAAATGTCAACAATAAGATTGATCAAGGAATAATCCTTTCTTCTTGTGTCGATATATTTTTATGTTGATTTCTTATTACACAGGTTGAAAGATAAACCCACCTAATTCTATCCACATGGTGATTCTAGTGGACTATAAGGTCTCACCTGATTCTAGATCATGTCAAGGATGTGTAGCTACTCGTTTTGACCAGTGAACCTAGTACATCTGGTGTTCTTTGTTTGTTTTCTTTCCTCAATGTGTGGGAAGTTCTACAGTGATATTTTTCACTCTAACACTTGATGAAGGTTGATTTCGTAAGAAATTGTAAAAAGAAAAATGTAATATTGTTCATTGACCCTCAGTGAACCTACACTTCACATCGGGGGAATCGCATCTAGCTATAATAATTAAAAAATGATTTCTAGAAACAAGTAAAAATAATTAAAAAAATTATCATTCCCTATTTTCTATCCTAACGTGTCAGAATCCATACAAGGTGTTGTGCTAGGTGATCAATCAACCCTTCCTGAAGGCATGGAGAAAATATTTTTCATTTCTTAGAATGTATCAGAGACCAAAATTGAAGAATTGGATTGGTCGACATGCATTTTTTTGCGCAATTAAAACATCATAGTAGTGTTTTGTTTAGTACAAACCAAAGTCCCACATAGGATTCCACCAAGGATGGTGGCTCACATATAATCTTGAATGGGTTCCATCCTAAAACCCCTGGGTGATAAGAGGAATTTCCCATCCAATCTTATATGTGAGCCACCATCATTGGTGGAATCCGATGTGAGAGTTGAGTTTGTACCCAACAACCCTACCCTCAAACCAAATACCACACAATTGGATCTCCCCTTCAACAATAATGCATCAGATCCAACCATTTTGCACCACCGTTTTCTCATCACCGGGACTTGCTGCTTGACCACTATTTATCACGAAGACATTCGATATAAGGCACCATGGATTCAAATGATTCAAATGAGAAAATACTATCATTGTCAAACTAGTTTGGGGAATACTCCATCATACATAAAACATGGGATGCACCATGCCTTTGATACCACTTTTGAGGATCGATTTTCTCTATCCCTAGGTCTTCCTGACCCAACACATAAGCACTTCTAGGAGGCCCCGGGTTGGCGACTAGAACCGAGGGTATAGTGAACACACAAATGGGAGGTATTACCCTCTAAGAGAAAACTTGCGAAAGAGAGAGATAAGATAGACACCAACCAACTCCAACTCAGACTGAAATATAAAAGAAATCCTAAGTACACATATGTATTGTCATGCAAAACTACTACAACTAAAAGGAAAACAACTACAAATACCCAAAAGAAAGTAAAAACAGCAGTAACCACAAAGCCCAAACTGGTCATCCAACCCCAAGCTAGTATAAACCAGCCTGATCTCCAACCTGCTCCAAATGACCTAAAAAAATAGTTTATATAGACATAGGGTGAGTATAATAGTATAATCAGTAATATCCTCCCCAAATCCACTCATGCAAAAGTAAAGAAAACATGCTAAAGCACAATGAACAACAAGTGAAACTAAATCATCACCTAAAAAAGTATTCTAAGTTCCCAGCCTCACCATGGATACTCTCACCAAGTATCGCATACAAGAGTATATAATATAATAAATAATATCAAGGGTACCCCACTAATACTTCCCCATGGGTTTGCCAATTTTCCCTAACGTCTCACATCCTAATCATTTCTCTCCAAAAAGATTGCCCGTAGACATCTGAGAAAAGCACCACAACATGAACCTCATGAAACAAAACCACCACATCCACATAATAAAAGTAACCAGGTAGTTTCTAGGAGCCACCACAGCTCACATAATGTGTATCATATATCGGACATTATACCTCAATCCATTATAGCCCATATACTGAGTAAGGATCCTCAATCCATCAAAACCTATACACGTTACACCTATAGTAGTATATAGGAAACTATGTCCAGAATATATGTGTGTGAATAACCACAATCCATTACAGCCCTCTACACACATATATGGTGAAAACTAACCGTTGTTCCTACCATCACAAGTAACTACCAAGGGAAGAGATCGGGGCCAAAGGGGGTAGTCATCCATCCATCCTCCCACAATAATGTTGGGGAAAACACCCCCAGGGCTCTGAATCCCCAAGGTGTTAGTTTCCCTAACTGATAGGGTGGAGTAGCATATAGAAACCCAAAAATTACAGAATATACTATAGCTCACAACCACACTATGGGCATAAACTAATCTTATAATCAACTGCAGCTAACGTCTCTCAGACTCCCGACTGCCACTTTTAAGACTAGGTATCCTATAATCACACAACTATTTAAAGATCTTGATTACATTCCTTCATTCCCTTTTTATCATTTTCACTTTATGTTCATTAATTCTTTAAACATTAATTAACCATTAACAAATTCCACATTATATTTCATTAGCATCACACCCAAAGTACATTGTTCCTTTAAATTGCATCATCATCATTGTGTCCCAACAAGCTCCAAACCTATGGGTTAACATCATTTATTCAATAATTTATTAACAAAATTATTACTTTCCCATATTCCCAGGCATTCTAGAAAAACATTCTATGCTACTAAACACAAGGGGGCTCAACACGGTGAGTAGATGAACTACCCGTCGAGTCTTTGCTGCCTATAGAAAGAGCATAGATCCTTACTCCCTCGGAAATCTAAACACATAAATCACATGGCATACATCGCACGTCTTCTCCCCTTTTGGAAGGAGGGTAAGAAAAACAGATGCCTTGAGCAGTGGGTAAAGTAAGGAAGATAAACAACCAACAAGGAACAACAAGCATCCAAACATTAACATCCAACCTATTTTATCATCTCCAGTGTCCTCCCCAATACCCACATGTATAAACCGACGCATCTCGCCACTGTAGGTGTCAACTTCTACCATATCTAATAGGCCTCTCTACCCCCACAGACCACAATAGCCTTCTAGACTCACATCACAACACAAGCAGCAGGAAAACAAACTCCATATCAACTGGGCTCTTGGCCCTTAAACAAGCAAGAGGGTAACTCAAAACCCTACAAGGAATTATCTTTTATCAAAAAAACAATTATTTAATCCATCTTGAATTAATCGATTTATTATTCTCAGGTTCCAACTTCGGAAAACCTAAAAATTAATCTATCACAAATTGATTAAACATGCTTACTGCATCAATTTGATTAACATAAAATTACAACAACAACAATAACCAGATTCATTTACATTCCTCTTTATCTTTAGCCAAACAATTATCAATTAATTCCAGCTTTACATTCATTATCAATTTTCATCAAGAACAAAAAGAAATCAAAGCAATCATAGATATCACACTATCTAGAAAAACAAGAGGCAATAACATACGATCGATATCAATTTATTTATCCAGTTAAAATATTTAATAAGTCAATTATATTGTGATATAGTGGGATAAAACATGATAACTCTATAGTTTCATGTAAAAGAAAAGAGAAGAAACAAATTCCATACCTCAAACGGTTCTTGACGTTCTTTATATGAGAACGAGCCAGACAAAGGGTTACTATCTCCTCCCCCCATGACAACTGTATCCACCCGAGGATGTAGAGACACCACCACACCAGTCAACACCCAAGAAAATTCCATTAGGAACATGGAGATAGAATTCCATTAAATGGTAAGGAGAAAAATAAGGAGATGAACCCAAAAGAATGATGATAAATCATACCTTATATCGAAGATTGATCAATACTGCTTGGTTGCATAAAAATAGAGGGGAACTAATACAAGGAGGAAAGTTTGATTACACAAATCCTATAGGAAGGAATGAAAGGTTCAAGCATCTCACACCAGAAAAAAAGGAGGAAGAACTAGGGAGGAAGATATCTCGTCCCTTTTGAATATTTAACAGAGCAGTGGTTTAAGATATGCTGGATTTTCCATTAAAAGAAGATTGCATTAAACCACACGGTTTGACCAAGTAATAGAATCCCGAGCCTTAGGAAAATTAATATAGGATTTATAGCCTTTGAATAGGCCTTAGAGTCCTTAAAATGAGGATTTAAATGCATTTTATGTCAAAGTAAATGTCAAAGGGGTGAAACTGTAGGAAGATGGAAACACTGTACACCAAACTCAAAATTTGGTGAAGGAAATAGAGGTTACCATTGGAACCTCACCATTTTGGAAACACTATTCATGAACTCAAAATTTGGAAAAGGAAATAGAGGCTACCATTGGAACCTCACCATTCTAGAAACACTGTTCATGAACTCAAAATTTGACAAAGGAAATAGAAGCTACTATTGGAACCTCGCCATTCTGGAAACACTGTTCATGAACTCAAAATTTGGAAAAGTGTTGGGGATATGTCACCTTGATTCCTCAGAACACCTCAAACACCAGATTTCATCAAAGGAATGGACCATAGAGGTTTGGTCCATTACATCGGCAATATAAAAGGGGTAACTGCAAACTAGATAGAAGGATATAGTGCCTTCTCAAAACATCTCACACGAGACTCCTCATCCAGAAAAAGATCTTGAAAAAAACATAGAAGGTCCTTGAACTTGATTCCCAACTCCCACAAAAACATGCTCCCCTTCTGAAGAGAAAGAAGCTTATGCCTATTTACTTCCTTCATGGTCGATGAAAGGAACTTTACCCGGAACTCCTTCTGGAAGTCTACCCACAAAACATATGCCTCTTCCACTCTCCCAGATATAGCATCCACCACTAACGTGCATCTTCCCACATTTGAATGACTGATAGAGGGACCCAATACTCCATCAGGGCCCAAATTAAACTGAAAGTGATCTCAAGCTCCTCCAGTTATCTCTCTGTCTCCACGTCTGACACACTTCCCTCATACTTCCCTAATCTTAGAGTCTATGCACTGGATCATGGGGGGGGGCCTAAAATCTCATATCCTAACTGTTCTCCTTGTCCTATGTCATGCACTAAGGTCAACTAGAACTGTTTCTATACCAACTCATGCATTCCTCACTGTACCTAACTCTAAACTCCACCTTATCTCTCAACCATCAGCTCTAATACCACTCTATCATGACCCCATCCCTCCAAAGATACTGAAAATATGGGAGGGAGATAATGACCCCCGAGTCCCACTTCCAGTAGGCCCTAGGTTGGTGACTAGCACTGAGGGTATAAATATCTCACAATATATGAGGCATTTCCCTCTATAAGAAAAAAATATCAAGAGATAAAATGAATTCACCACAACCAACTCCATAACATAATATAAAGGAAACTCAATCCATCCCACGATGCATGTATAAATGAAATAGATACAATTAAAGTCTCTAAATTAAATACCCAAAATTAAATCTAAATCTGTGACATAATAACTGTCAAGTATCCGAGCTAGTAATGTCAAGCACGGTCTACATAATCCTCCAAGAAACCTGAACATAGTTTTATATACATAGGGTGAGCATACAAGTATAATCATTAGAAAAACCCAAGTCTCTCATGAACATGTGAAAGAAGCATACTAATGCACCTGTGAGAAACAATTAGAGCCAAAAAACACCTATAAAGGTATACTAACCATCCCAACCTCACCAAGGCACACTCACCAAATAACACAAACCAAGTAATATAATATGATAGGAATCACATAGATAAGGGTACCCCGCACCACTTTCCCACTGGTATTCCACTCTCACAGCCAACATCGTATGTCCTGGTGCTCCCGTATCTTTTGTATACCACACTACCCCACAAGCATGGTCACAACACACCACAGTCGAAGACACCTGGGCTCACCACCCCACAAACATGACCACATAACACCTTGCCTGAAGACACCTGGGCTATCACAACCACCATCTAATGCACTATTAGACCTTTTTTCATCACAACCTGTGAAATAGCTACCTCATCTAGAAGAGAGAGTGGGAAATAGAAGGTACCCAGTGATATGTCATCCTCATTAGATGTCGGGAAAACACCCCTCATGTGACTATGCAGGTGTCATCACAAAGTGCTCAATGTGGGTGGGGTGAATATATAAATCACAAAATATACAAGTATATGTATATAGTATCAAACACTCAAGCCCAAACTATGGGTTCACAAAAAAACTAACCAACTCACGACACTGCCACTTTTTCCGCCACCTCTAAATGAATAACACCACACATCAAGCCACAATCCCATTTCACATTTCCCACCAATTCCATTTAATCATCCCATTATTTTCATTATTTTATCATCAATCATGTTTAATCACACAACCCATAATTTAATTATTCATTAACAATTGCATCCCATTATCCAAGCCAACCCATGTCATTTCAAACATTATTAAACAATTATTTATTTATTCCATCAATACTCAGGAATCTAGCACAAAAAAACCACCACCTTACCGCCCCAAAAGCATGAACAAATAAACCATAATCCACATATTCCCCAACCACACATCACCATCTCACTAGCATGGTCACACACTATAACACATCAAGAATCATTTTACAAATTTATGAAGGGGGGTTTATCACATTCCACTTTATTTTAGGGGTGTTACCACACAAACCATAATCATGGGAAACCTTTTTATTATCCAAATATAAGTGGTTATAAAATTTCCATTTTAGGGTGATATCACAAAAAAATCATCATTCAAAATACATATATCTATTGTAAAAAAAATCCCCCAATGACCACAATTTTTAGTGGATCCACAAACTCGTACAATCCAAAATATCACAAATAATCAAAGATTTAAAATCATGAAAATAAAACCCCATTTACCCCTTTAAATTTCAATTTAACCAATTATTTATCTTTGATTAATCGAGAACAACCATAACCCATAGATAAACAAACGCAAACCCCTCCCGCATGATACAAAATAAATATAAATGAGGGAATCCCTGCCTCAAAAAAGCTTGTCGGCTCGGTGTGCACTGCAAGGAGAAGAAGAACAACCGCAAACCACAACCACACCATGATAAAACACAAATCAAACTACAATTCAACCAAAGACCATCAAAATTCAACCCAACACACACCTCAAACCATAACAACATCGCTGTAGTGAATCCCTTGGATAATAACGAAAGAAAACCTACCAAGAAGAAGGAAGGGATTACCATGAATTTCCAACGAACAACCACTAGGACCAACAGATCAAAGAGAGAATAAGAGGGATTTAAGAACTCCTCGAGGCATTGAGGGTTCTCCTAAAATGAGAGGAATAAGAATCCATGGCCGAATGAATGAAAATTCGGCTAGAAAGAACTTTTAAAATTGCACTGCATCGGGGATTTACAGGACGTGTAATCCCCTTTCACATCATGTAATCCTCAAGGTTTGGTTTCATCGAAAAATGTGTCGCCTTTTTATTATTTAACCCCAAAAATCTACACATCGTGAACTAGCCCTAAACAAGCCATGAAACCAACTTTCACATCATCTAATACACTTATATGGAGTGTATTTCCTGCAGAAGTTCTTCTTCACCTCCAACTTCCATAAAAAACTCCTGAAACCTCCCTCGAACGCCTCCGAATACCAAATATGTCAAAGTAACATATTGGGAGGGCACAAACCGTTATATTAATCCATCCTATATCAAAATAGTAGTTCTTATTCATCTCCAGCTTCCATCAAAAACTCCCAGAACCTCCCCTGAATGCCTCCGACTACCAAAGTTGGCAAAGTAACGCATTGGTAGGGCACAAACCATTACAATAATCCATCCTATATCAAAATAATATATATATTAAGGTACCCAACTTTCACTTCCTAACTTGTTTTTTGTTCTCACTCCCTAATGTTATACATCTTGTGCTCATCCTTTCTATAAGGTATCTTGTATCTCATGAAATCATATCATATCCCTCATGCATCCCATGTTGCATGATGCCTCATCATCATTATCCCTAGTAGTAACCAAGTGTGTGCTCAAAAGAAACTATAACTTGTGTAAATAAATTATACCTCAAGCCATCACAACCCATTCATGTACACCAGTGGGAAGCTGTAACCATCATGACCAGATACAAGTATGTGCTATACCTCAAGCTTATGCCACATATAAATGTATAATAAAACTGAGATCCATCAAAACCCAGTTAGGAATACACCCTATACCATAATACATTAAAGCCTGAGATATGCTTACAGATAACTACAACCAAAGGGAGAGTGGGGTAGAGGGAGAATTCAGCCATCCATTCCCTCACTATTTTGGATGTTGGAGAAAATATCCCCAAAAAATTTGAGTTTTGGTATCCCTACCGATGCGGTGGTGAAGTGTCTGAAATAAAAAAATATATATCATACACAACAACACTAAGGGTAGTTACATAACCTTGGACTCATCTGTCGTTGTCATCGCATAGAAAACTCAAATACCACCACTATGTATTAAATCTCAACAAGCTTACAAACATCAACTTTTAGCATTAATTATTCTTCCATTATTTAATTATATTTCATTTTCATTTCCAAGATTAATACTTTAATATTCTAAACCAAATTCCATTGGCACCGCAAATTCCTTGCTAAATTATATTCTCAAGTATTTCATCATCATCTGTGATCACTAAGGACCAAACTCATTCTTTAATTAATTTTTTTTATCAATTCACAGTTATCTGGGTACTCTAGGACTTCATCCTAAGCTACAAAAACCAAGATTCACTTACAGTTCATAGATTTAACTACTTTAAATAGTTAAAAACCAATCATATAATATCAATCAATTTTTCCATTTAAAAGCATCAAGCAAGAATATAAGTTGATGAGAAATACCCTATCTGAATTTTTCTCGTCTGACCTAGTGTCATTCCCACACCATTGCGCATAGTACAATCTCCCCCTCCATCACCAAAATTGACCATCACTATATCTTGGTCTCCCAACCCATTTCTCATCATCGTTCCCAACTGTTTTAGGCTCACAAACAATCACATCAAGTCAAAATAAGGATCTAATCATCCTAGAACATACACACATATCGAATGTATTATCTGTATACAATTCAAAGGAAACTCAAGCCAGAGCATTGATACATTCAAGTCTCCCACAATAAAGATGATCTTATTCAGCCCCAAATAGTTTATCTTTATAAAACAAACATTTTAATTCTCACATTAAATTAATCGGTTTATTATGAATAGGTTTTACACATTAAGAAACCTATAGACAGTAAAAAACAAGAGATATAAACCAATAAACATAAACATTATTCAATAATTATTTCTATAATGCTATAATTTCTAAGAAGAATAATAATTAATTTATCATGCATTTTCCACAAGTTACTTAATATTATCGGGTTTACATTGCTTATCGAGTTTCAAGAATTTTAACCATGTTAAACAAAAACAACAAAACACAACCAAACGTTTATCACACTATTTAATAAATGACAAGGTGTAGCATCAAGAATAAAATAAAACTTGTGTGGTCACAATAGACCCAACCATTTATCTAAAACTCCAGGTTATGAAATATTAATTATCTACACATGTAACATTTCAATTCATTACTATCCAAACCTGATACAAATACAATATATCAAATGAGGGGAGAGATCTCTGATTTTATAATTAAAGATATGATTCTCTTAGGTATTTCCAAAAACCCAACCAACTTTCCTTTAAATTCTTCATTAATTAGGTTTAGATTTAATTCTTGTGGAATAACTCATTTAAATCCCCTAATCTCAAGGAATTGAAAGATATAATTATCTTCATTGATCTGGGTTTTAAAAACTCCCTTTCCCTTCACATTTTATTATTTTTCATAAAAAATGTATTTTATATCAAACTAAAATTTTTGGGATTTTTTTGTAAATTTATTGCTTAAAGAGACGGCTGACTGCGAGGATCGACTGCACGAAGTGACCACATGGATCAAACACATGGAAAACAATCGATTGCATGAACAAGATGATAATCTGCATGGATCAACCACACTACCAAGGGATCAACTACATGAAGGATCAACTGTATAACAAAACAAGTGATCACATGAAGGATCAACCACATGACTAAACTAAGAAACCATAAGAACAAATCAAGCGACTATAAGAAAAAATTTATAAAATAAGAATGTAAAATACTTTGAGTATCAACTTAACACCTCCAAGCCTTGAAAAAATGAAAATGAAGGGTTTTATAAATTCAATACCTTACATCAGACGCCTCTCAAACAATTCTCATCATTGAGAATTTAAACAAACCTGAGAGAATATAAAGAGGTTTGAACAACCACCCTACGAGATACCTCTAAAAGATCTACCAATAATAATAACAAAACCATCCCACTAGATGAACAAAGTGCATAACCACACAACATCATCAAACCAACCTCAAAACGCACTCGTAGGGGAGATACCTCTCAAATAAGAGTAAGGACATAAACAAACATCACGTTGAGGAAGAGAAACAATCTCACAAAATATAATTAGGTCAAATATATCATCTCTATAGAAAAAAATAGGAAAATCATCAAAAAAAATTAAGATCAACCCTTGAAAAAATTGAGATATTGATCAAATATCTGTGACTCCCACTCTCAAGTTCTCTCTTCCAATTCATCATGTTGCCACAGGACACGAACTAAAGGAATAACATTCCCACACAAAATCTTCTCATGATGTTTCTGATTCTCAACAGACCATTCCTCAAAGGTCACACCATCTTCAATATATATCTCACCCCAATCGGTGACATGTGAATCTTCATGAAGATATCATCAAAGTTGTGATACATGGAAGAAGTCATTAATCCACCTCATTTTTCAGGGTGGTGGTAATCGATACACCATTGATCTAATGCATGCCAACACCTCAAAAGGTCCAATGAATTGAGGATAAATCTTATTCCCGTGATCGAACCTTAACTGACCATGATGGGTACATACCTTTAAGAATACATTATCTCTAATTTTAAACTCTAGAGGCATCCTCCTATGATCAATATAGGACTTTTGATTATCCTTTTCCACCCTTATTTGCTTGAAGATCACTTGTACATGTTGAAAGTGGGTTCCATAGACCCAACTTATGTATGTAATTTAATTATCTTTACATTTATACAGTTTGATATTAACATGTTTTTATCATAATAGAATAGTGTTTTTACTTCTGTGTCAACTATATTTATGGTAATTTCCTTAGATTATATGTCATGTCAAAAGTTATAGTAGTTCCCAAACTATAATGAGAAACCAGAGATATCATGACTGTAGTCTTAAAGATATGTCCTATGCTCCAGATGCATCATATTGATAGGAACCATATGATGTGATACTATTAGGTGTTGGGGGATCATAAGCCTTAAGACTTATTCTCACGAATTCTACACTTGGTGATCTCTAGTGGACAAGATCATGAGGACAGACCCACTAATAGGAACACCACATGTTTTAGGTGTCATTGGTTGTTCCTATCTATGAATATGTGTATTGGTCTCCTGACTTGAGATCATTGTCAATGAGTTCCATTTTATCATGTTCTTTGATAAAAGGAAAATACCTTGACGTTGAATTCATGGCGATGTAGCTTGTGTTGGGTGCATCATTGGTGGTGGGTGCATCATTGGTGGTATGACATTGTTTGAATGATCAAGATAGAATTTTTTGCTTCTGAGTTGAGGAAGTAATATCTCTTTAGGCACCTTGATGGGTTTCTTTACTCTAGTCTTGTTCTGTGAATAATATTCACTGCTATCGAGATAAGGTTCTAGAGGGTCACATGCAATGGTGTATTCAATATTCTACACTATTTTGGTGAATAGGGTTATAGGACATGGTGGGCCTCACTACAAGGTTTGAGGGTTGTCCAAGTATTAAAAATAACTAATAAATATATAAATTCATTATTATTATACTATATAATAATTGGGTTGAATTTATTTATTTAATTTATTCATAATGTATTAAGTGAATACGTGGAATAATATTATACGAATGAATATTATTTTAATATTCAAGGTTCATTTAATATTTATCAAAATTATGAGTCGAGTTAATGAATCTGGTTTATCATGTAATATATTTATTATATATTACATGTAGGTGATAAAATATAAATAATATTTATGATACATTTAGTTCGTCATAACTATTTATTTATTACTTATTTAGTGGAAATTAAATATACGGAAGTTGAGGAACCCTACCTGGGTATTTTGGACATCCAATATATAAGTTGGGAGGAGCTCATTTCTGCCAGACTATTCATTCTAATGGATTGAGAGGTCTTATCTCCTATAACATCCTAGAGAGATAAAGGATCATTCTGAGCGATCAGTCTAAGAATACCTTTGCGGATCGAAGACACCGATGCACCGTCCTTCCAAAAAGATAAAGATACAGAGTGAGGGAAATGATTAGGAGGTTGTATTACTTTTTATATGGAAAGAAAGGACACTAGAAGAAGAAATATAGATTTAGGAAAAGGAAGCAAGGTGATTCTCTTACTTCAGGTATTTTTGACATTTAATGAAATATGCCATTCACTACAAATAATGCACCTCTATCATGTTTTGATTCATCATATTTCATCATACATGAATTGTGATAGTTGATTTCATGTTGCACTAAATCTCACCAATAATTGATGGTTAGTGCATTGTAGAACTACATAAGTTCACCAACACATGATTTTATCTTAATCCTACTGACATTCAAGTCTTACATAATCATCAATGGTAAACTCCAATGGTCTATATTGCTAGTCTGATCCTGACCATTGTTTGATTGAAGCTGCACCTAGGTATCCCTCAATCATCCAAACTCAAAACTTAAAGTTTCCCACTAAAGACATGATCCATCACAGGAATCCAAGATTATTTTAGAACATCATCACACTTTACCTATAATGTTTATATTTTTTTATTCAGATCACTATACTAGTCAATTATCTGAATTTCATATCTGTCAGTTATTGAAATCATTGAATATTAGCATTATAGATCGGTACCAAAAATTGAATATTTCCACTAATATGACATATTTTACCTTCTTGCCTCCAAAAATTGATATAAAACCTTAAATAAATTTTTCTAGGTTCACCTTCAACATTATTTTTTAAATTAACCACTATTTCACCTAAAAGAGGGTTACACCCTCAAACCACCAATGGTGTGATCCAAACCATTATATTTCTCTGATCCTCATATAATGAGAACCAATGTACCTGAATTCCATCATCATTCAAACACAATTATCCACATACCTTATTTGTTTCACTCTAATAAAACCATCCCATGAGATTTACTCTAGTGTTTATAACCATTGTAGTTACACCATGCTATTGTAATATAATTTTATTGATAATTCATCACCACGACAATCAATCCATGATGAATATATATCAAGATCAGTGGCCACCATCTTTACCATGTGATTTTTTTTTATTTCAATCAGTTATAAACCCCATACCATCTCTCTAGCAGTCCCTTAATTTCACTGGTTCCTGAATCCTAAAGTAGAGTCACCGTCTAAATTCCACACTAATCACATCGAGAAACTTGGCCAATTGTAATTCCATAAATTCATTATTCATATCACCTCCTTTAGTGTATATCAAGGACCTCATCTCACACATTGGTCTGTTCACATTTGACTATCCCTAGAGCAGCTCCTACTCTTACTCATTTATGACATAACATCATAGGGATAATTATTTTATCAATTTATTAGTTGAAACAAGGTGTATCACATCTTTCCATGGGCCATCCGGCACCTAATCACTCCCTAGGCGTGATTTCCCATGAATTCTCACTAGAATACCATGACTTAATATAAATAATTTATGGAAACTAAGGAGACATATACTCTATAATAACACACAGGCACATCTCATAGTCATATACACTATAAGATTCTTAAGGGACTGAATTCTCATCATACTTTAGCCTAACCTCCATACTAGGGAAGGTCTCCCCTTCCATTAACACATAGTACCAAATAATCATTGTAACAATGCCCTAGAAGTCATGCAACACTCATTTCACAATCTCACCATCATATACATTTTTCAAAAATCCTTCAATTGGTATATCTCACATGCTACGCAAGGTCGACCAGGACTAATTAATCACTAAGATAATCTATGCAAGGTTGAACCTCAGTTATACTATCCCACATACCACATAGGTAAAATAGAATCCCACTCTGTTGTCCTTATATAAAGAGGGAGTCTAAATAATCACTCTCACAATAGTGAATAACTGCTATCATTATCTATTAAATCCTATTCACCAATAGGAGAATGCTCCCATACTACTTTGCTATAAAAATCAACTCATGCCATCATGAGTTGTATCCCAAAAATAATAGGATCACATGATTAACCATTTGATTATTCATACATAAACATTCATCACATTTCTCAAAAATAACTATATGTACTTCCATTCCCAATATTCCCAAGGCAATCCACATGCCAAACATAAATATTGTATTATATGTCACATGTGTATAATTATCATCACACGAAGCATTTACCCATACTTTACATCTCTGTAGACACCCTTGTGCCTGAGCTAACACCATTCTCATAGAATACCCTCATATTGAACCACCCAAATCGAGTAAAAATAGGAAAAACACCATGATACCTATCTCACACACCCAAACCAAGAAACCCTGATTTAAATCTCATCATTTCAAGGATCCCCTACCTAGTATATTTATCATATTCAATACAAGATATAACTCATGAGGAAAAATATTTTCTCCTAACATAGATAAATCAAGGAATATCAAGCCAACACCCCCATTATAGGGATCTCATCCTCATCAAGAATCCGCATACCCATACTACCCATATTAGGGTCATCGTTACATTTATGTGTGTAACATACCATCTTGAATACCTAGCCACAATATCCTAATCAGCATTCCAAAAACCCAAGGGGCATTCCTGACCACCAGTGGATAGAAAATGTGCTAAGGGTATCATGCGTAAACATGGGAATGATTTACCCTTTAAAATCTATAAATAATTAATGAATAAAAAAATATAATTAAATAAACCAATAAAAATAAGCATGAGAATTGATCAGATAAATATCAATACAAAATAGATAATAATAATACATGTCATAAAGTAAAACATAGTATGAAGTAAATTATATCTTAAAGGAAATCACAACATGGGAATAAAAATAAAAGGAAATTCATGAAATAAAAGTAACACACACGGGATGAAAAACTAAAGCCCATCCGGGATAACCTGGTACATTACTAATGAAATACCAACCAACATATGGTGAACCTAACAGACTTGGACCTTGACATACCATTGGTCTCATCAAGAAACAAACCACTATTGATAGTAATATAATTACTAGGGTCATGAACTAGAGTGAAATCACAACTCATATAACACTCATCCTTGAGTCCCCACTTAGTAATCAAGGCACCCATGTAAACTAAAAAATCTCAAACAATTACCCCTTTATCAATCCCATATCATAGAAAACATGATCACAATTCCATCAATTTATAATAGTAACATCGAGGGGTATGGTTATTAGAAATAACATATTTAATAAAAATAATAATATCATGAAACATAACCTTAAAAGTTACAAAATAACAAGAAACCATAAAAAACATTCATGTTAGGTATATAATCAATAAAAACCCTTTTCAAATCTATTTAAAATAATAACAAGTCTTAAAATTAGTTTCTCAAACATCATGTAAGCATTGAAATTAACTTTAGATGAAAAACCTTTGAAACCCATGGAACACCGTTATATAAACACACAACTTTATAAAAACATCAATTATAAACTTATATTTACTGGAATAATTCTTTATCAATTCATTTTTAAACACTTTAAATCCCTAAGTAAATTTATCAAACAGTTAGAGTTCTCAAAAATACATGTATAAAATATTTTATAAGGAACCCTTGATATTTTCTTTGACATAACATGGACTTAACAAATAAATCATGAAAACCTTGAGGAAAAATATTATAATCAATCATTTTTTCTAGAATGATCTAAATACACCCAAACATGTCCCATTTATACAAAATGATAATAATAAAATTACAATGCCTTAGTCACATTCAAAATACCTATTTACACAATTAAAATTTAACAATAACTACAAGAATAATAAAATAAATACAAAATATATATGAATTTTCAATTACATATATATTTTTATATAAAGAAAAATAGACTAACTATCAGATGCACAATTCGAAAATTATATCACCATTGTATAAACAAAATAAAATAATTATTAAAATTTATTATCAATTATTAATAATCTTAAGAGTTTAAGATATGAATAATGGAGTTTTGGTTCCACTTGTAGGCATGCATAGCTAGCTTACATGATTAACCAAGTTGTGCTCTAATTGTGTGGTACTCTCTATCTCACCATTCAAATGGTGTGTGGTTGACTCGCATGAATTCCCCTAACAAATAATCTTTCAATTTTCTATTTTTTTAATTTCAAATATTAAAATTTTAATTATTATTATAATAAATATTTATTGTAAAAGAAAATTAGGGGGTGTTATAATGTATTGATAATATCTCCATCAAGTGATAAGTATCAAGAAGTCATCACGGCCAGGTTTCATTAAGCAATGTGCCATCAATAATATATTTGAGAAGAAATCAAATAAATCATTTTTGATTTTTTTTAATTAAACTAAGCCTACTTTATTTCTTTGAGAACCATTTTTTTAATCACATAAAAGCATACACTTGTTATGTAAACCTACGTATGAAATATAATTCTTGGACACACACCTCTTTCTACACCGAATAAGTGAGAAACCATAAATCATAGCTCATAAACATAATAATTTATCAAATCAACTCAAATGTACTGGTAAAAAGTGATAACTACAATCCCATATCCCTAAAAACTTAGATTTATTCCTATATATGTGTTTTCCATGAACAAACACATCATTCATCCCAAGTTATAACTATTTATATCTGTAGAGACCCGTATCTTGACGTACATTGACATTACATTACTTTTGCGGAATACTTAGTACATTAAAAAAACACACACACAAGGACCGTAATAGTTTAGTGTCTTTGGAAACTCGGACTATAATCTTCTAATCGTGGTGAAAGATCTTCAAAATCTCCCATAAAGATCTTCCTCCTTTTTTTTTACCTAAAACCTTTCTTTATATCCTGGGGAAAAGAAAACATAAAAGGGTGAGCTCAAATGCTCAGTAAGGGTAAACAAAATAAATATCAATCACATCATATTCATAAGAACATAGCATTTTGGAAATCATAACCTGCAAAAGAGAGCATAATTTCATAATCATGGGATAAATCATGGCAGTAAAAAAGTAATCCCAATAATCATAACTTAAAACATGAAACTTTGTGGCATACACACATAATCATAGAGAATCATTTCTTGTTAGTCAAGACTAATTGCCAAGACTATCTTAGTGGACAAAGTCCCTTTCTGAATCGAGTAACCCTCGTTTCAGTCCTGTTTCACTGAACCGGTATAACCTACCGTTCCAGCCATGTCTATCTCATGAGATATAAAATCTTTACCCAATGAATTGGAGGGAGATATAGGTCCCACCCATCTTATAATGAATCCTTTCTTATGTGTGCCACATAATCATAAAACATACATCATCGCATAACACATGTAACAAAAATGGGATTCTTGAAACATCATGACATCATAAATCAATTCATATAAGATAAAGGAATTCATAAAAATAATTCCATCACAACATGAAGAAATGAATTTAATAATAGGGATAAAAACAGAACCCTTTATTATCTTAGATGGAAAATAATTTTGATAAAACACTTGAACTCCATTCTTGAGGAAAATATCCTTTCTTCTTCAAAAACATTTTTCCTTTCTTAACATGTCATAAATCTTTAAACTAAAAGAAGTTGATAAACTTGAAAACTTGTAAAGGAAGCTTCTTTGAAATAATTCATTCATGCCGTATAAGTTAAAAAAACATTCTTCGTACTTTTATCGGAAAAGTCAAAAAGTACCTCGTACGAAAAACGACAAAAGATTCCTTTCATACGTATTACTAAAAACTCACCGAAGGGTAAAAATGGATTTAAAAAATTTTAGGTGGATGGAAATAATATTACATATTGAGTAAACATGGATGTGGATGATAAAATACACCCCAGTAAATACTTACGAATAAACAATCTCGGATAAAAATGAGATTGTGATATTTCCCTTACCTTAGGTCCGATTTGCTTCGTATGTGTCCAAACCTCCTGTATAATGATTTAAATTATGTCATTGACTTATTACAGAATCATATTCATTGTTATAATATCATATATGGTTCACTTATGACATTATATTACCCGTTCTTTTGTAAATTCCATGTTAAAGAAGGGTTTGGGTAAAATCGTTTCATTTATCATAGGTGTTTTGACTTGTTGTTCTTGACATTATTATTACTTATATCATGATTTACTTACTTCCAGAATATCAAATATGATTTATATATCATATATATTCAGTATATATATATATATATAATAGATAAATAAATGAAATGAAAAACACCGTTCATGGAGACGGTAGTCCGTACGTACGCATGAACGCTGTTTTCCTTTCCTTATTGTCTTGAATGGAAGTAAGTAGATGACATACATATATACATAAATCCAGTATCTTTATAATGTCATATATTTCATTATTATTTCTTATATATACTTCTTAATCATTCTTAAATGGTTAACATGGAGAATGAATCTCATCGCGTCGTGGAGACGGTAGTCCGTACGTACGCACGAGCGATGATATCATTTCCATAAATATTGAATTGAATTGGAGTGGATTATACAATATATCAGAATGAATATGATTTTGTAATAACTATGTATAGTTATTCTTTACACCATTATACCCATCCTTGTAAGGTGGTGGTGGAAAATAGATTACACCACGGCGTGGAGACGGTATTCCGTACGTACGCACGCGCGGTGATTTCTTTTTCCGTAGGATGGATAGATGGTGAAATAGGGTTGTTTCATACTTATAATAACATATAAGTATATGATTGATACTGATGTTATTACTTCATAATGAAACAACCTAAGAAGAAGAAGTGGAAGAAGAAATAAAGATGAAAGAATTGGTAACGGTAATTACCTCTTCTTTGAAGCGCCTCTTTGAGACCTCCTCTTAGGGCACTAAAATTGGTCTTTGAGGAAGACCAGAACCTCTAGGATGTTGCTAGGGAAGTGGAGAAGAGATTTTGGCAGGGGTTGGCCGAGCTTGAGTGCTCAAATTGGTGTGAGGAGGAGGGGGAGGAGGTGTCCTTTTATAAGGGAGGAGAGGGGCACCTTAGGAATATCTCAAAATATTATTTTATATTAAAGTCAAAATCGGTTTATAATGGTTCCAAAGGGTCTTATTTTGAAGATAAAGTGGGGATGGGTCGAAATCCTATCAACCAATAGGATTTAGACAAGTTTAGGTTATTATTTTAACCTTATCAATTAGATTTAACTCTAAGTTAAATAATTTAACTTTTACCGTGTCTTTTTGTTTTCTTTCACTATATGGTTAATACACTTACTATAACATGCCAAACGAACCCCAAATTATTTATTATTAAAATATATATCCTTAGCTAAGTAATTTGGCCGAACCTTAGATTTTTAGGAATAAAATAACAATTAATAATATAATATTTTATTTAAAAACTATTTTTTGTCAATTTTGACACTATTTGATATATGATTTTTGTGAAAGTCATAACAGAATTATATGTTCGAACCAAGTTGATTAAATCAACACTAATATATCATAGTAACCTAGAAAATTAGTGGAATTCATAAAAAGTCTCAAATTACATTTATTTTGGTGTTTATAACATCAATTATGTCAATATTTCATTAATAAGATAATTACTGCATCATCATTGTGTCATAAATAAATTAAATTATTTGATGTCTAAAAATTACAAATAAAATACCATCATGTAGTAAATCTTTTTAGCTTTCTAATGAATATTTACAATCTAATTTATCTTATGTATAACCCCATATTAAAAATGATTTACTTATTAAACTTTGATTTTAACTATTTTAACCCTTCTTTAAATAAATTAATAATAAATGTCCTAATCTAATCCAAGTGGGCCTAAATGGTCATATTTTATTCCTAAGTTTTTTTTGGTCGAATTAAACTTGTACAATAGAATTAGGACATGTGTTAGGGTAATATTAATATCATATTTACCCTTAGTTACCCTATTTACTTTTAACCGCGGTAAAAAAAAGTAAAAAGTTACTATTCACCAAAAATTATTTTTATCTCGTTGAACCACATTTTACTTACTGATATCAACCGTGTCTGTCGGATTTTCGAAATTCCATTCACAGAAGCGGTAAAATTAAGTTTTATGCAAAATTCAGTTTTTAACCTACCACTTAGTGGTTTCACTATTCATCAAAAATTGAAAGTTTTCAGAAAAAAGCCAAAATTTCATCCTAAGCTATATTTCATATTCCGAATTCAAAAATGAAGTCTATTTTACCAAATTCATAACATAGAAATTGCATTAATTAATTTTATAATTAAATCCCGCTGTTAAAACAAATAGCGTGTTTTTAAGAAACAATATCTATCAAAAGATTGACACTTGATTATGTCTGGTTTAAATGTGAAATTACATACAATGACCAACATTGTATTAAATTGTAAAAATATATTCTAAATATACTTTAAAACCACTCAAATTAATGATTTATCACTATTAATTATTTTTATTAAAAAAGTTGTTTTTAATTATAATTTAGTAATTTTCACTATTCATCAGAATATGAAAGTTATCCGAAAAGTACCAAAATTTCACCTTAGGCTAAATTCGATACTCCGAATCCAAGAATGAAGTTCATTTTGAAAAATAAGATTTACAGAATTTTAAAAAGTGGTTATTATTATTCATAACGGCTAGTTTTAATAATATTTTAATAGCATATCATTGTTTCGTAAAACTCAGTATTACGTACCACACACGCTATCGAGGAAGGTTGCGATTGCGTGTAATGCAAGGCAAGTCAAGGATGCGTGTTGTGCAAGCTCCTTTTGGTGTAGCGTACAACACAAGACATTAATAAAATTAAAAAGAATATTTTTTATAAAATCTTGGGCTGTTACATTCTACCCCCCTTAAAATGAATTTCACCCTCGAAATTCGTCGGGGTTATAAATGGTTTACTATTTGAAAGTTTCTTTAATAGAAACCCACATTGTAAAAAGGAATATCAAAACCAATCTTTAAAAACAAAAGTATGAAACGTAACGGTTACCCAAATAAACTAATCATTGGGTTTCCACATAGGTGAAAATATGGATATGGAAGAGAAATCTAACCATCATGTTCTGATGGAGAGTGGTAGAGAACATGGCTATGGAAAAGCCAATAATCACAAATCCATAAATTTGTGACGATCTAAGGTACCATCCGATTCATCAGGTATAAGATCACTAGGACAACATTTTTGGTTTTCAAGATCATTTCCCTAAAGTTGAGAATTTGAATTGGAATAAATACTTTCTTTATTTTGGTACAATCTCACTATTGTTCGTGCCTAGAACAATTTCCACTTCATCTCTTAAATAAATGAAGTTGAATTTGTTATTCGTGAAGTGTTAGCAGATCATGTGATAGAATGACGGGTCATTCCATCTGTCTCAAACAAAAGGTTAGCAAAAATTATATACATAAGTCGATCTATAGTGAGATTAATCATATATAGTTCCTAAAATGTACTTATACTTCATATATCATACTGCTTAATATAATAAAACTAGTTTCTACTAAACAGGGACTTCCTGTAGGCCAGTGGTAGGCGATAAAGGCCAGTCGCACTTCGGTTGTGGGTTCGATTCCCACAGCCTTGTCCGAAGCGATGGGCTGTCGCCCGTCCTGCAGGTTGTCCTTTTTCTAAAACTATATTACTATAACATCCCATAAATAATATCGAAAATCTTCTATCCTTAAACAATACTAACTTATGTCCAACATAATCCAGTCTAATCTTTAGGCTTATACATAATACTGCAGTCCACTCTCATAATATAGTGACAACGATTACCAGAGATTTAATACTGTCGTTGATCCCCACATATCATAAGATATGTCTTGTTGGCCACATTCCAAACATTCAAAGTCCTTAATCGTGTATTCTCTTGAATACCTTAGTGAAAACATGAGTGCAGTTAAAAGTTAACACTTTCCACATACCAAAATCCTCAAAATTCTATATACTCAAACCATGATATCACTTAGTCCTTATATCAATCATGAGCTCATGAATACTATTAAACATTTCATTTTCTCGTCTTCATTATGCGCATATCATCTTATTTCCAAAAAATATCTCAATCACTTTGAATACCACATCAATAAATATTGCAATACTCAATGATACAACATTATTTTGGAATCCCATTACATAAACACTTAATCATTCCACCACATCGTTGTCATATTCAACATTGCCAATAGTGATCGCATGTGATTTCCCTTTGTCCTTTTCCTTCAGTGGTTGCTCATGTTGATCATCACTAACCCTTGGATTAGGGCAATTATTAGCATAATGCCCCATTTCCTTGCACTTGAAGCATTGAAGTGTTGGCGGTGCGTTCTCTGCAGTGTTTGCTTTATTCACATCATTAGAAACCCTTTTTCCATTACTTCGACACTCAGCTGCTCGATGACCTTCTTTTCCACACTTAAAACATTTTCTAGTCCCTTTAAGACAATCTCCACCATGCTTCTTTCCACACTTTGTGCATAAGGAAACATTCATCTTCTTTTCACCATTATTCTGAGATTTCTCCTTGAACTCCATCTTTCGTTTCTTGTCAAAACCATGAGATGGATATGTAACACCAACTTCCATTTCTACCTTGATAGCACAACGCACAATTTCTTCATAGCTACTGAAGTCTCTTATAGTTAATTCCCTTCGAAGACTTGGTTTTAAGCCACTGAAAAATCGATCAACTTTACTTTCAGGTTGGATGATAATGCCAGATGCATACCTTGCAAGTCTTGTAAAATTCGCTTCGTATATACCAACAGATTCATCATCCTTTTGCTTTAGTTCAAGAAACTCCTTCTCCATCTTCGTTCGAAGAATACGAGGGAAGTACTTACTGAAAAACAAGTTCTTGAACTCGTCCCATTCCATGGAATCAATTTCATCTCTTTGCCTCGTATTCTTGATAAGATTCCACCATTGATCAGCTTCACCTTCCAAACGATATACTGCTAAGATGACTTTATCATGTTCAGAACATTGAAGAACTGAAAATATCTTTTCAGTAGTACTAATCCATTGTTCAGCAACTAATGGATCAGTAGACCCACTGAAAGAAGGCGGACGCTGCCTCATGAAGGATTCAACAGAATGTTGCTCCTTCCTTTGCTCGTTTGGAAGTCCTGCATGATTCATAGCTTGAGAAAGTTGTGTGAGCATGGCTATAAGATTTTTCATTCCAGCTCCCATATCGTTTGGTTGCTCAGGGGGACAATCATTGCATTGTCCATTGCATTGATCAACACGGTTCCTTCGGGTTCCAGCCATCGTCTAAAACCCCAAAAGAATAGTGTGAGAGGCAAAAATCATGCTAGGGAAAACAACATAATAAAGGGGTAGTACCCTCAATATCTAACATCTTAGGTTAAATTCTAAGATCGTTAGAGCAATTCTAGGACTATAACCTATACGTATACTTAGCCTTAGAGACATCCCTAGACATACCTTAGAAATATCTCTAGGGATCTCACTAACGTTTTCGCATCCTAGTTTCCAAAGGTTGACTAAACCTCCCTCTGATACCAACTGTAGAGACCCGTATCTTGACGTACATTGACATTACATTACTTTTGCGGAATACTTAGTACATTAAAAAAACACACACACAAGGACCGTAATAATTTAGTGTCTTTGGAAACTCGGACTATAATCTTCTAATCGTGGTGAAAGATCTTCAAAATCTCCCATAAAGATCTTCCTCCTTTTTTTTTACCTAAAACCTTTCTTTATATCCTGGGGAAAAGAAAACATAAAAGGGTGAGCTCAAATGCTCAGTAAGGGTAAACAAAATAAATATCAATCACATCATATTCATAAGAACATAGCATTTTGGAAATCATAACCTGCAAAAGAGAGCATAATTTCATAATCATGGGATAAATCATGGCAGTAAAAAAGTAATCCCAATAATCATAACTTAAAACATGAAACTTTGTGGCATACACACATAATCATAGAGAATCATTTCTTGTTAGTCAAGACTAATTGCCAAGACTATCTTAGTGGACAAAGTCCCTTTCTGAATCGAGTAACCCTCGTTTCAGTCCTGTTTCACTGAACCGGTATAACCTACCGTTCCAGCCATGTCTATCTCATGAGATATAAAATCTTTACCCAATGCATTGGAGGGAGATATAGGTCCCACCCATCTTATAATGAATCCTTTCTTATGTGTGCCACATAATCATAAAACATACATCATCGCATAACACATGTAACAAAAATGGGATTCTTGAAACATCATGACATCATAAATCAATTCATATAAGATAAAGGAATTCATAAAAATAATTCCATCACAACATGAAAAAATAAATTTAATAATAGGGATAAAAACAGAACCCTTTATTATCTTAGATGGAAAATAATTTTGATAAAACACTTGAACTCCATTCTTGAGGAAAATATCCTTTCTTCTTCAAAAACATTTTTCCTTTCTTAACATGTCATAAATCTTTAAACTAAAAGAAGTTGATAAACTTGAAAACTTGTAAAGGAAGCTTCTTTGAAATAATTCATTCATGCCGTATAAGTTAAAAAAAACATTCTTCGTACTTTTGTCGGAAAAGTCAAAAAGTACCTCGTACGAAAAACGACAAAAGATTCCTTTCATACGTATTACTAAAAACTCACCGAAGGGTAAAAATGGATTTAAACAATTTTAGGTGGATGGAAATAATATTACATATTGAGTAAACATGGATGTGGATGATAAAATACACCCCAGTAAATACTTACGAATAAACAATCTCGGATAAAAATGAGATTGTGATATTTCCCTTACCTTAGGTCCGATTTGCTTCGTATGTGTCCAAACCTCCTGTATAATGATTTAAATTATGTCATTGACTTATTACAGAATCATATTCATTGTTATAATATCATATATGGTTCACTTATGACATTATATTACCCGTTCTTTTGTAAATTCCATGTTAAAGAAGGGTTTGGGTAAAATCGTTTCATTTATCATAGGTGTTTTGACTTGTTGTTCTTGACATTATTATTACTTATATCATGATTTACTTACTTCCAGAATATCAAATATGATTTATATATCATATATATTCATTATATATATATATATATATAATAGATAGATAAATGAAATGAAAAACACCGTTCATGGATACGGTAGTCCGTACGTACGCATGAACGCTGTTTTCCTTTCCTTATTGTCTTGAATGGAAGTAAGTAGATGACATACATATATACATAAATCCAGTATCTTTATAATGTCATATATTTCATTATTATTTCTTATATATACTTCTTAATCATTCTTAAATGGTTAACATGGAGAATGAATCTCATCGCGTCGTGGAGACGGTAGTCCGTACGTACGCACGAGCGATGATATCATTTCCATAAATATTGAATTGAATTGGAGTGGATTATAAAATATATCAGAATCAATATGATGTTGTAATAACTATGTATAGTTATTATTTACACCATTATACCCATCCTTGTAAGGTGGTGGTGGAAAATAGATTACACCACGGCGTGGAGACGGTATTCCGTACGTACGCACGCGCGGTGATTTCTTTTTCCGTAGGATGGATAGATGGTGAAATAGGGTTTTTTCATACTTATAATAACATATAAGTATATGAGTGATACTGATGTTATTACTTAATAATTAAACAACCTAAGAAGAAGAAGTGGAAGAAGAAATAAAGATGAAAGAATTGGTAACGGTAATTACCTCTTCTTTGAAGCGCCTCTTTGAGACCTCCTCTTAGGGCACTAAAATTGGTCTTTGAGGAAGACCAGAACCTCTAGGATGTTTCTAGGGAAGTGGAGAAGAGATTTTGTCAGGGGTTGGCCGAGCTTGAGTGCTCAAATTGGTGTGAGGAGGAGGGGGAGGAGGTGTCCTTTTATAAGGGAGGAGAGGGGCACCTTAGGAATATCTCAAAATATTATTTTATATTAAAGTCAAAATCGGTTTATAATGGTTCCAAAGGGTCTTATTTCGAAGATAAAGTGGGGATGGGTCGAAATCCTATTAACCAATAGGATTTAGACAAGTTTAGGTTATTAGTTTAACCTTATCAATTAGATTTAACTCTAAGTTAAATAATTTAACTTTTACCGTGTCTTTTTGTTTTCTTTCACAATATGGTTAATACACTTACTATAACATGCCAAAATAACCCCAAATTGTTTATTATTAAAATATATATCCTTATCTAAGTCATTTGGCCGAACCTTAGATTTTTAGGAATAAAATAACAATTAATAATATAATATTTGATTTAAAAACTATTTTGTGTCAATTTTGACACTATTTGATATATGATTTTTGTGAAAGTCATAACAGAATTATATGTTCGAACCAAGTTGATTAAATCAACACTAATATATCATAGTAACCTAGAAAATTAGTGGAATTCATAAAAAGTCTCAAATTACATTTATTTTGGTGTTTATAACATCAATTATGTCAATATTTCATTAATAAGATAATTACTGCATCATCATTGTGTCATAAATAAATTAAATTATTTGATGTCTAAAAATTACAAATAAAATACCATCATGTATTAAATCTTTTTAGCTTTCTAATGAATATTTACAATCGAATTTATGTTATGTATAACCCCATATTAAAAATGATTTACTTATTAAACTTTGATTTTAACTATTTTAACCCTTCTTTAAATAAATTAATAATAAATGTCCTAATCTAATCCAAGTGGGCCTAAATGGTCATATTTTATTCCTAAGTTTGTTTTTGGTCGAATTAAACTTGTCCAATAGAATTAGGACATGTGTTAGGGTAATATTAATATCATATTTACCCTTAGTTACCCTATTTACTTTTAACCGCGGTAAAAAAAAGTAAAAAGTTACTATTCACCAAAAATTATTTTTATCTCGTTGAACCACATTTTACTTACTGATATCAACCGTGTCTGTCGGATTTTCGAAATTCCATTCACAGAAGCGGTAAAATTAAGTTTTATGCAAAATTCAGTTTTTAACCTACCACTTAGTGGTTTCACTATTCATCAAAAATTGAAAGTTTTCAGAAAAAAGCCAAAATTTCATCCTAAGCTATATTTCATATTCCGAATTCAAAAATGAAGTCTATTTTACCAAATTCATAACATAGAAATTGCATTAATTAATTTTATAATTAAATCCCGCTGTTAAAACAAATAGCGTGTTTTTAAGAAACAATATCTATCAAAAGATTGACACTTGATTATGTCTGGTTTAAATGTGAAATTACATACAATGACCAACATTGTATTAAATTGTAAAAATATATTCTAAATATACTTTAAAACCACTCAAATTAATGATTTATCACTATTAATTATTTTGATTAAAAAAGTTGTTTTTAATTATAATTTAGTAATTTTCACTATTCATCAGAATATGAAAGTTATCCGAAAAGTACCAAAATTTCACCTTAGGCTAAATTCGATACTCCGAATCCAAGAATGAAGTTCATTTTGAAAAATAAGATTTACAGAATTTTAAAAAGTGGTTATTATTATTCATAACGGCTAGTTTTAATAATATTTTAATAGCATATCATTGTTTCGTAAAACTCAGTATTACGTACCACACACGCTATCGAAGAAGGTTGCGATTGCGTGTAATGCAAGGCAAGTCAAGGATGCGTGTTGTGCAAGCTCCTTTTGGTGTAGCATACAACACAAGACATTAATAAAATTAAAAAGAATATTTTTTATAAAATCTTGGGCTGTTACAATATCTATATATACCATGTCTTAGATCATAAAATAATTTAATATTTTTTCTAAAATATCACTTTGTAATGTCCTAACTTGAAAAAACATCAACCGACCCATGTCGAGACACCACATGGCCTCAAGAAAGCCTCCTAACATGCCAAAGGTTTCTAACAAGTGAAGAGAGTCAGATAGTATCCCATTGAGAGACTATACCCTCTGCATCATCATATAAAATAATATATAAATCATATAAACATCTATAACCAATATAACATCAGAGTGGCACAAATGGAATTAAATTAGTAAGTTGACCTTAATCAATAAGCTACACCATGTTATAACAGGAGAAACCCATATTATGACATACAATCATACATTAGAAGGTGAAAACCTAATGGAATGATCATGTATCACTACATAAATAAAAGAAACAAAATTATAAATCAGGAGACAAAATTATAAGTCATTAGCCTCACCTCATAAATATCTCCACATCCCCTCTCAGACACTTTAGCTCACTCAACTATGCTAAGGCCCTTTCCCTAACCTGCATGCAAAAAATAGGTATGCATGTCCACCGAGTAGCACATATATTGTGTGAGCATAAAAATTATTTTGAAACTACCAATGAAGTTCTTAATATAAACCATAATATATGTCCATGCACCTACCATATGAATGAAAGGGGTAAAAATAACATTTATAACACTTAGTATACCATTAGTTACATGAAAAGCCACCTTGAAGGTTAATCTTTATCTACTTCAACCATTTCCAGTATGTGGGATAGAATTTCCACTGCTTGATCACATAATAAGGTTGGATATCCATGTAATGAATGACCTTCTAGGTGTAACGGAGTTTCCCAATGGATTGAAGAATCACCAAACCAATTATCATCTCAGAAGAAAGTGGGGCCACTATATAATGGTTGGACCCCTTTTGGGGTAGAGTTTCCCAAATGGGTTACAATGTGCCCAACCATATCTCATCTCAAAAGAAAAGTAGAAGTTACATGCAATAATTGAACATAAATTTGGAAACATTTTCCCAAATGGGTTAGAAATGTTGTAACATCCTGGATCCGGATACCACTCAACTGGTGCTCCGTACTCAGTTGGTAACACGGCCACAAGAACATTTTCCCAAATACTAGAGGCTACTGACTAGAAGTGAGGGCCTATAGTGTGATAGTGGGGAAACTATTCCCTCATTCGTAGAGTGTAACATAAAGGAATCAATAATAATACAATAGAGGAAATAGTAAACAACATACAACTGAAATAAATAGCAGAATACTGATAAGATAAATAACCAAGAATCATTCCATACAAAAGATGATGCAACATGTTATGTTCTAAGAAAATAGCCAAAACAGGTACACTGTATAAATCCACAATATATGTTCCTAAAACACAAAATAAAAAAAAGAAACTAAGAAGCATTGTAAGCCTCAGCTCGGTCCCATGCTCTCTGAATCCTAAACAGCATATCAAGTACCTATAGAAGGGATACTTCCTTAATCAACACCAACAATCATATAATCTGTTTGGGCCCAAAAACATGACCCAAATAGGATGTGAGAAATAAATCCCAATAGGAAACCACCCAAAGATCTATGGCTATCTGTCTATGAGTATATGCAATAGGTAGTGTACAAAAGTGAAAGCAGTAAACTAGGAAGTACTCAAAAGTAAACAATCCTACAAGTGATAATTTAAATTTATACATTTCATATTCATGAGAAAATTTAATTCTATTGAATTACAAATATATCTAGATCCGGCCTTGGCCCATCAATCACCCGTATAAAGTAAGCATAGCCGATGTATCAAAAGATCATCTAAATAGATATAAGAAAAGGGCGAATCCAAGCTTGTAATTTGGATTGGTAGATAAGTCATAAGTCATCCATTTCAATATTTAGTTCAGAACCTTTCCCTAAAGCATAACAAAAACCTTTCCCATAGGAATAGAAAAACCTCACTCACAGGCATAGAAAAACTTCACCCGAAGGCATAGAAAAACCTCACCTGCATACATAGAAAAACCTCTCCTGCAGGCATTTCATCAATCAATCAGGGCCAAGCATAGTATATAATAATTTCAACATGTGTCAAGGTTAAACCTGTTATATGAGCATTTTAGCATTAAAAAACACATTTAATTTACACTATTACATGGTTAAAAAAAATAAAAACTCACATGGGCATCAAACATGTCACAAGACTTTCAAGTAATCTAACCATTACCTGTCTTAACAGTTATAAACTCACATAGGAAATTCACATCACAAGCCTAAAAAGTGAATTAAACTATCACAAGGCATAAAAAATTATTTATCTCACATGGGAAAACATTCAATTAACCAAATTAATTTTTAACAACCCTAAAAAGGGAAACAAAGGCATGCCCATAGTCATCTTAGGCCAAATGGATAAACATTGATTATCTGAGGGAAACATACCAATGGGTGGACCTCAATCACATAAAGAAACCTCAAAAATGATTTAATTCACTTAATCAATTACCTAATCAACATTAGGCAATAACATGGGTCAATTACCTTCAAGGAGACACCCTAAACATGGGCGTGTGGCACTCCAACATATATAAACAACAAGACAATTCATGAAAGGAACAAGACCACCTACCTCATTGTCATACAACTCTCCTCATCTAGCTTCAGCCTCTAATTCGACTTAGATCAGAGTAGATCTACAAAACAAGAATAAACTCGCAAGCCTTAATAACTAGGTTGAGAGAAGAAATCACAAATAACATATCAATAGGAATCGAGAGCTTATCGATTAGGTTCAAATGCCTCCAAAGGTGTTCGAATCATAGATCGTACGATGAAACGAGAGGCCACCCTATCCTCGGATCACTTGGGTGCACTGTCTGTCGCACTAAGAGGTGAGTTTCTATCCATCTAAGAAAACCAATGCTACTGCCTGATTTTACGGAAAAAAAAGTACATGTCGTGTACTAGAAACTACATGTCGTGTCCATACAAATCATGGCTAGGTCATTACATGGTCGTATACTATGATTATATGGTGTGCAACCCTCATTACATGGCATGTCCCTAGAAATACATGGTGCGTAACTCCCAGTCACATCATGTAACAAGCCTATAGTTAGCCTTTGATCTATTTTCCTTCCATTATATTATGTAAAAACTGAAGAGCAAATATCCATACCTCAATGGAAGAACTAGGTTCTTACAAATGCACCCACCAAAGTATCATGATAAGGTATTCTTTGATATGAAATAATCATACTACAAATAGGAGCCATAATAATTGGCTCAGACATAGCCTTATACCATTCAAAAACATTATCCTGAGATCATTGATATAAAAATATTTATCTTACTGTAATCAATAGGGTATCACATAAATAACATAAAAGTTTGGATGAAATTTACAATCATAGACAATTCTAATAGCCAGAACAAAGCCACCCATGATCTAGGAATAGACCAAAAAAATACCATAGGCATGCTTCCTAATCACTAAAGTCTAGTAGAAACATCAAAGTTTAAGATATAGTATAACGGGAAGTGATTTACCCTCTTGGGTATCTAACTAAATCATTAAAAAATCCTGTTAGAATATCGATATGATCCATGCATACGTAGGACATTTCAAAAATAAAAAAATTATATATCAGGGGATACCTATCTTACATTTATAATAATATAAGATACATTCTATATGTATGTGTACTAAAGGAACACAATAGTATAACCTAAAAAACCATCAACTAAACATAACCAAAAGACAGACCCCCAACATGATCCAAAATAAAGTAAAACTTATACTAGAAATAAACAAAAAAATACATGAAATTACATCAAATGAAATAAAAATGTATCCCAAGACCATATCCATAAAATACATCCATCATCTATTCCAAATCACCAAGAATTATAACTCCTATGTCCATAAGTACTCATAAATTATTGCCTTTCCCTTACCTGGATCATGAACAAAAAGGTTTACATGTATTCAAAAGGGATATGTGTATGGTGTGAGTGCAATGTACCTAATAAGAGGTAACTACACAACCCCTAATTATCTTCTATAAGATTATGTGTATGCAATATCAACACAACATAGGTAAGCAACAAAATATAAAAAAGAATAATCTATCAATAAAGTGATGAATAAAGTAAACTATTCAAGCTTAAGTAACATGTTTATAAAGTTGTAATAAAAACAAACTAAATCTACTTTTATCCATTCTTTGAATCCAAGATGGTGTAATTTGGACATCCACTATATCTATCATTTATTAGGAGGCTCCTCTCTTAATAAGAAGAAATGTATACATATATATATCTATAGGCATATGCATATACATATCCATCATTACTTAGGAGGAAACTTTTCTCATAAGAAGGAATAATACCATATATATATATATATATCCACATAGAAGCATATATGTAACCAATGTACATGTATCAACCTGTAACCTCCATTCTCAAATCCTATGATACTTGACTAATAAATATACCACAATACCAAGGCTCTACATATACAATATCACATATGAAATCATATAAAAATGGATTACATATCATGAATCAGAATGAAACAAATCAAAGGAGAATATCAAAGCTTAATTCAAGGCATGGAATGGATAAATACCCAATTATCAAATTTTAATTTAAAAAATAAGCACTTATGGGAATAATTTTTAGAATAAAGAATTATTATTATTATTATTTATCATTGTACCCCATGTCACTATTATTATACCCATATCAATAATATATGTAAAAAATAAATGGTCACCTACCAAATGATTTGCTAAAACCTTAACCAAAATCCATAGGAAGAGAATATTCCATAGCTTAATGGATTCAAGAAACCTAGGTAAGAGTAATCTAGGAATTTAGGTCACTACCTTAAGAAGTAATATAAATAAACTTAAAAAGGGATACCTTTACCTTAGAATATCCAAATATTAGTTCCTACAAATGTTTTATGAAATAAAAAACCAAATGAGATTATGGATTTTAGAAACCTATATAAATTGATAAAGCATGTTTTTTATGTAGGATCGAAATAATGATGTAGATGCTCAATATACAAGAGGGGGGTGAATTGTATACTTTAAAAATTCCTTTGGAACCTTTAAAGTTAGTTACAAATAACTGTGTTTTCCTTAAGCAAAGGAAAGGGCTAAGTTTAACAAAGTTAAACTAAGAAAATTCACAACACCTCTAACACCAAATGAAAAACTTAGAAAGAGGAATGAAGTTATAAACTTCAAGTCCTATGAACTTGCTTATAACTGAAAAGAGATTCCGAAAGTAGGTTCCGAAAATATGGATCCGGAAATTGAAACTTAACAAAAGATTACAATATAAGATTCTACCTTAAAGCGTATAGAATCTAAATGAAACAGAGTACAAGTAAAGAAGTATAAGAAAGTTATACTTTCCTTATAATACAAAATGCAGTGGAAACAAACAAGTAGTAAAACTACAAGTAACAAGATATAAGTCTTTTAACACAAAGATAAGGGTATCCAACAACCTTGGATAAAGGTCCCTTGATTTATACTTTCAAGCAAGTCTGTCTTACCCACACCAGGGTAAGCCCTCGATACAAAGATCAGAGTCTCTGTCTTGCTATCCTCGCAAGCCCTCAACTTCAAGGTAGTTTTCAACCTCTGTCTTCCTCAGCAAGGAAGCCCTCGAACTTCAAGGTAGTCGGCACCTCTGTATTCCTATCCCCGGAAGTCCTCGAATATAATCACCAAAATTCGGAGTCGCATGAAGCTTTGAGAGTTAATAAGAGCATCTCTCTCTAGAAATCACTTCAACAGCATGTATGCACAATGTCGAAGAAGTTATTCATCAGTCAGCATTGATCTCTTTCAAATGAGATCCTATTTATAGGCAAGGTCGGCCTCCTTTCCAACAGTCATATTTACCCTAAAAATCTGAGGGACCAGTACACGTGTAACTTAACCAACGGTTAGTTTATAACAGAATAGACGAAATTGTTTTATAACAAAACAAGTGAAACAGAAAGTACGACATCGTTTAAAGTCTAACTCAAAAGTTCGGAGTGAAGGTTCGGAGTGAAAACAAAAACAATTTTTCGGAGTCTAAATAAATTCAGAGTGTATAAAACAAAGATGATCAGATTCTGTTTAATAGGTGAATTCGGAATGAGAATTCGGAATGAGAATTCGTCAACAAAATTTGTAATGAGAATTCATCATCAGAATTCGTAATGATAATTCGTCATCAGAATTCGTAATGAGAATTCATCATTAGAATTTGTAATGAGAATTCGTCATTAGAATTCGTAATGAGAATTCGTCATCAGAATTCCTAATGAGAATTCATCATCATAATTTTTAATGAGAATTCGTCATCAGAATTCGTAATGAGAATTTGTATCCAGAATTCAGAGTAGAACTTTATCAGAGTTCGTATCTGGAATTCGGAATGAAACTTCATTACAGTTCTCATCTGGAATTTGGTACTTAAAACAGAATGTTTCATATCAAAGTTTCAAATGATTCCAAGAATATAGAAATGAATCCGAAACTTATACTTAAGAAATATATGAATGAAAATATGATAAGGATAATTTTTCTTACAAAAGATATCTTCCTTATAAAAGTGATTTTCCTTATAAAAGCGATTTTCCTTATAAAAGCAATTTTCCTTATAAAAGAGATTTTCCTTATAAAAGCGATTTTCCTTATAAAAGCGATTTTCCTTATAAAAGCGATTTTCCTTATAAAAGCGATTTTCCTTATAAAAGTGATTTTCCTTATAAAAGTGATTTTCCTTATAGAAAGGTGTTTGTGATTTTCAAAACAAGAAGGAATGGAAAAGTCATAAGGAAAACCTTATTGACTCAACAATATCCCCCTTTTTGGAAAGCACAAACATCCCTATGAAAAAGAAAGTCTAAGAAGAAAGAAAACATTAAGGCTTATCTCCCTTTGCTTATGGATGTTGATGAATACGACTAACTCCCCCTTAGGCTTTGAAACACTAAGGATCGTATTCTAGATTTCCAGAATGATATTTCATTAAGAACAAGAAAGTCTTATTTAATGAAAAACTCCCCCTTAGATAAACTCTATTAGAGTTTGTTTTCTTTCTCACCCTTTGTTAAGATTCTTTTTCTCCCTTTATTAGGGTTCTTTTCCTTCTCCCCCTTTGTGATTTTCAAAAATAATTCGAGGGAATGGAAAATATAACAAAGTACCTGAAAAAATTAATAGTAACAACAAAAGAAATGAGCAAGCACAATTTTCATTAAGTTTGAAAGCTCAACAACAAAGAAATTTATATACAACAAAAAATCGGATCTGTCTATTTTGGAACTTTTTCCTTCTCCATGAGACCCTTAAGAATAGTCTTTATTTTCTTAAAGTCTTTATGATCTTCCTCGGCTTGCTTCTCTAACACAACAATTCTTGCATTTTGAGCTTCAATCTTTTCTTCCTAGGATTGAAGCTTTTCTTCCTGAGCCTTCAAGATCTGTTCTTGATTTAACAACTTCTCTTCAAACTCAATCCGATGATCCCTTTCATACTTCCAGTTTTGAGAAACAAAATTCAGCTTCCCATTCAGATCTCTGACTTCTTGAATCTGGAAATTATTTTCATCTGTCAACTTTTCTTCAAAGGATGAAGTAAGTTCATTTATCTTCCTACCATCTTCCTTATAGAAGGAAACTGTCTCATAGAATTCTATAAGAAAATCCGAATAAACTTCATCTTGATTTTCGGGCTTGGACACAGCAACATCTTCCCATCCGTTAAGCTTAATATTATTGGATATTAGAGAATCATACTTATTGAAGAAATCAGGATGAACCAACCTTTCTCTATATACTAACCACTTCGAAATTGTCTTGGAGGAAGACATGTCTTGAGAAGCTACTTCCACAGACATTCGGATCTGAAGACCTCTGAGAAGTTTGGAATGGAGAAATCTGAAGTTCGGAATAGCTTTAAAATGGAGAGGCAGAGCTTCGGGATGCTGGAGCTTGAAAACCGATGTGGGACAACCATTTGGGGTCCCCTTTATATAGGCAACGAGAAGACGGTTCAACTTCCTCAGTTGATCGAACGGTTGTGACAAGCTGAGATCAGATCTGACGGTTGAAAACCAATTCTCAAGAAAACTTGAGTCCGATCTTTTGAGGTTTTTATTAAAACAAAGAATTAAGAAAACTATAATCTGAAAAAAAAAATACAAGAAAATGTTAGCAAGTAAAGTATGATTACGAAAACTTGAGTAAGGAAATCATACCTTTCGGATTGGCTTAGGAGGATTATTCGTAATGGGTAATCACTATAAAAAAATGACTACGAAAAATCTTTATTACGAAAAGACATAGTTCGCAAAACTCACTATGAAAAACAAACTCAATACGGAAAACTCAGTACGAAAATTTCATTACAAACAAAACAAAAACAAAAAAAACTTGAAAAACAAAAAGCTCATTATGAAAACCTCAGTACGAAAATCTCGTTATGGAAATACCAGTAAGAAATTTTCCATTCCGGAAGTTTTCAATACGAAAATTTCCATTCCAGAAGTTTTCTATATGAAAATATCCATTCTGGAAAATTTTAGTTCCGAAAATTCCCATTCTGGAATTTTAGTTCTGAAAAGTTTGAAAACAAACTTTGAAAAAACTTAGTTACTCTAACAACCAAATGTACTCCCCCTATTAAAAGGAGTTTATTACTGTAAGGAAAATTTTTCAACAGAAAGTTAATTAAGAAAGATTACCTTACGGTTATCATTCCTAACTTCTGTTTAATGTATTCAAATCTATCAGAAGGCAAATATTGTGTGAAAATATCAGCAAGTTTTTCTTGCGTTCCGATAAACTGAAGAATAATATCTCCTTTTGTTTTGATAATATTTTCAAAATAGCTTTTGTTACCAGTCGTGTGCTCGGAACATCCAATATCCATGTACCATGTATTGTTGCTGGTACTCTCTTTATTTTCCTGAAATCAAGAAGAGAATTAGACTTTCGGAATCCAAACTTGTTTGGATCTGAGATTTCTAGATAACAAAATTTTAGGTACCCACATATACTTAGAGAAATAATCTTTATGAAATCCTAGAGATTGGGTTTTTCTTAAGGAACAATTCTTTGCCCAGTGACCACCACATTGATACTTAGTACAAAATGGGGCACTTTGAGGAACAAAATAATTGTTACTAAAAATTGGTTTTTCATGGGTATAACCAAATCCGGATTTATTTCTTAAAGGTCGTATTTGGGAATACATTTTATCAAAATTTTCCTTACCATGGGTAAAGTTTGATAAACACTTCTTTAAGGAAAAAATTTCGGACTTGAGTTTTATAACCAAGTTTTTATCCTCAAAATCATTAGTTTTAGAACTAGAGCTAGGCTCAAAGACACTTTTCTTAGAAATTTCTTTTTTCTAACTCTTTAGAAAGTTTGTTCTTCTCAGAACTTAATTCATCAAGATTTTTTGAAATACTTTCAAAATCAGCATTTTTCTTATCATGATCTTTAGAAAGATCTGATATCTCTTTTGTAAGAATATTATTCCTAGAGTTTGTCTTATCAAGTTTTTTATTGAGTTTGGAATTCTCAATTTCAAGAAGTTCAGAAAACCTAGAAACTTCTTCATAAGTAGGTAAAATATTTTCTTCATCAGAAGAGGATTATTCATCTGAGGAGTTATAATACTTACTATCATTAGAATTTAAAGATACATTGGTCAATGATCCAGCATTTCGTACCTTAGCCATAAAACAATGATTGTCAATAGGTAGTCTGGCTATAAGACCAAGATTCTTTTGTCCCGAAGATTCGTAATCAGAAGATTCATCTGAAGAGTCACCACCACTGGCACTCCAGGTATCATTTGCTTTCAGAACTTTCTTAGCTTTGGCTTTATAATACTTCTTTCTGTTCCTGTCTGAATGTCTTTCTTTCCTTTCTTTCTTTTTGAGCAAAGGGCAATCTGGTCTAATATATCCAGCTCTCTTGCATTCATAACATGTGACTTCTCCATCTTTCCTATCTTTACTTTCTTTTTTCTTATACTTGGATTGGAAATTTCTCTGGCCAGCTATCTTGTTCATCCTTCGAGCAAGATTTGCTAACGCATTTTCAGAGACTTCACTCTCACTAGATTCTGATTGAACAACTATCTTCTTAGACTTGTATCTGGTTACTCTCTCGGTATTCTTAGATTTCATATGATTTGATGTTATTTTAAAAGCAAAAGTACCATTCCCATTCTTATTTTTGATGTTGTCAGCATCTCGCTTCATTCTGGTTTTATGTTGGAGAAGAGTTCCAAATAACTCATCAAGAGAAATTTGAGTCACTTTCTTGTTCTCATCTATAGCTGTTCTTTTGGATTCCCACTCATTGGGCATAATATCAATTATATTATCCACAAGTGCTTCATCATCTAACCCTTTCTCTCCCATAGACTATAAACTGTTGACAATAGTCATAAATCTCTGTTGAACTTTACATATTGGTTCTCCATATGGAAAATTGAATCCATGGTATTCAGCTCTAAGCATAGCTCTCCTAGTTTCAATCACTTTAGAAGTTCCAAAGTGTATAACCTCTAACTTATTCCAGATACAATTAGCTACTTCACAAGAAGAAATTTAGCTATATATATTTCTAGTAATTGAACAAAAATAAAGTATTGCGTACCTTATAATTAAGTTGATACTCTTGCTTTTCCTGGTTAGTGAAAGTTCTAAATTCCTTATCAGGAATTTTATAATCACCAGTAAGCATAACGAAGTTGTCCACTCCAGTATTGATAAAAAAAGTCTTCATTCAATCTCTCTAGTATTCATAATCATTACCATCAAATATTGGTGGTCTTGTAGGATTTAGATTATCAATAGAACCAACATTAATTCCTGTCATACTTAAAAACCTTTGGCACACAAACTTGTTAGTAGAAAAATTTTGTAATCACAAAGTTCGGAATTACAAAGTTCGAAATCAGAAAGTTTCGAAATGACAAATTCGGAAAGATAAAGTGAGCAAGAAAAACTTATACGTAAGTACAATTATTTCAGAGAACTCCTTTGATACCAATTGTAGGATCTAAATAATGATGTAGATGCTCAATATACAAGAGGGTGGGTGAATTTTATACTTTAAAAATTCATTTGTAACCTTTAAAGTTAGTTACAAATAACTGTGTTTTCCTTAAGCAAAGTAAAGGGCTAAGTTTAACAAAGTTAAACTAAGAAAATTCACAACACCTCTAACACCAAATTAAAAACTTGGAAAGAGGAATGAAGTTATAAACTTCAAGTCCTATGAACTTTCTTATAACTAAAAAGATATTCTGAAAGTAGGTTCCAAAAATATGGATCCGGAAATTGAAACTTAGCAAAAGATTACAATATGAGATTCTACCTTAAAGCATATAGAATCTAAATGAAACATAGTAAAAGTAAGGAAGTATAAGAAAGTTATAATTTCCTTATAATACAAAATGCAGCGGAAACAAACAAGTAGTAAAACAACAAGTAACAAGATATAAGTCTTTTAACCCAAAGAGAAGGGTATCCAACAACCTTGGATAAAGGTCCCTTGATTTATACTTTCAAGAAAGTATGTCTTACCCACACCAGGGTAAGTCCTCGATATGAAGATCGGAGTCTCTGTCTTGCTATCCTCATAAGCCCTCAACTTCAAGGTAGTTGGCAACCTCTGTCTTCCTCAGCAAGGAAGCCCTCGAACTTCAAGGTAGTCGGCACCTCTGTCTTCCTATCCCCGGAAGTCCTCGAATGTAATCACCAACATTCGGAGTCGCATGAAACTTTGAGAGTTAATAAGAGCCTCTCTCTCTCTAGAAATCACTTCAACAGCATGTATTCACAATGTCGAAGAAGTTATTCATCAGTCAGCATTGATCTCTTTCAAATGAGCTCCTATTTATAGGCAAGGTCGGCCTCCTTTCCAACAGTCATATTTACCCTAAAAATCGGAGGGACTTGTACACGTGTAACTTAACCAATGGATAGTTTATAATAGAATAGACAACATCTTTTTATAACAAAACAAGTGAAACAGAAAGTACGACATCGTTTAAAGTCTAACTCAAAAGTTCGGAGTGAAGGTTCGGAGTGAAAACAAAAACAATTTTTCGGAGTCTAAATAAATTCGGAGTGTATAAGACAAAGATGATCAGATTCTATTTAATAGGTGAATTCGGAATGAGAATTTGGAATGAGAATTCGTCAACAGAATTTGTAATGAGAATTCATCATCAGAATTTGTAATGAGAATTCGTCATCAGAATTCGTAATGAGAATTCATCATCAGAATTCGTAATGAGAATTCATCATCAGAATTCGTAATGAGAATACATCATCAGAATTCGTAATGAGAATTCGTCATCAGAATTCGTAATGAGAATTTGTCATCAGAATTTGTAATGAGAATTCATCATCAGAATTCATAATGAGAATTCGTCATCAGAATTCGTAATGAGAATTCGTATCCAGAATTCGGAGTAGAACTTTATCAGAGTTCGTATCCGGAATTCGGAATGAAACTTCATTACAATTCTCATCTGGAATTCGGTAGTTAAAACAAAATGTTTCATATCAAAGTTTCAAATGATTCTGAGAATATAGAAATGAATTTGAAACTTATACTTAAGAAATATATGAATGAAAATATGATAAGGATAATTTTTCTTACAAAAGAGATCTTCCTTATAAAAGTAATTTTCCTTATAAAAGCGATTTTCCTTATAAAATCAATTTTCCTTATAAAAGTGATTTTCCTTATAAAAGTGATTTTCCTTATAAAAGTGATTTTCCTTATAAAAGCGATTTTCCTTATAAAAGCGATTTTCCTTATAAAAGTGATTTTCCTTATAAAATCGATTTTCCTTATAGAAATGTGTTTGTGATTTTCAAAACAAGAAGGAATGGAAAAGTCCTAAGGAAAACCTTATTGACTCAACATTTTCATGGTGTGCCTTGGAGAAGTATGAAATAAAAGAAGGTATGGGAAACTCACCTTATCTTCACTAAAGAAATGACCCATAACAATTTGGAGGAATATTGAATTAAGAATAATGGAATAGAAACACATAGAAGAAAATGGGAGGGATTCATACATGATTCTGGAGAAAATTCTAGTATGAACCATCAAATAGATTTAAAGTTTGAGTTAAAAATATCAATTTTCCTCAAACATGGAACTTAATATAATTGAATAAAAATATAATAAAACCACATTAACCTTCCATGCCATTCCATATACTAAACCAATAAAATAATTTAATCATGTCTTCTGACTAAACATTTAATCCATACTTATCAAAACCGTTCTGGAAAAAATATTTAAGTTAAAATAAATATCCAAGATAATCAATTCATATAATTTAAAAAAATAATACTTCTTTATTGAAACTTTATCTAACCATTATATTTACAAATATGATTTAATACACATTATTTTTTAGAAAATCACTCATTAAAAACTATGTATAATAGTTCACTTAAAACACAACATGCTTTAAAGATAAACCACCATAAATAAAGTATCATGGGAAAAACCATTCAATGAAAACCAATTATTAATTAAAAAAATAAAATTACAAGGAAGTTTTTGATTTTAAAATTAGTTTTTTTAAAATTTTATATTATACAATTTAACGCACCAAATAAATATTTATATCAAAATTACATTTTCACAGTGAAAATTTCTAAATTCCTATAGATTTAAATAATTTTAAAAATTGTTTCAGTTTAAATAACCAACTATAAATAAAAATTAAGTTTATAAGCAAGACGTGAGAAATTTCATGACTTTAATAAAAAAAACTTTTGGAAACACCTTCACTTGTCTAAATAAAATATAATGACTCAAACAATTATTGAGGCAATTTGAACACCAAATTCAATTTTATAGAAAAAAATCAATTAACTAGAATTTATTATTATATATCAATTTTTTTTCATAAAAATAAGTTTAAAAATAACCAAATAGGGACCCATTTCTAAACACATCCTTTAATTCACTTACAAAACTCAACATAAGATACATAAAACTTCACGTTTTTTAAAACATAAACGTTTTATTAACTAAAAAAATTCTTATAAGATTTATGAGTTATTTAAAATTTATAATATATTTTTTTCTTGAAAATTTTAAAAGAAAAACATAAATTTTAACAACCCATCTCAATTTCATAATAAACCACTTATCAATCATTTTCAAAAACATAATGAAATATCCTAACATAAAATTACACACGTATTTTCAACGTGAAAATAAAGAAAACATGAAAAGAAAATTTATAAGAATACTAATTCAATTTTACACATGATTTAACTATAAACATGTAAATAAGTCTTGAAAATTGATAGACAATTAAAATTTAATCTTATAAGTAATACCATTATAAATCATTCCATTAATCAAAATATGATAAAACAACCATTATAAAAAATAACCATTTTCATTAAGGATAATGTCAAATAAAATGAAGAAAACAAAAGTTTTTTAATGATAATATAGTCTACAATTGTAAATGTTATATCTTGATGTTTTCTTTCAGGTACACACATCCCTTTATTTTGACCACCTTTAATTTGGGTATTGTCTTGGGTCATTTTGGGTGACTTTTTAATTTTTTTAGAGGTTTCTAGGTCTATGAACGGTTGGTGTATAGTTAAGAAAAATAATTTAAGTATTCTCGTGAAAACGTGTATCTTGTGTTGGAGTCCCATTAGAGGGAGCATGATTAGGCACATGGTTAGTTAAAATTGTGTAGACTTCCCCTAAGATTGTCTGACTTGGGACATAGGTGTTTCACATTATTGGTGCATGGTTTTCCAAACATTTTGAAATACTGTAAAGCTCCTCTAATAGCCTAGAAAATGGTTCACGTTTAGTGCATGGTTTACCAAACAGTGTGACCAAACCATTCAATGTGAATTAATCAATCCAAATTTTAATTTTAAGATTTGAAACTCACTTGTTTTTCTACATACTTCCTCTGGTGGGGTAGGCTCTTGACCAAGAAGAATCCACTTGGAGATTTTGGAGATTCCTTGACTCCCAAAGATTGATTTTGATAGATACTTCGATGTTGGATCTACTTTTTAAAGGTATGTGTCCATTATTTTTCATTATTCATTGTTCTTCTGGATCTTCTCTTATCTTCTTGAATGGAACCTTAGATCGGGGCTCTTGATACTAGATCTAAGGTTTGTGACTTGATCTAATTGGGGTTTTTATAGATTTTTCATGGTATTTGGATTTATAATCTGAATCTTGATTTTTGAATTGTGTTTCTAGTATCACCACTTGGTTGGTTTTATCCCTTTATATCTCTAATTTTTGATCCCTTGTTGTATTATTATCGATACCGTGAATTGATGTAGGTGTTTTGATAATGTAGTCCCTATCAATTGAAACTGTTGTTTCTTTTTTGAATTGAAATGGATTTTTAATTGATTTCCAAAGCATGAGTTGATATTGTTGATTTTTTTTCAAATAGTATGGTGTGTAATGAGACCTCTTTTTCAATGGATTTTGAAATAAAGTGTTGATTCTTGGAAAATTATTTTCAATTTTAATGAATGATTTGAAGAATTACTTGGATGATGATTCTTGAGAAATGATGGTATAAATTATTTTATAGATTTAAAATTAAACTAATTATTTTGAAAGGTGTGAATTTTAATTAAAACTAATTGATGTTGGTATTTGAAATGAAATGGAATATTGGAAACATGATTTGGATGTTATTTAATAATGTTTGATGAAATTGATTTTAGATGAATAATTTTCCCCTTGATTGATTACTTTGAAGCACATGGGAGCCTATGTAGTTAGGTGGGTTTTCTGGGACAATATTGATAATCATATATTAGCTCTACCTAGAAATCGATTAATGATGAAAACACAAAATAGAATTTTATGAGAGTAGGGAGTTCATTCATTATTGTGGACTCATATTACCCCCCCCCCCAGGCCTATGATTTATGGAATTGTGCACACCAAGAGCCATATTTCACTTATAATGTGAGCATCCTTGAGCCTTGGTCTAACTAACCATGAGGCTTATAACCATGGTTCTAGGATTGAAAATAATTTATACATTATAGTATTTATAAAATGATTTATTTATTCCTGTTTGAGGGAAATTATTATTCATTCCTATTTTATACTTTCCATTTAAATGTTTTGAAAAATAAGTTTTATTATAAATTTTTGAAAATATTACCATGACATGTTTTGTTTAAAGAAAAACATATTTAATTTATTTTTTGTTGAATAATTATGGAATGATTGATGGGATATTATTGGGATAGTGTTCCTCACACCCAACATATTCCTTTCGTTGTATGTATATTTTTTTAGGTTCATGAAAAGGGAAAGCACCACTAGGAGGCAGTGGGTGTTCTTGATAGCGGAACCTTGGGAGTTGGTGGTGACAGTCAGAGAATATGATCCACCTCTTGTGAGAATTTCTTGGAGGTGATGTCATTTTTGGTTTATGTGATGTATTGGATTTTTATTTTATCTCAGGTTATGTAATTTCCTGTTTGTAGTGTTTTTATCTTGTTGACTATTTTAGCATACTAACTATTCATGGATTCTCATCTGCTACCTTTTTATTGTTTGATTTTTCTTATGGTGAAATTGTTCCCCTTGAACATTCTTGATACTGATATTCTATTCGCCAACCCATGAGGATCAAGAATTCCCTTCAAGCCATGTGAAGGCTATCTCATATTCTAGTTTAGCTGGTTATCTAGGTTGATTCATGAAAACTTGGTATCAATGGAAGGTTTGTGATTTTTCTTTGATGTTGGTATATAATTGGATATGACATAGTAGGTAGGAGATATGACTTTCAGGACTTAAGTGGTAGGTTATGAGCGAGTGTCCAGATAGCTATTATTGTATTGATCCTTAAGTTACCATGGGTGGTTGAAAATGGTGTCTTTGAGGAATTAATTAATCTAATTCTAGAATTTTCCCAAATACTAATACGAGGTTTGTGTTCCCCAGTTGAGTTATAATTGATATAGTTGATGTTATTGTGTCTCTTGACTAATTTTTCCTTGTTTACTGTTGATATTGTATAGTACCATACCCCCAATAAGACTTATAATCAATCTTTAGGAGGGATCTACTGATGAACCAAAAAAAGAGAATCCTCCTGTCAACTAGAACCTCGTAGAGGAAGTAGTGCACATAGTCAGAGATATGGTATAGGGTGCCACACGTACCCCCATTTAGGTTAAAGAGGTGGCACCTCAAAGAGAAAATATTAGAGATCAGGCCTAGGATTTTATTCATCTGAAATAACCATCCTTCTAAGGAACAAATGATCCTTAGGAGGAAAAGTATTGGTTGTGAAATATTTAAATTATATTTGAGTTTTTGGAGATTTCATATTCCACTAATGTGAAGTGTTCCATCTTCAAGATTGAGGGCTCTATAAGGAGATGATGGGATTCTATAGTTATAGTTAAGATAAATGGGGTCTTAGATTGAAAATACTTCAAGAAATTTTTTATAGAGCAATTATATCTAGATTAGATGGTATCAAGTAAGTCCATGGAGTTTCTCAACCTACTATAAGGTTATTAAACATTGATTCAGTACACTAATAATTTTGATAAACTTGCTCAGTTTTTACCTAAAGTGGTTTCAAACAAGAATCATAGGTCCCAGAGGTTTTATATGGGTCTTTTATTAGATATCCAATATCAGGTATTTATGATAAAGTTCACCTAAAATTTTTATGTTCTAGATAGGGATGTGATGGAAGAAATTGGCATGACTATTATGTCAGGGTTAACTAGAGTTACTTATATTCCTAGTGGAGTTATATTGGTTCCTATAAGTGGAATATAAAGTATAATGAGCCTCATAGTGGAAATAGTGGTGGTGGTATTTTATAGAAAACTTCCTCCAGATCATATGTAGTGTCTAGTAAAGGCCAAATGACTTTTTCCAATGTAGAAAGATTGACCACTCAAAGAATTCTTTAATGGAATCATTGAATATTTTCTTCTTGAATAGACATTAAACCCACTTAAAGAGGGTTTTCCATGTTTTTACTACCCTATGTAGTCGAATAGGATCATAAATATTGAGAGGTACCAAATCTTAGTAATATTATTCAATAAAAATGGGATCCTAGAAACATGAATTAGGAATAAAGAAACTTCATGCAATGGATTAATCTTCGATAGGAACTGATGTGGGTTATGCGATAGTGAGAGGCACCATTTCCATTTCTTTTTCTTTAGTGTATGCTTTATTTGATACTGGTGCCCATCATTATTTCATATCAAACCTCAGTATAGAACTATTTAAACTTATAATAGAGCTCGTGGCTTATGTGATAGAGATTGTAACATCTCTCTGGATAAAGAGGGAGTAAGGTCTCTGATGCCCCTCTCATGATTCCTCTTTTTCAGAGATTGATCTCATATGATATTTTTTGGTTCTTAAAATGATTCCCCTATATGTTATTCTCAGAATGGATTGTATAGTTTCTCATAAATCCTGGATTTAATGTTATCATCAGTGGGTGTCCTTCACTGCCCATGATGGGGAGTTCCATGTTTTCCATAGAGAATCACACATAAGGTCTAGTCAAGCTATACCTCCTCTTCCAGATTTGAGTGGGATGATATCCTTGTATTCTATTGAATTGGATCAGAAATCCTATTGTAGTGAACTTACCCTAGTAGATGTTCAATTTCCAAAAGTGTTTCCTTTAGTCTTTTTTGGTCTACCACTAAAGAGGGAGGTGGAGTTCTCTATCAACCTAGTGATGGGTAAAAAACCAATATCTATTCTATCTTACAATATAGAACTAGTTAAACTGAAGGAACTAAATAATCAGTGGGATAAATTGGTTTCCAAATTCTTTATTCAACCTAGTGTGTTGCCTTGGGAAGAACTGGTGTTTTTCACCAAGAAGCTCATTGGAACCCTTTTTTTGTGTGTTGATTACCAAAATCTCAATCGGGTTATGATCAATAAAAAGTATATGTTGACCTATATTTATGATTTATTAGATCTTCTAAAAGGGGGGGAAGTGGTTCTCTAAGATCGGTCTTTATTTTGGTTAACAGCATCTCAGGATCAAGGAGTTTGTTATTACAAAGACCACATTTTGGAGTAGGTATAGCCACTATGAGTATTTTGTTATGATATTCGGCTGAACCATAACTCCATATATGTTTATGGCGCTGATGAATAGGATTTTCCACCAGTATATCAACTATTTTTTATGGTATTTTTGGATGACATCATGGTTTATTCTAAAACTGAGGATGATCATATACCTTATTCGACAATAGTTTTGGACATCTTGAGGAGTCACCAATTTTATACCAAGTTGTCAAAGTGAAAATTCTAGATTTGGGAGGTGAAGTTCTTTGGTCATGTGGTATTGGAAAATGGTATCTCAATTGATCTGAAAAGGTTAAAGCTATCATTTCATGGGAGGAACCATAGAACGTATTCGAGATTTAGTACTTCTTGGGTTTATCGGGATATTATCACCAGTTTGTGAATGATTTCTCCAAGATGGATTCTCTGTGGACTTTTTTCACTCGAAATAGAGTGAATTTTATTTGGGATTCAAAATGTTAGACTTCCTTTGACAATTATAAATATTATTTTAATTCATCCCCATTGTTGACTCTTACAGAGACTAGGCAGGTCTATATGGTATTTTGTGATGCTTTAGGTTTAGGGTTGGGTTGTGTTCTTATGTAGGGTGATCACATAGTGGCTTATAGTTCTCATCAACTTCATCCACATGAGAAGAACTATCCTACACATGATCTAGAACTTACATCTATGATAAATTCCCCCAAGAGTTGGTGACACTAACTTTTTGGGGAAAGGATTACTGTTTACCCCATTCATAAGTACACGAGTTATATTTTTTCATAGAAAGAATTGAATATCCATCAGAGGTCATAGGTTCATTACCTGTAATATTTTGACTTTAAAATTACCAATACACTTGTAAAAAGGAATGTTGTTGTAAATACTCTTAGCAAGAAGTTTCCATCCTTATATGTGATGAAATCATAAGAGGAGTGTAATCTCAGGGAACTCTTTGCTTATATGTGTTTGAGACTTTATGAGGATGGGACCAATTTTGCTTTATAAAGTGTTCAATTGACATCCTCTCTTCTTAAGATGATACCCTGGGAGAAGAATCTTTGTAATTAGATCATAGGTATTAGAAAATATTTATATGGTGGGGAGACCATTGATGAATGTTCTCTATATATAGAAGAAATTTTTCGATTTAGGAACCACTATGTCATTTTTTTCACCTATGAGAAAGGTTTTGATGGCGGATTTTCATCATTCTCAGTGGGTAGTTCACTTAGACATGACTAAGATGCTTTATGATAGAGATATCAATTTTGGTGTCCAAGTATGAAATGAGACATCACTGAATTTTTTTCCCATTATTGTATCTGTCAACAGATCAAGGTTATGCATCAGAAACCTTCAGGTCTATTTCAACCCCTCCCAATTCCAACTTGGAAATGGGATGAGATATTAATGAATTTTATTATTGGGTTTTGGAATACTCCTAAAGAAAATAATGGTATCTGGGTGGTGATTAACCGATCGACCAAATTGGATCACTTTATTCCTATTCGTGATATCACTAAACTTGAGGATTTAGAAAATCTATATGTGTATGAGATTTTCAGGTTAGATAGGGTTCCTTCTACCATTGTTTCTAATAGGGATCCCCAGTTCACATCTCGGTTTTTGAGAGTACTCTAGGTGGTGATGAGATCTCTAGTCAAGTTGTTCATAATGTACCATCCTCAGATGGAAGATTATAGATTCTTAAAAACATGTTTAATTCTTATGTTCTTGACTTTGGAGGATCATAGGATTTCTATTTGGGTTTTCTTGAGTTTTCCTTAAAAAATAGCTACCAGTATTCCACTAAAATGAAACCCTTTGAGGCCTTATATGTCCGACCTTGTAAATATATGTTCTATTAGTTAGAGATTGGGGAAGCTTCCCTAGTGGGACCTAGCTTGATCTAGGAGATAATGATGAAGATCCAAATGAGTCTTAAAAGGTTAGTAACAGCCAAGATCCAGTATAAATATTATGTGTATTTTCATCAACATTTTTTGGAGTTCTTGGTTGGTAACCAAGTTTTCTTGAGATTCTTTCCTAGACTAGGTCATTGATAGGTTGAAAAACATGGGAAGTTGGTACTGAGATATGAGGGACCTTTTGAGGTTATTGATAACATTGGAAAGGTGGAATACCATTTAGACTTTACACTACAAATGACTTTGATCTATAACATGTTTCAGGTGTTGTGAATTTAGAAATATCCTTTTAACATGTCTCATGTTGTGAGTTGGGAAGACCTTGATGTGTAACTTGATATGACTGTGACTGAGCATCCAGTTTAGATAGTTAAGTCTCAAGTGAAGGTGAAATAGAGTAATTCATTTTCCTTGTTCTAGGTTTTTTGGTGGAATGGTTCAGATTCTCACAAGATTTGGGAGCATGATATGATGATGAGGGAGTAATGACCTCATCTCTTTGTGGACCAGACTTCTTGATGAGGATTTCTGGGGGTAGAAAGAAATATGGTGGGGAGAATTGTCACATCCCAGTGTTTCTTTTAGGTATCTAAATATATTTTTTACCAACATTCATTTCGGTCTTTTCTCAGGTTTTTTTGAGTGAATTTTAGAAGTTTTTATAGGTTTTTGGGCTTGTTCATGGTTGGAAAATGGTTAGGGAAAATTCTATAGGTCTTCCCAATAAATTATGAATCTTGTGTTGGAGTCCCAGAGGAGGGCGCATGATTAGGTTCATGGTTAGTCTAAACCACGTGACCTTCCCCTAAAACCATGTGACTTGGGAAAGAGGTGTTTCAAATAGTTGGCACATAGTTTATCAAACTATATGGCCAAACTGTGCAGCTCCTCCAGTAGCCCAGAAAGTGGTGCATGGTTGGTACACTATTTTCCAAACTGTGTGTCCAAACCATGTGATGAAAATAAATTAATCTTAATGTTAATTTTAAGATTTCAAACTCATCCATTTTTTCCATTATTCTTTCTAATGGATAATATCTTGACCATGGATACTTTTCTTGAAGATTTTGGAGATTACTTACCTCTCAATAATTTATTTCAATGTATAATTGTGTGTAGGATCTAGTTTTTTAAATGTTTTTTATGTTCTTTTCCATTCTTCATTTTTCTTCTAGATCCACTCTTCTCTATTTGAACATAACCTTAGATTGAGTCTATTGATTCCAGATCAAAGGTTTGTGAGTTGATCTAATTCTGTTTCATATAGATTCATCATGGGATTGGGATTTATTATCCATATCTTGATTTTTGAAATGTGTTTCTAGGATCCCATATTGGTTGGTTCTATCCCTTAATCTCTTTGATTTTGGATCCATTGTTGGGTGATTGTCGATACCATGATTTGAGGTAAGTGGTTTCACAATGTATTCCTTATCAATTGAAACAGTTGTTAGTTTTAAATGGATTTCTCATTGATTTCCAAAGCATGAATTGATATTCTTGATAAATGTTTTCAAATGGAAGAGTGTGTGATGAAACATCTTTGGAAATGAATTTTGAAATAAAGTTTTGATTCTTGAAAAATTATTTTTAATTGAAATGAATGATTTGAATAATGACTTTGATGATGATTCTTGAGAAATAAAGAAATGAAATGTTTTATGGATTTTGAATGAAATAAATTATTTTAAAAGGCATAAGTGTGGATGAAAACCACTTGATGTTTTGAAAATCATGTTTTATTATAAAGTTTAGAAAATATTATCATGCCATATTTTCTTTAAAGTAAAGCATATTTGGTTTATTTGATATGTATTGCTTATGGAATGATTGGTGGGATCTCACTAGGCTTCTTTTTCTCAGAACATATATATGCCTTTCAATGTATATAAACTTTCTTTTTCTAGGTTTAGGAAAAGGGAAAGCACTGCTTGGAGGTAGTGGGTGTTCTTCATAGTGAATACTTGAGAGTTAGTAGTGACAAGTGGAGTATTTTTTCTACCTATTACGAGGAGATCATTATATTGATGTCATTATTGGTTTATTTGATCTGTTAGATCATTGTTACATCTCAATTTAGGTACTTATATTTTTTGCAGTGTTCTTCTCTTGTTGACTATTTTGGAATATCAATTATTCATGGATTAATATTTGATGCCTTTTTATTATGTGATTTTTCTTGTGGAGAAATCATCCCCCTTATTCATTCTTGATTCCTAGGAACTAGTCACCAGGCCATGAGGATTGGGATTTCCCTTTGGGACGTGTTAGGGATTTCTCGTGTTCTAGTTTAGTGGGTTATCTAGGTAGGTTCATTAAAGTAAAAAAATCACTTATCATAATACATATTACACAATAATTCCTCAAAGAGTGTTAATTTCAAGTTAAATAATAAGTATACAAATTTACAATGAAATAATAAGGCAAAAAATATATTCCAATTTACTAGATTAGTAAGCATTTTATCTTTAACATTTTTCAAAAGTTTCAAAAAAAATTAAATTACCAAAATTTATAATAAAAATTCAATAAAATTTTTCTAATAAAAGAAATTAAATATACCCTTTTTAATTTAAAACTCAATTTGAGTAAAATTTTAAGAATACAACTTCCAAAATATTTTTCTCCAAAACCCCCCAAAAGTAAAATAAAATAACAAAACTTTTTATCTTATAAAGGAGTAAAGAACAAGAAACACTCATTGAAAATCAATTACTTATCATGTAATCAACATAATAATCAAATAATTAATCTCATAATGTCACATCTTTGATTTTTATTTTGAGGTATTCCTTTGTTTATTTTTGGTCTTGTATTTAACCCTTGGTTTTCCCAGTTTTTTTGGTGAAAATGGAGTTTTTAGACCTGACAGTAGGTAGTGCACAGTTGGTGCATAGTTGGGAGAAACCATGCACCCACCGAGAAGAGATCATGTGCCCTGGATAGTGGCACTTTCTAGGATACACATCCTGCCACACAAGTATGCACCCTCACTGGGAAAACTGTTCGGCCGGCTTCCTCTTGGGCAGAGGAGACCACACGGTTGCTGCACGGTTTGGAAAACTGTGCAGCCTATCCAAGTCATTAAAATGTGGAATTGTATCTATGTCATAGTCATGAACACTTCATGTATTGTCAATTTCCTTTATGTAGATAGCCCAACCTACTACCCTTACACATTTTGCAGCTACAACTTACCCTTAAGAGAGCATAACTCAACTTTACAAAAATCTTTTTTATCTTCACGCATCTTAATAATTTTCAACCTCGCCTTTAGGTAGACCTTAAAATCATCCTTACACAGCCTCTTATCCAGCCATAATACCTTTACACATCTAGAATCAGGACTTTATGCATCTCCTGATTTTCTGTCTTACCTTTACAGGGCTCTTTAAAGTATCCTAATGTGGCTTCCAACATTGTACCTTTACATATCCTCAACATTGAAACATATGTAAGTTTCTCCTATATTCATCAATAGTGTGGCTAAACTCAGATGTCACAACCACTTCATCTCTTCATTTATTCCATAATGTAGGAAAATAATTTTGTTGTAACTCCCAATAACATGAAAAACTAATCTATTTCCATATGAAAGACCCCCCATGACATGGTGCATTACTATACTACAAATTCACACATACACACTCCCCATTAGTATCAATGGAATTATCATGACATAGCTTAGTGTTTATGTTTCAGCTCGAGTTTCCTCCTCAACGGTGATGGCGGCTCCACGATGTAGTATGAGTGGAGACAACACATAAGTTCTTTTTGATGATGGTGATAAGAGTGGTGAATTAGAACGACGATGTTTTAGGAAGATTCTTCTCCTTTTCTCTACAAATCATAAAAAACACCAAAAACTTCTAATAAACATAATTTTATGTCATAAAATAATTAAAACAATAATAATAGGCATAATTTGAATTCAAATCAATACAAACAATGAAGAGAATATGAATACAAGTTAGGGTCATCAACAACTATTCTTAAGCTTATAAGTTTAAAAACAAACTGAGGTAGAGGTATATGAAAACACTAAATTTCATGAAGTAGAACCTATCATTTAATGCAATACATTATCTCCTATGAGAAATTTATCACATAAATAAGGCATATAGATTATTCATATTTTATACAAAATTTATAAACATGAACAATATAAAGGAATAAATACTTAAATAAACATTTCATTTAACATGAGAAACAAATATGGATTTTCATATTCAATATACCCATTATCCACATTCTATAAACAATTTTACAAATATGAATAATATAAAGGAACAAATACATAAATAAACATTTTATTTAATCATGGGAAACAAATATGAATTCTCATATTCAACATACGCATTCCTCCAATGGCCCGAAGGCCTTCATTTTTTATTGATTTTTGATAATCCACCTTTCAAGGGGTGAGGTGGAACCCTTACAAGGCCCGTAGGCATAAGTATTACATGGACCATAGGTCTTATAGAAATTCATTGCCCTTAGGCTTCAAACATTACATACAACTCAGACTAACTACTTGGAACTGCTCCTCCCCAACATCTTTATCGTGTAATCAGCTCTCCACCTTCACATGGATGTTCGGCTAGGCTTTCCCATGCATGCATAGGCTTGTCCCGATGGCAGGTGTCATACCCTCTCATTCTTGAAATCCGTTTAGCTTATACTATGGTGAACGCTCCTTGCTCCTCCTCCTTCTGAAGCATGTTCCTTATAGGTTGTCTAGTTTGTATCTACACTTAAGGTGGCCCGAAGGCCTTGAGGTGGCCAGAAGGCCTTACTAACCCGAAGTCCTAGGTGGCCCGAAGGCCTTAAAGGACTCGGGGACCAAATCGGTGGCCCGAAGGCCCAAACAGGGGCATATTCTCGGCTGCAATAGTGCCAAACAGTGCCTGCTACAGTTCCCACTACAGCACCTGCTACAGTTCTGCACAGTACCTGCTACAGTACCTGCTATAAGCATAATTCTTAAAATAAATAAACTTTATTTATCAAATAATATGCACGTCTCATATTAAATTTAGGCTTATAATAAAATAGATTTTTATTAAGAGTAACACTTATCATTTATAATTAAATTATAAAATATAAGTATAAAATTCATATTTGGATTTAGGAATGTACAAAAATATTTTGCAAAGACTCACATTTATCATTTATTACTATTTATAAACAAAAACTTACAATAAAAATTTTATATTTAAGCTAAACTTTATGGATATTCCATTATCTTGGATAAAAAAACTTTATATCCAATTTCAATATGATTTTTTTAATATTATTTATTATAAAAAAATTTACTTTAAATATATGATATTATTACGAATGATAAAAAATTTATAATCTAATTTTTATTATGTAAACTATTTATATAATCTAAATATCACATACTTAAAAATTATTTAAACTCTAAAAAATATCACCAAAACACTTTTTATGTGGTCTAACTAATATCTTAAATAATCTCCCTTTTAATTATAACAATTCAAATTAATTAACTATAAAAAATTATAATATTAAATATAAACTCTTTATATTTTGGACTTATTTATGTAATTTATGATTTCTTTATAAATTACCCTTATAATTTCTTATTAAACACTTTATTTCAAGATTACAAGGAATGCCATATAATTCCTTAAAAATTTATTTTAAACATTAACATTTAATTTTTAGAATATTTTTTAAATAAATGATGCATAAATATTTATATAATTAATCATAAACTATTTAAAATTAATTTATAAACTCTGTAAAATAAAATATTTCCAAAACACCTTTTATTATGATTTATAAACATTTAATAAACCATGTAAATTTAAAAAATATATTCTTAATATTAACTCTTTAATATTAATATAATATTTATAATATTTTTTTCAAAAACATTAAAACAATTAACCACAAACATTTCATGACTAATTAATTTATAAAACACTTTTATAAATTCTATAAATATTCCAAAATATCTAATTCCATTATTTATAAAAAAAATATGAGTAACCTAAAACTCTGATGCTTGGTTTTCCTACAGAAATGATGTAGATTACATTAACTTCTTAATGTAAGTTGTAACACCCCAATATTTTAAATTATATTTTCCTCTGAAATCTAATATGTTTGATAGTTTGTTTCACATGAAACACCAAACCACAATGAATCACAAAATAGTATATAGCCGTTAAAATGTATTTGTAAAAATTTTGAGTAAAAATAGATGTAATTGAATGATGAAATATATATAGAAAAAAATAAAGTTCAATATTAATACTTATTCATTAATGAAAATTCAATTAGTGTGACTAAATAATTAATAAGGCCGATTTATGCTTTAAAATGTAACCTTTATAAAAATTTGATTTTATGTTATATTTAAGAAGCTTAATATATTACGGATAAAATATATTATTAATATGAATATTATATTAACACCAATTTTCTTAGTAATTGATAGGAAATAAGAATAATAATTATTAATATTTTTAAAAAGTTGTTTTCTAATGAAAAGAGTTTTCATTATATTTTTATGTTTTAATTTAATAAATAAATTCTAAATGTTTAGAATTTAAATTTGAAAAAATAAACTTCATTTTTTATATTCATCGTGTTAATATTTTCTTAAGATGAATTTTTGGTCTTTTTTTAAAATAATAGATTTTTAAATGAATTGTGAAAAAAATATCGATTTTACTAATACTGTCACTTTTATAACATTGTCATAATAAAAGAATGACTGAAAAGTTTTTGAAAACTTTTTTATATGAAATTATATATTTTTAAAGAAAAATAAATCATTTAAAAATACTATATTGAATTTATAAAACCCATGTTTAACATTTTGGAAACTTAAGTAATATTTTACTATAAAAAATGCTTTTATTCACTTACATTAAATATTAGTTTTCAATACTTGTAGAAATTATTGGGAATGTATTGTATCAACAATACTCTATAAATTATGATGATTTTGATGCTTACAAATAACCTTATTTGTTTTACTAATGATTTTTCTTTAAGTTATTTCAGGGATTTAATATTCTTCTTATTTATTCTGAATTTACTTTCAAGTTTTTAATTCACAAAGAATGTTTATCTAAAGTATTCTGGACGTTTATTCTGGAAACACTGTTCATAACCTACGTGGTTTAGCGTAACATATGGAATCAACCCTACGCTATATACAACACATATGGATCGTGATCCCTATGTTAGTCTTCAACCTTATGCTGGAAGAAGAAAGAAATGCTACGTTCAGATCAGTACATGTGGTTAATTAACCTTAAATTATCAAAAAAGTATGGTAAAAAAACCTTACATTTGAAATGAACATTTTGTTTGGTAAGAGAAGGAAGTATGGTTAAAAATCCCTATATAAGTAATGAACCTTACATTCCAAAGAGAAATGTATGGATTATCAACATTAATTTTATGATCAACCCTACATTTTCAACCTTATGTTCAAAAGATGAACGATATGTAGTTGAACCCAATGTTCGGTATTTTTTCCACTTAATGAAAGAACCCTATGTTTGACCTTTCAACATTGGAGATTTATTTTCATGATATTTACCATAATTTCTGCAATAGACTTGACCATGTTATAGGCTACTTTAAAGATCATTTTTTGACCATTTTGAAGATCATTTTATTTGATTCAAAGAACCGTATTTAATTGAGAAATTTACTCCTAATCTTAAGGGAAGTTATGACTCCCCTAGTAAATTCAATTTTGAATTTCTACGATTAATCAGGCGTCTTTTGTGGATCTGGAATTTTCAAAAGTAGAATTCTCATTATATATTTCTTTGAGTATTGTTTTTTAAAATACAATCAAGAGAGAAGAATATTTTATTATTATTCAATCAATCTGGTGATCATATACACAGTGTTATAGTGAATTAATGACTTAGGAATAAGAATTCACTTTGGATATATACATGTTCAATCCTGTAAGTTTGTGACTGCTCTGTTTTTTTTTTGTTCTTAAAATTGAAGATCTCTTGTGAAACTGGATCTCTTCAGACTTATTTCATCTTGAAGATTGTCTTTTTGAAGAATAAGATCCATCTACTATAAGTTGTGTGCTGCTGTAATCATGAAGATCAATTTCTTTCAACAAATAAAATCTCTTTTTGATTTATATGAGTCTTGAATGCTCATACTCAGTTGAAGCAGAGTGTCAGCTTCTCGATCTAAGATGTGGATAATCGGTTCTCTATTTAGAACTAGAATACTTTGTTTTTAGTATTAATTATAAAGGTATAAACTTCCTACACATAGTTGTTGTATTTTTAATCTTGTGATAAGAGAAACATACTAGTGAAATCCACTAATCTCACAGAGAGAGCATCTGGTGGAGTGGAATAGGGGATATTTATGCCTTGAAGTGCTATAAAAAGTCGTGTCTTTTATTTTTGTTTATCCACTGCTTATTCTTTGATCATAAGTAAAACACTTCTTATCCGCACTAATTTTAAAAGGGTGTTTAAATTCATAATTGTGGAAGAGTTTTTTAAAAGACAGAATTCACCCTCTTCTTATGTGTTTTGTATATTACGACCTAACAATTGGTATCAAAGGAGTACTTTTGGATAAAGCTATAGCAAGCTGAAAGTTTAAAGATCTATACAAATATTGAAATAGATGATCCCAGAGAAGGTATGTCCATGGTCTGTGCTCTATATTCCAATGGTGAAAATTATGGGTTCTAGAAATCAAGTATGATCATTTATTTAAAAAATCTTGGATTTAGAGTTTATTTGAAGATTACTACTCCCTATAAGATTCCTAAGAAACCAAAAACTTAGGATGTTGCAACTGAAGATGAATATGATATGAAATCCAAATCTATGAGTGCAATTATCTGTGGTCTTCAACCAGATGAATTCAATCGTGTCTTGCAATTTACTAATGCATATGAAATGTGAAAACTATTAGAATTTTCTATGAAGTAATAGATAATGTAAGACAAATGAGGTATGCAATAGGAAAACTAAAATTTAATACATTTAGGATGTTTGATAGAGAAATTATTATGTAGATGAAGGATTACAAAAATTATTAATAATATTACAGACTTAGTTGAACCAATCAAACAATATGATCAAGCTTTGAAAGTACCGAGAGTATTACCATTTAAATAGAATGGGATATTTGTTGGTATTCGACAATCATCACCTATCAAAGATCTGAACATGAAAGAAATAGTTGGGATTTTGATGATGTATGAAGCTGAAATGAAATCTGAAGCTAAAGATTAAAAAATTATCATGAAAAAGGATAATACATCTTTAAAAGTAACATCTAAAAGAAGAAGAAGAATAAAGCAAGAAGTTAGAAAAGATAAGAATTATGATTCATCTGATTCTAAAATGGAACTGGCTCGGTTAGACAAAAAAATTAGCACATTTTATAAGAAAAGGAGAGTATTTATAAAGCCCCTCAAAAAGGATGAGAAAGACTCAAGAGAATTCAGATGCTATGAATGCAAGAAATTGGGTCATATAAGACCTGATTGTCCTCAGCTAAAAGGTGAAAAGAGAAACACAAAAAATAAATATTTGAAAAATACTAATTATTAACATAAAGGCAGAAGAGAAATGAAAGCAACATAGAGTGTTTCTGAAGACTCCAGTAGCTCATCAAAATCTGATTCAGAAAAGAAAGAATCAAGCCTGAAAGCAAATATGTGCTTCATGGTTGAACAAGATAAGGTACAAACCTATTATTCCTCTAATTCTGATTCTAGTTGTTCAAATGATAAATTGGTTGCCTATTACACAATACTAGAAGAGAAATATGTCTCCTTATTAAAAAATAACAAATATTTAAAGCATATTCATAATGTTATTTTAGAAAAAAGAGATACCTTACTTAAAAACAATAGGAGTTAATTAAAAAAAATTACTCATCTACCACAAATTGTGTTGATCATGAAAAAAGGATTAAAGCACTACAATATCAAGTAGAAACTTATAAATTTTTTTCTCTTTTCTTTATAAAAGGAGAAAATATACTAAATGAAATTATTGGTAAGAATGTAATTAAAAACAAAAGGTTAGGTATATGAAGTAAGGGTGAAAAATCTAAACTATATAAGAATTATTTTGTTCCCAACTCAAAAAGTGTTACATGTTATTTTTTTGGAACAAAATGATGTAAAAAAATAAGTGTTATTTAAAAAATCCTCAAATTAGTGGCATTAAAAAGTATTTTATTTCAAAAAAATTATCTAAAGAAAATGATATGAGTTATGGAAAAAAAAAAGCAGATCTGGATTCCCAAATTTCTGCTAGCTGACACTGTTGGACCAAAGAAAATATGGGCACCAAAACAAAAATTTGTTTAAATAATTTTTCAGGTAAAAGGCCACAATAACAGAAATACCACTTGGTATATGGATAGTTTCTACTCAAGGAATATGAGTATAGATTCATCAAATTTTCATACATTGAATCAAATGGATGGAGTTCATGTTACTTTTGGTGATAATGCTGAAGGGAAAATAATTTGGAATTGGAACTGTTGGAGATCCCAAGATCATATCTATCAACAAAGTACTTTATGTGCAAGGATTGAAGTACAACCTGATAAGTATTTCTAAACTTTGTGATGGTGGTTTTTATGTTAATTTCTCTAAAAATTCCTGCTCAATTTTTTAAAATTAATTGCTTAAATTTAGAGTACCTAGAACTGATAATGTTTATACTATGGACTTACTTTCCTTGTGTAAACAAAGAGTGAACTATTTATCTTCTAAGACAAGTGAGTCATGGATCTGGCATAGAAGACTTGGTCATTGTAATATTTATGTTTTACATAGATTATATAAAAAATAGATTGTTGTTGATTTACCCAGTCTTAAATTTAACCATGATAGATTTTATGATACATGCCAAATTGACAAGAAACACAAATATTATTTCAAATCAATTAACAAAATTGCTACATATAAACCTTTAAAACTTATCCATATGGATTTTTTTGGACCATCAATAGTAGAAAGTTTGGATGGTAAATTATATTTTTATGTTTTAGTTGATGATTATTCCAGATTTACCTAGGTTTATTTTCTAAATCTTAAGAGTGAATTTTTCCCTATTTTTGAAAATATACAAAATAAAAAAGGTTTCAAAATAATTTCATTAAGAAGTGATCATGGTGGTAAATTTTAGAATCAATAATTTAATTCTTTTTACTCAAATAAGGGTATTAAACATGCCTTCTCTGAACCAAGAACACCTCAAAAATGGAATTACTGAAAGAATAAATCAGACTATTCAAGAAATGTCTAGGACTATACTGAATGAATAGAGTCTACCTACCTATTTTTGGGAAGAAGCTGTAAGAACATCCTACTGTGTCATAAATAGATTTTTAATTCGGCCTATCTTCAAAACAAAACCTTATGAACTTTGTAATAACAAAAATCCTAAAGTAAATTACTTTAAAGTTTTTGAATGTAAGGTGCATATCATGAACACTAAGGATAATCTTGGTAAGTTCAATCCAAAATCTGATGAAGGAATATTTTAAGGATATTCTTCTACTTCTAAATATTATATATTGTTTTATAAAAAGTCTAGGATTGTTGAAGAATCAGTTCATGTGAAGTTTGAGAAAACTAAACCTTTCATTAAAGAGAAAGATCAAATAGATGAAGTCACTAACTCTTTTGATAACATGAGACTTGAAACACTTAAAAATGATTTTGATTTTGATTTTAATAAAGTTCAGTTTAGTCCAGTCCAGAAGAACTTGAAACTGAAGAACCGGAAATTTTTCTGCCTAGAACGTCTAGAGTTCTAAATAACCACCCTTTAGAAACTATTATAGGAGACCTATACATAAAAATAAAAACTAGAAGAATTGTAGGAAACCTAGTTGAATTATCTTTCTTTCTATCCCAACTAGAACCTAATACAATTGAAGAAGCCTTAGAAGATGAAATTTGGATGATATCTATGAAAGAAGAGTTAAACCAGTTCAAGAGAAATAAATTTTGGGAACTTGTAGAGAAACCAACTAACTATCCAGTCATAGGAACCAAGTGGGTTTTTAGAAACAAACAGAATGATCAAGGGATCATCACTAGGAATAAATCTAGATTAGTAGACAAAGGTTATAATCATGAAGAAGGTATATATTATGATGAGACATTTTCCCCAGTAGCAAGATTATAAGCAATTATAATTATTCTAATTTATGCATCTCATATGAATTTTAAATTATATCAGATAGATGTTAAGTTTTCCTTTTTAAATGGTTATTTAATGGAGGAAGTTTATGTTGAAAAACTGCATGGTTTTTAAAATCCCCAAAAACCCAATTCTATTTTTAAACTTACTAAATCTCTTTACAACCTTAAACAATCACCTCGATCTTGGTATGAAAGATTAAGTTCTTTTATTTTAAAAAATGGTTTTACTATTGGTTTGACAGATCCAACAATTTTTAAGAAAACAGTTAGTTCTAATACTTTATTAGTTAAAATTTATGTTGATGATGTTATTTTTGGTTCAACTAATAAAAAGCTTTGTCGGGATTTTTCAAATCTAATGAAAAAAAAGAATTTAAAATGAGTATTATGGGATAAGTGAATTTATTTTTAGGATTTCAAATTTATCAAAAAGATTAAGAAATGTTTTAAATCAAATTATGTATATTATATATTTATTGAAAAAATTTGGGCTTGAAAACAACAAGACATATACAACTCTTGTGTGTACTAATATAAAACTTGATTTGGATGAAGCTGGGAAACTAGTTGACAACAAGTTATATAGAGGTATGATTAGTAGTTTATTATATCTTACTGATAGTAGAACAAAAATTATGTATTCAGTATGTCTTTATGCTAGATTTCAATCAAATCCAAAATAATCTCATCTTACTGCTGTTAAAATAATTTTTAGATATTTAAAAGGAATTGTTTTTCAATATCTTATTTACCCTAAAACTTATGATTTTAATTTAATTTCATATTCAGATGCTGACTTTGGAGGTTTTAGATTAGATAGAAAAAGTACGTTAGGAACCTATCACTTTTTAGGAAAATATTTTGTTTCTTGGTCGAGTATGAAGCAAATCTCAGTTGCTCTATCAACCGATGAGGTTGAATATCTGTCTGCTGGAAGTTTTTTCCAAACAAACATTTTTATTGGATTTTCAAAAGAGTCACAACATGACATGACCGCAAAAAGATCATAAACAAAGAGGGTAAAGGTGGTATGAAGTAGTGAAGGCCAAGAGCATCCATGCGGACAAGGTTGACACCCTCCTGGGGGAAGGATCCAAGATTAGAAAAGAAAGATAGGCGAACCCCTTGAGCTGCCTTGGACACTAAAAAGTCAGCCACAAAATTCACTTCACGCCATGTATGACATACCTCTGTGCTGCTGCTCAAAATCCCCTTGTATCACCGAATGGTGTAGACAATATCCCATGGGATGAGGCCGATACCACACAGAGCATTCTACACTATAAGTGAGTCTGTTTCCATAGCCGCGAGATGGACATTATTTTTCCTACATAAGAGTAAACCAGTCAACATCACCAAGGCTTCCACTTGAAGGGCATACCCACTGCCAAGAGTGCCGAAAAAAGCCAGAGTCACTGATCCCCTTGGGTCACGGATCCCCCCCCCCCCGCCTCGCAGCATGCCCATGATGCATGATCCGTCTATGTTCATTTTGAGGCCCAAATGATGGGGCAACCAGCGTACCCATCTTCTCTGCCTATTATAGTTGTCGTTGTTGGGAGAAAAGGTTGCAGCGAGAAGGGGTCTGATGGAAGGCGCATCCTGGCATGCATGACACAGCAAGACATGTCCTAGAAGTTTTTGTGCACAAGTATTGGGGATGAAAAATACTCTACTAGAATTTGGACTAAATTTTAATAATATTCTTATTTTATGTGATAATACTAGTGCTATTAATATATCCAAAAATCCTATAAGTCATTCCAGGACTAAGCACATTGATATAAGGCATTATTTTCTAAGAGATCATGTCCTCAAAAAGGATATATCTTTGAAATTTGTTAATTCTAAATATCAATTGGCTAATATTTTTACTAAACCACTTCCCCCTACTATTTTTGATTTTATTAAGGGGGATTAAGTTTATTTAATTTTAAATAAATTTTCTCTAATTTATTGATTATTAATATCTATTAAATTTTGTTTTTTGCTTTACTTATTTTTATTTTTGCTGTTTATTTGTGTAAATAATTTTGGTTTTAATTTTTAAAGTCGTGTGTTTTTGAAAAAAAACATAATTATCTTACGTAATGGCATGGGAAACAAGGTAACGTCAGAAAATTTTTGCCTATCGAAACCTTTCGTCCTCCCTTACCTTTTCATTTCTCAAACCGTTTCGACTACCAAAGCCTTTTTATACCTTCAAAACCCTATAACCTGAGAACCTCAGAGCTTTAAATTTTCATAAATGGGAAAAACCAAGCAAACTGATGCGGGTGAACCTAATAACCCGAAGCATTAGTGAGTTTCTTCAAGGAAGATTATACAAGGAAAAGTCATTGATTTCAAGTGGTTGTATGATACAGATCTACTGATTAACGAGGTAAATAAAGAATTTATATATGAGATAGAATTGAATCATTTATTTAATAGTGTTCAGTTTAGTTTTGTTGAGACTGAAGAAACTATTTCTGCAAAGATAGAGGACAATGAATTTTTTATTTCCTCTGTAGAAATAGATGAAATTTTGAAATGTTCCCATAAAGGTTTTTTTCATTTTGACATGTGTTATATTGGTAATCAAGATCAAAAGTCTATGGAAATTATATCATTTCTATTTGAATCAACCCATATCAGGAAAATGTTTGTTAATGACCTTGAGGTTGATCAAAAGGTTTTGGTGAAATTTATTCAGACGACAATTTCTCCAAGAGTGGCTGAGATGGAGAAAATTTTATATCCAGACATGTACATTATGTTTTTGTTCATAAGTGATATAAAATTAAATTTTCCAAGGTTTATGTTAAGGTATTTGAGCTAAAATTTTCAATCAGAGGATCGTATGTCATTTTATCCTTCTGGAAGGATACTGTTTTAATTCTGTTCAGAAAAAATATGGTTCGTGTGTTTAGCTCAAGAATTAAATGTCACCATAGTAATGTTCTGAACACTGGTACTATTAGAATTTTTTTTACTGGATTATAGTGAAAGGAAATCTTATTCTAGTTGTTTTAGATGACCAACAAAAATTAGGATCATTTGCTTACGGGGAGAAAAGTGCTATTAGAAATGAAGGGATTAGAGAATCCAGGGTTGAAGGAGTTTCCAAATCTACCCGTAGAAAATTAAGATTTAATGAATAAGAAGAGGAATAATAATATGTGATAGAGGAATTTTTTATGAAACCAAAGAACAGAGTAGATCCACTTGATGAAGAACCAGTGTTGGGTTTAGGTGAATCTACTAGATCAGTTCATCTAGAAGAGCCTATTCATGAGGAAGACCAACAGGTTGAGAGTCAAGTTTGATATTTTTAGAATGTTTCTATTCTAGTTTTTTAGGAGGAAGATCCATATATTCGAGAAGAAGTTTTACAAGAAGAAACTATTCTGGAAGAGAAACATATGCTCAATTCAGAAAATGTGGCTACAAAAGTTTTCGAGAATCTTGATTGCTCAGTTTTTTATCATTTGGTAGAAAGACCAAAATCTGTTTTTGGAGACAAAATATAAGTTCTTGATAATGTATCTTGTTCAAGTGACAAATCAATTGAAAAACCAGTGGATAAGTCTATGGAGAAGTATGCTTCAAATCCTTTAGAAATTGTGGTTGTTGGTCAGTCATAGAATCTCGATGAAGGGACATCTAATTCCATGACTAATCAAGTTTAAGATCTTGTAATGATGTTTAATAAAGTTCAAGAAGAAAATTCTGTTCTTAAGAAGGATATGGAGGCCTCAAAGAAATATTTTGATGATTTTTAGAATTCATCAATGCCAAGGATGGAGTTTTAGTCTCTTCAGACTCATCTTAGATAATTGAAAGGAAATTATGTGTCAAGGAAAGATTTTGATGCTTTCAATAGAGAAATGCTAGCTGAAGTTGGAAAATTTCGATTTAAATCTGTTTCTAAAACAGATTTTGGATACTTGAAGTGGTATTTAGGAATCCAGTTTGAATCCATTAAAGGAATTATTTCTCAAACCAATGCTTCTACCTCTTCCCCTTCTACTTCTCCAAATCTGATTTGCAGATTTCAAGAAATCATAACTATTATGTCCGACATGAATGACCATCTGTAGAACCTTCAGTGAAATAGTGCTCCATTATCAGTTTTGTTAAATAAAAAAGATATCTTGTTTATCAATCAACTTCAATTGAACCCAGTATCAGGATTCTGCTCAACAAATTAATAGATAAGTTAAACCAGTTTATGAAGTGAGATTAAAGTTTTCCTGACTTTTTGAAATTCAATCTTGTTGAAAATCTGCATGTTAGTCGTGATTCCAGAGTTTTGATTTTGAAGTTGGGAGATAGTATTATGAAAAATTTATAGGTAAAGATAGCAGAGATGAAGGAAATGTTTCAAGATACTCAAAATTCTACAGAACCAGAAACTGAGCCAAACCCTACCCAAACTCTTCTACCCTAACCACATCAGTTGGATAACCTATTTCCTAGTCAAACTGAATATTGTATTTCTACATATTTTGATCAATGAAATTTATTTATTCTTATTTTTAGTTATTTATTTGATATTATTTTATGTTTATGTCTACTTCCAAAAATCCATTCTTATATATCTATACAGATTATTATAACATTCACTTCCTTTTCTGTGCAAAATTAAAAGTGTTTTAATCTTTTTCTATACTTTCTTTTTGATCTCAGAAAAAGGGGGAGAAATTTGGATAAAAACAACATTTCTTTTTATCGAAATAATTATGTCAAATTGAATTTTGAATTATTTTCTTTAAAATTGTTGCAAAATTCTAAATTATGTTAATAATTTTATGGGTTTTTTGATCATTAAAAAGGGGGATATTGTTGGGAATTTATTGTCTCAACAATACTCTATAATTTATGATGATTTTGATTTTTACAAATACCCTTATTTTTTACTAATGATTTTTCTTTAAGTGTATTTTAGGGATTTAATATTCTTCTTATTTATTCTGAATTTATTTTCAAGTTTTTAATTCACTAGGAACATTTATCTAAAGTATTAGGGACATGTTTTTGAGTATTCTAAAAACATTGTTCATACCCTACGTGGTTTAGCATAATGTATAGAATTAACCATATATTGTGTACAGCGTGTATAGATCATGATCCCTACATTAGTCATCAACCTTATGCCGGAAGAAGAAATCAACCCTACATTCAGATCAGTATGTATGGTTAATCAACCTTCTGTTATCAGAAAAGTATGGTTTGAAAGGAACCTTACGTTTGGCAAGAGAATAAAGTATGGTTAAAAACCCTATGTAAGTAATGAACCTTATGTTCCAAAGAGAAATTTATGGTTCATTAACATTACTTTTATGATCAACCCTACATTGTCAACCTTACATTTGAAAGATGAATGCTATGTAGTTGAACCCTATGTTCAGTATTTTATTGCTTTGTGAAAGAACCCTGCATTTGACTTTTCAATGTCAAAGATTTATTTTCACGATGTTTCCCGTAATTTCTGTAATGGAATTGACCATGTTACAAGATTTTTTAAAGTTCATTTTCAACCATTTTTAAGATCATTTTATTTTATTCAAATAACCATATTTAATGGAGAAATTTACTTCTATTATTAAGGGAAGTTACGACTCCCCTGGTAAATTCAATTTTGAATTTCTACAGTTCATCAAGCATCTTTTGTGGATCTAGAATTTTCAAAATTAGGATGCTCATTATATATTCCTTAGAGTATTATTTTTTCAAATAAAATAAAGAGAGAAGAATATTTCATTATTATTCAGTCTTTATAGTGATCATATACATAGTTCTATATCAAACGAACGACTTAGGAAGAAGACTACACTTTGAAGATATACATGTTCAATTCTGTAAGTTTGTGACTTCTCTGTTTTTGTTGTTATTCTTAAAATAGAAGATCTATTTTGAAATAGGATCTATTAAAACTTATTTCATCATGAATATTGTATTTTTGAAGAATAATATCCATCTACTATCAGTTTCATGTTGTTGTAACTCTTAAGATCAATTTGTTTCAACAAATTGAATCTCTTTTTGATTTATATGAGTGTTGACTACTCGTACTCAGTTGAAGTGGAGTGTTAGATTCTCAATCTAAGTTGAAGATAATAAGTTCTCTGTTTAGAACTAGAAGAATTTGTTTTTATTCTTAATTGTAAAGGTATCAACTGTCTTCACTCAGTTGTTGGATCTTCGGTCTTGTGATAAGAGGACCAGACTAGGGAAATTCACCAAGATCACAGAGAGAGCATCTGGTGGAGTGTACTATGGGATATTTATTCCTTGAACCACTATAAAATGACATGTATTTTATTTCTATTTATCTACTTCTTATTATTTGAACATAAATAAAACACTGTTTATCCATGCTAATTTAAAAATGGTGCTTAAATTCAGAATCGTGAAAGAGCTTTTGAAAATACACAGTTCACCCCCTCTCATGTGTTTTGTATATTCCAACCTAACAAAAATTAAATCCAAAAAAATGGATTTCATATTTTAGATCAACATGATAATATTATGTAATAAGGTCCATTTCATTTTTGGGTATAAAAGTATGATTACTAAGAATAAAGTTAATGACAATGCTAATGGTAAAACTATTATTTTCAAATAATTATTTTATTGATATTGTGTTGATTTTATCTAATGAAATAAATTAATATATTCTAAAAATTGACTTTATTATAATATTTAATCCCATATTTTGATAAATTTTTTCTTATTCAATTGGTAATCAATATGAAATATGATTAAAAACACTTTATGGTGAAAACAACATTTTCTTACAAGTTAGTTTTTCTATATATATAATTTTTTAATTTAAAATTTAATTTTATATTAATTAGAAATTGAATTAGATTAAATGGATATTAAATTTAGGTTCATAACAATCAAATTTATTTACAAGTGTTGTTTTACATTTTTAGTAAAATATAAGTTACTTGAGTAAAAACTAGTTGCCTCAGTAAAAACAAAAAGGGTAAAAGTAACAATATAAGAACAGATGACTTCCAACATGTTTAAAACATGCGTGGAAATACTTTTATGGTGATTTATAGACCTTATCTCACCTAAAAATCCATTATTTCTCATTTTTTGAACCATTGATCGTTGGATAGTATCATTCCTTTTTTGAAAAATAATGAGTCTTCACAAAAGTGCCCTTTTCTTCAATTGTAAATAGAGACACTTCTACCCCTTCATACCAAACCCATTACTTATAATTTAATCTTGAAAATATACCATTTTTATCCTCCTATAAACCTATCCCATTTTCATAATCCTCTGGTCATAATTAATTAGCTTAAGGCATTCATTTCCAAGGAGATTGTAAAGAGAAAGTTCAAGATCCCATAGTGAGTATTACCTAATCCTTGAATTTTTCTTCTCATTCTTTACCTTAAAAAAATATACTAAACATAGTTATATAATGACATAGGTATAATTATAATACTGAAATTTTATTATATTAATGGAATAAACATTATTTATTTCTTTTTATCCATGTAGAAAAACAAAAGAACATCAATCGTGCGTTATGTGAACTATCGCCTCCACAAAGCAACATCTTTAGTTTTTCATCACCACCTCTCTTTGATGGTTATATGAATAGAATTAAAAAATAAGTGAAACAAATGATATAATTATAAATATGAATATAAATATTATAATCCACCTTCATTTCCACTCATTCATCGGGAAATAAAAAATGTTAATTGTGTGTTGTGTGAAATATTGCTTGCATGAAGTAACATTTTTCATCTTGATTTTCATTATGTATCCAAACCACTTAAATAATAATTAAAAAACTTAAAAAAATATAAATAATATAATTATACATCTTTTATAATGATATTATGTCGAAATAAATAATTTCTTAACCATACTCACCCATCAAATTATGGTATGTTCATGGTTGGGTCAGTATAACCACCTACTTAAACAATTATATAAACTCTATCATGTATTAATATGAGAAATTAAATACTAATATTATTATAATTTAATAAGAAAACCATGATTTTTTAATGTTCTTGGAAATGTTATATTAAGTATTTAACTTATTATTAAAATATCATCTTCAACCACTAAAATTACCAAAATAAGTCGACATTGGTTACATTTTCACACAATATAACTAAAACACTTATGGAATGAGATGTTAGATTTATAAATAAATATAATTTATCTATTATATTACCTTAAATTATCTATTAATTATGAAATTTGGTAAAAAATGAATAACAACACTATTATTATGAAACTAGTTCAAAATGATCGAGGTTACTCACACCTGCTATAGAAAGTAGATAATAAATAACTAATATACATGTATAGAAAAATTATAAATGAAGTTTATAAAATTTTATATATATGAAAATTTTTTGTAAATAACTTATTTGGATAGCTATTTTTAGTATGTAGGATATTCAAGCATGTTAGTGGAAGTCATGAATTAAGGTAAGGGTTTTCTTGGTCTAAATTATGATTCTTTGATACATGTTACGTGTTATGAACCATGTATCCTTTGTATGGTGTTATATTGATTTAATATCTCATGAATGATCTGTACTTTATTTCTTTACAATTCAAGGGATATACTAAGTCAAATAAAGTTCTTTTTTTCTCAAATGGATTTTGACTCAAGTGTTACCTCAGTCGTAAGAGTTTTTGGTAACTCATTTTTCATTCATTGAGTTATGATAATCATCTTAAACTTATTTAATATAAATTTTATACATTATACACTTTTATTGTATTATGTGGTATTCTCTCATTTTTTACATTTTTACCATATAAACCCCTTTTCAAATATTTCATGCTTCATGAAGTATGTTGCCTATAAGGGGTATTGATATCTTAAATCCCCTTTCTTTGAGTTATAATGTTTCATCTTGAACTTTGATTTTCCAAGCTTAGGTTCAACCACCAAAAGATTTTATTATATATTACTTTCTATTCCTCTCTGGTAAAATTAAATTTCAATACAAAATAAAGGTTTACTACACCTTTTCTTATGGTGTGGGATTTCGATAAATGTACTTTAAAAATACCAAAAGGTTTTTCATTTCATGGGGATTTTTTTCTTCCAAAACACATTTGATTTGATGCCTTTATGACTTTTTCAAGGATCCATTATTGGATATTCTTTTTAAAAATTAAATTTTTTGAAAAGTTATGCTTCACCTTTTCAAAAATGTAATATGAAAGTGACTTGTAAATTTTTCATTATGATGACGTTAAAAATATTTCCTAAAAATTCAATTACATTTTCACTTCTATTTTTCCTTTTAATATTCCAAAGTGCTTACACCAATGGGGATTATGTTTAATGATATACCCTCTATTTTATAAGTTTTATTTATCTTTTTGGGGGATTAAACTCATAGTATCAAACAATACAATTATTTATTCTTTCTTGTGTGGTGCTATTCAAAGCATTATTCTTTAAAAGGTGTTTAACATATATGTCGACATCCTTATAAGTTTCTTTTATTACACTGGGGATATGATCTCTTATAACCACCCACCTTCTTTATCAATACGACATATATTATCCACTGACTGGGGAAAGTATTAACAACTTGTATGTTGTGATTATAATATGGATGATTGTAATACTAAGGAATGCTAATTATATATTGTTTAACCATTCACCTTATTTCTGTAGATGACTTATGTCCATGTTACCCCATTTATTTACTAGGAAAGTATTGATGTCTGTATGTTTCTATCTCAATAGAGATGTTTATTGATTCCTAATGTATGTTGATTATGAATTATATTGATATTCATATCTTTCATATGGTGAATGCTTTGGACTTAAATAAGCGATGAGTGAGGCCTAATATCATATAGACCCTCTATGTATCGGTCAGTCTCATGAGACAAAAGGATTGGGTATTTGGTGTATGTTTACACAATGAAATCATGATGTCTTATTTGTGACCTTGAAGGAAAGAATGATGTCGTGAGTGTGACCTTGATGGAAATAAAAATGTCTTGGATGAGTACATGACAGTAAAGATCAAGATGTATAACATTATGTGTCATGACCCACCCACAGAGACCATGCCTGGGCAGATAGTAATATGAGTGTGACGCCACAAGCCTGCCCAATATGTCAAGGGGTGGAGACAAGTGTCAAGTAGGAATATCACTGAAATGGGAGGCCTTAGCCTAAGTATCTATATGTACAAGAATAACCAGCTCTATGAAATAGTGCAGAAATAAAGGAATGAATTAAACATCTAGAGTGTAAATGGTGCATGAAAAAACCTCTAGGAAAATACATAAAATTACAATAAGGTAATATAAATGATGTAAAAGGAAAAAATACATGCCCAACCAGAAATGAGGTTCCAACCTGATAAAATTGAAAAAAGGGATAAAATGAAGAGATTCTAGATCATAATCTCCAATATTGACCACCGAATATGACCAGCACCACATAGTACTATTATGCTCCACCGAAACCAAGTCCACCAAGGTCACCACTGAACTATCAATAGTCTGCATAAGACACAACACGTACATCCAAAGGCCATACAGGGGTGATTGTATACATACCTAGTAGGATGCCAAAAAAACCAAGAGGGAAAAATATAAAGAAACATCACTCAACTTAACCCATAAGCAATAGGGTAAGGAAAAACCAACATTCGATATGTTCAGAAGAAACCCAAGTGAAGAGATAAAGGGCATCTCTATCTCTACAACCAGCTAAAAATGATAAGTCAACCTGAAACTCCCAAAGTTATATCTTCAATGACCAACACCATGTGCATCCTCACAAGAATTTGTGTGGAGGGCCCACACCTCACCATTGCACTCCATAGTCGAGGGAGAATCTAACTCCAATGGAGGACATACACCCTACCGGAGCTTAAAGATAGGGTAATGCCACACTATAGATAGAGGACTCATGCCCTACTGTAGTATGGGGGTGTACCGAATCTGCCCGTATAAAAAGTATTGGGTATCCACTCCCTAGTTGTAACACCCCGAACCCTCTAGGATAGAGTCGGTGTATTACTTGTGATATTGGCATGGTTAGAAGGAATAAAAATCTTGAAGGAACGATCAGTTTAGTAGTCTTGAAGAAACTAGATACATATATATAACTCAAATTACATTGTAAAAGGTTACAAAATACAATACATAACAAAAACTAAAAACTAAAACCATAGGAACTCAATAAACGATCACCTCTTCATCACCTGTTGATGGAAAACAATGAAAGGGGTGAGCTCAAACGCTCAGTAAGGGTTACAAATAGCGGAAGCATGAATACAATAATAAGTAAATCATAGTCAATCAGACATATTCAATATGGCATGGTGAATAAATGAAAAACTAATGCCATTAATAAACTGAGAATGAAACTGTATCCATAGGTTTTGTCATAGTGAAATCCTCATGTATAATAATAATAACTAATAATGAATAAAGAGAATGATTATTATTTGGACGTCATGTATCTAGAACATGAAACCATAGTACCATAAAAATGGTTTAGTTCTATGGGTAGAAACCTGTCTGATTTTTGGAAACAAACTCGAAGGGTTTGTCACCAACTGATTTGTCTCATGAAATCTATCGATGCATCAAGGGGCCATAGTAGTCCCCACCCGCCACTGCATGTCCAAATCATTATTTATACAATGATTCAATATAAGATCAATATGCCTTTTCAATATCCGTATAGAGTAGAGTATACGGATTCATCAATATTTCCATAATTAAAATAACTTTCCAAATAATCACCGTATGTAAAATAGTATATGGTTTAGACAACAAACATATCCATGATATGAGATTATGTATATTTAATATAAATATAATTTAAAATGAAAATTGATCTCAAATGGGCAGTAGGTACACCACATAAGGATTATTAGGTGCACAATATGCCATGACCCAAACTTTTTAATGTTTTTTTGCTTCCTATTTTTGTGTGCTATTTTATTTTATACTCAACAAAACTATTTCATTTAATGAAATGAGTATAATTAAAATGATATTGTTGGGTTTTGACTGTTATATGACCATTGGTCAATATGGCCGTTGGAAACTAAACTCTTAATGTTGCGATTAATTATCTATAAATACAAGTGATCTTGGTTAATTAATACAGAAAGAAGATTCGATGGCCTCATCCAGTAGTCACGGGCCGATTGAAGCCCATCTGACAAAACTTGGGAAGAAGGTAGCACCACTGGGCTTTGCTCTGGACCAAACCCAAGCCGAAGTTCATCATGTCAATCTGGAACGGAATTGCCTTAGAGAGATGTTCAAGCTGATAGAAATCACCACTCGGGCAATGTTGGTCGAGCCGCCCCAAGATTATATCACCTTAGTACACCTTACACTTAGGTCTTATGCTGGTTTTATAAGGGGCTATGTAATGAGACTGTGACTGCTTTGTGTAACCCTTTGAGATAAAGAAAATTGTGATTTCTTCTTATGGTAAAGTTTGTGAATTTTCAAATGTACGGATAAATATAGGATATATATTATTAATGAATTCTGAAAAAAAGGATATTTTAAAATATTTATGTAAACCATGAATAATTAATAATGTGTAATGATTTTCAAAAAATGGTCTTCTATAGTTGTGTTCGGTCAGAAATTTAGAGTCTAATAAGATCAACTTATTTTTTGGTGAATAGTAAATTATGAATAGTGATTTTATGCTTATGAATAGTAATGTGACCAAATGGATTAAGTAACCTCACTTAATAAAGTATTAATATAATATAGGAACCTTGATTAAGTAATGTGATTCAATAAAATAGGTAAATAACTATTTCATAAATTATTAGTTAAGTATTAGTTTTTTCAGGTGAATAGTGTTTTTTATTTAAAAATTAAATTAAAATTATTTAGAAAATTATTTTTATAAAATGGAGTTAATTTTTGAATTCAGAGCATCGATATTAGGTTAAGGCAATTTTTGGGGATTTTTCTGAAAAAGTTGAATTTTCGGTGAATAGTGAAATTATAGTTTTGAGTTTCGGGTGTTTAATGACATCATTAAGGATGTAATAATTATGTAATATTTCTAGTAGACTTATGAATATTAATATATGATATTAGGTGTCCCAAGTGGCCAATACCATGGGCAAATACCATGGGCAAGCTCATGGTTTTTCCAATACCACCGATGAGGTGTCCCATGGAAATTAATGATTTGTTCCCTCACTTCCCCTATAAATACCAAGTCATTACCTCATCCATTTGATTCCAAAATCCTCCTCGAGGAAGTTATGGTCTCCTTACCTACCAATTAGTCCTCCCAAGGTTCCCTCAAGCCTCCCAAGGTCTCGAAAATCAAGCTTTCGATGTTACTTTTCAAGGTAAGGGATCCTTTCACCCTCCTCTTTTAAATTTGTGACTTCCTTTATGTTGTGTCTTCTAGTTTCCATATATTTATGTTTATGGTATGTTCTCATATGTTCTAATTACTGTCAATTTCATGTCTAATTTTTGAGAGACCCTTTTCGCTCTCATCAATTTGTTTTCTGAAATTTTAAGTGACGTCATTAGGCTGCCGAATTTTTTGTAAAAGAAATCGCATCTTCTCTTTCCTTTCAAGTTTTCTTTTCATGTGGTATGACATTAAAATATCCATACCATGTTCTTATCTCTATTTTATTCTGCATTTATACTGTATTATGAGTTTTTTATGAGTTTTTTACCCTTTTACCCTCTCTTTTTAATGTTTTCTAAAAGGATGTTATGTAGCCGTTATGCTGCAGAATTTTCATCTCAAAATTCCTCTATCTTTCTCTCTTGGAATTATATTATTTGTTTATGTGAATACCCAGACCTATTTCATTTATATGGGTGTTCATAAATAAAAAAAATGATATATTTTATTCTGGAATTGACATACATATAACCCTCACTCCCTTTCCATGGGTTATAAATGACATAATGATCTTATTTTTAGGATCTTTTAAAACGTCACGATTTTGAAATGAAACCCATTTATTTTATTCTATATGCATTATTTATGAAATGTTTGATTATTATCTATGTGGATAACATGAAAATAAATAAATATTAAGGGTGCACCCTGATAGCGCTCCAATTCATTGGGTAAAGAATTAATCTCTAGAGATGACAAGTTTCACGATACCTTGGTGAATAACCTTGGCAATTTTTATGACACCTTGGGGATGGACCTTGGTGATATTTTCATGAATGTATAAATGAAATGTTGAATCCACATATTAAAGTTATGTTTCAAGTTCTTTTCATTATGATATGCCTATTATTTCATTGCTCTTCTCTTTTTGTTTTTATTTAAGTTCTTATTGATAACACAAGCCAACTGATTCCCTTGTTTCCCTTACTGGGCCTTCTGCTCACCCTTTCCTTTGATGTATATCTCCAAGATATGATATGCAGTAATTGTACATAGGATGAACTTTTGATGAAGCATTACATGTGTATTAGAATAATTTTTTATGTTGTTTTCATGTTTTATGTCCTTGATTTCCAAGACACTAGACTTTAAAGATCCTATGTATGTAAAATGTAATGAAAAGTTATATAATAAAAAGGTGGGATGCTATAGTTGGTATCAAAGGATAGTCTAGATATTTATGGAGATTAGGCTATGAAAAAATTAGGAAGAAACCTATATAAAAGTTTAAGTATAGGAAAACTTCCTGGTATTTTGTTGAGTATTGAGTAAGTGGTTTATCAAACAAATACATCCCTATCTGGATACGAGCAGGTAGAGGCGGCTCTGAAACAGATGTACATAGGGGTAAAACCCAAAAACACTACTTTGAGATATACTTGAACAAGAACTGATGCACAATAACAGTCCTTGCTGCACTCTTGGTTACGACACTCCCGGGGGATTTGTTTGGTTAATCACAATCTTTTTATGAATAATTACGAAGGAATTATAGAGAAATGTAATTGTTTAAGCATGAAGTTTTAAGACATAAAATCATTTATAGTTAAAATATTCGTAAATGAAATAAGTTTCTCACAAAGGATTTATTCTTTTAGAAAATGGTGGGCAATATGAGGAACCGTGCAAATGGTGACCACAATGGACCATGCACTGATGGCTCTCTGATGGAAGCCAGAATGGAAACATTCATGTGAATGATGAACCAACTGACTCAAGTTATGGGAAATAACTTGAATCAAGCTGAGAGATCAATCTCACCATGAAGGGAACAACATTTTTTGAGTCCTTTATACATAAATGACCACCAACCTTCAGTGGATCGACCGACCCATTGATTATTGAATAGTGGATCAGCTCTATAGAGAAGATCTTTTCTGTGCTACGTTGTTCAGAACAGGAGAAGGTCACCCTGGCTGTCTATCTCTTAGAGGGAGAAGATGATTAGTGGTGGGAACTAATTAAAAACATGAGGATAATATTGGAGGTTGAAGCTATGGAGTGGGAAGAGTTCAGAGGGATCTTTTTCAGTAAGTATTTCCCTCATTCCATGAGAACAATAATGGAGAAAGAGTTTCTCGAGCTGAAGCAGAAGGAGAATGAATCTGTCGGAAGCTATGAGATGAACTTCACCCGACTTTCATGATATACCTCTAGCTTTGTCATGGATACAAATGGTAAGGTTGATAGATTATTTAGTGGACTGAGACCTCATCTCTAGAATAATTTAGCCAACTGAGACTATAATAGCTATGAGGACATCATGTGGAGTGCGATGAAAGTTGAGCTTGAGTTTGGTGAGACGTAGTGGTCTCATAAATTCAATGACAAGAAGAGGTCGATGGATCACAGCTTAGGGAGGAATTTTGTTTAGAGAAGAGGAGGAAATAAAGTGAAACTTCCCACGTGTAATAAATATGGGAAGAAGCATTTAGGGAACTACCTGCTTGGGAGTGGGAGATGCTACATGTGTAGAAGAGATGGTCATATTATAAGGAATTGTCGTAGTGAGGTGAAACCTCAACATCCAAACAAAAACAACAAGGGGAATATGGTGCAGGCCCTACCTGATGTCCAGTGCTTTAAGTGTGGACAACGCGGGAACTTTTCCAATCACTATCCAAATCCGAGGGAAGTGGAGGGGAACCACCATCAGCCTCTACAAAGGCCAAGGGATCAAGGTCATGCTTTTTCTATCATGATAGTTGAAGTTGAAGCTCCAAATGATGTGGTATCAGGTACTCTTGTTGTCCTCTCAAAGCTATCAAATACTTTGATTCTGGTTCTATGCATTCCTTTATTTCCTCCAAGTTTGCAAATAATTTAGATTCAACCCCCGATTTTCTAAAAGTAGAGTTATCAGTCAAGACTCCTGGTGGGATTATCCGAGCATCGTCAGTGTTTAGAAAATATAGTATTTACTTTAGTGAGCACAATATTATCTCAAATATAGTAGTCATTACCATGCTAGAATTCATCATTATACTAGGTATGTACTGGCTCTCAAATTATAATGCTAAGATCAATTGTAGAAGTAAGGAAATATCAGTAGTATTGAATGGAAAACCTACGGTTATCTTCCAAGGAGAGATATCTCAACCTAATCATTATCTAAAAGAACCCCCTATATCCTTCTTTATGGAGTTGATCAGTGAAGAAGAAGAAGGAGATGAGATTTTAAGGATAGAAAATGTCCTCATCATCCAGGAATACATTGACGTATTTCCTGAGGAGTTACTCGGACCTCTCCCAGAAAGAGAGGTAGAGTTCTCCATTGAACTCATACCTGGATCTCATCTGATATCAAAGACCCCTTATAGGATAGAAAATGTAGAGCTGGAGGAATTAAAGAAACAACTCCAAGTTATTATGGAGAAAGGGTTTATCCGACTGAGTGTGTCTCCTTGGGGAGCACCAGTTCTCTTTGTGAAGAAGAAAGATGGATCCATACGGCTATGCATTGATTATAGAGAACTGAATGGGATCACAGTGAAGAAAAAATACCCTCTTCCAAGAATTGATGACTTATTTGACCAACTTCATGGGGATCAATTCTTCTCTAAGATTGATCTTCATTCTGGTTATCATCAATTGAGGGTGAAGAAAGAAGATATTCCAAAAACTCTCTTCCGATCAAGATATAGGCATTATGAGTTTGTTATATGCCCTTCGTACTGACTAATTCACCTACTATTTTTATGGATTTGAGGAATAGTGTCTTTAATGACTACCTTGATAACTTTGTGGTAGTTTTTATTGATGATACTCTGATATATTCCAAAAGTCATGAGGAGCATTAGGATCATCTAAGGGATATTTTGAAAACTCTATGGAAGGAGATGCTTTTTGGAAAGTTCAGAAAATGTGAATTTTGGTTACAACAAGTATATTTCTTGGGGCACATTGTAACCAATGAAGTAATCACAGTTGACCCTACAAATACAAAAGTTGTAGAGGAGTGGCCTCAACCTACAATAATAACTGAGATTCATAGTTTTATTTAATTGGAAGGATATTAAGAAGGTTTGTGAAAAAAAATTCATGAATTTCTAATCCATTAACCAAGTTAACTCAAAAAGGGTTCAATTTTATCTGGACAAAGGAATGTGAGGAAAGTTTCCAAGATCTGAAGAAGATATTGGTTACTGCACCCGTGTTAACTCTGCCCTCAAGTAGAGAAAGATTCGTTATTTTTAGAGATGCATCTCTAAAAGGTCTTGGGTGCGTCCTCATGCAAAATGAAAAGGTCATTGCATATCCATCTCGACAGTTGAAGACTCATGAGAAGAATTATCCTACACATGATCTGGAGCTAGTTGTGGTCATTTTTTCTCTGAAGATATGGAGGCACTATCTTTATGGGGAGAAATATGATATATACACAGACTATCAAAGTTTGAAGTATATTTTCACACAAAAGGAATTGAACATGAGACAAAGGAGATGGTTGGAACTTCTTAAAGACTATGATTGTTCAATTCATCATCACCCTTGAAGAGAAAACAAAGTTACTGATGCATTAAGAAAGAAAGACCCAGTTTTCCTTTCCATGATGAGAATTCAAAGAGATACTCTAATCAATGACCTAATAAAGATAGACTTAAGAATTATAAGGGAAGGTACATCATCAACCCTAACCCAAATAATTTCTTAACCATCATTACTAGAGAAGATCAAGAAAGTACAGAAAGAATATCCCTTGTTACAGAAGAAGTTTGAGGCTATAAAGGATGGGAATTTTCCTGAGTTCAATATTGATCAAGAAGGTGTACTGAAATTTCGTACAAGACTATGTGTTCCATCTATTCTAGAAATAAATAAGGAGTTGATGGATGAAGCTCATAGCTCTAATTTCTCTATACATCCTGGAATCACAAAAATGTATAGGGACCTTCGTGATCATTATTGGTGAGATAATATGAAAAGGGAGATTGCTGAATACACTTTAAGGTGCCTGGTATGTCAACAAGTGAAGGGAGAAAGACAACTTCCTAAAGGGTTATTGCAACCACTACCCATACCAGCATGGAAGTGGGACAATATCACTATATACTTCATCACTGGTCTTCTGATAACTTCCAAAGGAAACAATGTGATATGGGTTATTGTGGACCGTCTCACCAAGACTGTCCATTTTATCTCCATTTGGGAAGATTTCTCTCTTAATCAACTTGCCAGGATTTGTGTGAAGGAAGTGGTAAGGCTACATGGAGTTCCACTTTCTATCGTATTTGATCATGATCCAAGGTTCACATCAAAATTTTGGAGAAGACTTCAACATGATCTGAGCAGTCAATTGAATTTTAGTACGGCCTATCACCCCCAAACTGATGGTCAATCTAAAAGGACTATTAAAACACTCGAGGACATGTTAAGAACGTGCTCAATGGAATTTAAGAGTGGATAGGATCAACATCTCCCTTTAGTTGAGTTCACTTACAACAACAGCTTCCACTCGAGCATTCAAATGGCACCCTATGAAGCTATATATAGGAAGCGATGTAGAACTCCTACTTGTTGGGATGAAGCTGGTGAGAGAAATCTTCTTGGGCCTAATCTTGTGAAAGGTATGATAGAAAAATTCCATGCCATCCAACAACACATTAAGGATTCTCAAAGTCGGAAAAAGAGCTATTCCGACAACCATCAAAGGGAATTGGATTTTGATGTCAGTGACAAGGTCTTCCTTCAAATATCACCTTGGAAGAGATTCATGCGGTTTGGGAAAAAAGGGAAGCTCAACCCTAGGTACATTATCCCCTATAAAATCATTGATCGTGTAGGATTAGTGGCCTATCGGCTTGCACTTCCTCTAAATCTAGAATAAGTTCATGATGTATTCCACGTATCCCTCTTGAGGAAGTACATACCTGACCCTTCACATGTACTAAACCCAGAGGTGGTACAACTGGAACATGACCTCTCTTATGAAGAGCAGCTGGTGGAGATCTTGCATCGTAGAGACAAGGTTCTACGTAACAAGACTACCCACCTTGTTAAGGTGTTGTGGAGGAACCACAAATGTAATGCCCTAAACTTTTTATGTGTAATAATAATAATTTTATGTTTTAATTATCATATTAACCAGTGCGGTTTTCAAAGTAAATATTATCACACTTTTTTTAAAGAATAGAAAAATAACTATTATTGTAAAACATAATTTATTCTTATCGAATAATTATTTAATAGAATATTTTAAATAATAACTATAATAACATAAATAATTTGTTTGTTTTCCCAAATGTGAAATATATATATATATATATATATTTGTATATTTGATTTGAATGAAAATACTATTATCAAAATTATAATTTTATATGTGGTTATACATGACATCAAATATTGTTATTTTAAAATATTTTAATGACATTATTTTTGCACTATTATACGGACAATTATTTGATCTATCATATGAGTTCAAAAATATGTTATATACACATGTATTTATAATGTAATAAATGTTAGATTATAAATTAACATTTTTGGAATTTTGATTAATAAAATTATAAATATATTAATAGAATGATTAAAATTGTACATATGAACTTTTAATAAAATTATAATCATAACATATTAACATTTGTTTAAAAGTTTCAATTAAAAAAATATGGTACAAAATAGGATAATAAAATTCCAAATATCAATTTAATTTTAACATTACAAGCATATAATATGAAGTATACAAATATATATTTTATAAATGAATTCAATAAATTTTACTTTTCTTAAAAGTATTGATAAATAAGTTTAATAGATTAATAATTTTGTTTAACTTTTGACTTTTTATAAATCTATTGATAATATAATATATGATATAACAAAATATGAATAATAGCAGTATTATAATAGTAATATAGGATGAAATCAGACCCAAAAAAAGGTAGAATCTCGTAATAGATTTGGAAACCAGGATTAGGGTTAGGCACAAAACGGACCAAAAAAAGAGAAATGAAAAATAAAACAATAACAAAAAAGGGGGAGTATCCTATGAGATCCGTGAAGGGAGACCGTGCTCGGGAGCAGGGGTGCGTCGTGCTCTGGGTACAAGCCGGTTCATCCATGAGGCACCATCGGGTTCAAGAAGAGGGAGGTGCGGCCCTGCGGTGGTGTCTGAGTGGTGGAGTCTTGCAGGTCTGGGAGGCCACACTATGGTCGGGGTTGAAGGCAGGGTAGTGGTCTGGGACGAGCAGGCTGAGCGGCTTTAGTGGAGTCATGTTGGCGATGGTGCGTGTGGTGTGTTGAGGTTTTTCTATAAAACCATATGCTTTGAGCAAATAAAAAGTGTCCAAAACTAGAATTATGAGAGAGGGTGTGCCCGGTGCAATGTCCCTCAAAATAATTCTACCCTTCCTCATTTGACTTCCCATCCCACAACCTCTTTGTTCTTCACCTTGTTGAAGTCTTGCACACACTACTGGGATTTTTTCATATTTTGCTCAATCATTTCATCATTTGTGGTATAATCTGCACATGTTTGAGGTAAGGGTGATTTTGATTTATAATTACTTTCTATTATACACTTATGATCCTCAAAATTTAGTGTTTTAAAACTTATATAGAGTTGTGAAACCCGTTTATGTAGGAGATTTATTATTTTCAAATATATTTTGTAAGGGTTCATTATACTTGTCTCGAATGTTTAATTATTTTACAACCTTATGATTGTAAGGGTTGTAATTTTTCCTTTTCATGTCTATTTTAGAGTATATACTTATATATTCTTTTAATGGTATTTTTATAACTTTACGGTGGTTTAAAAATTCTTCTATGTTGAACCTGGGTCTTCGGATTTTTGGGTTCAGGTGATATAATGGATGTAATGGTTATGTTTTAATTAAATGTATATTTTGTAAGGGTTTAATTAATTTGATCAATTTTTTTGTCTATTATTTTTACAAGGTATACACATATATATTTGTGTATAAATGTTTATATGAATCAATATATTTCAATATAACATATTATTTTCCGAACTGGGTTATGATTTTAAAAACCATGTGTTGAAAGGATTTTAATTGTTTTTCTTAAACCATGTTATTATAAAATGTTATATGTGTCAATATATATATATATAAGGAACCATATATATCTATATAACCTAGAATTTTCTTTAAAAAATATAATGGTTTTAAATTTTAAGTATTTATCTCAAAATCTTATGGTTTGTGAGGGTGTAATTTGATCAAATTACGGTTGTTATATGTGTGTGTACATATTTATATATAAACATATATGTATTATTATTTTATGTGTACTTAAGTTAAGGGTTATTTTAATTTATAATTATTTTCTATTGTACACTTATAATCCCCAAAATTGGTGTTTTAAAACTTATATAGAGTTACGAAACCCATTGGCGTGAGGGAATATTTCCTTGTATGGTGTTAATATATATATATATATCTGTGTGTGTGTGTGTGTAATTTTAGTTTTCGGAATATATAAATTAAGGTGTGACATATATATATATTATGTATATATATACATATGGTTATATGTATGCACCCATAAGTTTGAACCATAATCCGAAATAGGTGGGCCTAAAACAAACTTCAGTGGTTAAAGTTTGTTTATGATATGTTTAATTAAATTTTCATGAATGCATGAGTTACATAAGACATTTTTTTCACTGCAAATCAATTAGCCTTATATGCTATAGAGCCTAAGGCATGGCCATTTATTAAGACATGATCGTTTATCAGTGCATTCTTGTGTACAAATGACATCTATCTTAATTTACAATTAGTCATTTTAAATTATAAATATTAATTTCCATGAATCAAGGATTTTTAAAATTAAGGAACTATCATTTTATGTGGTAACCCCATCCATTCATTTCTAGCATGTTTTAAATTAATATCACATGCGTAAAGTAATGTTTACTATGTTATGCATGTCGTTGGGAAAATTATCATTTAAATAATAAATGACATATTATGATTTAGTCTGTTTCCAATTCCTTTTATCGGTGCAAGAATTGTGCATGAATAATGAGCGTGTATTATAATGCATTAAAAGTGTATTACTATGGAAGAGTTGTAAAGTTATTATTTTATGTGATAATTAAACAATTTATTATTAATAATAATTTATGAAATAAGAATTTAATTATTCAAAGTGGTATGGGACACTTTGAATAATGTGAATTAATAAACCAAGTAATATGTGTGCATGGAATGATAAGTGATTTAATAAATCAAAGTGGTATGTGCAATTTGATTTAGAGATATGAGGAATGCATTGGACCTAGTATGTTCCGGGGTGGGGACTGGTAAAAGTAAGCCCTCCGGGTTGGGGTCCGGTTACAGCAGACCCTCCGGGTTAGAGTCTGGTTATTAGAGGCTCTCCAGGGTGGAGTCCGGTTACAGAGGCTCTCCGGGTTGGGGTCCGGTTACAGTTAACCCCTAGGTCTTGGCACGAGGCCTTGACACGGTCCGGCATATGCACTTTCCTCATTAAGACTATGTAAATTAATTAACCAGAGGATTATTCGACTAGTAGAATATTCATGGTTAAAGAGATTATGATTATGAGAATCAGAAGAAGTTTAAGTATGGCATATTTATTATTTATGAAATATTTAGAAATTTAATGGCCAATAATAAATGATGAAATTGAAGTTATTATTTTTAAGTGCAGCTATGATCATGCATTACACTTAGTTATTAATTTTGTACTTTCATTTTAACATGAAATGTCTTTTACTTTCTATTTAGAATGATCATTCTCATAATTGAATCATAATAATGTTAGTATGTTTTAAATTATGCACTTATATCCCTTAGAAAATTATCATGGTATGTTTAATATGTTACAGCATTTTAAAGAAAATGTTTTATGGAAATTTTAAAGAATGTTTTCAAAAGATATTTTGGGTATAGTATGTTATTTTCTAAACTCGTTACTGGGCATTCGTATGCTCACCCTACGTTTTTAATTAAAAAATTTCAGGTAACATCTTTTGGAAGATGGAACATTTCAGAAGTAGCTGGTTTCTCAGAGCCTGAATCGAATTTGATCCTATGTATAGAACAGGATCTGGGTATTCAAGAGCTGGGGCATGAAAATAAATATGAAGAAGCCACGTGGGAACCAGAGGAGTCTATGAGGCAGAAGTAACCACACCTTTTCTCTTCTAAGGGTACGAGTTAAAAATTTCGGGGACGAAATTTCTTAAGGGGGGAAGAATGTAACGACCCAAACTTTTTAATGTTTTTTTGTTTTCTATTTTTGTGTGTTATTTTATTTTATACTCAAAAAAACTATTTCATTTAATGAAATGAGTATAATTAAAATGAGACCGTTGGGTTTTGACTGTTATATGACTGTTGGTCAATTAAACCGTTGGAAACTAAACTCTTAATGTTGCGATTAATTGTCTATAAATACAAGTGATATTGTTTAATTAATACAGAAAGAAGATTCAATGGCCTCATCCAGTAGTCTCGGGCCAATCGAAGCCCATCTGACGGAAATTGGGAAGGAGGTAGAACCATTGGGCTTTGCTCTGAACCAAACTCAAGCTGAACTTCATCATGTGAAGCTGGAACGGAATCACCTTCAGGAGGAGTTCAAGTTGATAGAAATCACCACTTAGGCAATGTTGATCGAGCCGCCCCAAGATTCTATCACCTTAGCACACCTTACACTTAGGTCCTATGCTGTTGTTATAAGGGGCTATGTAACGAGACCGTAACTACTTTGTGTAACCCTTTGAGATAAATAAAATTGTGATTTCTTCTTATGGTGAAGTTTGTGAATTTTCAAATGTTCGAATAAATATAAGATGTATATTATTAATGAATTCTGAAAGAAAGGATATTTTAAAATATTTATGTAAACCTTAAATAATTAATAATGTGTAATGATTTTCAGAAAATGGTCTTCTACAGTTGTGTTCGGTAAGAAATTTAGACTCTAATAATATCAACTTAATTTTTGGTGAATAGTACATTATGAATAGTGATTTTACGCTTATGAATAGTAATGTGACCAAATGGATTGAGTAACCTAACTTCATAAAGTATTAATATAATTTAGGCACTTTGATTAAGTAATGTGATTCAATAAAATAGGTAAATAACTATTTCAGAAATTATTAGTTAAGTATTAGTTTTTTCGTTTGAATAGTGTTTTTTATTTAAAAATTAAATTAAAAATATTTAGAAAATTATTTTTTATAAAATGGAGTTCATTTTTTAATTCATATCATCAATATTAGGTTGAGGTGATTTTTTTGGATTTTTCTGAAAAAGTTGAATTTTTGGTGAATAGTGAAATTACAGTTTTGAGTTTTGGGTGTTTAATGAAATCATTAAGGATGTAATAATTATGTAATATTTCTGGTCGACTTATTAATAGTAATATATGCTATGAGGTGTCCCAAATGGCCAATACCATGGGAAAATACCATGGTCAAGCCCATGGTTTTTCCAATACCACCGATGAGGTGTCCCTTGGAAATTAATGATTTGTTTCCTCACTTCCCCTAAAAATACCAAGTCATTCCCTCATCCATTTGATTCCAAAATCCTCATCAACGAAGTTATGGTCTCCTTACCTCCCAAGGAGTCCTCCCAAGGTTCCCTCAATCCTCCCAAGGTCCTGAACATCAAGATTTCGAAGTTACATTTCAAGGTAAGGGATCCTTTCACCCTCCTCTTTTAAAGTCGTGACTTCATTTATGTTGTGTCTTCTAGTTTCCATCTCTTTATGTTGAGGGTATGTTATTATATGTTCTAATTACTTTCCATTTCATGTATAATTTTTTAGAGACCCTTTTTTCTCTCATCAATTTTTTTTCTGAAATTTTAAGTGACGTCATTAGGCTGCCGAATTTTTTGTAAAAGAAATTGCATCTTCTCTTTCCTTTCAAGTTTCCTTTTCATGTGGTATGACATTAAAATATCCATACAATGTTATTATATCTATATTATTATTCATTTATACTATATTATGAGTTATTTATGAGTGGTTTACCCTTGTACCCTCTCTTTTTAATGTTTTCTAAAAGGATGTTATGTAGTCGTTATGCTGCAGAATTTTCATCTCAAAATTCCTCTATCTTTCTCTCTTAGAATTATCTTGTTTATTTATGTGAATACCCAAACCTATTTAATTTATATGGGTGTTCATAAATACAAAAAAATGATATATTTGATTCTGGAATTGACATACATATAACCCTCACTCCCTTTCCATGGGTTATAAATGACATAATGATCTTATTTTTATGATCTTTTAAAACGTCAAGATTTTGAAATGAAACCCATTTATTTTATTCTCTATTGGTTATTTATGAAATGTTTGATTATGATATATGTGGCTCACATTAAAATAAATACATATTAAGGGTGAGACCTGATAGTTCTCCAATTCATTAGGTAATGAATTAATCTTTAGAGATGACAAGTTTCACGATACCTTGGTGAATAACCTTGGTAATTTTTATGACACCTTGGGGATGGACCCTAGTGATATGTTCATGAATGTATAAATTAAATGTTGAAGCCACATATTCAAGTTATGTTTCAAGTTATTTTCATTATGATATGCCTATTATTTCATTTCTCTTGTCTTTATGTTTTTATTTAAGTTCTTATTGATAACACAAGCCAATGGATTCCCTTGTTTCCCTTACTGGGCCTTCTGCTCACTCTTTCCTTTGATGTATGTCTCCAGGATTTGAGATGCAGTAATTGTATATAGGATGAACTTTTGATGAAGCCTTACATGTGTATTAGAAGAATGTTTTATGTTGTTTTCATGTTTTATGTCCCTGATTTCCAAGACACTAGATTTTAAAGATCCTCTGTATGTAAAATGTAATGAAAAGTTATGTAATAAAAAGGCGGGATGTTATACAATACAAAGTTAGTCATAAAAAAAAGTAGTTGAGACAAAGTCTCTTACCACAGTGTAATCGATCAAATCATATGACCAGAACTTAATAACCCTCAAATGAATCACTGAATAACATGAATATAAATAGAATCATTTCATTATATATCAAATGTTAGTACACATATACCACATACAAGAAATAAGTGGTGAACAATGAAAATCTCACAAAAATGAAAGTGAGATGAGAAACCCCTTACAAACATTTCAGCATGGTAACGAGTGTTATTGAGAGGGATTAATGACAGTTAAAAGGGTATTCCATTATTTATATGTCATAAGGGAAGTATGGGGGAGGTGAAAAAACATACCCTATCATTAGGAATTAAAAATAAAAGGGCACAAAATAGGGGAGATTCTTGAACAAAAGTGAGAGAGTGGAGCCCTTACCTTACGCTCGAAGGTGTTCTTGTTTATTCTTAATGACCTAAATAATCAAATTTAGATTCATTAATTAATAATTACATAATCTCATAAACATTTAATTGATATGGTATAACCTTATTAAGTTTATTAATGTCCTTTTTGATGGGTTTAAGAGATTTAATTTTATTGTTTTGGAAGCATTTTCTTACTTGGTTTCATGATTTGTTTACTTGTATTCATGAATGGATGTTTGTTTGAAATATGGTTAAACATCAAAAATTGTTAATATACATTATTAGTGAAATTAAAGATATATAAATTATCTTATAATGATTCTCATTATATACCATGAGTATGACTCATTCGATGAGTTAAAATAAACGCTTGGATTTGGCTTGGCGGTTTTGTGAACAACAAACTTGTTTTATATTATTATTCCATATTATGAATGTGTAAAGATTTAAGAACATTAATCAAGATAAAATACATATATTATGACCTGTTTCAACCATTGAAAATGTTTCATGACCATTATTGAATATAGTAATGCAAATTGAAAACCAATCTTCCTTGAGTGTGACAAATTTACACATCTCAGATGGTGGTTGCATTTATTATATAAAAGGAGGGGGAAAAGAGATATTATAATGAAATATTCCATTAGCACAATGAAAATACTTTACATGTAAGGTACTGGAATTATCATGGAATTTGGATGAGGGGAGGTGATAAGGGAGAACAAAATAATGGAACTTTGTAAAAGAAATTGAAAGAAAATAGAAGGAAGGTTCACCTCTTGAGTACTCCTCCTTGAGAATTTCTTTAAGGCCTTTGTTTTTGGACTTTTGGTGAGACCATAAGGTCTTGGACGTGGGGAGAGGGCTTGGGAAGAGTATTTGGCAGAATTTAGGCAAGGATTGAAGCTTGAGTGGTGTGGGAGGAAGAGTGGGTGAGGGGTTGTTTATATAGTGGAGGGGAGAGGAGTTTTCTTAATATTATAATCGTTAATTTATTATTTCCTCTCAAGACAACCAAAAGTGAGTATTCCATGACTGAGAATAGTAATATATGCATCTGACTTAGAAACAATTGGGCTTAAATCAGCAGATCATCATCAATGACTCAATAAATTCCTTATTTAGCATTTATCATAAATTATCGCATTTTACTATTCATCAAAAAATTAAGTATTCCATAAAAATCTCAAAAATTCACCCTAACCATATTTCGATGTATAGAATCCAAAAATGAAGTCCATTTTTCAAAAATAATTTTATAAATATGATTAATTAAATATTTAATTAAAATAATTATTTAATAAAAAAATATAAACACTTAAAATATTCATCTTCATTCTTAAGGTGCCTAAATTCATTTATACATTCAAGGGCATGGATACCATTCATAAGAGTCATATGACTATTAATAAGGGTAATTTACTATTCATAAGGGTAGGTTACTATTCATAAGGGTAGGTTACTATTCACCAAAAATTAAGTTAATTCTATCATACTCTAAATATCATCTTGAACACAACCGTGTATGTCAGATTTTTAAAATTCAAATCACAGAGTTGGAAAATTTAAGTTTAATGGCGAGGTTATGGATATCACTTATAAGTAACCATGTTTTGTTCCATATAGGCTCAGTGATTCATGAAATATAGCCTATAACTAGAATGTATTTAAGAGAAACTTACCATGTAGTGTTTTGGGTGCTACATTATTCCCTCCTTCAGAAATTTCATCCTCAAAATTTTATGTATGAAGCCCACCAAAAAGATATGGGTGGTTCTTTTTCATGAAATCCTCTGGTTCCCATGTTTCTTCCTCCATATTCTGGTTCCTCCAAAGAACCTTTACTAGACAATTTTTCCAATTTCTCAATACTTTCTCCCTTGTGTCAAGAATCTCAATAGGATTTTCACAGTATGACAAATCAAGTTCCATTTCAATTTCTTCATAGGTGAGTACATGCGTTGGGTCTGGCATGTATTTCTTCAACAATGACACATGGAACACATCATGTACTTTAGAGATATTTGGCGGCATTACTAAATAGTAAGCTACTGTTCCGAATCTTTCCATAATTTCAAATGGTCTGATATACCTGGGGATCAGTTTCCCTTTCTTACCGAAACTTAAGACACCCTTCCATGGAGATACTTTCATAAAGACATGATCTCCCACCTGTAATTCCAAATCCTTTCTCTGATTGTTAGCATAACTCTTCTGCCTACTTTGGGCTACTTTAATATGGGCTTGGATTGTCTTCACCTTTTTCTTGTTCTTTTCAATAAGTTTTGGCCCTATAAGTTTCCTCTCACCAACTTCATCCCAACAAGTTGGAGTTCGACATCTCTTTCCATGTAATGCTTCATATGGATCCATTTGAATACTATAATGGAAACTATTGTTGTAGGAAAATTCCACTAAAGGCAAGTATTGATCCCACATACCTTGGAAGTCAAGAGAGCATGACCTCAGCATGTCTTCTAGAGTTTGAATAGTCCTTTCAGACTTTCCATCAGTTTGGGGGTGATAAGCAGTACTCATATAAAGTTCAGTATTCAAAGCCTTCTAGAGACTTTTCCAGAATTTTGATGTAAACCAGGGATCTCGATTAGACACAATCGATAGAGCTTCACCATGAAGTCTTACAACTTCATTAATATAAATTCTTTTCAAGCGCTCAAGTGTAAAATCTTCTCTTATCAGAAGGAAATGTGCTGATTTTGTGATCCAATCAACAATTACCCATATTGCATCATTCCTTCTAGGTTTCCTTGGTAGTCCGGTGAAAAAATCCATCGTAATGCTATCCCACTTCCATATAGGAATAGGTAGAGGTTGCATCACTCCTTTGGGATGTTGTCTCTCTGCCTTCACTTGTTGAAAAAATAGACATCTTGACATGTAGTCAACAATTTTCCGCTTCACATTATCCCACCAAAAATATTCCTTCAGATCTCTATACATCTTGGTTCTACCTGGGTGTATAGAGAAATTTGAGCTATGAGCATCATCTAATAGTTCTCTTTTTAGCTCAGGTACTGATGGAATGCATAACCACTTCCCAAATTTCAGAACTCCTTCTTCATACACGAAGTCAGCCAGTCTCCCATCCTTAACTCCATTAATTTTCTTGTGCAGATTCTCATCATCAGATTGAGAGCTTTTTATATTCTCTAGTAAAGATGGTTTAGCAATCATTTGAAATAGGATCTATGTTTCCCCTTTCTTAACATTTCCCATATCCATCTTCATTATATTCGTGAATATAGGATCTCTTTCAATCCTCATTTGAGTCAAAAGGCCATGATCTTTCCTACTTAATTCATCTGCCACCTTATTTTCCTTTCCTGGGTGGTAGTGTATTAAACAATCATAATATTTTAGTAACTCAAGCCATCTTTTTTGCCTCATGTTGAGTTCTTTTTGTGTGAAAATATATTTCAAACTCTTGTGTTCCGTATAAATCTCGCATCTCTCTCTGTAGAGATAATTCCTCCATATTTTCAGAGCAAAGATTATGGCTGCTAACTCAAGATCATGAGTTGGATAATTTTTCTCATGAGTCTTCAACTGTCATGATGCATAAGAAATAACATTATCATTTTTCATAAGGACGCAACCCAGTCTATTCTTTTATGCATCGTTGTATATTACAAATCCATCACTTCTAGATGGAAGAGTCAAAATTGGAGCATTGACCAATCTTCTTTTCAATTATTCAAATCATTATGTACATTCTTTTGTCCACACAAACTTAACTCTTTTACGTGTGAGCATGGTTAGCGGGTTAGCTAGTCAGGAAAAATTCTGAACAAAACACTGATAGTAACCTGCTAAGCCAGTAAAACTACATACCTCAGTTATGTTTGTTAGCGTGGGCCATTCTTGGATTGCCTTTATCTTTGCAGGATCAACTAGGATTCCATCCTTAGAGACAATATGGACTAGAAAATAAACTGATTGAAGCCAGAATTCACACTTTCTAAACTTCCCATATAATTTATTTCTTTTAAGAGTTCTCAGAATAACCCAGAAGTGATTCTCATGATCTTCATAGATTTTTGATTATATGAGGATATCATCGATGAATACCACAACAAAGTTATCAAGATGTTCCTTGAAAACTCTATTCATTATATCCATGAAAATAGAGGGTGCATTTGTCAGTCCAAAAGGCATCACTGTAAACTCATAACGCCCATACCCGGTCCAAAATGTTGTCTTAGGAATATCTTACTTCCTCACATGCAACTGATGATACCCAGATCGAAGGTCAATCTTCGAAAATTATTGATCAAATAAAGTTGATCAAATAAATCATCAATCCGGGGAAGAGGATACTTATTCTTTACTGTAATAGCATTGATTTCCCTATAATCAATGCAAAGCCTCATGGATCCATATTTCTTCTTGACAAAGAGGACAGGGGCTCCCCATGGAGAAACACTAGGTCGAATAAATCCTTTTTCACTCAAATCCTCTAGTTGTTTCTTTAGCTATACTAATTCCACAGTGTCCATTCTATAGGGAGTCTTTGATATAGGTCTTGAATCGGGAATTAAATCAATAGAGAACTCAACTTCCTGCTCTGGAGGATGTCCAGTTAAATCCTCTAGAAATACATCAATGTACTCTTGCACTATGTACACATCTTCAATTTTAATATTTATTTCCTCGCCCATAGATGTTGGTTTATCTTCCTCTCTAAGTATTGAATTCAATAGAGCTACTGGGGGTGGTTCTAGATAAGAATCAGGTGGCGAATTTCTACCCTAAAGACAAGGGATTCTCCACCATTTTCAAAAATTGTAACTTTCTTCTTCTTACAATAAATCTTCGCATCATAATTTGACATCCAATCCATACTGATAATTATATCAAATTCAGTCATTGGTATGATGACAAGGTTATCAACTAAATCACATTTTGGTGTCTGTAGGGGGACTAGTCGACATGTCTTTGTTGCAATGATACATCCCCTGGGAGTTTTGACTGACAACTCCTTTATTAAATCAAATTGGACATATCTAGTTTTCTTGGAAAACTGAGAAGATATAAATGAATGTGATGATCCAGAATCAAATAAAGTGTTTTTTATATTTGAGGAAATAATTAAAGTACATGCCACCACATCATTAGGAACTTCAACCTCCGCGGTTGTAATTGCATGGGCTCTTCCTTTTTCTATTGGTTTTTTCTGAGGCATGTTTCCTTGGCACATAGGACACTCATTTTCATAGTGTCCCATCTCTCTACAATTGTATCATTTAATATCATTGAATTGTTTCTTACCCTTGCATTCATCAGATCGATGACCCTTTTCTCCGTAGTTATAGCAGACTCCCAAGCCTTTCAAGCATTTCCTGAGATGATTCTTTCCACAGTTCTCACATAATGGGAATAGCTTTGTTCCCTTGCTCTTATTTGGTGCTTCTCCTTTTACTTTATTATCAGAGTACCACTTCTTATCTTGGTTTCCTTTTAAAAGATTTGATCAAGCAAATTCCTTCTCTATTTTGATGGCACTTTATACAATTTCATCATTTGATGAAAATTATTGAGAATCTGGTGCCCTTCGAAGACTTGGAATAATACTTTAAAAGAAATGATCAATCTTTTCTACCGAGTCATGTATGTAATCTATGGAATACCTGGCCAGCCTTTTTAAAGTAGCCTCATACTCTGCAACATTGTCTTCTTCCCTATGTTTTAAGCTAAGGAATTTCCTCTTCATTTCAGTTTTTTGCTCATGAGGGAAATATTTTTCGAAGAATATTTCCTTAAAAGTCCTCTATTCCATATCTTTTATTTCCTCTTCCTCTGTGGTATTCTGAATCAAGGACCACCATTGATCAGCATCACCCTTGAGACAATATACTACCAATACTACCTTTTCATTTTCATTGCATATTAATTCCATGAATATCTTTTTAAGGGACTTGATCCATTTCTCAGCAACCACTGGGTTAGTAGTCCCGCTAAAAGATAGCAGCTTATGTCACATGAAAAGATCCAACATAGGTGTGGAATGGTTATTCATTACAACCTGAGTAAGTTGTCCCAATATGGTCATTATCTAATCTGCTCCAACATTGATTGTGTTGACTTTCTCAGTAGGGAGATCCCTACCTTACCCACGAGTATTGATTCCCCTTCTTCCATTAGATGTCATTTATAAATAATGGGATGCACTATATTAGTTTATGAATCTCAAATATAAAAGAACTCAACATAGATTGAAATTCTATGCATAGATAATCTTATAAACATAGTTTCTCTGAGGAAAACATTACATTAAACTCATTCATAATGGATTGTAAAGAAAATGTGAATTATCCTAAGCATATCCCCCAGGAGTGTCGTAACCAATATTGCATCAAGTCCTTTTTCCATGCACCATTTCCCGTTTGAGTCTAGCTCAAAGTGGTGTTTTTGGGTTTTACCCCTAGATACATATGTGCTAGAGCCGCCTCTACCTACTCGTATCTAGACAGGGACGTATTGCTTAAAAGATCCACATAATCTATTCCTTACCAAAATACCAGGACGTTCTTGTACTTTAATCCTCACATACTACATTAGGTCTTTGTTCCCTACTATATATCTCCTACTCTAGTTTCCAAGTTTCCTACTAAACTTCCTTTGATACCAACTATAACTCCCCGACCCCTCTAGGCTGGAGCTGGTGAATTACTTGTGATATTGGTATGGTTAGAAGGAATGAAAATCCTAAAGGAACGATCAGTTTAGTAGTCTTTAATAAACTATATACATAGATGTAACTCAAATTACATTGGAAAAGGTTACAAAATACAATACATAACAAAAACTAAAAACTGCAACCACAGGAACTCAATAAACGATCACCTATTCATCACCTGTTGATGGAAAACAATGAAAGGGGTGAGATAAAACGCCCAATAAGGGTTAAAAATAGTGGAAGCATGAATACAATAATAAGTTAATCATATTCAATATGAGATAATCAATATGGCATGGTGAATAAATGAAAAACTAATGCCATTAATAAACTGAGAATGAAACTGCATCCATAGGTTTTGTCATAGTGAAATACTCATGGATAATAATAATAACTGATAATGAATAAAGAGAATACTTATTATTTGGACTTCATGTATCTGGAACATGAAACAATAATACTGTAAAAACAGTTTAGTTCTATGGGTAGAAACCCGTCTGATTTTTGGAAACAAACTTGAAGGGTTTGTCGCCAACGGATATGTCTCATGAGACCTACTGATGCATCGAGGGGATATAGTGGGACCCACCCACCACTGCATGTCCAAATAATTATTTATACATTTATTTAATACAATATAAATATGCCTTTTCAATATCTTTATAGAGTAGAGTATACAGATTCATCAATATTTCCATAATTAAAATAACTTTCCAAATAATCACCATATATAAAATGGTATACGATTTAGAAAAAAACATATCCATGATATGATATTATTGATATTTAATATAAATATAATTTAAAATGAAAATTGAACTCAAATGGGTAGTATTTACACCACCTAAGGATTATTAGGTGCACAATACAAAGTTAGTCATAACAAAATAGTAGCTGAGACAAAGTCTCTTACCATAATGTAATCGGTTGAATCATATGACCAGAACTCAATAACCCTCAAATGAATCATTGAATAACATGAATATAAATATAATAATGTCATTACATATCAAATGGTAGTACACATATACCACATACAATGAATAAGTGGTGAACAATGAAAATATCACAGAAATGAAAGTGAGATGAGAAACCCCTTACAAGCATTTCGGCATGGTAACGAGTGTTATTGAGAGGGATTAATGAGAGTTAAAGGGGTATTACATTATTTATATGTCACAAGGTCAGTATGGGGGAGTTTCAAAAACATACCCCATCATTATGAATTAAAAATAAAAGGGCACAACATAGGGGAGATTCTTGAACAAGAGTGAGAGAGAGGATCCCTTACCTTACCCTCGAAGGTGTTCTTGTTTGTTCTTAATGACCTGAATAATCAAATTTATATTAATTAATAAATAATTACATAACCTAATAAACATTTAATTGATATGGTATAACCTTATTAAGTTCATTAATGTCCTTTTTGATGGGTTTAAGAGATTCAATTTTATTGTTTTGGAAGTATTTTCTTACTTGGTTTCATGATTTGTTTACTTGTATTCATGAATGGATGTTTGTTTGAAATATGGTTAAACATCCAGAATTGTTAATATACATTATTAGTAAAATTAAATAGATATAAATGATCTTATAATTATTCTGGTTATATACCATGAGGATGACTCATTCGATGAGTTAAAATAAACGCTTGGATTTGGCTTGGCGGTTTTGTGCACAATAAACTTGTTTTGTATTATTATTCCATATTATGTATGTGTAAAGATTACAGAACATTAATCAAGATAAAATACATATATTATGACCTGGTTAAAACATTGAAAATGTTTCATGACCAGTATTGAAGATATTAATACAAATTGAAAACCCTTCTTCCTTGAGTGTGACAAATTTACACATCTCGAACGGTGTTTGCATTTATTATATAAAAGGAGGGGGAAAAGAGATATTATGATGAAATATTCCATTATCACAATGAAAATACTGTACATTTAAGGTACTGGAATTATCATAGAATTTGGATGAGGGGAGGTGAGAAGGGAGAACAAAATAATGGAACTTTGTAAAAGAAATTGAAAGAAAAGAGAAGGAAGGTTCACCTCTTGAGTACTCCTCCTTGAGAATCTCCTTAAGGCCTTTATTTTTGGCCTTTTGGTAAAACTCGCAGGTCTTGGATGTGGGTAGAGGGATTGGGAAGATTATTTGGAAGAATTTAGTCAAGGCTTTAAGATTGAGTGGTGTGGGAGGAAGAGGGGGTGAGGGGTGGTTTATATAGTGGAGGGGAGAGGAGTTTTCTTAATATTATAATCATCAATTTATTATTTCCTCTCAAGAAAACCAAAAGTGAGTATTCCATGACCAAGAACAGTAATATATGCATGTGAATTCGAAACAATTGGTCTTACATCAGCATATCATCATCAATGACTCAATAAATTCCTTATCTAGCATTTATCGTAAATTATCGCATTTTACTATTCATCAAAAATTTAAGTATTTCATAAAAATCTCAAAAATTCACCCTGACCATTTTTCAACATGTAGAATCATAAAATGAATTCCATTTTTCAAAAATAATTTTCTAAATATTATTAATTAAATATTTAATTAAAATAATTATTTAATCGAAAAATATAAACACTTAAAATATTCATCTTCATTCTTAAGGTGCCTAAATTCATTTATACATTCAAGGGAATGGATACCATTCATAAGAGTCATATTACTATTCATAAGGGTAAGTTAATATTCATAAGGGTAAGTTACTATTCATAAGGGTAGGTTACTATTCACTGAAAATTAAGTTAATTCTATCAGACTCTAAATATCATCTTGAACACAACCGTGTATGTCAGATTTTTAAAATTCAAATCGCAGAGTTGGGAAATTTAAGTTTAATGGATAGGTTATGGATATCTCCTATAAGTAACCATGTTTTGTTCCATATAGTCTCAGTGATTCATGAAATATAGGCTATAACTAGAATGTATTTAAGAGAAACATACCATGAAGTGTTTGGGGTGCTACACTAGTGCAATAGGGGAGTACCGACTCCAGAATCTCTCTGATGATCAAAAATGATCATCGTCATCGTCCAAGCATCACTGTAAGAAGTGTCTCACTCACAACACCTCATTTCATATCTCTATATCCCAAATAAAGGCAACAATCACATCCCATGTGTAAAACCACTTAGTATAGGCTTTGCGCAATCCCAAATCTGAGTTCCAAATAAGGAGATACATAAGTTATAAGTCTCTAGGAAAAGTACATGAATGTGCATAGGGTAACATGTTGTGTGAAATTTCCTAGATGCTTGGGCATGTCTTCCTTTTAGACCCTAAAACACCTTGAGAGGGTAAGGGTCAAACAGGGTGTCAACATTTTCTTATAATTTCATGGATCTTATCACCATGTTGGTGGGAACTCATGAAATCTATCACAAGGAATTGTTCGATCACCTAACACATGTATATAGAAAAGGAAACACAATACAATAGTTTTACATGGTTCACCGCTAAAGTATAATCTAATGAGAATACACTAATAATTTATTGGTCATACCAAAATCTACTAAACTTCACAAGATGATGTGGATTACAATTGTTCAATCACAATCACTTTGTTCCAAGATCAAGAAATTTATAATAATCTTAGAGATAACACACTACATCCCTCAGATCACTTTTATCAACTCACCCCTGCTCACTACTATAGATGAAGTATTTCTCAATTTATCAGCTTGAAGGTCACTTCTATAGGACCCCGAGATGACCTAAGAGGGGTGGGGTAAATCAGGGTGTCAACTTTTTCTTTTAAAGTGTCTGATCTTGTTCTCATGTTGGTAGGAACATGTTAAACTTGTATGATGGATATGAAAAACAACTAAACAATCACATGTAAAGAGACCAAACAACACTTTTACTTGGTTCATCACAAAGGGCTACATCCAAGGAGCATATGCCGAAAGTGTCTCAGTTGTACCAAAATCCACTAATCTTCACTAGTTGTGGAGTATAAGAGTTCAGACACAGTCACTCCGTTACAAGCACACTACCTTTACAATAATTTAGGGATAGCTCACTATGTCCCTCAGAACACTTCCGTCAACTCCCCCTTGCTCACTACATTGGGAGAAGTATTACTCATTTTATTGACTTGGGGGTCTCTTCAACAGATTTTCATTGAAGACTTTATCTCAGTCCATCATGAGACACTGCTTGCATCGAAGTCCTGAATTGATGAACTTGAAAGTAATGATCACACAAACCGTATATTCAAAATCCTGTTAGAATCTTAACATTATGCCTGCATGCAATACATGAACTTACGCGCAAGATTTGAGATTTTTCACGCAAGTTGAATTTCGCACAACCCCTACTTTTCGTGCAACCCTTATCTTTTGCGCAACTACACTAAAGGGTTCACTTGGTCTTTTTAGACTAAAGGAACACCTTGCATGCAAGATTAACTCTATGCAATTCTTTTGTGCGCAAATATTTTGCGCGATAGAGCAACCAGATTTTCATTGGAAAAATTCTTAAGTATTCTATACGGGTAGTTGCCTATTTATAGGCCTCTATGAACCTATTCACAAGATTCTAACATGTCTTTTTCGATGCGTGTAAGGTTCTTTCTAAGCACGCAGAACCCCTTTTGATGTCACATTGGGTGAGTAAGATTCTTCTGCGCAACCTCATCTTTTGCACACATTTAAGTCTTGCATGCACTATTTTCTTTTTCCATATTTTGATGCACTGATCCCAAATCAGGCCTTGTGCGCAACTTTCTAAACACCCTTTAATCTTGCACACAACTCCCTTTTCCAAAAACACTTTTCTCCATATTCCAATTTTTTGACCCAAATATTTGGAAAACACTGGGAAATGATTCCACCTTCAATATTGTTGCCTACTTGAACTATATGATCCCTTTCCTAGAAAACATCCTGAAAATCCAATGAGTATTGACAACAAAAACAAACCATACTCTATTTCCAGTATAGAACAGTCGTGGTTCCAACAACTTCCATATCTGACTACATGATGGTGATGTTTTTCATCATGGAGGTCCAATTATGATGCTTCAATCCATTCCACAAAATTTTCCTGAGCTCAAGTACATTTTCAGAAGTATCTTTCATGAAACACCCTTTTTTCATGAAACACCTTTATTTTTCTATAAAAATAAAAAATTTAATAAAACTACCAACTTTTTTGAAAATTATTTATTATATAAATTTTCTACCTTTTTTAAAACCCCCTTCACTGAAATCCTTTTCCCCCAATTAAATCTCAACCATTATTTTCACAAAACCTATGTCCGCATAAAGTTATAGATTCATATAAGAATTAAATTTGAGTAAAACATTCACAAAATCATAGTGATAAGACCTACTCTCAAAACTTTGATACTTCAAATGAAGATAAGAAGCCTATTTATTGGTGAAAATTACCCTTTCATGAAACTCCATGACATTCGCAAAACTCTACAGCTTTTTTGAAACTCTAACGAACCTGGAAAACTCATCACCTCTGATTCACCAATATCAACTTGTCTTTCACAAACTCATGAAACTTGATCTTTTGAGAACCTTTTGAATTTTAATTATTTCATGAAATTTCCAAACATTCACGAAACTATGCCTTCAACAAATAACCACTTCATTTTTATGAGAACATGACTTTCATGAAATTTTACCTTCACTTCAGATTTTTAGGGTCAAATATTTGGAAAACATTGGATAATTATGCCACATTAAACACTAAATACACCTATATAGAAAAGAAAACGTGGATTTCAAACACCTTGATCAAATCGAGGTGGATTTACAACAAACACAACATACTGTCAGTTTACACCTTTGAATACCCTTTGGTCTAAAACTTCCCCAAAACATGAATTGGCCAGCTGTGTTTATCTACATGATGTGTGTGTGTGTGGAGCACATAGTGTGTCTTGGCTAGCCAAAGTATGCCCAGGTCCCTTGGCCCATGCCCATGTATCAAGGTTGTACCCATGTATTATGGTCATGTACGGGTACATTGATCATGTTTGTGCTCGTGTACCCTGAGGTACGCATTGGGTCACTAGCCTTGGGTCACATTGTGTGTGGACAGGCCACATGGAATGTGATATGTAACTCTATATGAAACTCTATCCACCACAGGAGGATACTATATAATTTGTGTTCCTCTACGATACATGATGTGTAGTTGGGTTTTTCGCAAAAAGTTAATCTGGTCTTCACAAGGATGCCAAATCTATCATTTCCACCACTTTCGCCACCTATTGACTCTCTTGAAATGATAGAAACCAAGGAATGTATCCTTATATAATAATTTAATAGAGTCCAGTGGCTGGAAAAAGGGATTCTAGTTACCCATATGGTATCTGTCACACCTCTCATCATCGCCTAGGGTTCTGATCCATAAATCCATCACCCACGATCGGAAAAACATCTCAATTCAACAATAAAAACACTTATCCCATGTCTTTATCACATCCACCATGAACCCAGGGGGTTTGTGTTGAAGAAACAGTGGGAGAAACAAATAACAAATGATTCACTAAAGATTAAAAGGGAAAAACAAAAGAACAAGAAGAAGATCACAAGACGCAACAATTTAAATGGTTTGGAAAAAATATATATATCCATGGAGAGGCAGAATAATATCTTGAGATTGGGATCATAATTAAAGGGATATAATCATAGTTTCACACAGAGAAACCCTAGACTGAATGATCTAATAAAGAAGATGATGCACTATTCCACCAACCAAAGAGTATGTCCAATGTGCTACAGTTCCACAACTACCCAAGTTTGAACTAATCCAATACCGCATCCACTAAATTCCAAGCTAATATAGTGTTAGTGGAAATAATTCCATGTATCTACGATGCCTCTATCTCCAAATTCATAGATTCTACAATTCCTTGTTGGTGTCACCTGGTCATCTTTTTTATAGTGCCATATCAAAGTACACCTTTCTATAATGCCTTATAGGTGCTTCTTGTTATTCTATCATTGTTTAAATTTTTACTACATAAACCCCTTTTCAAATATTTCATAGTTAATAGAGTGTGTTGTTTGTAAGGGACATTGATAACTAAAATCTATTTTCTTTGAGTTGTAATATTTTATATGGAACTTCACTTTCCCATGCTTTGGTTTCCCACCCTAAGATATTATTATATGGTACTTTCTCTTTCGCCCTTGGAAAATGAAGTTTTAATACAAAAGAAAGTTTTCTAGACTTTTGTTATGATGTGGTTTTTCAAAAAATGTACTTTAAAAATATCAAAAGGTTTTTCTTTTTATGATAAAATCTTTTGTCTTACGGTTGTATTTCCTTGGTTACTATTATGTCTTTTTCAAGGTTCCATTATTGAAGATTCTTTTTAAAAGTAAATGTTTTCAAAAGTTTCACTTCCCTTTTTGAAAAATGACTTTTGAAAGTTACCTAAAATTTCCCAACCCCCTCCTTCTAAAGGTACCACTCTTGGGATGGAAATAGAGAAAGGTAGATAATGACCCTCGAGTCCCGCATTCAGTAGGCCCCAGGTTGGTGATTGGAACCGATGATATATATATATAATCTCACATATGGAAGGCATTAAGATCAAAAGATAAGATAGCATTGGGGGATAAGGAATCAACCACCAACAAACTTTATAAAATAATATAAAATAAATTAAACCAAACCATCCCATATTACATGTACAAATTTAACAAAAACAATAAACTTTAAATTCCAAGCCAACTACCAAATCCATCCAAGCTTCCCAAATAGTAACTTCATCTCTAAGGATCTAACCTGCAAACACTAGCAAACTATAGTGGGGTGAGCACTTGGGAGTACTCAATAGGATCATCCCTCTAAACATATCAGCATCACATGTACAATAAATATACAAGAATAAGCAAGAGTGAAACCAACTAAGAAAACTATAAAAAATTAATCATCAATAATAGGCAAGGAGGGCATAGGGATAAAATAAAGGTTGTAATATTATAAATAAATAAGAATCATCAATCAATCCATACACTCCATTCTATTTCCATTCATCTTCCACATACACAACCCAACCTACCTTTCAAAACCAAACCAAACCACTAGTCCATAATCATCACCACAACACTTCATCCTCAGGGCCCAGATTGTACTCATCTCTTCACCAACCTATCTCCCAAGGGTTCTCCCACTCAAACTAGAAATAAGCTGGTAGGATCACCCTCTCATAAGCATTGGGACATGAGTATGAGTCAACACCAGTAGAATATCATCAACCATCATGTCATACATCCTCAACCATGTCATCACAATCCCACATATCTGCATCTACAACCACATTTCCACAATCACCATAATTACATCACATTCCAACTATCTATTGGTAGGGTAATGAAAACAATAAGGAAAGCAGCCTTGTTCCCCCATCCTTTTTTTACATTTCCCACCAACTCCATTATATTCTCAATATTAGGGTATCATGAACATGTAGAGAAAAAACTGTAAGTTCTGAGTCCCACAATGGAAGATGGTGGGATATATATTTTAAAATTTTCATCATCAGGATGACAGAACTTTTTGTCACTGATGATCTGAGCCTTGTTACAGTCTGAGGATCTCACATAAATTAAAGAATCACAAAAATAAAATTGTAAACATACCTTTAAATATATGAAGGTGTGGTCGACTGTAACTCGTTTTCAGTAATATTTTCTTGAAGGATCCATAGTAGGATCCCTCTAGATCATCCACATGCAATTAAAAAATCCATGGGAGCATCGATTATCAAATTCTGGGTGCTAGCGCAACAATATGATGATATATTTGATCACCCAATGATCACCACAATCCTCTACCTTCAATGCTTAAAGGCCTTCATAGATCATCACTTAAGAGAGATACTCTCCCTATAGAAAGAAGGAGGAGAGAAAGTCTCTCATTCAATAATGAATAAATATTCCCTTGTGTGAGAGCCTCTCTCTCTATTTATAGTGGAGGTTCTAAAATACCTGGTAGGGTTCCCCAACCCCCATTTATTTAATGTCCAGTAAATAAATAATTATGACAAACTAAATTGCATCAATATTATTTATTATTTTATCACTTTTATGTAATATATTGAAAATATATTACGTGATAAACCCAATTCATTTAACCCGACTCACCATTCTCTCTAAATATTAAAAGAACCTAGAATATTTAAATAGTATTCCTTTGATTAATATTTTCTCATATTTACTTAACTTTTAAATACTTTAAATAAATTCAATCCCAATTATTCATAACTTGAATAATATGAATTTATTTAATTATCGATGATCAATAACTTGGACAACACTCGGACCCCATGGTGGGACCCACCATATCCAAAATGCATATTCAACTGAACATGGAATATTCTTGAATACGCTATTGTGTGAGATCCTCTAGGCCCTTATCTTGATAGTAGTGAATAAAATCCATAGACCAAGAGCAGGGTCTAGAAACCCATCAAGGCCACTAAAGAGAGAAGGATTGGCATATCAACAACAACCAACCTACGAACATGTACTGTGTAATATAATCTCTTTATCTTTAAATATCTCATAAAGTAGGATGCACACTTGTGTCATCACCTTTTTCTTGCTTTATTATTTTTTGATCTGACCAGATGGATTTACCTTTCAACTAATTTGTCCAATGACTTATGAAGGTGGAACCATCCTGATCAACCAGGCCTGAGATATATAACTTCCATAACTTGGAATTAACAAATCCTTTCTTGACAATTCAACCAATGTCATACCACCAATGATGCACCCAACACAAGCTGCCTCTCCATGATTTCATTACCATGGTTTTTTCCTCGTATCAAAGTACATGATCAAATGGCACACACTGGTAATTATCTCAAGTTCGGAGACCAATACACATGTCCATAGATAGGAACAACCAAGGAAACAAAAAACATGTGGTGTTTATTTCTGAAGCTTCCATCGGGGGGGAACCACCCAAGCATGTTTGAAGTTTGATGGATGCACATTAAACCCCTCATTCCCACTTTCCAAAGTCGGGCAACATTCATCACCTCTTCAGCGATGTCTGCTCCTTGATCGAAATGGGGTGATGGGATGTTGGTCACTCCTTTCATGGATTCCTCCTAAAATTTTGTCACCTAGTCCGAGTATCCCTTATATATTAAGATGATGTTCATGAAACCCTTCCTGGTGTCATATCTTTATAGATACCGGTTAATTAAACTACTTCTTTCAAGACATTCCAAAGTTTAAAGTTAGGGTAGAAACCTTCGATCAGGAAAGTAATTGTGTTGGGCATCATTGGCATGTATGGATGTTGGAACCTTAGTGCACCTGAATTATCCCATATTAGAGGGCTTCTCATGGGTATGGAATCCTGAGGAATCCCACATTAAATATTGGTAATATTATGCCAAAGTCATGTCTCTGAGGTTTTCATCATCTTTCCATGTTTAACACAGGGTATTCCATGAGTTTAACATCTTATGGTGATGGATTAGACTGATCAAAAAACTAACAAGAGTGGATCAGATGGGTACCTCCCTAGAAGGGAGTACCTAGAATTTTTACCATATAAGGGATCAAAATGCCCAATGAGGATTGGATCGGGATGGAATGTCCCAAAAATGGAAGTTTTCACACTGTGAAGGCTAATCTGAAAACCACAAAGGGAGGATTAGAGAATTGTGGCCCCTAGAAAAGGGGACACCAAGGTTTATCATTGGATGGGATTGAACCTTAGGGATGATTCCTACATACCTTGTATAGAATACAGGGATCAAAACCCATGTAGTTCAGGGATGGATGATTCAGGGCTTACACATGGTTAGCAGCCCTAGTGCTACAAAAAGCGGTGAAGATGTGACCTTACCATGATAAGGGTAAGGTAGTGGAGTAGATGGATAGGGCTTATGCATGGTTATCCACTCATATAGATGGCATGAGTTCACCAAGATTTGGTGGCCTGGGTAAAATTAGGATGGATATAGAGGAAGTGTTGAAGAGTGAAGATGAATGAGATGAAACTGATGTGAAGATGATGGTGTTGGGATTAAACCTTAGGGAGGTCTCCTACATACCCTATGTCAAAGGAAGGGATCAAATTCCATGTAGTTCTAGTGGGGGTGATGAGACACCTAAGGAGGTGTCTCGTGAGAATGGGTGTATGGATAGGGGACCCAAAGTAAGTGGAACCTCTAGGTTGGGGAATGATCTTCCTTAGACACAAAGGCTCGAGGGAGAGACTAGGATATAAATGAATAATGGGATAAAACCTTAAAAGACTCTTCCTATATATCCAAGTGGTTGGGAATAAAATTATATGTATTTTAAGAATGGGGAATAGAATCAGGGTGTACACAAAGGACAAAATCCCAAAGGCATGCTCAGGAATTATGCATGGTTAGCAGCCCATCGCAAGAGGGGCACTCTTGGTTGGAGGAGTACAGGGTTACATGGGGATTATGCATGGTTATCTTTCCATGGGTATCAGAACACCTTAGGGAGGAAGATCCAGGAGATGCATCCCAAAAAGGGTGAGTATCGCATCAAGAGGGTACATCCCTAGGAGGGAGCACCAGAGTTTACCATTGGTAGGGGTTTGACCTCAAAGAGGCTTCCTATGTATCCTAGTGGATGAGAATCAAAACCTGAGTAGTTTGAAGGGACATACAATTTAACATCATGCGGGATAAAGGTGAACCAACATGAAACACATAGAATAGTTGGATTGTGGGGAGTGACGGGCTTGAACCTTGTAGAGGCTTCCTACGTACCTTGTTTAGAAGATAGGGATCAAAGTCCACATAGTTTTTTAGGATGTAGTTTAACATAATATGGGATGAGGGGAATGGGTCTTACACATGGTTAGTGGCCTATAAAGGATGTCATGGTCACTGTTAAACTCTATTCCCATGTGAGTCATGCTCGGTGTGAGAAACAAAAAATATCAGTAGACCAGATGGATGTGTCATGAAAGGTGAGAACATGAAGGATGGTGTGGGGCTTACACATGGCTAGAGGCCCGGGGATATGAAGATTAGGACTTACTCTAGGAGGGAATCCTGGGGACGATATCCAGATGTATGAGGAGGATACGGCCATCGTATAGGGAACACCCTATCAGAGTGTTTCGAGGATTATGTAAAGATTGCCCGAGGCACGCATGGTGACAAAGAACAAGGGGAGAGAGGAGCGGGAGAGTGATGATGCTCATTCTCCTTCAAGTCCACCCAATCTTGACACACATGCGGAAAACTCATAGTTTAACAAACTGTGGTGGGGATGAGGGTGCTTGTCAATTTAACATCCTGCAACTCGGATGATGAGGACTCACTCCTCATCCCTAGGACTTAAATAACTTGTAACAACCCAAACTTGGGTAAGGGAAGGCACAAGAAATGCCTATCAGAAGTGAGGTGAAGGATTGGTCAATTGAGGGGCCCACGTTAGTGTGGCTATGTGAAGAATCAATATCTATTAGCATTACTATGCAAAGAATCATAAGACAAGGCAACACAACATGAAATACCACTTTAGGGACCATGAAATCACTTCACACGAGCCTGGAGGGCCACACGGGAGAGAGGTTCATGAATCATAAGTCCTTGCTAAGAAGGGCTTCGTGAATCTCTGGTGCTTCGTGAAGAGAAGGAGCTTCATGAAGGAGGGTGCTTCACAAATCATAGTAAAATGGGTCTCTATGAATGGAGGAGTTTCACAAAGCATGGAGACCCATATGACTTATGAATTCTACATGTTTTGTAGGGTGCTTCGCAAAATATGAATGCTATGTGAAGACCTAAGTGTCAAAAAGGGACTCTTACCTTCATGATAGTCGTATGGATTTGTGAAGGGAATCCACACTTAAAGGGGTGGGGGGATTGGAACAAAGGGAAAGCTAGTTAATGATGCCTAAATACCTTGGCTGATGCATTTTTTGGATGGTTCATAGAGAAAATGGAGCTTCGTGAAACAAGAGTTGGGAAGGAGAAAGTTTAGGGTAGCAAATCTTTGGGGTGGGGTTGAGCCACATATTTATAAGCACTAGGTATCACAATGTTCTGAGGGAACACCATGAAGGAAATGGTTCTTCACAGTAGAAGGTGGATCCATCGAACTCATGGAGGCTTTTATCACTACTTCATGGTGGTCGTAGAGGTCGTTGGACTCACAGAGCCTTTCTTCACTACTTTGCAACATTCGTAGAGCTCGTCAGTCAGTCGGCTTAGCTCCATTCACAGTGGTAAGGGGCTTGGTGATGGAGCTTCATGAAGCAGGCCCTTTTGGTGATGTTTGTGGTTCATGAGGGTCAAATGTTATCCCAAATGGTGTTGGCCATCCTTGATCCATCTTTAACATGGATTTTGGTGCCAAAAAATTCCCCCCTCAAAATGAGATCCAAGAGAAAAAGGAGGGTCGTATTCTGAGGGTAGATTGTTGAAAACATGTGGATCATGAAGCAATTTCATGATAAGGTAATGAGTAGTGTGCGATGAGGTCATCATGAATCTCGGGTTATCCGTAGGCACCGCAAATCTTGTGAGGCCACTTCCTATATATTCAGCATAAGGGTCCCATTTATCCTCATCCTATCTTCGCGAACCTTGTGCTCGAGCTCTCAAATCATGAAGCTCCAGCAGCCCTGTAAACACTCTTTGTGAACCAGGTTCCCCATATCATTGCTCCGTAAATTTTTATTATCAAAATTGTGCATATAAATCCCTTGTTGCTCTGTGAAGTGCATTGAGTCCTTCGAGGCTCCTCAATCATGTGCTCTATGAACGTGCTCCACAAACATGCTCTGTGAACAGATAAAGAAAAACTCCAAAATCATAGAAAAAATGTCCAATCAAGAAGCTACTCAGGAGGTCCTTGTAGATTCTTCTTGAAGGGAGGACATGATGAACAATACTAATCTCATGGAATTTGTGTGGAGTCATTCTGACCATGATTCCTTGATGATACTGTTGATGAAAGGGAAAAAGGATTACCCCCTATATAAGAGACTGTCTTTGTATAGATTTGGTCTGAGAGATGATGTTTCTATCCCTGGTGCAAGTAGGGATGATATAGATTACTGGTTCAGGGGAATGTCATGTCAATACCAGTGGTTTAGGGATATCGATGGCCATACCTAGAAGGATCACACTCCTGTCACCGCCAACTGCCTTTACAGCCATGTCAACGACATTGATGGGAAGGCATTTCAACTCGAGGTATCTCCATCGCAATACAACACTATCCTCAAGGTGGTCTTAGGTAACCCAAAGAAAGGGTGAATTGATAATTGGGACCTGTGATAGGGAAAACATTTCATGGATGAATAGGCCTGGGGATACCAGGTATGTGCGTCTTATGATAAATTCGAAGCAGATATAAAGCGGGTAGGCATATGTGAGGTTGTGTGGGCTTCTCAATTATACATCTACCAAATAAAATATATACTTCCAGAATCTCTAAGTAGGTGTTTATCGAGGAGAAACACTTTCCATATTCATCATGGGGAGGTTGCCATCGGCCTCTGGGATCTCCACCATATTTTAGGGATTCTAATTCTAGGGGAAATGTATGATGAATTCCTCCTCACATAGAATATATGGGAGTATCTGAAGTATATTCCACAACTAGTGAAGGCCCTGATGGACTTGGTTCCAGGCGAAGATAAGCAACTGGTGAGGGATGTCCAATTCAAGTGGTGGTTCAGACATTTCCTGAATTTCCCACCGGAGCATCCTATTGAGGGAGAGGAGGCACCCAAAAATCTTCATGTGAGGCCTCATACCTACACAAGAGGGGTTCAGTGCAGCAAGTAAGGTTCTTATTGGAGAATTATAGAGGTAATTCAATGGAAATTATGGGGGTACACCATCAACACTGAGTAAGAACTAGTGGTTAGGTTGGCTGGGTTCATCTCCGCACTCATTTGTAGATGGATGTTACCGACCAGGGATGTGCAAATGGGTGCACAACTGAGGACGTTCATTATGTCATCCAAGGTGTTTATGGGGCAACATGTCAATCTTGGGGTCCCGGTGTTGGAAAATATGTACAAGGTGCTTTGTCACATCAGTAAGGAAAAGAATCCACAACGTGTATGTGGACCATTTCACTTTCTATATGGCTAGATAGAAGCACACATGAGGGCATACGAATATTTGATCCTTATTTTCCCTATTGAGTTAGACTTTCGACCAGCCATTCTAAATACAGTGGGGAGTTTCCCAATCAAGCTAACCTCATCGGCGGTGCTGAACAAAGTCTAGAGAGCAGAAGAATTCAATTTCCATCCATTCTTGCTGCCAATGAAAGTATTCACCGATGACGATAGGGGAACTAAGGAGCATCAGTCGTATCTACTGGACTTCCAAGGTGGATTTCTAGTGGCATGGGTAGATTGTGATCCTATCTATGAGCCATATGACCCACATCACTTTGTGAGTCAATTCTGGTGTATGTAGAGGCTAACCCCAAAAATTTACCTAGGGGTAATCCATGAGGATCACCAGTGTGTGATGAGGCATCTTTGGATCATGTTCATATGAGAAGACAGGAAAATGAAAAATGAGATGCCTCCACCTACCGTCGCTTATGGGATGATTGAGGAGTACAAAAAATCTAGGAGGCATCCTACCCAAAAGAGATGTTTAAGAAAAGGACCATCTGATTTGATGATGGGGTGCCCCCTCAACCTTGAGGTTGGGTCAGACAATGGAAAGAGCACGTTGTCGTGGCAGGGTTACAGTGGTAGTAGGGCTTGTAATTCCAAGGCATGCAATGGCTAGAAACGAAAGAGGAGCAGTAGCAGCGAACTCAATGGCTCCAACTAGGCAGAACCAGGAGGAAGGAAGGCCACCAATAGGATTCCGCAGAATATGTACCCAAGCTCCTGGGAAGCGGATGCATTGTGTAGACATTCCAGAATATACTATTTACCCTAAGGCATAGGAATCATGGGAGGTCAACAAGAAATTCCTAAATTCTTATAGAATGTGGGACCATCTCAACCAGTTCGAGATGGATCTTCCAGATATTGGTTCGGCCAAGGCTAACTTCTTGGTGTCCCAGGAAGAGGGTGAGTGGTATGTGGTTAATCTGGAGGACTTAGTGCACTCTCGAGGTACCTTGCATCCAATAAAGGACCAGGTGAAGGTATTTCTTAACCTAACATCTCCACCACAACTGTATGCTACTGAGCTAGAGGAGAGCTTTCCTATACCTAAGGAATCTGAAGGGTCCTGGGGAGAAGATGCTAATAGAGGGATCCACTTGGAGGAAGGTGAGGCTGCAGGCTTGGATATGGGAGAATTTTTTGAAACTCTTGAGGTAATCTCTAAGACATTATTTTATGCTATGATCTTACTCATGTTACCCAAGTTTCCTAACTGACATTTTTTTGTATAAGAGAGACTCACACAAAAGACCCCTTCCCATGGAACAAAGGACATAGAGGGGAAAGCTCCAAGACCTATATTGGGAATGATGGTTGGCACATGATCCAGCATGGCTATGGTAACTGAGTTGGATCCTCCGAATTCTTCAGAGCTCCCATCCATATATGGGGGGATACATCCTAGGGTCCCAATAGTAACAAATCAAAGGCATGAACAACTATTAGATATTTATAAGTCTTCTTCCTCACAAATTCATAATTATTATCCACCTAATCTGGCCAACTAACATTGTCTTTGTCTGAACAATCCTTCAAGAATCGGGGATATTATTAGTGAGTATGTTCGAAGGTCTCGAGAATCCTTTCTTGAGGGGAATGTCCATCTACATAGAATTGGACACCCAAGATAACAAAACCACGATGATCGCATCTATGGGTAGAACCACTGTTGGGGTGGAACCTAAACTTATCGAGGTGGAATCCAGTGATGAAGATCAACTACATGATATAGAACCCATCCCATCCGATATCATACCAGAGGAATATCATGCTTCTGAACTCCTAGATGCATTTCCGGAGTATGAACCCCCTGATCTGGAGGAGCTGGATGAGTCCACCTCAAATGTGGAGGACAGTCGAGTTTTCTATCACTGGACATGGAAATTGATTAAGCACTTCATCGCCAATATCCAGAAATCAGAGTGGATAATCCGAATGGGGTCGCTTCATCTCCAAATTCGTGAGCTATGAGTCGGAGGGGTAGATGCATGAGGTCCACATATGCTCATCTGAGATTACCTTGATGAGAAAGTATGGGAGAGAAACCATAGCTTTAGTGTTTCCTAGAAGTGGAGGAAGTTTTTCAACATTCAGAAGCTTCAAAATTATGAATAAGAGATATATGGCTTAGAAATTTGGATGAATGAGCACTCCTATTTCACCTAAACCCAATTGAAACTCATATCACGACTATGAGTCCAGTTGGAAGAATATGAAGAGAAACTAAGGTGAGAATATCATGAAGTGGTCAAAATACAGGCTAAGAAAGATCAAGTATAGATTAGGGCTAATGAACTTCACCCCATAGACAATGAGGAAGGAAGGGAGCTCAGGTGATGAAAAAAATCATGGACGCCACACGCCAAAGAGCGGTGGAGCTAAGATTATTCATCTAAGGGGGAAATACATAGGGACTGTGTTTTGAATAACTCATGAACATATTTCATGATTTCTTGATTATTTAGACTATGTGAATGGAAAAAAATCTTACTTTGATTACTGCATATCAATTATATCTAAAAACAACTAATAATCAATCCCTAAGATCACGTGGTTCATACCCAATGTGAGAAACAAGGTAGGACCACATAATCATTCACTTTGGATATGATAACGTTGTCCAATCATTGAATACCCATGGTCTACTATTTGCTCAGTGACCACCCGATGTATTTGAGCTGAGACAGGGGGGTTGTTACTAGAGAATAGGGTTCTCTGAGCATCCAACTTACCTTCCCAAGTGTGTTTATAGTACATGAGAGGGATAATTCTAGGGTAATTATAACTAATCTGAAAAAGGGGAATGAGAAGTGTGAATCACAACACCCAAAATTCATAACACAGTGATGGTGGAATGACGATAGAGGATAACTGTTGACCATGTTAAAAATGTACTATCCATATCACGTTAGCCTAAAATGGGGACAAACAAATGAGGGACAACCACTGACTGAGTTTGAAAACATGGGCCTAACTCAAAATGTCATCTGATGACTTCCAAAACATTGTCCTAGGACAGTAGGTGAGACAAAATGGCATGGGACCAGGATATTAGAGGGTTCCTTCAGACGTGATAGGGGATGAGGATTCAAATAAATGGTATACAAAGCGTGGGGATGGAGTGATGAGCTATTCAAATAGATTCTAACACTCTTGAAATTACACCACTATAACTAAAGAACATTGGGTGAGCATACCGGTCTAAATTAAGATCAATCCTTCTTCCAGATAAGACCTATCTGGTGAGGACCTAGAATTCCTTGTAGTTTTACATCATGAAAATGAGGATGATAGGTATGTATTTTAATGTCATACAACCAGGACTTTTTCACATAGTTTAAGGTCATATCACCTGGACCCTAGCTGATAGTTTAAATTCGTATTTTGTGGACTATGATGTCTATGCTTGGAATGGTTACATGAAACAAAGGGAATAAACACAATGTGAATGATCCAAATGAGTCCTATTCACAATAAAAATTCTGAGTAACAAATGGTAAAGAGGCATATGTGATGTGGTAGGGACAAAACCCAATACGAATGAAATATAAAGAGACTTACTGCCAAACATTCCACCACATATTTCCATTAGGATCCTAGTTTAAGGTCATAGGATTCATACTGTAATTGGGAAAAAAAGGGCTAGGGGGGTCAATGGACCTGGGGATGGACCCAAAGAAAAAATGTTCGGGTGTTGCTACGTATCCCACAAGGATAGGAATCAAGTCACACATATTTATGGAATGTCGTGCAGTTTAACATCATGTGGTGAGGATAAGGGTTGTGATGCAGTTTATTGTCATACAGAAAGTACATGTGAACCCCAAAGGAGACATTTTTGGTGTAGTATATAACCCGATGTGAATGAGAACGAAAGAAGTCCACACCGCATCACACATTCTAAAAGGGGAACCTATGATGAAAAGGGCCAAAATGAGGAGTTTACAATTCTATGGCTGGACCTAGGGGTAAGATGTCTGGGTGTCACTAAATATCCTTCTAGGGAAGGAATAAATCCATATGTAGTTCTCAAGGCAATTCCATTGTGCGGGTCTGACCCATGCACAGGGAAAAAGAGGCATTTGATATATCTTGTTTGTTCTTTTGTCAGCATATTTTTTTGAATGAACAACCCAGGATGAAAATTCTAGGTGTCACTGCAGGAATCAATCCATATGTAGGCTTTTAAAAATGAAGTAGTGGATAACTAGTTCCCAAGGTGATTCCCTCTCAAGTGAGAACATCACAATGTAGTTCCATTTTTCATCATGCAGCTAGGACGATGGCATCGTAGTTTAAGGTCATATGACAGGACCAGTCCATATACTTTAATGTCATACGGTAAGTAAACTATAGTTTAAATTAATGTGGGAAAAGGCATAATAGTTTAACATCATATGGATTGGATGAAAGAGATCTTAGTTGGAGTTCATAGAGCACGGACCATAGGGTAGCGTAGTCCTACATGGGGATGTTACCCTACCAAAACTCCTAAGCCCACATGAGCCATGCTCAGTGTGGGAAATGAGGGGTGATGTTAGGATTTACCCATCACATGAGAGTGCATAAAAATGAAATATAAATGTCAGGTGGGAAAATCTTGAACAGACCAACATTCCTACTCGATGTATGTGGATGTACGGTGGGATAACACTAGGGGTGTTGGAGAATAGAGGGGTAGGAAAATATAAATCATTGAACCCAATATTTGGGACACATTGGAGGTGGAATAATGATAGAGTATAACTATTAACTATATTCGAAACATAGTATTCATATCATGTGGCCTAGGATGGGAACAAAAAATTGAGGGTCGGCCACTAACCATATTCAAAACACAGGTGGAGCCTGTCTCAAGATTTCATTCAAGATCCACCAAGATGTTGGTCCAGAATGGTAGGAAAGTCTTAAGTTCGAACATATATACCGTTTGGGGGTCCTTTCAGATGTGGAAGGTGGTGGAGACCCAAATAAATGTGAGGTGTAAAGTGTGGATGGTACCTATGCAGTTTAATGTCATGTGGTAAGGACAAATGCCAGGAGGAGTAATCTCAAGGGAGGTACATGGCGCAATTATTGTAAACTCAACATGAATGAGAACCAAAGAGGCTCAACCACACCTGCGTAATCTTAAAAGATCCCATATCAATATTCAAAATAGATCAAAGGGATGGTGGCTAGACCATGGATGAAAGATATGGGAATTCCTACATATCTCATAAGGATGAGAATCAATCCATACATAGTTCTAAAAGTAAGGTGTGGAAAATAGACAATGCCAAAGATGGTGATATCCTCTAAAACAAGGACAATCAAGGTTATTATGTAGTTTAATGTCATGTGAGCTTGGATACTAAAGATCTTAGTTTAAGTTCATAGATTTTAGACTGTCTTGAAGAGGAAATGTGTAGTGGTGGTACCATAAAGTAACATGGCATGAATAAAGACAATAGAAGTCCAAACCATGTCACACATTCCTAGGGGGAAACCCATGCATAATTTAATTTCATAAGTCTTGGACCATGAAGTGAGACCTCCGAATTGGAAATACATAGTGCGGAACTAGAAGGTAACCCAACATGAATGAGGAAAATATAAGTCCACACCACACCATACATTCCTAGGACATAACCTCCTAGTTTAAGGTCGTAGAGTTTGGACCATGTGAATGATCTTTCAAAAGTAGAAATATGTAATTTGGTGTCAGAAATAAAATCAATGTGAATGAGGATAAAAGCGGCCTTCACCGCATCACAAATTCCTGAGATAACATGTACATAGTTTAAAGTCATGATGCCTAGACTTTGGGACCTTAACTCCTAGTTTAAGGTTATAAAGTTCAGACCATAGGGTGTTCAACCCTTCTATACAAGTATGAACCTTATCAAGAACCCTTAATCCCACGCGAGGCATTCTAGGTATGGGAAACAAGGGGTGAAGAAGATATCTTCAACATACAGAATCACACAATAGGGGAATAGAGGTTTGGAGTCAAGGACAATTCCATAATGCTGGTATGCCCACTCAATGTGTAAAGGTGCACGGAGGGATGGAACCAATAGTATTGAAATTCCATCTGAATATAAGGATGTGATAAGAAATGTAAATCATGAGACCAAAATTTGGGTTGCAATGGGATTGGCGTAATGATGGAGGATAACTATTGACGGTATTCAAAACATGGTATCCATATCATGTGGCCAGGAATGGAAACAAACAACTGAGGGTCATCCGTTGACCATGTTCACAATGGGGGACCTATCTCAAAATTACATTCAAGATATTCTGGAATGTTGGCTCAGAATGGTGGGAAATCCTTAAGATCGATCATCCATACCGTTCGGGGGTCCTTTCGGATGTGATATGTGATGGAGACCCAAAAAACGGACATGCAAATCAGGGTGGTGGAACTATAGAATTTCCATGAAAAATCCAACACTCCATGTCCCATACCAAGGTGCATCTGAGCATGTTAATGAGAAAAAACATAGGTCGAGGGATTCAACTAGGGGTAGATGACTTGAGAATATGAGTGGGGAAAAGGAAAAAATGGGTTGATGAACATGGGGCTACACCCAAAAGAAAAATGTCCAAGCATTTCTACATATCTAATAAGGATGAGAATCAAGCCATACGTAGTTCTTGAAGACATGTGTAGTTTAACATCATACGGTAAGGATATAGGTGGTGGAAATTGTCCCCAAGGGAGTCACATAGTATGGCTATTGCAAACCTGACGTGAATAAGGGAAATAAAATCCCACACCACACCACGTTCTCCTAGAAGGAACCATAGGCCGAGGGGGTGAAAGTGAGGAACTTGGGGCTAGACCCAAAGATAAAATGTCCAAGCATTCTTACATATCCTATAAGGATGGGAATCAAACCCTACGTAGTTCTTGAATTTCATGTAGTTTAACATCATGTGGTAAGGACGTAGCAGCAGTTTAACATCATGCAATAAAAAGGGGGCAGTTTCCTTTTAAGGTCATATAGAAAGGACCATAAATGATATTTAGTTTAATGTCTTGCGAGCAGAACATAGCAGTTTAACATCATGTGGGATGGGAGGGATCTTAGTTTAAGGTGTAAGTCCAAAAGGGTCTGGAAAGGTTGAGGAACCTAGGGCTGGACGCGAAGGAAAATTTTCTAGGCATTCCTACATATCCAATAAATATGGGAATCAAGACATACATAGTTCTTGAATGTCGTGTAGTTTAATGTCATGCGGTAAGGATGTAGCTAAAGGGGGAGACCCTTGAAGGGGATATGTGATGTCGTAATTGAAAACCCGGTGTGAATGCAGTAGTTACAAACTTTACTTGAATTAGGACAATAGAAGTCCACACCACACCACATGATCCCAAAATATAATACTTAGTCTAAGAGGCCAAAGACATAACTGGATTTACGGTACCTAGGGCTAGACCTAAGGGGAAAAAATTTGGGCGTTCCAACGTATCTCATAAGGATGGGAATCAAGACACATGTAGTTCTTGAATTCCATGTAGTTTAACATCGTACGGTAAGAACGTAGCAGTAGTTTAATGTCATGCAGTACAAAGGGACTCACAGTTTAACGTCATGCAAGAAATAACAAAAGGAAAATTGGGATTTTCTAATGGGTATACATAGCAAGAAGAGTTAATGAACTGATATGAATGAAGACCAAGGAGGTCTCATACCACACCATGTATCCCCTTAGAATAATAGGAGTGTCAAACCTGGGATGGGCCCTAATACAACATGTCCGGGTGTTCCTATATATCCTACAAGGGTAGTAATAAAGAAATACATAGTTCTTGAATCTCGTGCAATTTAATGTCATGCGGTGAGGAAAATTATGCTGGGAAATTTTACATCCTTTATCCCAGATGAAGAAAAGGGAGGTCAATGGACTTGGGGGCTGGAACCGAAGGCAAAATGTTTGGGTGCCTCTACATATCTTGTTAGGTTAGGAATCAAGCCACACATAGCTCTTAAATGTCGTGCAGTTTAACGTCATGCGGTAAGGATGTGGGTACAGTTTATCATCATGTGGGATGGTGATACTGGGTTGTTTTCATCCTAAAGCCCAGACAAAGAAAATGTCCTCATGAAAAGTAATACCTGAGGAATTTGGAATTAGTGGGAGGAGTAATTCTCTCACCATACATGGTGCCCAAAGAGTATGCACCATTGGGGTAAACCATATGAATAATATAGGGTCCCTCCAATTTGGGTTACAACTTTGGTGAATTCCTTCTGGGTATCATTGGAATCCTCAGATCCAATACAGTGTCTCCTTGAATGAAGGATCAGATATGAACCTTATTATTGAAAGCTTTGGCTATCTTGTTCTTGTGCCTCTCAAGATTGTGAAAGGCTCGTAGCCTATTCTCATTGAGGGATTCTAGCTTAGCTAGATGGAATTTTTTATCTTGTCTGACATCTTCTGATCATGGGAAGTTGTGAAAAGTGATAGTAACTGAATCTCTATGGCCAGGACTGCTTATGTCCCATACACCAGGGAATATGGGGTCACCTGGGTGGAATTTTGATTCATCATCCAGTAAGACCAGAGAGCATCGGGGAGCTTGTTTGGACAACTATTCTTGTTTTGACCAACCATATTCTGCAAAATGTTAGAGAGGTTCTTGTTGAACGTCTCGATCTTCCCATTTTCTTGCACATGATAGTGATAAGTGTAGTTAGACCAGATGTTGTACTTAGTGTATAGTTTATTCAGCTCGACTGCTCGAAAGTTGGTGTCATTATTAGTGAGAATGGCATGAGGGACTCTGAATTGGAGGATGATGTTGGAGCTTACAAACTCGGTGATATAACGAGACTTGACTTCCTTGATCGGTATCACTTCTAATCACTTGGAAAATAAATCTATGGCGGTCAAGATAAACCTGCGTTGGAGAACTATTACTGGTGGATATGGTCCCATGACATTGAGACCCCAGACCAAAAAGGGCCAGGAGTACTTGGTAGTATGGAGGGGTTATAGTGGCTGATTCACAAAGTTGGAATGGATATCATACACGTGAAACCTATTGGAGAAATTGATATAGTCATGGACCATGGTGGACTAGAAGTATCCCAATCTTCAAATCTGGTAGGAGAGTTTCAACCCTTCTTGATCACCTCTATAGGAGCCGTCATGGAATTACTACATGACATGTGGAATCTTTTCTCCTTGAATATAGTGGAGGATAACTCCATAGAACCCACATTTTTAAAGGATCTGCTCAAGGTCAGGACCACTCTTGAGGGTAAACTACACTACACGCTGATGGATTTGCTCACGTTCAACTCTGTCTATTAGGAGATTACCATGTTGGAGGTACTCAACAAAAGGATTTGTCCAACCAAAAGTCTCTTCTACTATGGTAGGGGACATGGAGGTCCTGGTGTAGAGGAATAATTGGTAAGATGAATTACCTGCTGGCTATCATTATCGTCTGAACTGATGGGAGTGATGACCCTCATTGTGCCATGTGGATAATCAGATCATCCTGGTTAGGCTCTATGAGAAAAGTAGCAAGGTTGGTCAAGTCATCGGATTGATCATTCTATGACTGAGGAATATGAGTGACCTCTGATGGAGAAGGGAACTAGGACATCAGCTAGTGATTATTCTCTAAGAGGGGCATAAGCTCCGACTTCCTGATGACGTGGTTACCATTGATCTACTTGATAACCAGTTTGGAGTCCCCCTTCACATGTAGGTGGGGAACATCAATCTTGAGGGAAATATTTAGACCAGTTATGAGATCCTGATACTCTACCTCATTATTGGTACAGCCTTCCAAAAACAATAATGAATAGGGTAGAACAGCCTGAGCAGGTGTGATGAAGACAATACCCAGGACTACCCTGTTGAGTATCGGGTCATTGAGCCTTCTTCCGGTGGGACTTTGTGAAGCGCCATTTAAGTACATATTCCAACACAACATATTCTAGTCCACTGATAAAATGGCCTCATCTATAAATTCAAGATCTAGAGATTTCTATGTGGGAGCTAGATGGGCAGTAAGGAAGTCTGATAGTGCCTAACCCTTGACAGCTTTTTGTGGGATGAACCTGATGTCGAACAACTGAAGGATCACTGCCCACCGATCCAGATGGACTGTCAATATAGGGAGGTTCAGAATATAATTTAGCAGGTCGAAACAGGATACTAGCTATATCTCATGATGTTGTAGATAATGCCGCAACTTCTACACTGTGAAAACCAATGTGAGACATCTCTTCTTGATAGAGGAATATATGTTCTTTGTGTCGAGGATCATGATATAGAGATAATATAAATTGTTCTTTGTCCATTCATTATTCTTCTAGTTAATAAGGGAACTAATTTATCATTCTAGGGTGGTCACATAGAGGACCAGAAGCTTATCAGTGATGGGTGGCATCATAACTAGAGGTTTTAGCAGTTACTGCTTGATCTCCTTAAAAGTGGTTTGAAATTATTCATCACATTGATAGATAGAACCTTTATTCATGAGTCGGGAGAAGGTCTTACACTTTCCAATTAGATTTTTAATGAATCGGTGTATATAGGATAAGTGGTTTTCAAAGCCTTGAAACTCTCAAAGGTTGATCAGACGAGGAATCTGACTAATGGAATTGATCTTATCTTGATCGATCTCTATGACTCTATATTTGACAATAAAGCTGATAAACTTTCCAGAGGTAACCTTGAAGGCACACTTCAAGGGATTCATCTTTAGATGGAGAGAGAATATAAAGACAAACACTTTCTCAATATTTCTAATATGGTCATGAAACTGGTGGTATTTGGTCACTAAATCGTCTATATATCATTCCACCAACATCCCAAAGATTGGTTTTAATATTTGGTTCATGTCACGCTTCTAGGTAGCTCCTGCATTCTTTAGTCTGAAAGGAATTACCTGATAACAAAAGGTACCTTGAGGTGCTCTAAAGGTGGTGGATTCTTCATCCTTAGGGGCCATTTAGATATGATTATATCTAGAATACCCATCCATGAAGGAGAGATACTAGAATCTGGTGGTGGCTTCGATCAATAGCTCTATCACATGAAGGGTAAAATCATCCTTCAGACAGTGATGGTTGAGATCCTGGAAGTCAATGCAAACTTTGATCTATTTATTATTCTTCCTAAAAGGTAAAATGTTTTCTAACTACCTGGGGTACTATACTTCCTTGATAAAGTTGGATTTTATGATCTTATCAACTTCAGCCTCGATCATGGCACCATGAGAGGGGTTTATCTTTCTGGGAGTCTTTTTGAACCCGCGATGACTTGTAGGGAGACCAAGATGGTGAATGGATACATGAGGATATAGTCCTAGCATCTCATCATAGCTCCAGGAAAATACATCCCAATACTACTTTAGTAATTCCACATATTGTCATTGCTCTTCTGCATGCATAGCTACACTGATCATTTTTGGTCTCAGATATGCCTTGGTACCAAGATTCACTTGTA